>JALJCO010005634.1:0-600000 GCA_023101725.1 Atherinomorus stipes
GTCTATCTCACAGTCTCTGTTCGACTCACAGTCTGTCTCTGTCTCACTCACAGTTCGACTCACAGTCTGTTTCTCACTTACAGTCTGTCTCACAGTGTCTGTCTGTCTCTCAGTGTCTAAGTATCTGTCTGTCACATTGTCTGTCTGTATGTCTGTGTCACAGTATCTATCTATCTATCTATCTATCTATGTATCTATCTATCTATCTATCTATCTATCTATCTATCTATCTATCTATCTATCTATCTGTCTGTCTATCTGTCTGTCTCAGTGTCTCTCTATTTAAGTATCTGTCTGTCTCACAGTGTCTGTCTGTCTGTCTCAGTGTCTATCTATCTAAGTATCTGTCTGTCTCACAGTGTCTGTCTGTCTGTCTCAGTGTCTATCTATCTAAGTATCTGTCTATCTCACAGTGTCTGTCTATCTGTCTGTCAGTGTCTGTCTGTCTGTCTCAGTGTCTATCTATCTAAGTATCTGTCTGTCTCACAGTGTCTGTCCGTCTGTCAGTGTCTGTCTGTCTCAGTGTCTCTCTATTTATCTAAGTATCTGTCTGTCTCACAGTGTCTGTCTGTTTGTCAGTGTCAATCTAATTATCTGTCTGTCTCAGTGTCTTTCTGTCTCTCTCTCAGTCTGTCTCACAGTGTCTATCTATCTATCTGTCTGTCTCACGGTGTCTGTGTCACTCACAGTCAGTCTGTCTCAGTCTCTGTGTCACTCAGCATCTTTCTGTGTTTCTCAGTCTGTCTCACTCACCTTCTGTCTGTCTTTCTCAGTCTGTCTCACTCACTCTCTGTCTGTGTCACAGTCTGTCTCACAGCTTTGTCTTTCTGTCTGTTAATCCATCTTTGTAACATGGCTGCCGCTCTGTTCGACGTGGGTAGCAGATTGGCAGCATTCAAAATTTCTTCAGAAATTTTCTAGTATCCATTTAAGATTTAATCAGGATTTTTGTCCTTGATTACCTTATTAGCGAGTTGACATTGTAGAGAGGCATTGCCTATCATACTCAACATCCCTCTTACTCAGAATTTAGAAGTAACACAAAGGAAACATAAGCTGAGCAGATCACACACTTCACTCATGGTGCAGGATTGAACAGTGAAGTCACACCGTGAAGTCGCTTTTTGAAACAAGTCTTACCTCCATTTAAATGAGTTCTGCCATTGTTGAATGTATATTTTTTCTGCGATGATATGAAGTTTGTGTTTTATACCATGTATTTGGTGATAAGCAAAATAAATAAACAAAATTAAATTAAATTAAATGAACAAAGCATGATGGGAAATATTCAAACTGAAAAGGGCAGAGCCTCCCTGAGTAACTCTGATGAGAGTTATTTTTCTTTGACACTGAAAAGAAAAACTTGTTTTAACTCTGAAAATTATCACCAGCACTGCTGGTCATCAGGGGGCATTTACTCTCACCGGTGTTGGAATTACTCTGAAAGAGTTAATGTGATTTAACAATTCAAATTTTACACTGAGGATTTGGCTGTGTACATTAATTTCTAAGCCTAAAAGGAATAAAGACCAGGGATTTTCATTCTCCTCAGATGAGGCTGGAGATGCAGCTGTGGGCTCATAGTCCGCGTTGCCTCGGTTCTGTTTGAGTATTGCCTCTAAAGTAGTTTAAGTTTCTCACATAATTACACACAAAGCCGTGTTTGCGCTATTTCAACCAGCAGTTAAGTTTTTCTTTCAGGCGGATCTGCAGCCTCAACTGAAATGACTCATTTAATGAACATCTAGGTGTAACCTGTTTAACAAACTGCAGCTTCTCAGCTGTGCAAATCTTGTTTGCCTGTGATGATAAATGTAAAATTGTGCTCTTTGCAGTGTCTGGGGTGGCTTGATGAGGTTTTCTGATGGGTGTGACTAAACCAGTAAAAACAGCTGTGTTTGGAGATGGTTATTGCACTCTCTCTGTTTTTTTCTTTCGCATTTTCTTCTTCTTCTGAATTATTATTATTATTATTATTATTATTATTACTATTAATTGATTTTGCAAGTTTTGTGTTATAATTTTGCTTTTCTTTCAAGTCGGACTAACTCGTCATTTGTTTCCTGTTTTTGTATGTTTTCAACGTTGATAATTTTATACTACAACACGTGAGTTAGTTTAACTTTACTGAAGTATCAGATATTTTTGGACAAGTTTCTCATTCAATGTCAGCTTTAGTTTCTTTTTCTTTATTTCTTTATTTCTTTGGCTTGAAATTAAGTCACTGACAGCTGTTTTTTCCTGCAGCTCTCTCGGCACATCCGTCTTGATAATCAGCTGTTCTTTTGTGGTTTTGAACATCAGTCTTACAACTTGGATCTCTCATCTGTTTTTAACTGCGGTCTCTGATAACAGAGGTCTTCTAAGGGCTCACAAAGAAAAACTATAGCCTATCTGCTTCATTCGCAGCGACATTGCATTAAAAACCCATTAAAAAACATTGTTGCCCCATTTTTATGAAATTTCGACAGAATGAGTGGACTAATTTGTTATGCATTTGTTGAATCCTCGAGTTTTTGTCTCTGTCTTTTTTTTTTTTTTTTTTTTTTTTTGCCTTTCCACCATATTCACTAACTTCTCCATCCATTCCAGCATTTAAGAAAACTAAAAGAAAACATGGCAAAGACAACAGGATTTTGCTTTTGTGGACCTTTATTCCTTTAGAAGAGACACATAAGACATGTGGAGAAACTTTATATCTCCTCTCCAGGTGCAGAGGCTTCTGGCTTTTTAGTGGTACTGCCTTCCCAGTGCAGACACCACCACGGCCAAGAATTTCTGAAAGGTAGCCTGAACATCAGGGGTGAAGCCACTGCCCATTTTGGCGGCAATGACGATGGTCAGGCAGTCAGCCAACAGCTGTAGAAAAATAAAAGAAAGCATACTTTGTATTAGCTTCTGATATTATTTGATTGTTGGTATTAAATGAGCCAGATGATTAGATTTTGCCTGCTTGTTTGTTTGTTTGGTTTGTGGTGGTGGTGGTGGTGGTGGTGTGTGTGTGTGTGTGTGTGGGGGGGGGGTGTTTGTTTTTTGTTTGTTTCTTTGTTTCTTTGTTTGTTTTGTACCTTGAAGTTGTCGGGGTCGACGTGGAGCTTCTCGGAGTGCAGCACGCTGAGCTCGGCGTAGGTGCCCTTGATGTCGTCCATGTTCTTGACGGCGCGGTCCAGACCGTGCAGCACCTTGATTCCGTGGGCTGCGATGTTCGGGTTGGTCTTGATGGCTTCGGCGTTGTAGAGGTTACCGAAGCCGCCGAAGTACCTCTGAGTCCAGGGGTAAACGATCAGACACCTGGGAGAGGAGAAAGAGTTAAACCCGGTTGCCACAGGCGACAGCAGAGAGAAGCGGATGGAGAAGTTCATGGGAGGCTACCTGCACAGAGCCTTGGGGCCGACATCGTCGTAGTCCAGGCTGGAGAAGATGCTGGTGATGATGCCGCGCTCTTGGTCAGACCACTCAACCATGGCTGCTCTTTGTTAGTTTTTCTTTTGTTCAGGCTTAAAAGAAAAAGGCTGAATAGCGCTTCATGTCGATCCCGGTCTATTTAAATGCCTCAAGGCCCCCCCACGCCCTGAAAGGAGGAAGCAGTTGATAGGCTAGAGATGATGCACTTGAGATAAACAGCTGACTTCTCCAGAAGTTTCTGGATCATCTGTTTGAATACAATAGTAGCCGTACATATTTAGGCCTATCGCAGAGACTAACAGGCTAATAAACCAAATTTGGTGCATTGACCAGGGGAAATCATATGGGGGATTATTTGAATGGTTTTATGTGTGAGATTAATCCAAAGCATCACCTCATTTACCTGCAGACACTTAATCTTGTTGACAGGACATTTGAACTTGTTGCCCCTTTAAACTGAAACGACTGGAGGGAGAAAAAAACACTCGATATCTCTGACAGTTCAACTAGACCTTCTTCACGTTGTCTTATTTATTCAGACATAATCATTCGAGACAAATAAGGACAGCTTTCATTTTGTGTTATAAGTGAGGTCATTATATAATCATGTTAGTTAAAATGTGTTATTTTTCCCTATTTGATTAAATATATCTACAATTATATGTCACTATTGTTTAAATGTGAACTGCAAAAATCCTGAATAAAATGATTAGGCCTAGCCTACTGTAGGTCCCATTTGCTTCAGGTGTGATTAAAGAATAGAAAAGAAAAAAATAAAGAAAAGAGAAAGAGGTAAAAGGAAAAATATAGCTAAGGGAAACGTAGCCTTTGGTTGTTTGTGCTTCTGCACCTGCAACTCGCGCAATTTTAGAGCTACAGTTCTCAATCTTTTTGATTAGCCTAAATACCCATATTTATTCACTACAAATGTCAGTAATTCAGAACCCAAGAATATCACAGATTGTGTTATACATGGTAGTCCTTTATTGCAACTTACTAGGGTGGGCTATAACACATTGTGGGGAGAGTCAGACGAAACAAGCAAAGACAAAAGCTACATAGAATATAGCCTACTTTAAAAAGACTATAGCATTTTAATAAAAGAACAATAAGTGCCATACATTCATTGTGAAAGAAAACAAGAAAAAAAAACCCACAAAAAAACATGTATACCAAATAGTTTAAATTGTATTTGATAAATGGTTGTTGGTAACCCTGGGGTGCAGGTTAAAGACTGCATGAGGAACATTTTGTTCACAATTAGTCCATACAGGAAACTCAAATGCCTTTTATCATCTGATCTCAGTAAATTCAGCAGCTTTGAAACTATCAAAACAATTTCAGCATGAATAACTCGCTTCTTTCCCACTGCCTTTGAAATGACTAAAATCAAGAAGTTATTCTGTTTTAGCCTATAAGAGGGGATGTTCCAACCCACCCCACCCCTGCCATCCATTTTTAAGCAAAGTGTAGCGTGGATTTAAATGAGCGATGAAAAAATGCATCACATTTTGCCTTAAAGGGAAACATTTCTTTTATTGCAGGCATATGATTTTATCCCTATTTTTCTAAGTAAGAAACAACGTTTAGTGTTGGTCAAAAAAATTACTTTAGCGGCCCAACTCAAGATATTTTTTTCCCAGTGAAATCAGCATGTGCCCGTTTCCAGCCCTGACAATTTTATGAGATTGAGGAGGAGGTGGAAACTCAGAAATGCTCATGACTCCTCACTCATCCGTGGAAATGGCGCAACTCTCCTCATGTTTCAACCACACCTGCCTCCCCAATTAATTAAAAAAAGAAGTTTTATTGAGGCGTATTTACTTTTGACATATCAATCAGTAAACGCAGTTTTGTATTGTTGCCAAGCAGCTCGAGCGTCTCTAGCTGTAGGCCTATAGAGTTATCTCCTGAACCACACGGGTGTTATCTGCAGCAGTGCCCCCTCCACCCAGCTCCCCCGGCTTCCAAATCCACTGACGTTTTGATTAAGAAAATACTTGAGCTCCGCGATAAAGGCGCTCAACGCTATTTTCTTCTCTTGATAGCACATAAATTTATAACGCGAGCCAAAAAAAGGCTAATTAAAAAATTTCAATCACTGATAAATCTTTTAAAGATTTATGAGCTTTTTATTCTAATTGCGCAGAAGCGATTTGTTGCAAAAGGCTACAGAGTGTCACTGCACGTCGAAATGTGACTTTTTTAGCGTTCAATTAGACGCTGATTATTTCTAATTTAGTAGGCTGTTTTATTTTTGAGTATTTTGTTTTTGTTGGGAATTTTATCGGCTGTAAAGCGCTTTGTAACGAATGTCCGAGAAAGATAAACTTTACTCACTTTGTGCCCAGTTTTTAAAAAATGCAGGGCGTGAAGACATGCTCTGACTGCCTCTTATCTGGAAGATTTTTTTATTATTATTATTATTAGATTATTATTATTATTATCGCCTTTTTATTTTCAGAATCATGTTTTTTTATATAAAGCTGAATATAAACCCTAAAGAAATACAGTCGATTTGATCATATAGGCTATGTCAAAACTTATTTATTTATTTATTCATTTATTTATTTATCTATCTATTTATTTATTCATTTTCATGTTGTGCGCTGTTTTTCTCAGGCTATAGGGGGATAAAGATCTAAGGGCCTTAGGCCGTAATGTCACTAAATCGCATGGTACATGTCGGTAACTAAGTAACTTTCAGACCAAATAAAGTGTTGTGTTTTTTCTATATTCTTTTTCCATGTATTTATTTTTTATGTATATAATTTTCTGGAAAGTTAGGCTATACATTCTTCAAACTTCAGATTCTTATTTAGATAACTTTAGCTCAGACAATCATATCCATGTATCAGTTGCATACTGTATGAATAACAACGCAGACGTGGACATCCCTGGTCCAGAAAGTATAAATCCTGTCCCGTAGTTGTCCCAACCAGTCACTGAATCAGATTAATTTAGTTAGCACAGCTCCTCTGATGAGATCGTTGGTGAAAACACCTGTTCTAAATGTATGGCAGGATTTTACTTTCCGGCAACTGAAATGTCCACCTCTGCTCTGATGTTACACTGTCAGTGATGACAGATAAGCATAACTGATGGACACCTGGGAAGGACAAACCGGTCGCCACAAATGGGAAAATAATCACGAAAGCAGAACGAGTAGAATGTCACAAAGTCAATAAACAGCTAAGAAAAGAAGCTTTTGTTCTCCAGTTACATCCACTGTGAGTTTCTGTTGACAGCAAAATTATAGCAGAGTTGTCCTGGTGAAGGGAAAGACGTCTCAGAATTTATTCACAGTTTATAGGCCCTACTTACTAAATGACTTATTGGTATTCGCTGCACTGGAAGAAGCTGGTGAGGAACAAAATGTCTAGTCAGTGTATTCTTGGAATATAACTGTGCAGAATGACAATAAAGACATCTTGAATCTGGAGAATTTTACAGTAATTCCCTTCAGAGTTGGTTTCCTCCATCGGCCTTGCACTACCCGTGGTACATGTGCCCACCTCTGTGACCTGCTGTGACCTGACGTCTCCTGTTACCTTAGGTTGACCCAGAGATTCAGTCTCAACCCATCCAGACCCAAAATGTGATCTCATGCTACGTAGATGACCATGTTTTTGCCAACTGCCACCCGTGATGGCCGGCTGATAGTGCCTTTTGCGCTGGCATTACGCCACTAAAGTTTCTATCAGGGGAGTCTGAAGAGTCCTATCTGCGTCAATTGGCTCGGGTTGGCACCCGCTCCCATGGGTGTAACTGGGGGCCAACTGAATTTAAAAACATCGCCAGAGTAACCGGGATTCATTTGATTCAGGTGAGAAAAGCAAGCAGACATGAGTTTGACAGACAAGGACAAGGCTACAGTCAAGGGACTTTGGAGCAAGATCTCCAAGTCAGCTGATGTTATTGGGGCTGATGCTCTGGGCAGGTGAGCATTATGTTTCTTTATTTTAAAAGATTAGCTAATGTCAGAGTTTTATGAAACGTGTTGCCTGCATTGATTGACTGATGTCAGACAACATGATAGATAAATCTTGGCTTTTGTCTGCAGTTTGGAGAAACCCTTTCCTCCGTGGACTTTAATTTAGTTAACCTTTTTTTCAAGCTGCTCGTGTGCACATCAAAATTGATCCCTTCCAACTTTAAAACATCATATTTGTAGTAAATTTTGATACTGGAACAGTGAAGTTTGCGTTATGGAAAACAAAGTTTGCATGTTGTCATTTCTGCAATTTTTATAGGCCTATAGCAACTTGAAGTCTAAGTCAAAGCAAGAATAAATTTGCTCCAGGTGAGGCTTGAACTCACAACCTCGGCATTCCTCCGCTCAATACTGTCTTATAAGTACCGCGCGCTGACCGATTGCGCCACTGGAGCTTGTAGAAACTCGAATAATCACGGATAAAATTATTTTGAATCTATCAGCATGTTAAGGGCTGTAAGACTTCTTATTTGCTAATATCCTCTCCATTCCCACAGATTGATCACCGTCTATCCCCAAACCAAAACCTACTTCGCCCACTGGCCCGAGGTGACCCCCGGCTCTGCCCCCGTGAAGAAACACGGCAAGAAGGTCATGGGTGGAGTGGCTCAGGCCGTGAGCGTGATTGATGATTTGACCAAGGGTCTGCTGGAGCTCAGTGAGCAGCACGCCTTCCAGTTGAGGGTGGACCCAGCCAACTTCAAGGTAAGACAGGAGTCTATACTTTATGATAGCAGATCCAAACTTTAGTAGGCTACTCGCTTGCAATCAGGATCTTTAGTCTTGTTTAGTCTGAATGTGTTGAACCAAAATATCCTGATTACCATAAACTATGTTGTTTCTGTCTGCAGCTCCTGGCCCACTGCATCCAGGTGGTGCTTGCCACCATGTTCCCCGCGGATTTCACCCCAGAGGCCCACGTCGCCTTTGATAAATTCCTGGCAGCCTTGGCCCTGGCTCTTTCTGAGAGATACCGCTGAGCTGTCCCGCAAAGGGGTGAACGCAGTTTCATCCATGTTGAAGAAATTCACGCAATAATAAAACTGCATACCGCCCAAAACTTATGGCGCTGTTGTCTTTTTTAAAATTCATTTTATTATTTATATTGCTGTACAGGATGAGGACATGAATTACAGAAGCTGACCTACAAAATACAATACCAAAGAGAAAACAAATCATTATATGATCGGAAAGTAGGCTACTGATAAATGTTTACAAGTTCCTTGTCACCTCTGTGGCAATAAACGCTGTTATGATTTCATAACCACTCGTAACTTATTATCTCCGAGAATGAGCCTGAAACAGGAGAGAACCACATGAGACATATGTTAGTTTGCCTTTTCATCTATTTAACCACACATGAGGTGGAGATTTGAATGAATCCTCACCTGAGTAAAGCAGCGGCCACCACACCTCCTCCAATGGGTCCGACCCAGTAGACCCAGTGGTAAGTCCAGTAGTTGGCGATCACTGCTGGACCGAAAGCCCTTGCAGGATTCAAACAGGTTCCTGATATGTCTCCCCTGCATCCAAACATTATTATTATTATTATTATTATATTATAAATTTAAAAGCAAGTCAACAGCATGATGCTCGAATCATGCCGAGAATTCTCCTGCACTGACACTAAGGTCGTGTTTTGGAAGAGCTAAAGCAAAATTACCAAGGTTTTTATTTCTATTTTTGCTTGTTGGGGATCAGAGTGCGGGCTCACTGGGCCACGATTAGAAACGCTTCTTTCCAGCCTCTTCAGAAATTAATATCTGTTGTATTTAGGGTGTTTCCTGGAGAAAAGCCCTTAACAAAGTCAATTTAACCGAAGTTTTTAAAAAGATTAAACAATTCTACTTCAGCTGGCTACAGAAGCAGAGTATTCAAATGAAGATTTTACTCATGACTTTTTGAATGCTGCCAGTTTATCTTTCTTTGACAGTAAAAAATAAAGACAAGTCTGAGGGGAAGTGGATGCTCAGAAATGTCTCTGGATAAAAATGTGGTCACATTAACCCCAGCCAGCACGTCCATGTGGGGCCCATAAGGGTTAAATTTTGGCTGCATATGAGGGGACCCAAGTGGGTTTGTCCACGGTTTCCATGATGGCCCCACCTGTTTGCCCATGTGGGTTTACTCATATGGAGCCCATGTGATGGTTATTCCTTCTACCAGGCTTGTTTTTATCTGAGATAGCATGCCTTCACATGAAAGTAAGTTCCTTTATTTATAAACTTGCTACATACTAGAAAATAGGTGAGATGTTGATTTTGGCTGATGGCTATGGCTGTTTTTGGTTTTGTTTTTCTGACTGATGGCTTAAATGAGAGCATTTATCATTTTAGTTCAAGTTTATCAAAGAACCCATTCTAGGTTTATTTACTGGTTGGTTTGTTATTTTGAGGGAGTAGAATAGATTTTTATGCTTTAATGTAAGTATAAACACATTATTTTTCGCCATATTGTACATTATGGCTGAGTTTCTTGTCATCTTCCTTCAAAACACACTATTTTGGTTCCTGTCTCTTTAAGTAGTAAAATAACCAATGGCTGACAACAAGGTATGAAAATTAGCTTATCATGCATTAGCATGACATGCTGGTGAGGACTTTGGGCTTTAGTTTTACACACCTTTTACATGCACAAAAACACCATGCATCACACAAAGCAGATGATAGTACATGATTTAAAGCGACACCTTTCCTCATAAACATGTTCCCACCCACCTCTGAGTGCGTTCTGTATCTTGCTGGGTGCAAGAGTCAAAATGCAACCACAGCTGTGTCACACTGGGTGTAAATGTTTAACACAATAAACAGCTGACACATGGCCAGCTGTGTTGTGATCATCGCTCTTTTTATCTCACCCTGCCAAGACGTTGATGATGACGGTACAGCCCACCAGAAACGGGGCGAGCGGCGTTTTGGTCCTGCCGTTGACCGCCACCAGCAGCACCACCATGGTGACCAGGCATGTCATGGCCACCTCCCCAAAGATGGCCCTGTGCAACTGGCTCTCTGACTTCAGGATATCAAACGCTGCTCCTGTGGCGTTGCTGTAGCGTTCTGCAGGAGTCATCAGCTGTGAAATGTGAATGTTTTTAACCTCTTGAGTATTTTGTGGTCACAGTGTGTCTCCAATAAAGGAGCTTGCATGCATCTGTTTCGGTGTATTTTCAGCTAACCTTGGCCATTCCAGCTCCAAGCACCCCTCCAATCAGCTGGCTGACGAGGTAGGGTCCAACCATCATCAGCTCCATGCCTCCACATAAGTAGATAGCAATAGTGAAGGGAGGGTTGAAATGGGACCCACTTAAAGGAGAGATAAAAGGTGAGAGGAGTTTTATATTTTCCTGAAAACATGCGCAATATAAAAGAAAAACTGAAACAAGAAAACCTGTTACCTGATGTTATCCATTACAGCCACCAGCACAGCCACGGCCAGCCCGTGAACCAGGGCCGGCTGCAGCCGCCCAGCTGCTGGCACGTTCTCAATGACAGACACGCAGCCAATGAAAACAAAGAACATGGTCCCGACTAGCTCAGCCAGGCAGGGCTGGTACAATCTCTCATATTTGTTGCGAGGTTTGGAAACTGGTGCTTTCTTCCCCTTCTCCATGAGAGAAGAATCTGTGTCTCCCATTTCCATTTTCTCTGCACCCATCGTTGCTGCTGCCTTGTCTTATCTTTGCTCGCAGGCAACTCAAACTCTCATTATCCCACCTCCAGCACGTACACCTGAAGCTGACTGCAGCAAGGCATTATTTATAACCTTCACCTCCTTGGCACTCTGGACTTATTGGTCATAAAAGACAAAAGGTGAAGATATGGGACAGTCTCCGCCCAATACGTCTTAATCTTAAGGTATTTGCCAGCAGTCCAATTCTGACTCTTTTGCAAAAAGATGATAAGGTTCAAAGGACATAAGCTGTTAAATGTGACTAGATTTAGTGACATCACAGACACAGCAGAGGTTAAACTGCTATTTTCTCACAATAATCATCCTCCCTGCATAATAGGTTCCACAAGTAAGCCAACAATAACTCATGGTAGCCTATATAGATAAGACAAACCTGGAGGATACTACAAAAACTTACAGGGGTCAGTGTTTTGGTGCACTCTGAACTTTTTAAGTCACTCCGGTCAACATTAGATTAGACAGACCTGAGTACTTTTCCATGTTAAACTGAATATTTACCAAGGTTTGCACTTTTAGACACATACATTTTCATTTAGATGAATGAAAATGTATTACTGACATCTAGATGACATCTAGATGTCAGTAATTCTTACACAGTGTACCTTTAAATTATATCAAATTAAATCAACTTTTAAAAGTACACAGATAAATAAAAATCGATGATTTTACTGAACATTATTTATTTATATTTTTTCCTTTAATTGTTTAATTTTTTCTCTCAATTTTTTTCATTTAGGATCGTTTTATTTACTTCTAGGACTGTATTGTACACAGTGGGTATTGAACGTATTCAGACCCTTTTAAACTTTGTGTCATTGCAGCCATTTGCTAAAATAAAAAAAGTTCATCTCATTTCTCATTAATGTATACAAAGGCATGGTCATGATCGGCAACAAGACACTCATAGGATGTGAGCTCCAGTGGTGCAATTGGTCAGCACACAGTACTTATAAGACAGTTCCCCTGTAGAGCAATGCTGAAGTTGTGAGTTCAAGCCTCACCTGGAGCACACCTTTGAACATCTGTAAAAGTACATTTAGAATCAGGACCCTACAAATAAGAGAATGGCTAGTTCATACAAAGGGGTCTGAAATATACAGTGGGCACAGAGAGTATTCAGACCCCTTTGAACTTTTTACTCTTTGTTTCATTGCAGCCATTTGCTATAATCAAAAAAGTTCATTTTATTTGTCATTTATGTACACTCAGCACCCCATTTTGACAGAAAAAACAGAAATGTAGACATTTTTGCAAATTTATTAAAAAAAAAAAACCCTGAAATATTACAGTCAAAAGTATTCAGACCCTTTGCAGTGACACTCATATTTAACTCACGGGCTGTTCATTTCTTCTGATCCCCTTTGAGATGGTTCTGCTCCTTCATTGGAGTCCAGCTGTGTTTAATTAAACTGATTGGACTTGATTAGGAAAGGCCTTTATAAGACCTTACAGCTCACAATGCATGTCAGTGCAAATGAGAATCATGAGGTGGAAGAAACTGTCCAAGGAGCTCAGAGACAGAATTGTGGCGAGGCACAGATCTGGAAAAGGTTAGGGTTCCTCAGAGCACCGTGGCCTCCATAGTCCTTAAATGGAAGAAGTTTGGGATGACTAGAACTCTTTCCAGACCCAGCCGTCCAGCCAAACTGAGCAATTGTGGGAGAAGAGCCTTGGTGAGAGAGGTGAAGAAGAACCCAAAGATCACTGTGGCTGAGCTCCAGAGATGCAGTAGGGAGATGAGAGAAAGTTCCACAAAGTCAACTATCACTGTAGCCTCCACCAGTTGGGGCTTTATGGCAGAGTGGCCTGATGGAAGCCTCTCCTCAGTGCAAAACATATGAAAGCCTGCATGCAGTTTGCCAAAAACACATGAAGGACTCCCAGACTTTGAGAAATAAAACTCTCTGGTCTGATGAGACCAAGACTGAACTTTTGGGAGTTAATTCTAAGCGGTATGTGTGGAGAAAACCAGGCACTGCTCATCACCTGCCTAATACGATCCCAACAGTGAAACATGGTGGTGGCAGCATCATTCTATGGGGGTGTTTTTCAGCTGCGGGGACAGGATGACTAGTTGCAATTGAAGGGAAGATGAATGTGACCAAGTACGGAGAGATCCTGGAAGAAAACCTTTTCCAGAGTGCTCAGGACTTTAGACTGGGCTGAAGGGTCACCTTCCAACAAGACAATGACCCTCAGCACACAGCTAAATTAACAAAGGAGTAGCTTCAGAACAATCTGTGACCATTCATGACTGGCCCAGCCAGAGCTCTGACTTAAACCCAATTGAGCATCTCTGAGAGAGACCTGAAAATGGCTGTCCACCACCATTCACCATCCAACCTGACAGAACTGGAGAGGATCTGTTAGGAAGAATGACAGAACATCCCCAAATCCAGATGTGAAAAACTTGTAGCATCATTCCCAATGTGGCAGTTGACAGTCCTGTCACTATGCCCCTGAGTGTTCATGTTCCCTGGCTACTTGGCCAAGGGGATGTCCCTTTGGCTGACTGGTTAGCGCGCATGACTCTCACCCAGGAGTCTGGGGATTGAATCCCACCCAGGCCCTCCTTTGTCCTGCCACAATCTGGCACTTGCAAGTAGGGATCCATGTAGCACTAAGGGTGGGTCCATGGGTTCTGGATGAGTGGCAGCCTATGTGGAGCACAGGGACGTGCTTGTGAAAAGAGGGGGAGAAATGTGGCAGTTGACAGTCCTGTCACAATGCCTCTGAGTGGGATGTCCCTTTGGCTGACTGGTTAGCGCGCATGACTCTCACCCGGGAGTCTGTGGTTCAATTCCCGCCCGGGCCCTCCTTTGTCCTGCCACACCAAGAAGACTGAAGGCTGTAGTAGTTCAAAGGGGTGTTTCAACTCAGTACTGAGCAAACTTTTTTTTATTTTGGCAAATGGCTGCAATGAAACAAAGTGTGAAAAGTTTAAAGGGATCTGAATACTCTGTACCCACTACATACATATACGTATATACAGTATACGGTCATGGAAAAGTGAGACCACCCTTGTTTTCTCATATTTCTTGGTCATTTTAATGCCTGGTACTATTAAATGTACGTTTCTCTGGACCAATAAACAACAAAAGTGGCTCATAAGAGTTTAATCTAAGAACTGATATCTAGCCATTTTTCATGCTTTTCTTGAAAAGCAATTTTGGATATTAAGTTCTTACATGCCTCTGCAGCATCGCATGGACATCAGGGGCAGTACCTCTGGCCTGGCAGACTGGGGTGGTGGTCCCCCTTTTCAAAAAGGGGGATCGGAGGGTGTGTTTCAACTTCAGGGGGATCACACTTCTCAGCCTCCCTGGTAAAGTCTATTCAGCGGTCCTGGAGAGGAGGGTCCGTCGGATAGTCGAATCTCGGATTGAGGAGGAGCAGTGTGGTTTTTGTAATGGTCGTGGAACAGTGGACCAGCTCTACACCCTCTTCAGGATCCTGGAGGAGGCATGGAAGTTCGTTAAACCAGTCTACATGTGTTTTGTGGACTTGGAGAAGGCGTTCGATCGTGTCCCCCGGGGATTCCTGTGGGGGGTGCTCCGGGAGTATGGGGTGCCGGACCCCCTTGTTCGAGCTGTCCGGTCCCTGTACGACCGGTGCCAGAGCTTGGTCCGCATTTCTGGCTGTAGGTCGAATCCATTCCCGGTGAGAGTTGGACTCCGCTAAGGCTGCCCTTTGTCACCGATCCTGTTCATAACCTTTATGTACAGGATTTCTAGGCGCAGGTGTTGAGGGGATCTGGTTTGGTGGCTTCAGGATCGAGTCTCTGCTGTTTGCAGATGATGTGGTTCTGTCGGCGTCATCGGGCCGTGATCTCCAACTCTCGCTGGAGCGATTTGCACAGAGTGTGAAGCGGCAGGGATGAGAATCAGCACCTCCAAATCCGAGACCATGGTCCTCGCCCGGAAAAGGGTGGAGTGTCCTCTCCGGGTCAGGAGCGAGGTCCTGCCCCAGGTGGAGGAGTTCAAGTATCTCGGGGTCTTGTTCATGAGTGAGGGAAAAATGGAGCAGGAGATAGACAGACGGATCGGTGCGGCGTCTGCAGTGATAAGGACTCTGCATCGGTCCGTCGTGGTGAAGAAGGAGCTGAGCCAGAAGGCGAAGCTCTCGATTTACCGATCCATCTACGTTCCTACCCTCACCTATGGCCATGAGCTGTGGGTCATGACCGAAAGAACGAGATCACGGGTACAAGCGGCCGAAATGAGTTTCCTCCGCAGGGTGGCCGGGCTCTCCCTTTGAGATAGGGTGAGGAGCTCGGTCATCCGGGAGGGGCTCAAAGTAGAGCCGCTGCTCCTCCGTATAGAGAGGAGCCAGATGAGGTGGCTCGGGCATCTGGTCAGGATGCCTCCTGGACACCTCCCTGGTGAGGTGTTCCAGGCACGTCCCACTGGGACCAGACCCCGAAGGAGACCCAGGACACGCTGGAGGGACTACGTCTCCCGGCTGGCCTGGGTACGCCTCGGGATCCCCCCGGATGAGCTGGCGGCTGTGGCCGGGGTGAGGGAAGTCTGGGCTTCCCTGCTTAGGCAGCTGCCCCCACGACCCGATCCCGGATAAGCGGAAGAAGATGGTACGGTACGGTAAGTTCTTACATCAATAGCTATGGCATTGTACTGCCAAAACAGTGCTTCTAGCCATTCTATATTTTCTTTTCTGTCTCTCTTTGGCACATGATTCAGACCACAGTTGGTATTTGTTGCATAACCATTATTGTTGATGACAAGGGTGGTCTCTTAATTTTTTCCATGGCTGCATATATATACATACTGTAGTCATCCTCAAAATTATTTATACCCTTCAATTAAAGAAAAGACTAAATTCACAATCGCAATTCAAATAACAAGAAACTAAATAAACAACAAAAAATAAAAATTTACAAAATCATAATTTAGTTTAATAGATTTTTGCTTTAGAATTGTGGTTGGAAATAATTATAAGAAAAAACAAATAATCTAAACTGTCCCAGACACAGAACACCTTTCCCAGGAACAGTGGACCAAAATACCTGTCATCAGGTGTAGAAGTCTAATGACATCATCTACTGCTTTCAGTATTTGTTTTATTTTCCATATATGTATTTATCATACTTTTATATTGCATGATCTTCTACTTTTATAATCCCTCTGATTTGAAATTTTCATTTATGAAGATGCTCAATATCATTTTATCAAAGTACACACACTTGGAGTAGGCGGTTAATGATTGTCAGCTTTTGCTTTATCAAAGAATCAATAAGATTCCTCCAGAAAGACCCAACCATGGTGAGTTTTTAGCCTTTAATAGAATTTTACAAATTATTTGATCTCCTTTGTCACCTATCTGTACTTACATGTTTTTTTTTTTTAGCACTGCATCATAGAACATACTCATCGACAAAGAGACACAAAGTGAATATATTGGTTGAAATGGATTCACAGTACAAGCTTAATCATCCACATTTGGGCTTTTGCAAGTGCCTCAGTTTATGACTCTATTCAAGTTTTATATTAAAATATAGTGCCTTTGTCCTTGCTCTACGAAGTAAGTTATAAACTAACTACTAAGATATGGTTTTCATTTAATTACAGTACTTTGATCCAAAGAGAGTAGTAGATAAAGAAGATAACACATTGAGAGGTCATTTGTTAGAAATGGCATACAGCATCTGGAGTTTATTCTTTTTCTAGCAGCCATTACATATGTACTGTAACATGTCCAAGTTCAAAGTAGAAATCAGAATTTATTCCCATTTTACATTTCACACAATGTACACATCACATAACCAATGACTAATGCACAAACATCTAAATGGTAAAAGTCGTCATCTCATGGCTCTCTGCTCCTCTTTAACAAATTAGACGTTCACTTGAGCACAACTCGAGTCTTCTTGTCACCAAACAACAATCTGCAAAAAAGTGATATCTCATCGTTAGTCATTCCCAACAACAGTCAGTGTTGTTTAGACATGATTGTGTTTCTGAGCAGACTTATGCAGGAGGGTGGGCAGTGGCAAAAAGGGTTTCCTCTTGAGCTTCTCCGGAACATTTTTACAAAAAGCAACTCATCACATTATAACACTGTTAAAAAAAAAAAAAAAAGAGTCATGACTGAGGATCTAACGGCTACAACCATCCTCATTTTTTGTTGTGGTTTCTTAAAACCATAAAGAACACACATCTTTGCCTCTGCTGGTGTTTTTTCAGTATTGACAACAGCCTAATTTCATTTAGGAGGGCGTGCTGAGCATTCAGTATAAAGAAACAGTGTCATTAATTTTCCTTGTGCTTCTCCTCTTCCTCCTTCTGGTTGGTATTTTGATGTCAGCTGTGAATAATGGCTAATTTTGGATGAGAGGGTGGAGCTACAGGGGTCTATCTGCAGTTTCACAGGCTACACCACACACCCACTTTAGTGGATGATACACCCACTTCACTGTCTTGCAGCTCCATCCTATAATCTTCAACCTTGATCTAAAACCAGTGAAGGTGCAATTGAAGTAAAACCACAATCTTTTTTGAACTATAACTAAGTAGTATTGGGGTTTAACCAAAACCAAAATACAACCGCATGAATAAAGGTCATAAAATGAAACTGTTTTCCTGGGGCTTGCCACACAACACCCACCCATACACACTCAAAAATAGATGTACGAGACAGGAACATTTCTGTACCTGTAGGTACATTTTTTATAAATGTTCTCTCAAAAGTACAATATTGGTCTTCATGAGGTCAGAAGTGTACATACTATGAAAAAGGGTCCAAAGTGATATAAAGTACATTTCAACCCTAAGGGTACCTGCAGCATTGAAAAATGTGCATAGCTTGTACAATAACTATAAATAGCAGTCCTTCTAAACTGTAGTATAATTATAGTTATTATATTATGATTATCATAATAATCATAATAATAATAGTAATCATAGTAATAATTATATGTATAGTTATATTTTGTTTGGCCTAATATCTATATAATAATTATTAATTTATTATTAGCATCTTTGATTGTTGTCATAATCTCTATTTTATTGACTTTTATTCATAATTTTTAATTGGTTTTAATTGTACTTTATTAACTCATGCAGCTTGATGAGGTACAAAAATGGACCAGGACCAAAGGGCCCAGAAATGTCTTTCAAAAAGGAACACCCCCAGCGACAAGCGTTTGTACCCTTTTAAGTAAACTGGTACCTCTATTTTTGAGTGTGTGTGTACTTTCATGGACGTTTTTGTATTCTCAAAGAACTGTTGGTTTGTTTTCTGCATCTATTGTTGCCTTGGTTGGTTGTCTGTTACATTTCTATCACAGAATGTGCTTTTACAACATCTGATCCAAAAGCGAAGTGGTTAGGTTTAAAACAGCCTGGCAGGTCTGGGTTTTGTTAGCAATTGCTACATTATTAGCTGATTTAAGTGCAGCTACCTTGGTTAGCATTGTGTTTGTGAACTCAGCTTTGATAATAACTGGAAGGCTAACTTTGGCTCGCAAAAAGCTAACTTAAAATACATTTACTTGTCCTTAAGGGTGATAGATAGCAATTTTTTCATCAAAACAATAATTGAACAAATAATACATCCACAGAACATCTAAAGGGGCACAGAATAAAAGTATTAATTTTACCCTATTTTTTAAAAATCATATAAATAGATGTTTTATCAATTTTGATGGATCCAAAAAAATAAATATTCATATCTGATTGCCATGCCATTGTCAGGATTCCTCATCGTTAGCATTAGCTCCAGAGTTCCTAGCTTGATTACTATGTGTAGAAATAGCATCTTCCTTGTCTTACTTCTCAATTTCAAGTGGGCAAAAACAAAGCAGGATGAAGTTGAAGGAAGCAAAGGGACTCAAAAACCCCATGGAGGGGGCCATTTCCTCCCGAACGTGTCAGTTGAACATTTGTTCATGCTAATGCAACGTTTCTATGCTAATTGAGTAAGCGAGTGTTAGTGCGCCACCTACTGGTGGGGAGGAATTAGACTGGGAGCTATCACCTTCATGCAGAGAGCGTCAAGAATAACTACAATGAAGTGAAAACCAGTGTGAGAGTTTAAAATCAAAAACATGCTAACAGCAGGGCTCGGATCCTGTGCCACCTGTTTCAAATCTTACTGGAGCAGGCAGGAATGGGCAGCTAGAAAATAAGTTTGGGGTCCTGCTGGGGTATCTGCTTGGTATTTAACTAGCTTTAAGTTTTAAAGCAGGACTTTGCAGTAGGGATGCAAAGCTAGGTGAGTCAGTCAGAAAGACTAAAAGCAGAACAAAAGTAACAGAGTCGTTTCCATTTGTTTAGTTATGTGTTACATTTACACACCTTTTTCCTATTTTTAAATTTTCACCTCTCTTTTCAATTATGATTGAAACAGCTTTTAGTTGCATCAATGCTAATGTTTTAGGCTCAAGTGTATTACAAGCTTTATGATTTGACCACTATTTTTAATCCAATGTTGTTGTGCATTCATGAAAGAAAGAATAATATTAAGTGTTCTACTAACAATTTACTTAGTAATTACATTTAACCCTTCTTCATTTATTGCTGCCACTTGTGTGTGATTAGAAAGTTACATTGCTTTACAGTTCTGGCTTTCTGCAATTTTTTTTTTTTTTTTAAATAGAGAATTGTACAGTCTTTATTTATGTCTGCAATATTTATTTATATAAATAGCAGCATGTTTGTTAGAGCTAGTTGTTAGTAGAGACATTTTCTCACAGACTTTAAAACAATCTTTTTCTAAGCAGAGGAGTTGCCCTCTGCTGGCCACTGTGTACACCTCAGGCTTAGATCACTTTGCATTGGCTACACTTCTCAGACATTGAGGTCCTTTTGCAGCACCTCACTGCAGAGTGTAGTTTTGGCTGTCCTGTGGGTGGAGTTTTTTCTTCTACTACGGTCTAGGCCAGCCCTTTATCTATTTGCATGTCTGTCTGCTTAAGATAGCTACACGACTGACCTTTAAGTATTATGTGGGTCACTTATATTTAACAAAAGGATCTCTCTGTTGTCATTATTAATTTATATTTTCATGTCTGTTCAATTGGAAAACTCCTATTTTTGACTTCTTCTTAAATCTAAACTTTACCTGCCATCTGGTTTCATCTTCAAGGAGGGAAAGTACCAAAGACTAAAACTTCAACACTGGCCATGTGCAGCCACAGTTATTAAAAAGATGCACTATGTTTTTTGTTTGGTTATTTGGTTTAAGCAGTGGGAAAAATGCAACACTTTCTGTTGTGGTTGTTAAAGATGCTGCTGTGTAAAAGCTGCATAAACAAACCTGATTAAGCTGACAGTGAGCAGTGCACCACAGGTGGGTCCAACCCAGTAGACCCAATGGTGGCTCCAGTAGTTGGCAGCCACGGTTGGACCAAAAGCTCTGGCAGGGTTCATGCAAGCTCCAGACACCATCCCTCTGAAACAACAAGCAGGGCATCAGCTCAATTTTTACACAACTTGTAATCAGAGCATAAGCAGAATTAAGTATATACAGTAGCTCTAATACGTGTATTTTTAAGGGACAGTTGAAGAGGATAATGAGATGCGGCTAAAAACATCATGTGAGAAGCACTTTTCTGACTATAAAAGACATGTTCATGTTGAAGCGCTCACCCAGCAAAAATGTTGGCTGTAACTGTGAGACCAATGCAGAAAGGAGCCCATTTTGTCCGAGTTTGACTGTTGACGGCTCCCATGCACACCACAGTGGTGAGGATCAGGGTCAACATCACCTCTGCCAAGGTGGTTTTACCGAGATCACCAGAGACTGGACCAAAGGCGCCTCCCAGCGAAGCAGCATACATACTAGAGGGGTACATGACCTAAAAGTAGAATAGATAGATTATGGAGTAAAGTTGGAATTTTTACCGTCTATTCTAAAGTATTATCAAGTGTAGAAGTCTACACTTGATTTTAATTTAATTTTATATAAACATAAGGTTTCGAGTTCAGCTTAGAAGTTTATTTAACTGCATCCAACATTTTCCACTTATTTAAACTCAGACTTACTATATGATAAGTATTTCGATTTTTAGCAGCTCAAAATTTTAACTGTGTGTTTAGGCACCGAAGAGGATCCACATTTGTGTCTTACTTTAGTCAAACCAGCACCAATCATCCCTCCAACCGTCTGTGCCAGGATATACGGCAGCAGCAGGAGCAGCTCCATCCCTCCACACAGGTAGATGCTCAGAGACACAGCAGGGTTGAAGTGTCCCCCACTGCAATAAACATTATGGACTTTACTCTGGGTCTCATTAATGAAGTTAAGAAGTGATAACAGCTCAAACATGGGATAAACAGGCCAATAAGGGAAAGAAAGCATGTAATCTTAATTGCACCAAACACAAACACACTAAAAGCTGACTTGAAATAAGCACATAAATCGGTCATGGTTCATGTTACTCAGGTGTGGAGAAATTGAAGTGCAAGCAAAAGATTAAAACCAAAAAGTAAATGATTACGATTGTGAAAAAAAAAATGCATGAAAAAGCATTAATGTCACCATTGTTTACCTAATTGGTCCGAACACCATGATCAGGACTCCCAGCACCAGTCCGTGTGCTACTGCAGGCTGGATGACCCCACCGGCTCCCGCATTCCCAATAACAGAGGCGCACCCAACAAACACAAACATGCTCGTCCCAAACAGCTCAGCCAGACAAGGCTGCACATACACCTCATATGTGCATCTCTTCTCCTTCATCTTCCCTCCATCCTTCTCCTCCACCAGCTGTCCCATCTCAGCCAGACTGAGGACTTCTGTCTTGGTTTCTCCCGCTGACATAATGTCTCTGAAATCCTTTGATTTGTGTGAAATTACTTGCTCATGTACTGTATTTAAGGCATTTTTAGGATGATGCATAGAGGACATACGCACATCCACATTTTTCTCTGTCAGGAGCCCCCCCCTCCTTCCTGCTATTGTTTATAGTCCCAAGACTGGTAACAATCAGAAGCTCATAAAACGATTAGTGAATGTCAGAAGAAAAAAATGAGGAAGAACAAGGTGTCTTATTACTATTTTTATGAGGCTCATAAAGACACTGCAACAAGGTCTTACACAAAAGAGCATTTTTTATTGATCAACTGCTCTGATCAGCATTCATCATTACAAATTAATCTGTCCTGTCGTCTATGCTGGGGTCAAAAATAGAAAACATCCCACAGACAAATGTAAATTAACCGGTTTCTTCATGTCATATGATTCTAGCAGTTGTTTTCACATGCATGTGTGTTTTATAAGATGTAAGATAAATTATTTGAAATGGCACATAAACAGTAAAGCACAAATACATGACATTTGATATCTTCAAACATCCCTCAGTCTTTATTTGCCAACACTGAAACATATTTTTAGATGACATTTTTGAACAGCAAACGGATAACTCATTTTATTTTATAGTTGGCATGTCGGTGTTGTGACTAACCTCACGGTTCTCGTCATGTTTTATCGACAGTGCTTTCAGTGTTACAAAGGATGCTCGTGAAATCACATTCTGCTGATGCCTGGACTTTTTGGACCGGAACGGCTCCCAAATGAGAACTTGGAGAAGCGAGGGTTTCCTCTTTCCTAATGTCTCCCCTTTCCCTCATCTTCTCCTCCTGTTGATTTTGGCAAACTTGTGTGTGAAGCATGTCCGATGATGGAGACGTTTTGCGCTCAAAATGCCAACTGTGACAGCCCTGTGGAAACGGACCGTGACCCGTGGGCATTAAAACAGTGCAGATGGGTGGATGTGTGAAAGATTTAACAAGTATGAGCAACATAAAGTAAATAAAGTGATGGACGACATGGCGCCACAGCAGCCACAGACGTCCTGGAATGGACCGGTTACTAAAATGATTTCAGACAAGTCAATTATGGTTTAAGTATGGATCTTTACCCAGATTGAGTTTATCCTTGGTGGCCCAGCAGATACTATAGTGTTGTAGAAGCTGCTGCAGCAGCTCCCTTTCATCCAGGAACTCCAAACGCTCAATTCTGAAAGAAATAAAACACAAGTATTACTTCATCTTAGAATATGATTCAGCAAACCAGCGTTTGATGAAAAGGGATTTCAGCAAAGAAAAAAAATTAGATTAGATTAGAAGCAACACAATATGGCCACTTTCAGACTTGCATTGCGGAACATGTGCGGCAAAGTCCATCCACTCTTTAACCGGACTCGTCTTTTCAAACATGTTGCTTCTGCGTGGACTTGTAGCGCCCCGGCAACATTCAAACATCAGGAAATGTTCCGGATAAGTCAACACAGCCACACTCTCCCTTCAACTCTGTCCGGAACATTTTCTTGTGTGTTGGTTTAGCCAAAACGACCTACAGAACTGCAACATTTCCACTCTTTTGACATGGGGTCCAGCCATGGGGCTGTTAAATTATGGAAAAAGTCATTATCACGATTATTTTGGTTAATATTAAAATCCCAATTATTCAAACAATTATTTTTTAGTTACACCTTACACTTATTTAGCATTTCTCTCTGTGTCAAATACAATTTGCTATTGATAATATTCGCAAAACGTTGACACTGGAAAAAAAAAAAAAAAAGGCTACAAATACACACCTTACAGCTGTTTTGCAAAGAATAAACATTAAATGAATAAAATAAATATACTCTGAATTTTAAATAAGGCATAGAAAAACAAATTATCCAAAATAAACCGTCCAGCTGTTCTGCAATTTCTCGATATTTGAAAAATAATTTAAATATACTTGTTTTTTATTCAAAATGAATGAATAAAAATCCCAAACTAAACTTTAAGCTTCAGTGCAATGCTACAACATTCCAAATCAAACGTTGTTGTAAATGACACCCAACAAATTGCCCAGGCAAATAAATCATTTCAACTCGATTATATGAGTTTGGAGATTGTTTGACATTAAAATTGAAATGACGATCAAATTTCTGCTTTCCAGAGCAAGTCTAAAAGCTACTGGGAAAGCTTGATCCATCTTTGTCTCAAACTGTAACTGGGAGATAGTTTAAGGACACAATTTGTGGATCTCAGTGGTTGGGAGGGCATATACTTAATCTGTAAATCTGAGATGTATCTTGGGGTCATTTTAAGCTTTGAAGGTGAGCAGTAAGACCTTGAAATCAATACAAAACCTGACAGAAAGCCAGTGAAGGGAAGAAGGCAAAAGGGTAATGTGTCCATACTTTTCTGTACTTGTAATAAATCTTGCTGCAGCTTTTTGAATTAGCTGGAAGTGATAGAGTACAAATAATTATTGTCGTCAAGGGGCCAACAGGCTAAAGCATGTCTAACTTTTTGTCAGAAATTATTATTTTAAGAAATTATTTGATATTTAGCAACTACCTTCAGCTGGAAAAACACAAGCAGTAGTTCGGGTAATATTGTAGGGGTGGGCAATATGGACCAAATATCATATCACGACATTTTTATTTTAGATGACGATATATATCGGTATTTTTACCCCAAGTCGTCTGAAAGTTTCATTTCATATCAAACACCTGTTTTTTTTTAGCACTGAAACATATTTAGTGTAAAGGTATCGCTCCACTGCAGTGATGGAACTGACAAAACACTGGTTGAAATGTTTGTTAAATCGAAGTAATTAAAAGGTAGTTGGCTGGTTTTTTATGATTTCTTTGTAAAAGTATTGGAGAGGATTGTCTTCCAGACAGTTTAAGTAACAGGGGTGGGAAAAAAATATTGACACACTGAAATATCGCGATATTTTCATATGCCGATACCATATCTATATTTAAAAATGAGGTATTGATCTATTTCACCAATAAAATCTTGCGAGATATCATAGTTTTGTTACAAAATCTCATGAGATTTCACAAAATACCACAAGATTTCATTGTTCCGTTACAAAATCTCATGGTATTCGTGAAATGTCAGGAGATTTCGTGACAAAACGATGATTTCCAGCGAGATTTCATAGGTAAAATAGATCAATTCCGTGTTTTTACATAAAGATATGGTATTGGCATATGAAAATATTGCGATATTTCAGTGTATCAAGATTTTTTTCCCACCCTTATTAAATAATCAGGTGACCCCTTTGTAGTCAGTCAAGGTGCAGCTGGGTCACTACAAAAAAAATTTGCACAACTAATACTGCCATATAACAATATGTGTAAATATCATTTCTCTCTCATGTAAATATCATATCGCGATATCAAATCAGTAAATCGCACAGCCCTATAATGTGCGAATCAAAAGAACTGACAGTCTGGAAGACCAAGCAAAATGGCCTCCAATTTTTCCTCAAAAAATTTACTCTAGATTTACTGTCAGAAAGAGAGGCTATCAGAATGTCTGGAAAACCCTCAGATCCTAGGCTGCTGGTATTTGTGAATTTTATTAGAATGTCCAGCTAAGTGCCATCAGCCTAAACATGATAATTTACTATATGGTCCAGAATAAGCTGCCAAGAGAGTGCATATTAACTGAGAACAGGAGAGGGTCAAGGATTGAGCCCTGTTGTACACCACAATGATGCTGAGCCACTGATAAGGCAAAATTATTTAGAGTAACAGAAAAAGTTCTGTTATAAAGAGATGAGCATAATAAGGTAGGAAGCAGAAGAGGCTCTTGCTGCAGCAGTAGCTCAACATGCTCATATTTGCATTGGAACCAAGATTTTAGCTTTAGTAACTTCTTAAGTAAAGCAAAATGTATAGTTTTCCACAAATACTTTGTTGCATGCCACAAAATATTTGTAAGCACTTCTAGTAAATGCTTCTATATCTGTTAATGATCGGTAACGATTATATTTTGAAGTTGCTACATTTATTAATGTAGGTACTGAATTGGAAGATAGCTGTTGTAATACATGCAGATTGGAGTTTGGCATCATCTTGTTAAAATAAGGCAAGTTTTCCCCGAAATAGATGTCATCTGGATGGCAGCATATGTTGCTACAAAACTTGTGTGTTATTCAGTCAAAATTATATCTTCACAGATGTCTATGTTACCCATCTTAAAGACACACAACAGAACTTTTAGCAGTTTTCTCAGTGACTCGCCCCCTATCGGCGACTAAACTAGCAACCATCTTGTATCATACCTGCACCGTGATTCACTCCAGCCAGTAAAAGACAGTCTTATCTTGACTCTTGTTCTGTCCCTTCCTCTCTTCCTTTTCCTCTCTTCCTCCTGTAATGTTTCCTTACCGAATCCGACATGATGTGCGTTCAAAACATTCGCGGGGTTGATCCCTGGTTTACATCCGGTTGCTAGTGAGTGACGCGGTGCTGCAGCCAATAGTCGGCTGCAACGTCACAGTTGCGTCCCGGATGGGAATCTTACATAGTGCTGTTTCTGAGCCCCGGGACGCCTCTGGGCAGTGATGGCTCGAAAATGCGCAAAATGAATGTTGGTGTGCCGAAAAACGAGTCAGAAACGCAGATTTTTAAGGTCTAAAAGTTACGTTGTGTGTCTTTAATGCATCCACATAAAAAGCCTGCATCTGCAATTGTAGCAGAGCACTGATGAGCTGCATGGTCCTTCTTATCTTTACCAAAAAGGGTGACACATTTCTGAAGTTTTCAAAAATACATCTGAAATCTTTGTTTATTACAACACAAGACAGTTTTTCCACTTCACCTCATCCTAGTATGAAACAAGTTTGTTCCCAGAAAAGGCTGCAGTCTTTCAAGATCTTATTAAGACATGTTTTTCTCTGCATGGCAGCGTTTTAACCTGCTTAAGTGGACACAGACATAAAACATGTTCACTTAAAATGTTTTTCACGGGTTTTCATGAGCTTGTGCAGCATTTTCAGAAGTCTGTTTTAAATGAAGCACTGCCCAAGTATCCAGACATCATTGTTTTAAGAAGCTAAGTGTAAACCTTGTCCTTTATGTGAAGACATTACTCTTAATTTATCAAATTTACTATGATGTAGTAATAATGGTTTTCCATGCAATCATCATTAGACAATTTTTTGAAAAAGAAGATAAATAGCATGATGCATTTTCTCCATATAAATGACCACCTTCAGAGCCACTGAAAATATTGAGATTTTTTTTAAAGAAGATGTTATATTTATGGCAAACAGCTTGATCTATTCAATTAAAAATGCATCTGAAATGCCTCTTAAAAACAGTTAAAAAAAAAAAAAAAAAAAAAAAGAAAGTTTGTGATCGATTACTAAAAGAGTTAACCTAACAGCAGTGCAAACACTCCAGATGCAGGTATTTTTATGAGCTTTCATAGATAGAAAAGGGAAGCTGTCCATGTATTACCTCTCCACATCATCCTGAGGCAGCATACTGTAGACCGTCATCATATCTAGGGCGTTTGAATGCTCCCAGCCAGTCCTCAGAAACCGCTCCTTCTGCACACATCACACCATATACCATGTTATGTATAGATAATCTTTAAATAAATTTTTAAAAAATAAATAAAAAGAATAAAAAGGAAGTTAGAAGATAAAAGTTCCAGAGCACATTTTGAACAAGTCCCCTTCAGATCCTTGATACATTTCTAAACAGGTTATTAAAATAAAGCTCACATCAATGTAAGCTTGCAAGGAACTGTACTGTAAATATTGAATGAGAGTGAGGTCACCTGAGAGTCGAGTGATTGACAGGACTCTACTCCTGCCAGGGTGCAGTGGCGACGCTGAAGGTTCTCGATCATCACCTGACCAAAACGATCGCTCATGTTCACCTAGATGTACAGACAACGTTGACTGGAGGAAGCTTTCTATTTCTATCTAATCAGATAGTTTTCATCACGTCAGTAAGAGCAACACTGAACCAACATTCATCCACTAACTAAATATACAACATGGAAGGCTTTACAGCAAAATGAGGAGTACAGTCATATAAAAATAATCAGAAGCTGGGTGCAGTATTTTCTGCTTCGCCTGGATCAATTTTTGGGGTTATTAATTGTCTGTTTTTACCTGTTCGTAGTTTATAAACATGGCAGTGTGAAAGGTTTCTGCTGCCCAGCGAACTACGTTGGAGGACTGCGATGGTGTCATGTAGACCAGCACACACTCTGATAAAAGCAATGTGGGTAATCTGGAGGTGAGAAGAGCACAAGCAACAAAATTAGCAAAGAGCCCTCAGTGAGGACTCTTTTTAAAGCAAAACAGTACTCTAAATATGTCATTTTTGTACAACAGGTAGCGTGACGCTTCAGTCCTCTGAGAAACACACACAAAGTTAATTAAGGATCAAAAGATCTTTTTGTTTTACTTCTTCACATCATATGTCTATAGATGCTATAAATTGTCTCAACAGTGTTGTGACAAGAACTAATTATTAAAGCATCAAAAGATAATGTGGCCAAATTCACACTTTAAATGTTATGTTGCCGCCTTCCTGAAGGTGCATATTTATCGATAATTAGGTAAAAATATAACCGAGCTTCCAAGTCCACACAGGGTTTGATGTTTTGTACTCAAAACAGACAGTATGGGTGCGGCAGAAGTTCAAATCAGACTCCAGATGGCAGACTTTCCATCTGCATTGCAGTCCCTCTGCTGCTCTGTACAGTGCATCTTATCTGCAGCTACTTACAGTGAGAAAACAAAGATAAGCTGCAATTCTTGGACTTTTAAAGATGTGCTGGGAAAACAATGTCCCCGCTAACAGACAAAAGTACAACTTACTTATTTCTAACTTCAGTTGAATTTGTGCAGCTGAGACGGAACATGTTTCAAAACTGAAACACAGCTAGTTATTTCACTTACTCTGGGTTGAGCTGGAACTTCTTCAGTTTTTCGTCCAGGGTAGAGATGTCTCTGAGGTCTGCTCCAATGATACAGTATCGATCTGAGTCAAGACTGTGAGCATCTGAAGAAAAACAAACAATTACAGAAAAAACCTTTGTGTTCAAACCCAATGAAAAATAACAGGAGTCATTTTTGCTGAGTACCTAGCACTAAGGAGTCTGTCGAGTGTGCCTCAATGATGGGTTTGGAGAGGGGTGGTTTTGTCCTAGTGAAAGAACATAACGCAATTACAAGTCACAGTTAAAACTACATATCAATGCTGCGTTAGAGTTAATATTTTTACATACAAGTCAAATATATATTTCAAAACTTTTTTTAAACAAAATGTCCAATGATCATGAAGTGAAAGTATGACTGATCTTCCATGTCCATGACCAATAAACAAATAGGAATTCAATCACATGTACAGCTTGACTACCATGGCATTAAAAACCATAAAATATACCTATATGAAGAATTGAACATATTTCATAGATATTATATTTATTCAGTGTACATCTTTGTAAACACTTTGTGGGAAAAATACTCCATCAATGTTGCTCATTTTGTTCTGCAAAACACTGTAAACTGAGATGTTTCACAAAATGCTCTGGCTCCCCCTAGAGGTCTTCACCTGGCATTACTACCAAAACCAGAAGGCAACTGTTTGTTTTTTAACCAAAAATGTGACATTACAATAAACAAGGTAAAATAAAAATAAAAATAAAAAAATGAAAGAAACAGAAAGATGAGAATAACTTCTGCCTTACTTTATATTGTGTATTTTTCTGGCAACAATAGTGGGAAAGTCGACTTCAAAGAATTTCCGTGGCATCAGGTTTTCATCCTACACAAACACAAACACACTTAAGGTCTGTGCCTTGTTAATTTTTTTAACTCGTTGAGGATATTAAATCATTTTGATGTATTTCTATTAAATTAATCGAGACTAAAAGTTTACAGATGGTTATGTGAATCACGGAAATGCATTCAAACCTTTAGTCTCCAAAATGTGGTGTCCAATCCCGCACCCAGGTTGATTACTTGACAGTCACATTCTGTTTTCTTTATAAACGCGTCAAGCAGGAGGTTCATCCCTTGAACTCTGGCATAGTAGCCTGTTAGATAAGTGAAGAAACACAAAGCTTATAATAAGGCTTTATTTATTACTAAGGCATGACATGACTTCTCCAATAGAAGTTGGGATGTAATGCTGGTGAGGTGGTACGATTAAGCCGGATCAAAGAAATTCAATGGTAAAGTATTGCACATAAAGTTTTTTTTTCTTTAATTTTTATTTTTCATTCATTCAAGTTTGTTATCACTTATACCACATTATAGAGCTGCTTTAAGCCTAAAAAACATTTAGGCTCAAAAGTATAATTGTTGCTTGTGCAAGTGAGTACAAACCGTTGCATAAACAGAGTTTATTGCTGTAAAAGGCAGACGTCAAGTAAAATAACAGATCACTTTACTCAACTACAGAGCCATCAATCACCAGGAAAGAGATTTTATCTTTTTTTTTTTTTTTTTTTTTAAATGTGTGGTAGCCAATTCATCTCTGTGCAAATATATGTTATAGCTTAGGGGGCATCAAACCCCCCGTCCCCCAGGGCCGCTATCCTGCAGGTTTTTGTTGTTTCCCCTGTTCCAACACACCTGATTCAAAACAAATAGATCCAAAAGCTTTTTGTCAACTTCTTCATGATGACCCATAAATTTCAGTCAGGTATGCTGGAACACGGAAACCACAAAAACCTGCAGGATGGCAGCCCTGAGGACCGAAGTTTGACATGTGTGGCAAATATTCAGCTTGGTCTGTATACGTTTCTCTTATTTACAGTAACACGCAAAAATCAAATACATAGCTCCACTCAAGGTACTAAAACAGCTGCAAATACCTAAATAACTGCTTTACTTGCCTCGGTTGATTTCAGGAGCTTTTCGCTCCCCTACATTTCTCACAAAGTACTGGATATATGGGTCCTTCCAGTAGCCTTTGCTGGTTGCAAACCTAAAAAACAGGTAATAGATTGAACAAGGTCTTGAGTATATTAATAATTTATTAATCATCACGGTAAATCAATTTCTATGTCATCTCTATATTAAATTATTCCCTCAAATATAACATGGTTGCTGGAATAACTGAGCTTAAGAGGAATAAGGGCCCAGTTATAGAGATAAGTGCAGATTTCTGCTCCCCTTTTGGTTTTGTAGGATCCATACAGTCTCGCTTACAGCCTAATAATAAACCAAAGGCCGTTAACCAACCACATACTGTGAATTTGTGTCAAACATAAGCAAGTGGATCAGCTTGAAAATACTGGTATACAGATTTTAACTGAGGTGTTTAACAAACTTAAAGGTGTTATATGTTATATTAACATGCAATGAACGCAAGCATTGAAGTTTTTGTTGTTTACTCTATTTTAGCTGTTAGGTTAAAGGGGTAATAGTTTGAAGCATTTACTGTTACCTTTTGCAGGTGGTCGCATCGTCACACGTTGCCCTGACCGCCTCATCCGCAGTGTCTGTGTCTGTGAAAGGTTGCCGAGTTGCCATTAATGATCTTATCTTATCTAATGATCTTAACCAAGTTGTCGAGCCAACATGAAAACTGCACCTGCTTCTCTGTTGCTAGCTACCACAAGCTCACAAGCTAGCTAGTTTAATAAAAATGACAGGTGGATCTACTTAACAAAGCGGAGAAACATGGGCAGAAAAGTGTCAGCATGTTCAAGATGATTAAGAACGTAAAATAATTAAAACTGGAGAGAAAATAAAAGATACACAAAAGTAATAATATCTCCACGGCTAACGGAATATTCAAAGCTCGAATGTATGGAAAGTTGGGACCGGAAATATAACACAAGTACATCCGGTTCGTCTTTTTAATATTAAAAGTATCACAATAATTTTTGTTTTACATGTGAAAATTATACAAGCGGTAAATGAAAATAATTCACAATGTTAGCATAGTCACAAATTTTCTGTATAAATTTTAAGTTTAATTTAAATTTGCTTCAGAAAACCTTTATAGGCAAGATACACAACGAAAATATGATAACTCCTTAAAAACAACAAAACACATCAATAGAATGTTTAAAAGTATACATAACAAAAAAACATGCACATGTTGAGTGAGGAGGGGTTAGTGCATTTCAGTCAGTGCATTTGGGAGTTCAGAAAGAGTATGTTTTAAGAAAATAAACTGTTTCTAAATCTGTTTATTGTGGCTGTAGCATCTGCAGCCAGAGAACAGGTTGAACATATGAACTCTCAAAACGTTTCTGATGAGATTTGTTGATAGAAACTGAAATGTTCTTCGTCCAGGTGAGGTCTGCAGAAATTAGAAAGGACTTTTAAAAAAAAGAAGATAGAAAAGAAAAAAGATAAAAGATGATGATGATAATAATAATAATAATAATAATAATAATAATAATAATAAGAAGAAGACTTCCAATTCTTATGTGAGGAAATTTTTATCAGTAACACATTTTGCAAATCATACTTTTTAAAGCTTAAAGACGCTTGTTCCTTTTGATATACAGTATCACAGAGAAACAACGATGATGTGCATAACTGTTCAAAATAAGAGGTGCAGCTTTAAACTAGGATATATAATTGCCAAAATTGGGGGATTATTTTACTGTTTCAAGTGATCCTAGTTCTGTGTTCAAAACCAGCTGAGCACATCTTTATTCAGATCGATACTTTCAGTCTTACAAAAGCTTTAAGCTCTTGCTTGCTGACTGAAGCTTTGCTGAACCACTTTACTGGTGTCTTTTACTTGAGCTGATTGGCATCATGGGTGAGTGGAGGGCTTAGCAAAAGGATGTGGGCTTCATTCCCAGGCCATTATGCACTTCCTGTAAAATTAATGAATTCATTTTATTGCTTGCATCATGTTTCAAGGAAAGGCATCACTTTAAGTACCATTTATTCATCTTCTTCAGATTTGACACATTTTGCATATTGATAAATAATCAATTCCCCCAATGTTTCCAAATGGTACCTTTTTTTTGTATCACATAAAGCAATTATCCCCTCCTTGGGCTGCCACCTTATCGTGGTGGAGGGGTTTGCGTGTTCTGAGGATCCTAGGGGCTATGTTGTCTGGGGCTAAATTATGCCCCTGGCAGGGTCACCCATGGCAAACAGGTTACTAGGGGAGGGACCAGACAAAGCGCAGCCCAAACACCCCCTAATGGAGAGAACAAGCAATGGAGCTACGTGTCCCTCGCCCGGACGCGGGTCACCGGGGCCCCCCTCTGGAGCCAGGCCCGGAGGTGGGGCACGGAGGCGAGCGCCTGGTGGCCGGGCCTTCGCCCATGGGGCCCGGTCGGGCTCAGCCCGAAATGGAGACATGGGCCCCCCCTCCCGCGGACCCACCACCCACGAGAGGGGCCATAGGGGTCGGGTGCATTGTGAGTTGGGCGGCGGCCGAGGGCGGGGGAGACCCTGGCGGTCCGACCCCCGGCTGCAGAAGCTAGCTCTAGGGACGTGGAACGTCACCTCTCTGGTTGGAAAGGAGCCCGAGCTGGTGCGCGAGGTCGAGCGGTTCCGACTAGATATAGTTGGACTCACCTCGACGCACGGCTCGGGCTCTGGGAACACCATCCTCGAGAGGGGCTGGACCTTGTTCCACTCTGGAGTTGCTCCCGGTGAGAGGCGCCGAGCGGGTGTGGGCATACTCATTGCCCCCGGCTCGCTGCCTCTGCGTTGGGGTTCACCCCGGTGGACGAAAGGGTAGCCTCCCTCCGCCTTCGGGTGGGGGGGACGGGTCCTGACTGTTGTCTGTGCCTATGCACCGAACAGCAGTTCAGAGTACCCACCCTTTCTGGAGTCCTTGGACGGCGTGTTGGAAAGCGCGCCCTCCGGGGACTCCATCGTTCTGCTGGGGGGACTTCAACGCTCACGTGGGCAACGACAGTGAGACCTGGAGGGGCGTGATCGGGAGGAACGGCCCCCCTGATCTGAACCCGAGTGGTGTTTTGTTGTTGGACTTCTGTGCTCGTCATGGATTGTCCATAACGAACACCATGTTCAGGCATAAGAGTGTCCACGTTTACACCTGGCATCAGGACACCTTGGGCCGCAGTTCCATGATCGACTTCGTAGTCGTGTCATCGGACTTGCGGCCCCTTATCCTGGACACTCGGGTGAAGAGAGGGGCGGAGCTGTCCACTGATCACCACCTGGTGGTGAGTGGGCTCAGATGGTGGGGGAGGTTGCCGGTCAGACCTGGCAGGCCCAAACGTGTCGTGAGGGTCTGCTGGGAACGTCTGGCTGAGTCCCCTGTCAGGGAGAGCTTTAACTCCCACCTCCGGGAGAGCTTCACCCATGTTCCGAGGGAGGTGGGGGACATTGAGTCGGAGTGGGCTATGTTCCGCACCTCTATTGCTGAGGCCACTAGTCGGAGCTGTGGCCGCAAGGTTGTCGGTGCCTGTCGTGGCGGTAATCCCCGAACCCGCTGGTGGACACCAGCGGTGAGGGATGCCGTCAAGCTGAAGAAGGAGTCCTACCGGGCCTTCCTGGCCTGTGGGACTCCGGAGGCAGCTGACAGGTATCGGCGGGCCAAGCGGAGCGCGGCTCTGGCGGTCGCTGAGGCAAAAACTCGGGCATGGGAGGAGTTCGGTGAGGCCATAGAGAACGACTTCCGGACGGCTTCGAGGCGTTTCTGGTCCACCATACGGCGACTCAGGAGGGGGAAGCAGTGCACCATCAACACTGTGTACAGTGGGGATGGTGGGCTGCTGACCGCGACTCGGGACGTCGTGGGCCGGTGGAGGGAATACTTCGAAGACCTCCTCAATCCCACCAACACGTCTTCCGAGGAGGAAGCAGAGTTTGGGGACTCAGGGGTGGACTCTCCTGTCACTGAGGCTGAGGTCGCCGAGGTGGTCAAAAAGCTCCTCGGTGGCCGGGCCCCGGGGGTAGATGAGATCCGCCCGGAGTTTCTTAAGGCTCTGGATGCTGTGGGGCTGTCTTGGTTGACGCGCCTTTGCAGCATTGCGTGGACATCGGGGGCAGTGCCTCTGGACTGGCAGACTGGGGTGGTGGTCCCCCTCTTCAAAAAGGGGGATCGGAGGGTGTGTTCCAACTTCAGGGGGATCACACTTCTCAGCCTCCCCTGGTAAAGTCTATTCGGGGGTACTGGAGGAGGAGGATCCGTCGGATAGTCGAACCTCGGATTGAGGAGGAGCAGTGTGGTTTTCGTCCTGGTCGTGGAACAGTGGACCAGCTCTACACTCTCTTCAGGGTCCTGGAGGGGGCGTGGGAGTTCGCCCAACCAGTCTACATGTGTTTTGTGGACTTGGAGAAGGCGTTCGATCGTGTCCCCCGGGGATTCCTGTGGGGGTGCTCCGGGAGTACGGGGTGCCGGACCCCCTTATTCGAGCTGTTCGGTCCCTGTACGACCGGTGCCAGAGCTTGGTCCGCATTTCCGGCTGTAGGTCGAATCCATTCCCGGTGAGAGTTGGACTCCGCCAAGGCTGCCCTTTGTCACCGATCCTGTTCATAACCTTTATGGACAGGATTTCTAGGCGCAGCCGAGGTGTTGAGGGGATCCGGTTTGGTGGCCTCAGGATCGGGTCTCTGCTGTTTGCAGATGATGTGGTTCTGTTGGCGTCATCGGGCCGTGATCTCCAGCTCTTGCTAGGGCGATTTGCGGCCGAGTGTGAAGCGGCCGGGATGAGAATCAGCACCTCCAAATCCGAGACCATGGTCCTCGCCCGGAAAAGGGTGGGAGTGTCCTCTCCGGGTCGGGAGTGAGGTCCTGCCCCAGGTGGAGGAGTTCAAGTATCTCGGGATCTTGTTCACGAGTGAGGGAAGGATGGAGCGGGGAGGTGGACAGACGGATCGGTGCGGCGTCTGCAGTGATGCGGACGTTGCATCGGTCCGTCGTGGTGAAGAAGGAGCTGAGCCAGAAGGCGAGGCTCTCGATTTACCGGTCCATCTACGTTCCCACCCTCACCTATGGCCATGAGCTGTGGGTCATGACCGAAAGAACGAGATCTCGGGTACAAGCGGCCGAAATGAGTTTCCTCCGCAGGGTGGCCGGGCTCTCCCTTAGAGATAGGGTGAGGAGCTCGGTCATCCGGGAGGGACTCAGAGTAGAGCCGCTGCTCCTTCGTATAGAGAGGAGCCAGATGAGGTGGCTCGGGCATCTGATTAGGATGCCTCCTGGACGCCTTCCTGGAGAGGTGTTCCGGGCACTTCCCACCGGGACCAGACCCCGGGGTAGGCCCAGGACACGCTGGAGGGACTACATCTCCCGGCTGGCCTGGGAGCGCCTCGGGATCCCCCCGGATGAGCTGGCGGCTGTGGCCGGGGTGAGGGAAGTCTGGGCTTCCCTGCTTAGGCAGCTGCCCCCGCGACCCGACCCCGGATAAGCGGAAGAAGACGGTACGGTACGGTACGGTATAAAGCAATTAATAGATTAACTGAAAATAAATTCAGATATTTTGTACAGATAAACCTCTTTTACCACAGAAAAGTAATTGAAAAGCTAAAAAGCAACATAAGTTTAGTGCAAAAGGCTGTGTAGCCTTAGTAGGTTGATTATTTCTCTGTTGTAACAAAGCTTTTTGGCAGCAAATCTTCAACCAATCTTTACACATTTTTGTTTATTTATTTGCCATTTATCTGTTTTTGTTTATTATATACATACAGTCGTCCTTAAAATTATTCATACCTTCTAATTGAAGAAAGAAAAAAATAAACTGTCAATGAAATAAGAAGAAATTGACAAAAGTAATAATAAATAAAAATTTGATGAAAATCATGACATTGATTTTGAATTGTGGTTCAGCAGAAATATTCAAAACAAAAGACACAAAACTTAAAACAAATAAACAAGCATGATGGGGCTCCAAGGAAAAAATTTGTTGAGCAAATGAGGGAATCATTGCAATCATGTGTTTTTTGTAATGTTCAAAAAGACTTCACCTGTTGACAAGTATTTTGGTCCACTGTTCATGGAAAAGGTGCTCTAATGTGTCTGGGACAGTTTTTTTTTTTTTAAATCATTGAAAAGCTTAATTGAAAAGCAATAATTTATTTCAGTAAATTTAAATTTTGTGAATTTTTATTTATTATTAGTGTCTTTAGTTTCTTGTCATTTGAATTACTATTAGGAATTTAGCATTTTCTTTAATTGTATACATTTGTATTGTATTGTATACATATATAATGCGAGTGTGTGTGTGTGTGTATTTAATTCCAAAGTTAATGCTTGTAAATGATCAAATGATCAGAAACATGATAAGGATCACAGGTGGCAGGATATCATTGTAACACTGTACACACTCTGTTTATTGCAACAGCTTATAACGTGATAGATGCAGTTGGACAAATAATACTTCATAGTAGGGACGATCTCTCAATCTACACATTTGCTAATACAAAGCTGCCATAAAGGTACATCTGATAGTTTTTCCATGGGTATGAGGGGTTCTGCTAGTGTCCAGTGGGAGGTGTTGCTGCCTGCCTGGCAGATGCTGCGGAGCTGCAACGTTACTTCCTGCGGCTCCGCGTGTGTGTGTGTGTGTGTGCGCGCGTGCTGGCAGAGGCAGAGGTGAGCTGCTGCTGCTGCTGTTGCGGTGCACTCGGTTCCCTGCACTGGGAAGAAGCGGCCGACGGATTATCCAGCTCGGCAACGTTAGCTCGTCGGCTAACGGTCAAGACACCAACCGAGGAGAGCCATGAAAAGCCGCAGGAGGCAGTGAAAGTTAGTCACGGCGTACCTCGGGGACTTTAATGTACGTAACGCTCCTAAAAAAGGGGGTCCGCTTATCATGCCGTCGCCCCAAGTGGAAACTTTGTAGTAGAATTTCTACTTAGAGAAAGGCTAGCTCAGGAGCTAGCAGAGGCTACAAACTATTTTTAATTGGCTTTCGGCTCAATGGCTCTCGCTTGTTTTCCCCTGTCATAGCGACGGCTTTGGGAAATTGGGAGAGGCCCTGTGAACTTCATGACAAACCAGAACCTGGTGTTGACGCGTAACTTCGGAAGACTTGACTGGCAAAGGAGCGAAAATGAAGAAGCAGTTCAATCGGATGAAGCAACTCGCCAATCAAACAGTTGGCAGGCAAGTACTGAAATCTGATTCGAGTTTTAGTGAATTTAATTTCAAATCGAGATGAATGGATCTTTAACCACCTTGTTCACTTCCCTGAAATTAAATTTCTGCGTAATGCATATGATAGAGAAATGTTGAGGGGGAAAAGAAAGGAAATCACGAGGAAAAAAAAATCTAATCAGTTGTGGCTTAGTTGACAAGTAGGACAGTCTTCCCTTTGCTTTTAATGGCTTAAGGATATCAGAAATATGTATTTTTATAAAATGAACATAGGGATTTCATATATGGAAGGCATGGCCATTGAGTGTCTAGGTTCAAAATATGCAAACTTAACCCTGAGATCTGACACATAATGAGGAATATATCAAGGTTTACTTGCCCTGATTCTTCTGAGTTCAGACATATTAATGTGAGGCATACCTACTGCGCTAAGACAGCAAAATTCTGTCTTTATACATAAGCAAGACATTGTTAAAGCACAAGACACTCTGCTTCTGAGAGACTTCCAACATATATAAGCTTCAGTGATCTCCTGTCTCCACTTCAAGCATTATCATCCTCTAATAAATTATAATATGAAGCTAGCTTCAGTGTCCAGCCTACAGTGAAAGTGTGCCAGTGCCAGCAGTGAGAGCATACTTTGCTTCATGTTGCACCGTCAGCTTGTGCCATTGTGATTTTGTATGATGACACTGCACTCTTCCGTAATGGGATATCTAAGTCATGGCTTCAGCCTGTTATTGTGAGAACATCAGGGAGAGACACGTCATCTTTTTATCATCATGTGTGAAGCCGCGACTGTGTTGTACAAATCTAGATGCCAACAGTGTTTGGACTTGCAATCAGACACTGGGTGCACCTAGCACTCTCAGAGCTAGTTATATTGACAATATTTTTGCATTAAGGGATCATTTGAATGGTTTTATAAATAATCTAACAACTGGTCATGGTTTAGCTATTCAGTATAAAAGATAGAAGAATGTGAAAAGGTATTTACATATTTGACTGTTAATATAACAATTTTTTGGACTAAAAACCAAAGCAAGTTGATTTAATTCGGTAAGAAACAGTCCCTCTTTAAATTGTGTAGCCTTAGTGGTGCACATGATTTTTGTAGTCATCAACAGAAAACTGTTGTGATAAACTGAATTGATATTGGTGGTGAAGCATGGTCAAAAGAAGAGTCCATTAAAATTGGGTGTGTTTCTACATCACTGAGGCTGTGCAAACAGGAGTTTGCCCTGCCATTGTGTATGGAGCTGACTGCTATTAGACCTTATTAAGCAGATGCACTGCTTTACTTTCTTTTTTTGACAAGTTTACACAATTTCCAGAGGTCTTCATGAATTGTCTGTAGCACACATTAGATGTATCCCTATTCCTGTGGTATTTCAACTGCACTCTTCTCCATCCTGTCTTTACAGCTTTTTTCATGGCATACTCCACTTCTCTCTTTCGCAGAGTTTGCCTTGTTTGACATCTCTCCTACAGCTTTCATCTGACATGAAACCTTACATTTTGACAGTGGATGCCTGAGTGCTGTCACTGGAACACACTGCAAACTGATTATCCCACTATTGTACACCAAACTGCTTTATTCATTTTTCCCTCATCTGAAATTTGATCATGTTTACATAGAGACTTTTTTCCCCTTTCGGATTGAAATTATTCCCAAATGAGATTTCAAGGCAGCTGTTTACGTGGAAACTAAATCATTCCGATGTGGCGTCTACATGCGCAGAAAGATGTTATGTTACATCTCGTGATTTAGCAAAGATGGAGGTCTAAAAACTATACGTTACGGTTGTTGTAGTTTCTGGAGTACTTTAGTCAAGCTGCAGCTTGATACTCATGAGCTCCTACTGCAAACATCAAAGAGAAAAAGGTGTAGAGACAAAAGTTAGAATTAAAATCAAACTTCTAAACTTTTTCTGCCGCTGTCCAAGGAATTTCATTGTTCACTGCCATCTTCCAAAGTGAGGAAACGTCACTTGATGCATGTTTACGCCAAGTTAGAGCATGTGCTCTAAGAACGAAACCTCCCAACTTTCCTATTCAACATTTACATCATATCGCGATCAGCTTGAGAAATATTCTTCCCCCGTGAAACCAAATGAAATTTCTTATGGTTCGGCACTTCTCATTCAGAAAGAAGTGTTTACATGGATCATTTTCGTTCCGATAGAGCTTTTAACCCGAAAGCAATCTGTATATTTGGCTCCATGTAAACTAGCTACAGACAGTTGTTGCTGATCCCTCTTTTTAGGCTGGCCTAACTTAATCAGAAATTGTGAAATAGGAACATTTATTGGCATCTCCCCATATGTAGTAGTTTCACAAACCTGTCTTTGAAATTGTGAGATGATGTTTTTGTTTTTGTTGTTTTTTTCTCTTTCTTTTCCTTGTAGCCCTTTTAGTCTGGCATCATGTCCAGTGTACCAGTGAGTTCTCATTTGAACATCTGGGTTTTAGTACTACCCATATTCCCACCAATATCATATTTTTACATGTTAAGAGTGGAACTGTCATCAGTAGTGTGACCAGAGCTGTATTGCATTAGGAAACTGAGGAATCTCATTGTTATTCCTCTATCACATAAGGGCTGATTAAAACCAGAGTTTCACTGTTGAGGGAACAGTTGTTGCAGTACTAATGGTGCATTCACTTACAAATATCAGTTTTTATTGAAAAAAATGGCAACAAGAAGGGACACAAAACATGTTTTAGCTCACTTCTTAAGTGAACAAGATAATTACTGATGGGACTTTTCTGTTAATAGTAAAGCCAAAATGCTAGAGCAGTAGCGTTCTAAATTCTCACTTCTGAGGTACAGTGAATGCAGCATGACATAAGGTTGTGAGTGGAGATAAAGGCGGGGAGGCTGGATAATTTGTCTCAGAGCTGGGTCATGGATGCAGCAGGACTTTACTTATCTGAATAACTCACCAAATGACATATATTCAGACCGAGTTGCCCCCAAACAGATTGACGGGGAATGAATATTTTTAGAATTTGATCTCCGTCAGTTATTTGAGATGTTTGTTCATATCACAGATTGAATAAACAGAAAAATCATTCAGCAGTTCACACATGAGCAGATTGATGTAATTGTTGCTATGGCTAACAGAAGAAGCGGTGTGTGCTAAACATAGTAGTTGTCACATTGTCCATCCATTCAGTTTATCTGGTGATAACTACAGTATACTACTGTCAGCAAGGTATACAGAGAGAATCTGCACCAATAGGACCATGCTCCTATAGCCAAACTGAAGACCATGGGAAGCAGGACAGCTGGAATACTCATAGTTTCCTCTTTGCACCATACCACACCAGCAGTAAATTAGAACTTGAGAGAGTAATGCAGAAAACAGACGTGTGCATGCATGCAGTAGTTACTTGCTTTTTTTTATTATACATAAGTGGGGTTAAGCCCTCATGCCCATTTGAATGAGTAGTCCGTTAGTGGTTGGAGAGAGGGATATGCAAACAACCATACCCTGCTTTGTCCATTAAGTTTGTGGTTGCTTGCGTATCTGCGTCTGCAAAAAGTTCTGGAGCGCCAAAGGCCCTCTGCGCTGCCCCCTGGGTTCCTGTGATTGTGCAAAGGCAGAACACTGTGTCCAGCAAGCAGCGGCTCTGAGGAAATCTCTCCTTCTTCTACAAACAGGAAGCTGCCTCCCAGAGAAATGCTTTCTAGAGAACAGGAGAGAGGGGGAGCTGGGAAAAAATTTGCTTTAGAGGAAGAATGAAATTGAGGTGCTTGGAAAAAGGGCATGTAATTTATACCAGGGAACATGATGAGGGTTTTTATCTCTTTGTGGAAAGCTACTGCAGTGTACTATCTCTGAACTCTGTGACCCTAAATTTATCTATGTTTGTGACAGGTTAATGTCGTCGTAGCAACACCTTTACAAGGATTATGTAAGTTGTAACCACTATCTGCATAAAAACAATCACCTCTGTCAAGATATCAACCAAGATAAGTTTACAGTAGCTCAGGCAGGAATAAGATTATTGACTCATGCAAACTGTTTTAATCCCAGCTCCCCCCACCTCACTGATACTAAGTCACTGGCATTGCAAATTGCAGTAGTTTATAATCCTTTTTGATGCCACACTGAAGTGTTATGCAATTTCATGCCGATCCATTGTATTTAAAATTGCTTGACAGACTTGAGAGGGCCTCAGGGTGAAAATATCCTCTCCCCACAGGGATCAACAAAGTGTCATGTGTTGAATTGACACGATCAGGTGACACTGGGCGTTCCCCTGTGTCTCACTTGGCCAGTGCCTCAAGAACAATGAGGTGTGTCTGTTAAGTTTGGATGCCAGCTTTAATCCCAATTATGATTTACAGGGACAGAAAATAGAAGTTCCATGTCAGGATGAGGATTCTTGAATTATGATAATGACCCACCTCATTTACAGGAAGCCACTCATTGTTGGGTAACTGGACTTATCAGACGTTGTTTAGTTGACTTATCTGACAGGGACAGTTCTTAGGAAAATAAACACGGGCCTCTTTATAGCTTTTGATTGGACAAACGAGGCATTTTCATTATTTACTGATGTTCTAAAGGGAAGCATGATCTTAAAAATAATCGGATAATTTCCACTCATAGCTTTGTTATTAAGACATTTGGATATAAATATCCTTGAGGAGGGAAGCATCACAAGGACTTTATCTTGTTCTGCAGAGTAGATAAAAATCCTTCAGATTTCATCCCAGTGTTTTTCTGTTTCCCATTCCTAGTGTTTGCTTAGCAGCCTAAACAATCAGCCACATTTAGTAGACTGAATGAGCTGAGTCACTCAATTATTCCCCCATCTCCTTTCATCTGGGTCCAGTATCCATTACCTTATACCTTAAGCTGCCAACTGTTGCAGCAGTAAGAGGCATACCCTTCCTCCCCTTAAAGCTCGCTGATTGTGTTGAGTAGCTGGTAACAGCCACCCTATTGTCCTCATGGTTTCAGTATCCACTTACTCCCTTTTCTGCTTTAATAGTAGATCGCTATGGTTACCATTCTGAACCAGCGGCCTCGGCTGAGCAGCAAGGATCTGTTGTTGTTGAAGTCACATGCCGTGCACAGTGACACACTTTCTCCAAAGGCGGCTGCTTCAGTGATGCACGATGGGGTCAACTCCGTTCGCTGTAGGTCAGCTGATGCTAGCAAAACAATTGTTGTCTTGTTTGTTGTTGGTCCTCTGATGAGGCGATGTGACAGTGCTTTTGAAGGTTGGTGCACAAGTGTTGCCTCATGTCAGGAAGACTTCTCATGTGTTTGGATCAGTCAGCTACAGCTAGGTTAGGGCAATATTTGCACACGTCATAAAAACACACCTCAGCAGCTGTCCTTGTTCACGGTGACATCACTAAGAAGAGCTCATTTGGCCCCACTACCAGTTAAACTTTTGCTGCTTTTGCAGATTCAATATATTTCGATTCAGTCTTGAGGTTCAGTGGACCAGATGCAAACATGTGTATTTAAACGCAAGTTTCAATTGCCTCTTCATTGTCTTCTTCACACAGTAACAGGCTTGTCAAGTTGTTTGCACTTAATGCACTGAATGACCAAATTGCACAAGTGTTTGAAAAAGTGTATTCATAAAAGAATAAGTTTACTTGATGAATGCACTGTTTTGTTGTTTTTAATGATGGGGACCACACCAAGAGCTCTTCAGCTTGTACTCTGCACCAGAACATGGATTCCTTGTTGTGGCTCTACACACACACACTTATTCTTGTAAAGACTTTGTGTGTGGTAGCTGTGGAGAACATATGAGCAATCTGGAAGTCTTGTCTGCAGGTTTGTGTGGTTATAAGATGTGACCTCATGAGCTTGCCTGTAGCTCTTCCAGAGAGAATCTGTCCATTCATCATAGGCCTCCAGCTTATTTATTCTGGCTTGGCTTTGTTTTCTTTCTTTTTCTTTGTTTTTTTTTTTTTTTTTTACTTTGAACCCCCACCCCCAAAATTGAGCTACCTTTACATATTTCCCTCAGACTCTAAAACTATGAACCATTCTCTATCAGTCCTTCTCTTTTTCTGCATGTTGTAATTGAAAGCAGCTGTGAGGAGGTTACTACAGTTCATAGAGAGCAGTTTCTGGAGGAGGGCCCAGGCTTGGTTTAGAGCTCCAGTGCCCAAAAGGCAGGGAAGCGACTGTATTCGGGTCTGCTCAGCTTGCATTTGGAAAAGTTTGCACATTACTTAGGCACCACAATACCTGCACAGTCTTCAGTAGTGAGACAGAAAGTTTGACTGTATTTACATGAGAGTGAGGCTCTTTGTGCAAAAGGGGGAATAGAGGCTCAGGAACCGGAGGCCTGTTTATTCACTCCATTTGCTAGGTAGTAGTTTGTGGAGTTAACATACTCTTAAACCAGTTTTATGTGGATTCCCTGAACAGGCTGGTAAAGCATATATGCATCAAATAATCTTGGCCTTAGATAGTAACTCCTGGATAAAAGTTTGGAATCCCTGCACTTTGAGGGAGCTTCTTATTGTTTTCTGAAAATGCAAACAAAACAAAACAAAAAAGACATAACTTTTTATTAACGGCTGAATATTTTGGCTTTAAAACAAACCAAAATGTCAAAAAAATTAATTTTGTTCTCTTTTCACTAAATGAATGAAGGTGGAAAAACTGCTAAGTTACTGAGAAATAAATGGTTAAACTAAGCTTTGCAGGATTTTAGTTCTTCCAGAATTTCTACTGAGGTTGAGATCTGAGCTGTATTTTGACTGTATACCCGAGTTAAAATGTGTTTCCTTATGAAAGATTAAATGTGGCATCTTAAAGCAGCACTTCATAACTTTATGATCTTAAAACTTTGTGCTTCTTACGGTAGTCGTTTGATGTTGCCCTGACATTTATCCTGTAAATTCCTTGAGCTGTCCTTGCCCTGATGTGAGCTGAGGCTGAGAAGCCACACTTAACAACTTCTTTTTCCATCCCGAAACATCTCATGCTGGCTGCGTTTTACTTGTCAAGCATTTGAATATCATCACATACTGACCGCTTTGGGCGCGCACCATGGCTGATTCAGGAAAGCAACACAAGAAGACATTAATAGAGGAAGCAAAGAAAAGAAAGAAAGTGACAGAGCAAGAGATAAGACAAGAGTTAACATCAGACTGGCTTTTACTGGCTGGAGAGAGCTCAGAGAGGAGACAAGATGTGAGATGGCTGCAACAAACCAACATCCAGCATTATCTCCTTGTCCAAAGCAGATCCTATGTCCATCAGCCTGCTTCTCTGAGTTCAGTCACAAACATTGAACCCTGTTTAAGCCCAGTTTTGTTTCACCAATTATTTATTTATTTATTTTCATATATATTGCTTTGAGTTTTGGATTGTCTACCAAGAATTTAAAGTATCACCTGTATGTCACCTTTTACAACCTTCCCATTTAGTTTATTCTTGCTCCACAGCAGACTGGAAACAATCAAATTCTTTTACCACGCTCAAAGTTAGATTACCTACTTAAAGGTGTTTTTTATGATCCCTTTAATCGTTTCCACTGACAGCACACTTGGGCCATGTTTCCTACCAATCAGCAAGGTGCAACAGCTCATTAAGCTCTGCAAGCTCTCTTTCTTACCTGCAGATTAATTAGCTCATTTAGACTTGTGCAGGAATTGTTTATCGACATGTGAGTCAATATTTTTCCATTAAGATTTATTTTTAAATACTTTCTATATTTACTCCTTTCATGTGCAAAATAAAATAGAAAAGCTAAGTGGAATTCTTCCATGTGCTGTGATTCCACATTTGTTTTTTTTCCAAGGCTTGTATCTACAGGTAACTAACGTGCACCTCCACGTGTGCCCGGCTCTAGTCAGAAGCCCCCAGCATGTGCGAAGGTGTTGATAAGCAGTCTGAGCTGAGCCCGAGGTTCCCAGCCTACTCCTTTTAAGTGAATCTAATCTGTCTGACCTCTTCAAGTCCAACTCTTAGTTTACTATTAATAGGCTCAGACGTAGCAGGGCTGTAGGGCCTCTCTGTGCACGACACCGTGAGCCTAACGAGCTGCAGGAAATCAATGAAACACCACCTGTGTTATTCTTTGCCCTTCTAGCTTAATTGAATATTGTCATTGACTTCTAATGCTTCTAATTTTTGATAAACAGAATATATATTTCAGCTTTGAAGTTTTGCTTGAGCATACCAGCCTTTTATTTGACTGTTTGAGTCATGGCAACAAACTTAGAGACCCACCCAGTTTTGAAATCTTCCCACAGATGCACAGCTTAAAGTTTCAAGCTTTGTGTGAAAACCAGTCTTTCAGGAATACTCTCATTTAAATGGAAATTATTTTTATCAGCTGTCATCATCTATCAGTGCTAATCTATATGCTCTCTGTGTTGTTTTTCTTACCCACAGAGCGGAGAAAACGGAAGTCCTCAGTGATGACCTCCTACAGGTAAAACATTAGATTCTGTAGAGCTCTGACCAGCTCTTAATTTTGCATTAGCAGTTTTTCTTACTCCCCTTTAAATGGAATCAGTTTCTGTTCACATGAATGTAATGACTGGGAAAGGGTAACTACAAGCTGTTAAAGTGCGTCATGTCATGAATCCAGCACTTCCTTTGGTGGACTTTGGCAGGAAAAAAATCAAATGTGAGAGCTGGGAAAACAATTTTATCACATTATTAGTAGTTAAATGAATGCAAGCTTTCAGTTTATCTGTTGGCAAACTCATTTCAAAAGTATGTGACAGAACTTTCATCTTAAAATTGGTGACTGTTGGTGATCTGGTTATTGTCAGCAATTTTGCACTATTGGGGATGACATTTGACACCATATTATTGGAAAAAGTAAGTTTTACTTTAATTGTTGAAATGTTGATATCAAACATAGGAAGTTATGAATGAAGACGCAGATTAAATCTTCTGCTCATGTAACCTTTCTTGTAGGAGAGAAAATGACAGAATAGCAGACACACAGCTCGACTCCAATGTCCTATTAAGATTTTATGATTTTCTGTGGTGGAGTATTTTCACTTCTTTGCCTGTGCTTTCGTTAAAGATTTTTTTTATTTTTATTGAAAGGCTTAGGGCACTTTATAGCTGAAATGAAAATAAGAAGTGTATCCATTCATTTCTTTTACATATTACAGGGATTTTTATTCTTTGACAGAAAAAAATCTGGTTGCACTTTTGTATTGGATTGTACAAAAGAAGCAGCATGAGAGGTCAGTACTGGATGCTGAACAAGTAAAAGAAGCGGTAATTTTCAGTGTACACAGACACAGTTATTACAGTGGATTTTTAAGTTGGAGAACAGCTTGGCTGTGTTTTCTTGGTTAAAAAGACTATTTTATGATAATTGTGATATTTTGGTCTGGCCAGTTTTCAAGCTTTGTATTGTGGCTTTTGGTATAGAAGTTTGGACCAATCAGCATCCCGCTCTGGCAGCTGCCAAAGGTCTGAATCTTTATGTACATCTCATGATTCAACTTTAAAATTTGATGCATTCGAAGTTACATGCAGCTGCTATTTTAAGGACTACTGTCTTTAAAGTGAAAGGCTTCATCTTTTCTGTGACAGTGTCTGAATGACCCCCCTCCGTGCTGCAACATACTAGTCAGTCACCTTACTGTAGAGTTAGGCCCTTAGGTAGGGGGGGGAGGGGGGAGGGGAAGGCGGGAAAAATAATATGTGGTAAGCGGGGGGCGGGGGGCGCGTGGGGGGGGGAGGGGGGGGGGGGGGGGGGGGGGGGGGGGGGGGGGGGGGGCGGGGGGGGAGAATTGAGAAGGCGGGAGGAAAAAACATAAGGGGGGGGAGAGGAGGGGAGAGAAGGAAAAAAAGGAAAGAGAAGAAAAGAGGGGGGGGGGAAGGAGGAAGGGGGGGGGAAGGCCTTTACAGGAAAGGGGACCCCCCATATAAAAACTCTCCCTCAAAAAGAAAAAGAAGGGAGAAGAGAATAATCAACAAGGGAAGGGAGGGGGAGGAAAGGTTGGCAAGGGGAGGGCAAGGGTTGGCGCGCGGGGCGCCGGGGGACCGGCGCCCCCGGGCGGGGCTTAAGGTACAGTACTGTTTAACAATATTGTCCAACAAGAGCACAGTTTCTCTCCCCCAGCGGGAACCTACGCAGCAACAGTGTCAGTGAGCTGCTTGCAGATTGTTGTGCATTACTGAGGCGGTGGCCTGTGTGTAAACAGTACTGAATATAGCCAAAAGAACAGCGCAGATTACGTCTGCAGCTTTTGAGTAGGGATGCACGATATTGGAATTTTGGCCGATATCCGATATGCTGATGTTTTAAAACCCATGTAGCCGATAACCGATATCGATACCGATATTAAAGCTGAAAAAAAAATAGGCAAATACAGTAGCAGTTTTGTTATCCGTTTCCGACACTTTAAAAAAATAGGGGTGGGAAAAAATATCAATTAAGTAAAATAGCGTGAATGGTTGTCTGTCTGGGACTTTGTGTTGGCCCTGCAACAGACTGGCGACCTGTCCAGGGTGTACCCCGCCTCTCGCCTGATAATAGCTGGGATAGGCTCCAGCAACCCTGAACTGGATAAGCGGTACAGAAAATGACTGACTGACTGACTGAAATATCACAAAATTTTCATATGACGATATCAAATCGATATCTAAAAACATGGCATCGATCTATTTTACTTACAAAACCTTTCATCGTTCCGTCACAAAATCTCATGATATTTTGTTAATTCCTGCGAGATTTTGTAACAGAACGATGAAATATCAAGAGATTTTGCTAGTAAAATAGATGGATACCGTGTTTTTAAATGTCAATATGATATTAGCATATGAAAATATCGCGAACTTTTTGTGAATTTTCGTGAGATTTTGTAACAGAATGATAAAATATTGCGAGATTTCATTAGTAAAAATAGATCGATACCACCTTTTTGAAATGTCAATATGATATTAGCATATTAAAAAATATTGTGATATTTCAGTATATTGATATTTTTTTCCCAATACAATACCAATAAAAACTTCTTTAGAAGTTTTTAAGTCTGTAAAAAAAATTTTTTAAAGAAAAAAAATAAGTTTTTCTTTTTTAAAGACTTCAGAAACAGCGGGCTGTTAGGTTAAATATCGTTCAAACATCGGTTAAATATCAGAGGGTTGACCGATGTCCAATACTCAGCTTTAAGGCCGAAAGAGGCAGATACAGATAGGGGGCCAATTATATCGTGGATCCCTACTTTTGAGTTGTGGTTTTTGTAAGCTGAGGATTTTATCAAAGCAGGGCAGCAGTCTCAAAATCCTCTTGACAGTGAACGCAGGTAAACATGTAGTCTCCATTAGAAGCTTTTCAGTCTGCAGTTTCACATATATTTTGCTCTTTCACAGCAGAAACAAAAAACAATAATGAAAGCAGCTTTATTGGATTTTTGGGCAAATTAGCACAGTATATGAGAACACAGAGAGTAGCAGAGAAGCAACAGAATACAATAACATAATTTTTAGTACGATTTGGCGACATTTGTTTGAATATTTGGCAACACTTCATATCACAATGACATTAGCACTTGAATATTTGATCATTTTCTTTTTTTCTTCTAAGGCTGCTCCTTTTTTTTTTTTATAAAAAAAATTACAATTTAACATAACCACCTAGCTGCATCTTAATCAACTTTATTGTTCTGCAAAAGCTGAAAAATCCCAATTTACATTCATATACGGCAATAATGTTGAAAAAAGAAGAAGGGGAAAGGGGGAGAAAAAAGGGGAGGAGGGGGGAAAAAAAACGGCTGCAAACTCAACTTCATTGTCATTTACATTCACATCCCAATTCATCTTAGGATCATTAAAATTTCACACTCTCAGCAGCTGCTGGTGTGTTTTATGTGTGATGAGTTGACCATGTGCCTCCTAAAGAGGTTTTCTAGCTAGGGATGCACAATGACCAACCAATATCCGATAAATTTCAGCTCCTAAAGGCTGATACAAATAACTGATAACCGATAACACACATACATACCTAATCGTACCAAATAAAAAATTCTAACTTTAGGGGTAGCTCGTGTCTAAAATGAGAAGGGAAAGTGGTTTGGAAGCAGCTTGGGGTCTCTCCTGTGAAGCAGCAGCTTTCTTTCCCCAATCCCGATATCTCAGTGAGCAAAGCTTAAAACTGGGATTTAAGCTACACTTCTGCACAACCCAGGGCTGTACGCTTAGCTTTTTCACTTGGACCACTAGTGCTCCCAAATGCAAAAATTTAGGAGCACAGAAAAAAATTTAGGAGCACTATGAATTTTCTTAAATAGCACATTTAAATAGTAATAATAATATTAACACTCACCCAGGCAATAGGCCCAATGATGCATTACACCGAGAAACAAACAGTTTTAAATACAGAGAACTTCCCTGTCCTAACAGTTTTTTGTTGTCCAGTCACTGATACACTTTGCTGTGTCCATCCACAGTACTGACCTGAGTAACTGGCCAGACACACCTGGATTAATCAGTTCATCCAATAATTAAAGACAGGAAACAAAGGAGCTACCTTAAGTTCAGGAAGTAGTGGAGTTGTGCATAGAGCCCATTACAGAAATAAATTAACTTTTTCCGGATATTCAAATTTTTTGGGTAGTACCTGTACATGTTATCGGGGTAAGTCGTCATTATATCAGACTTGTAGGAATGACGTAATAATTATCAGCCCGGCAATTATGGTGCACCCCTTCTTATAGCATATACTGAACTGAAGATTAATTATATATATAAGGAAGGACAAAGAACAAGACTATATTTTTGGGGAAAAAAATGGCCTTGCCCTTCTTCTGACTGTCTTGGACACATGTTTATTTTACCAACTGGCTCAATTTATTGGTTGATAAGTGAAGATGGCTTGTGACAGATGTTTATAAACTAGTAGAGTAGATCTTACATCTGCTGCTGATTATTTTCCAAAAGTTTTCCTACTTCTCGGGTAAACTTTCAAACAACTGTAACAAACCTTTTGACTGGGTAGGCCATTGGATTTGGCTGGATAAATGTATAATAAACTCAATTACTCTGATGTTTAAACAAGAATCTTTAAAACACTATCAGAATGACATTCCTCATCTACATACTAACAGCCTGTCATTCCCTATAAAACTTAACATGAACATGGGAAGGAAAAACAGCTGATGTCACAAAAGCTGTCCTTTTATCTCACTGAAGGTGAGACTGATGAGGACTGTTGCTGACAAATGTCTTTGAAGTGTCCTTCATAGTTACTCTGAGGTGTTTGTCCTGAACAGACTCCCACTGCTCAGAGGTCAGTGTAACTGTGGATGTATCTGTATCGCTGAGTGTGCGTGTGAAAGCTGCTGGTGGAGGGATTTCCCAGTGAAAACTCTCCTCAGGTCATCCAAGGCAGACAGCAGGTGGTGTCGGGAGTCGGGACCAAAATGTTGGCTCCTCAGCAAAGACATTCCAACGATAAAGATTGTCTTTGTGTGCAAACAGGAAGTATCATAAATGTTCAAACAGACTGCTGCTTTTGCATCAGGAACAGAAACAGTCCAACACACCCCTTGCTTAGTCCTTTCTCCACCTCCTATTGTTGCTGATGTTTAAACAAACTCTAAAAGGCTTTATAACACAATCCTTTCTCAGAGGATTGGTGTGAAAACAAAGTGGGCCTCATGTGGGCAAACACGTATGAGTGACAGCTAAAACATCATTCTTAGACGGAGCTTGATTTGCCGTGAGGCATGTGGACAAGGGAACAGTGGTGGCTAATTTCTTAGGGAGCTTTTTCTTGACAAGAGGATGTTTTCTTTTTTGTCTCACAACTGAACTCGATGGTTCCTCAAAGACCGAATTGTTTTGCCTCTGTCTGGAAATCAGCTGTCGTCTCTTTGGGCTGTTCTCACTTCATAGAAACATTTTCTGATGAAGGACAAGGGTGTTGGTCGCAGCAACCAAAAAAATCACTCGAACTCTTAGGTCTCAGACAACTGTAATGCTTCTCACCTCCTTGTGCACATTCTCATCCTACTACTTTGGTTAGTGTTACTGTAAGAGCTATTTTTGCTGAAGAAATGTAACTTAATTAGGGTTGTGCATACTTTCACTGTGCCTCTAACTTATTTATATAGCTTCCCTATTTCGCTATCATAAGAAGTTTCCAATTCCTTCCAAGAGTTGCTTCAATGTCACTTTTATTAACAACAGATTCTTTGTTTTTGGCAGAGCTGTGCAGTATTTCTTTTGTATTCTTCCTTTAAATATTAATAACACTAATGCTTTATTTGCTGCTGTTGACAGATTAACCACTCCCCCTTTGCTGTTAACCCTTTAGTTTCAATCAACTAAAATGGTCAAGGTGATCCATGAGAGCAGCCTAAATGAAAATGTTTTGTTTTGAATTGACTGCAGCTGATCACCAAATGTTAGATAGAATGCAGCATCTTAAATGGTTAGCATGTTCATTACAAGCTTTCAGAAAGTACTTTTAATTATATGGCAACATACATGTATTTGTTGCATACTGTTAACGGCTAAATTTTTTCAGGCATATTTACTACACAGTTTCAGTAAAAGTCGCTCCTAAAAATGCTTAACTCTTATCCTTGAATACCAGTTGAGCGGTATCAAATCAAATGTTTTGTTTTTGGGTTTTTTTTCAGAGAAATGACATTTTATTTAGCTTTTCATTCACGTTGTGGCTCTGAAACTGATCTCATTACATTATTAGATGACAGTGACCTGAAATATAATTTGGGGAGACTAACTGTAATGATTTTATGAGCATTCGTGGATTGTAGATCACAATTTGTTGATATACAGGAAATTAAGTCAGCCATTCAAGAGCAACCCTCACTTGTACCAGTTGTTTGAACATTATTGAATGTGGCTTTACTGGTGTGGCAAAACTTTATGGAAGCCACTCTTTAATGTATTTTTAGTAGAGAAAAAAAAGAGAAATTGTCATTTTTAAGCTCATTTCAAATGAATGGAGAGAAATTCATAAGAAAAAATATTTTGCAGCTCTTTTTACTTCTCTAAGACATATTTTGATAACAAAAAGCAATAATCTTCACCAATCAGGTCCCAGCTACCTCTATTGTTGTAAAGACATTTAGGTTAAGTAAACATGTCTCTTGAAAAAGAGCCTGCGTGTCTCAATGAGATGTATCTGTATAAATGAAGGTTAAATAAAAAAAATGATATTGCTGTCTTAGTGAGATCTGTTTTGTTGACCATGTCACCAAGTTAATGTATTTCCTGAAGAAAGGCTTTAACCCTCTTAGCTCCGTGGAAAAATGTATTATCATCCTAAAAAATGACCTCAACTGACTAAATAAGGAGGGTCTATTACAGCAACTGTAGAAACCTGACATCAACCAATATCCTCAGTGATTGTGGAAATTTTTTTAACTTGAAAAATTAAACTTAAAAAAAAAAAACAGCATACGATTGAATGACTAATGATAATGATAATAGCTAAAAATAAAAGTTCAATCTGAATGGGCTATATGCCCAACTCCACTACTTCCTGAACTTTTTTTCTTTTAAAAAAAACACACAAGGGGGGGTCGTCTAGAAAAACCAGACACACCTGGATTAATCAATTTGTCCTGTAATGAAAGATGGGAAACAAAGGTGCTGGCAGAAGTTCAGAAAGTAGTGGAGTTGTGCATAGAGCCCATTGAAAACTAAGGAGTAAAGATGGGTTTTTAAATGAGCTTTGGGAATATCTACAGTTGGTGAGGTACTGAAAATGAACAATAAGATCTTCAAATACTGTAAAAACAGACTGGGAGCCAGCACAGAGGAGCCAAAATTGGCATGATATAATCTTGCTTTAGTCGGCCTGATAAGGGTTGAGCTGGTCCGCATTTTGAGTGAACTTAAGGCGAGACTGAGAGTCAAGTCTGAACAAGATGAAAACATGAATCATTTTTCAGAAATAGCAAAATGGGAGGACTGGTTTGATCCCTGAGCTGGCAGAAGCTAGCTCTTATGATTGAGATCATCTGTTTGTCAAAAGAAAAATCATGAACAAAAATCCCTCCTAGGTTTTATACAGATTTTCTGTTGTAGGTTTAATGTTGGATACTTTGAGCTGCATGGAGGTTGGAGAGACATAAATAACTATTTCACTTAAAGGGACTAGAGGCAAGATTAAGAAATGCGACTGGCGCTGCGGATAACTGCAGCCACCAGTCAAGCCAACACGGGAGCACACACAATCAGATTCTATAACATTGTTTACTACGCTGATGAAGTCGTTTAGTTTTGGCAACTTTTGTGCCATATAGGATTCATGATCATTTTGGCAGTCAAAAGCTTTTAGAGGGGAAGTTCTGCGTTTGCGGGGTAGGTAAATGTTGGAGTCATCTGAATAATAACAAAAGAAGACCTGGTGTTTTTTTTGGGACAGAACCAAGGGGAAGCTTTCTTTTTTTTTTCATTATAAAGAAAAGATTACTGCTAACTTGTTTACAAATGGAAACTGCCTGATGGTTCCAAAAGTTTTTTGTTGTCATAGATATTTTTCTTCTTTGTCTGGAAAAATGGGGGAAAAAGGCAGTGTTAATTTATTTTTATTTTCATGTATTTATTTTACTTTTCATGTTTTGAAATAACTGATTGGGTGTTGAGTGAAATACAGGGGTTAGACATTGAAACTGAAACACTTGGTTTTAGACCACAATAATTTATCAGTACGGTGTGGGGCCTCCTTTTGCGGCCAATACAGCGACAATTCGTCTTGGAAATGACATATACAAGTCCTGAACAGTGGTCAGAGGGATTTTAAGCCATTCTTCTTGCAGGATAGTGGCCAGGTCACTACGTGATGCTGGTGGAGGAAAACGTTACTTGACTCGCTCCTCCAAAACTCCCCAAAGTGGCTCAATAATATTTAGATCTGGTGACTTTGCAGGCCATGGGAGATGTTCAACTTCACTTTCATGTTCATCAAACCAATCTTTCATCAGTCTTGCTGTGTGTATTTGTGCATTGTCATCCTGATACACTGCACCGCCTTCAGGATACAATGTTTGAACCTTTGGATGCACATGGTCCTCCAGAATGGTTCAGTAGTCCTTGGCCCATCTAGCACAAGTCCTAGGCCAAGTGAATGCCGTGATTTGGGCAGCTGTGGTTTTACGTTTTTTGGATACAATCCGGGTTAGCACCCGAACATCATGTTCAGACAGCTTCCTCTTGCGTCCACAGTTAATCCTGTTGGATGTGGTTCGTCCTTCTTGGTGGTATGCTGACATTACCCTGGATACTGTGGCTCTTGATACATCACAAAGACTTATCTTGGTCACAGATGCGCCAGCAAGACATGCACCAACAATTTGTCCTCTTTTGAACTCTGATACAATGTTGTATGCATTGCAATGTTTTGAGCAAAACCGTGCTTTTTACCCTGCTAATTGAACCGTCACACTCTGCTCTTACTGGTGCAATGTGCAATTAATGAATATTTTCCACCAGGCTGGTCTAATTTAGCCATGAAACCTCCCACACTAAAATGACAGGTGTTTCAGTTTCATTGTCTAACCCCTGTACTTTTGTGTGAAATGTGTGATTTGTATTTGTACTTCACAGAGCAGCTGAATTAACAGTTATATTATAAATTAAATGATAAAAAATATAGTATACAGTATAATATAATATGATAGAATATGATATAATATCATAAATAATTAAATACACTGTGTCTATGGTGAAGGAATGCAAGGCCATTTTTTCTGTAGGTGTGAGTTGGCCTGTATTTCGTTCACCCTTAGTCTGTTCATCCAAACCCCTCTTCATGTATACGGAGTCCACAAGTGTGGCAAAGAGTCATCCAACATTCTTGTGTCAGCTGTCCATTCCTTGCTGCTTCTCTGTGTAAAGTAGCAGCCTTTCCACACGAGTGTACTACAAAAATACTCCAGAAATACCATGCTGCATGCTTGGGTGCTCCCTTGAACCATCCCAGTTCCAAAAACATTGGGCGCTGTGTTATATTTAAAAACAGAACGCAATGATTTTCAAATCTCAAAGATATTTTATTCCCAATAGAACAACATACTGTATCAGATGTTGAGACTGAGACATTTTACCATTTTACGAAAGCACTGGTTCATTTTGAATTTGACGGCAGCGATGTCACCAAAGCTGCAACACAGTGATGTTTACTGTGTCTGTAAATGTCTGAAGGGACATCAGTTGTTGGAGTTTTTCGGAGAGGATTATTGTCCCAATCTTGTCTGATGCAGGATTTTAGCTGCTTAACAGTCCTGGGCCTTTGTTGCCTGATTTTTGTTTCATGATGCAGTATGTGGTTAAGCATTGTCTTAAAACGCAAGGCCTTCCCTGAAACCGACATTGTCTGGATGGGAGTTGATGCTCTTATGTGCTTTTCAGCACTGATGGAGCCATCAGAAATTAAGAAGCTGCCCACACCATCAGCACTAATGCAACCCCATACATCAGAGATGCAGGCTTATGAACTACTGATAACAAGCTGAAAGGTCCCTCTTCTCTTTAGTTCACCAGCCTCAGCATCCATGGTTCTTTAAAAAAGCTTTTTAAACTTTGATTCAGCTGACCACAGAATAGTTTTTAATGCAGTACTTTACCGCAGACCTGAGGGTCCAAATGTGAGCATCCAGTTTTGAGCTTCGGCTTTGTCCCTGTACACAGAGATTCCTCCCAATTCTTAAAAGATATTTTGATGATATTATTGATGATGGGATCTTCATAGTGTTTGCAGTTTTATGTCAAACTTTTTTTTTTTTTATTGTTCCTGCAATTTTTAGATGCTGATTGGTGAATATCTGTTCCTCTTTACATCTAAGAGGCTCTTCTTCTTTTAAATGCTTTTTTATACTCAGTCATGTTGCTGACCTGTTCCCAATGAACACACTTCGTTAGTTATCAAATGCTCTTCCAGTTATTTGTGCCATTTACTTTTCCAGCCTTGTGTTGCCCCTGTGGCCTCACTTTTTTTATGTGTTACTGCCATCAAATTCAAATGAAATAGTAAAATGTCTCAGTTTCAGCATCTGATATGTTGTCTGTTCTATTGGTGATAGAATATGCTTTTCTAAGATTTGCAAATCCTTGTATTCTGTTGTTATTTAAATTTGACACAGCGTCCCAACTTTTTGGGAGTTGTTGGTGTTCAGCATTGTGATTTATGCCAGTTCATCAGATAAGAGCAAGCTGTAAAACACTTCCCTCATACGTGCATCCCTAACATGAGCAAAGGGTATTTTGTTTGCCTTCATTTGTTCACTAAAATGAATGCGTCATGTTGTGTTATTTTTGTTCTTTCGGGACATGTCCAGACATGTTTCACTTAGGAACCAATAAACAAACCCAGCCAGCCCTGGTCTTTTTTCCTCTCCGTCCGTCCAACTTATTATTGGGATTCCCTGGCCAGTGACGTGTCATGAGATTGACCAAGTGTTGACCTCATCACATAGCAGGAGGAAAAACACACCCCTGCTGTTGTTGGCCAAGGTTTTCACACTCATGAGTGTATGATGTTGTGTGTCTGACCGCTTTCCTTATTACAATAAAAGGAAGACGAGGACTGCCATGTTATCCAAACATATCTCATACACCCAGGCTGGAACTTTGGCCTTGTTGGAGCTAAGAGAGTTGAGTCCACTGACTGTTGTTGTGCCAGGACCTCAGTGGTCTGAGTCTTAGCTGTCTATAACCTGTGGATGTAAGTAATGTGTGTGTATGCATACTTCAGCATGCGTTTGGCAAGTTTGTGTATAACCCAGCTGTTTTGGGAATGCTGGGGGCCACTATGGGTCGGGAATGACGTAAGAGCGCAAGAACAGAGTGAGGGAAAGGAGAAAGGAGGGGGCGGAGTACAGAGGCGGATATCTGCTGTGGAATTCCTGAGTTCCGACTCCAGTCTGTTTTTGGAACACAATTGTCTGGTATTTGGTTGATCCTCCCTCAGCATTTGTCTCCATCCATTTCTATCAAGTTTCCTTCTGGACCTCAGTGTTCCCGTTTTATATTTGGTGCATTGTTTTTCTTCTGATCCATAAGCGGAGGGTTTTTTTTTAATTTCTCACTTCTTTTCTCATTTTTAGATCAAAATGATGTTGCAAAAATTACATATAACAGGTGTCTCCAGCTTCAATCCATTCTCTGTATAGTCTGTGTTGGCCAGACTTGAAAGTAACTTGTAATCATCGATGCTTTTCATGGGTTGGTGACAGTTGAGCCGAATGTTGACTCTGACTGTCCCAGTCATACACCTGGAACGATGAGGATAGTGAATTCTCATCCTGCGGAGCTCCAGCTGGCCTCTGTTCTTTAGCCGGAATGGCTGTGACTTCAGTCAATGACGGTATTATATGTTGTCAGCCTAAAAGCACAGAGTGGATCTGTGTAGTCAGACTAGTAGACAGGAGAAAGCCTGTGTAGTCAAAAAGGCCTTTTTCTTTTTCCTTTGAAACCCGAAGAACCCCTCGCTTTTGGTCACAGCTCAGTGACCGTTGCTATGAAGACACTTCCGATGAATCATGTGCTTCACAGATAACATTCCAGCGTCTGTCTGTGGGGACAAGCATTATCAATCATGCTTGACCTTTGACCCCTGGCCTCCACAAGGCTGCCACAAATCAGACATGGTGCATGGAGCTGCACCACATCACTCATCAAGTATGCAGAGACAGTGTGGTGTTGGTTCATAAAGATGACTGATGATGCTAATGACAGGGAGCAACAGCTCGTCAAGTGATAATGTCCATAATCTGTGTTTACTTGTTTTTATTTAAGAGATTTTATTAAAGTGAATGTAAATTAAATGAAAGTTAGAAGAGAATAAATGTGTTAGATGCAGCACATTGAAATATTTGCTCAAGATCTTTTCCCTCATGTCTTGTGCACAGATTGAACGGCGCATGGAGTTGGTGCGTGTTGTGTCCCACAACACACACAAAAAGATGGTGTCATGCTTACAAGGGCATATTGGTGCGGATGCAGAGAAAAGACACGTGAGTCACCAAACTTGTTATTGCATACGGTTTTGGTTTATCTAACTAATGTGTAAAAATTTAATTTCTGCGTTCACCTCCCACACAAAGTTGGGTTGACACTGTTAGTACAAATGGTTTAGAGGTGTCGGCAGAAAGGCAGAGCGCTCCATGATTTCTCTTGTTTTGTTTCTTACCCTACACCACCCAAAACGCACTACAGTCCGTACCACGCCTCTATACAGGAAATGGTCAGGTAAAAACACTTATTTAGTTTCTCTCGGTCCTCTGACAACTTGCTTCATTTCTCATTTCAGCATCTGTCATCTTAATTCGCTCTGCATGACACTTTGCCTGTGGGATTCTCAGGATTAAAAACAGGATGTTCAACACACATCAATGTTTTTGCACAAATCCAAACTGTGAAAGTCGGCTCCGGCTTTGTCATTTGATAAATGTCTCACTTCCTCAGTTCACATCTTAAATCCTATTTAACATCTGTAGTTTCCGCCTTTTCTCAGCGAGCTGTCTTCCTCTTTCTGACTGAATTTACTGTTGATCTGTTCAATGGAAACCCCTTAAAGTTTCCTTAAGCATGAAATACTGAAGTTTCTATGTAGTTTACATGTTGATGCAATACTAATCCTTGTCTGCATCTGTTCCCCCAACTGCAACAGAAAAAGCTTCCTCTCACATCACTGTCCCAGGCGATGGTGGAAGGAGGAAACCAGCTGGGAGAAGACTCCTTGATAGGGTGAGTTAATCGCTGATTGACGCTTATGACAGCCAGTCTTACCCCTGTGGAGACTGTTGCTATATGGAGCAGATGCACCCTGGAGAGTGTGAAATATGAGGCCATGCATTCAGGGCAAGTGTTCTGCTCAGTTTTGTTTTTGTGTCTGGGGCTTTCAGCAGTTCCCTTCCTCAGGAATCTAGATTGTGCATTGCAACAAGACAAGCACGCAAATCTGGTCTAGTTGGGGATCTAGAAAGTGAATGTCTCTAGATCGGCACTATGTGTCTGTCTGGAAATGATAAGGAAGGGAAAGTACGTTAGTTGGTGTGTAATGCATCATGTGGTGTTTCCTCATTTCTATATTTTAAGACTTAAAGGTTTTATTACTGGAAACGCTGTGGCCCAAAACCCTGATTTATGGTCACAGATTAGCCGTCATCAGACCACTGTGTGCTTCTGGTTTTTGGCAGTTAGAAATGATGACATCACATCGACCTTATTTTTGCTCTGCTGTTATTGATTGGGGTCAGAGGATGAGCTGGCAACACAGACTGTTGCCTGATTGTGTTGCACAGTACAGTACTGGCAAGAAGATGTGGGATTACATTATATTACTGATGTGATAAAAAAAGGCACAAGTGAGTGGATTTTAACACCTGCTTTTCTCTCTTTGTGCTGCTGTGTGTATTAACAGGAAGATGATGGAAGTGTGTGGAGAAGCCGAGAACCGTCTGGCATCAGAGCTGATGCAACATGAACTGCAGATAGAGAAGGATGTTCTGGATCCACTCAGCCAGCTTGCAGAGGTCAGAAACATATCAGTTGTACATTCGATAAATGTGTTAAAACATTGCAGCGTTGAAGCATTCGTTACTTTTAGGGCTACTTTCCCAAACCAAGTTATCGATAACTTAGGCAGGTTTACTCCACAAAGTTTTAGACTAATTAGCTAGTGAAAATTTTGCTCTTCCAAACGGTAGAGCAAGAGGTTAAAGTGTTAGAAGTGGGTTGTGTGTGGATTGTTTTATGCAATTTAGTCACGTGAGGTTGTGAGGATTCCAGTCCTTGTCATTTTCTCTTTGTTATGCATTTAGATGTCATGCTGTGATCATATTGGGCTATTAGATGTCACTAAATAAGTTAGAATAAAATGTATCTTTAAAACTAAAATGTGCTTCTGTTATTTTACTGGTGATGAATCAGTGGAAAGACTTCAGTTAATTTATGTCTAAAAAGCATGTTGCTTAATTGTGTAAAGCTTGCTCACCCTGATTTCCATCTGATGGTCATTTTAGGTAGAAATTCCCAACATCCTGAAGCAGAGGAAGCAGTTGGCCAAGTTGGTGCTGGACTATGATTCTGCCAGAGCGAGGTTCATTTCCAGCTCATCTTTGGACACTTGCACTTAATCTGCTTGTGACTAAATGAATTTTAAAACCACAAACAGATTAAGTAGCAACGTTTCTTCATACTTTACTCGTATAGAGTTAATTCTGTCTCTTATGTTTCTATGATTCATAATTATTTTCCATTTTCTTCCTTGTACCTTCATACTTAGATGGTTGCAGGCAACCAAATCAATAATCTCAGGAACTAATACTCAAGCACTGACGGCCAAGGCTGACCTTCTCAAAGAGGAGGTGGATGAAGCTATGAATAAAGTGGAGCTTTGCAAGGTAACCAGCAGATTACAAATGCAGCACAGGCCTTTATATGGATTCATTCATATATATGGATTAATTTTGTTTGTTTATAGCAGGACACAGTTTTTTTGGAGATTTGTCATTGACAATCCTTTTGCAAAACATTGCTTCAGAGGTTGTAAAGCTCAATTGGTGCCATCTGATGCAGATCACAAGCTTTTAATAGGTGAAAAATGTATTAATTGCTTTTTATGCTCTAATCAGTGCATGTTAGACTGATAGAAAAACTAGTCTCATTCCTGGCAGGCTGAATTATTTTATGAGCCTTTGTTTGCTAAGAAAAAAACCCAAACTGAAACACTCAACTGGGAAGAGAATCATCACAGCAATGTCTGGGTTTTCGGAGACCCTTGGGCCCTCTGAGCCAGAACGCTGACGCACACAAATGACTGAAAATGCCCCGTCAGCTCTGCGCGCGTGTGCACGCGTTTACATCTATTGAACTTAGTCACTGGTGTGCTTTTGTGTGCACTGGCTACATGATGTGTTTTCTATCCAGGAAGTACAGAGCTGTGTGCTTCCTCATCACCCCTTCTGTCTTCAGTCCTCCAAACAGCAGAAAGATTTATGACTCATGTAAACCCAAGTTGACCATCCTGCCACTTAAAATATCTTAAAATCTGAGGACTGATGCTTTGAATTGGAGATAAAGATGTTTAGTAAAGCATTAGAGCATTTTTTTTTCCAGTTTACTTTGACTTGGTTTAAGTTGGTTACTAAAAATGCTTCTTTTAACTCTGTCTGACAGGATCAACTTGCTGCAGACATGTACAGTTTTTTCTCAAAAGAAGGCGACTATGCTCACTACTTCATTACGGTGAGTGCAGTTTGTCAAGCAAAAAAATGCTGCAGAAGTTCACGTGGGAATTTTCACAGCTGTGGACTTACAAGGCAGTGGAGACTTGGCTTGCCTTCTTATTTACTATAACACTTGTACTTTACTGTGTGTCTTATTCTACTTAACTCATTTATCCCTCTGTGTTTCTGCAGCTCTTAGAAGCTCAGGCTGATTACCACAGAAAGTCTCTCACTGTTCTGGAGAGTGTCCTGCCAACCATCCAGGCTCAGCAAGGTACAGTACAATGTCTTGAAACATGCTTTCAACACAGACTTTACAGAAAACAGTACACATATGCATTTGTGACCCCCTTCAAGTCTAGAAGTTTGGTCTCCTGACAAGTAGTGGCAGGAAAAAAGTAGTTTTCTCAAGTTTTAGCTCAGTTATCCCAGTTGCAAAACATTTTTAAGGCCATGAATGAGGCTCTGCCTAAATAACAGTATTTTTATACCTCTGTCCTCTTCAAAAATAAGCTATTTTTCACTTTTATAAACACATTGTTTCCTCCTCAGGTTTTTTTCTGTCTTGCTTTGTAAAATTCAGCTGTGTCTTGTTCGATGAGCTTGTTTTTCTGCTCTAAACACATGTGGTCTAAAACCAGACGAGCCTGGTCTACCAGCATGTGGCGATGACTCACCAACCTCACACTCACTCCCACCCTTTCTCACATCACACCCACCTGGGATTTGCAACCCTCCCTCCCATGAGCTCGGACACACAGTAATAAACACAGAAAGATGGCTGCAGTCGCTTCTACTTGCTGGGAGCATGTGGTTGTTATTTGGCAGCACCCTGTAGGGGAGTTAAGACTGTTTTTTTTTTTTTTCTTCTTTTTTTTGTTTTTTAATCTTGAAACCTGCAATTCAAACCAGCATCAGGCCCATCTAAGACTAAATCCTATTTTAAATGAATCTGCAACAGCTCCATTACAACACTTGGCTTGTGTTTCTTTCCACAAACATACTATTTCTCGTTTTAATCTCCCTTTGTGTTTAGACTCATGGATGGAAAAGCCTGCGTTTGGCACTGGGTTGGATGACCACCTGAAAAGGAGTGGAAGGGAGATCGCTCTGCCAATAGAAGCCTGTGTCATGATGCTTTTAGAAACTGGCATGAAGGAGGAGGTAAGAAAGAAATATGAAGAATCTGCCCTCTTAGTAGCATCTAATTAAGTTTAGTGTGCGAGGCTGAAATGGAGATTTCTTCAAATGCACATTTTCAGAGAGCAATTATAAAAGAAAAAAATCTAGAATGAGTTGCCACTGATACAGCTACACCTACCAACCACTTTATGAGGTAGACTTTGTCTGACTAGGTTGGATGCAGTTTCCTTCAGAGCCACATGGAAACATTCCTCAGAGGTTTAGCTCCATATTGGCATGATGGCGTCACACAGCTGATGCAGTTTTTGTCAGCTGCACGTCCAGGAGATGCTCATCATCTCCTGGTGCACAATGCGATTGTTGTAAGTCAGAATGTAGCGTAGTCACTATCACACACACGTTAATGACTTTTTTACAACTAGTACTCCTCTGTTGCATGTCAGTCACAAGATCTTCAAAGTAAAGGGGAAAGGAAAAACTTATCTGATTAATCAATTAATTGATCGACTACCATGGCTAATTGATAATTAAGATAATTGATTGATGCAACTCTTGTTAGTACCACAGAGTCCAGAGTGTACCAAGAAAATCCCACCACCAGCAGCCTGAACCAATGATACAAGGCAGGATGAATCCACGCTGTCATGTTGTTTCCACCAAATTCTGAGCTGCCATCTGAATGTGGGGCTGAAATGGAGACTTATCAGACCAAACAGTAGCTGCGTTTACATGGCGCAATTTTGATCTGATCAAACGCCAATCAGAATAAAATTGCGCCATTTAAACGTGTCAGCTGATCCGATCGGCCTCGATCGGAAAGAATTTCCAATCCGATCGAGAGGGGTGGTTTAAACCTTTTTATGATCCAATCAGCAGAAAAAAATGCCCATCTAAACAGTCATTCCGATCATTTCTGTGGAATTTTGTCTCTGCGCATGCTTGAACCACGTGGGGGTTGCGTGACGTAGCAGATTCAGGGAAGACGGCGGAAGCAAAACACAACAGGACTTTGCTGGGAAACCCCAGATAGCAAAGAACAGCGCCGCGGATCTGCAGCAGCTGCGCTGTTCGCCACGGATCCGCCTTGCACAGTCATGTAGGGGTCCTCTTGCACAACGGAATGGATCTGCTGATGATCCGCGTTCTGACTGGAAACTCTGATGTCAGGCAGAGCAAAGGCAGACCTAAAGCTGCACCTTTGCCCTGGATCCATCTGTTCATGATAATGTGCTTTAGCCGCGGGTCCAGTACGGACCCGTTATATGGCTGTGTTTTTATTTAAATCTCCACTGAAAGAGTTAATGATTACTGAGCATTTTGACAGTCAAAAATTCTAAATAATAAAAAAAAAAACTACTCTTCTTATGATTTATGAGCCATTGCGCATGTCAAAAGCATTACGAACATATCCGTCCATCAAGTAAATACAACCGATCGGATCACTTTTCCCCCTGTACATGTAAACAGGACAGCTGGAAGCTCCGATCGGAAAGATTTCAATCGGATAGATGAATTATTTGTCCATGTAAACGTAGCTGATGTTTTTTCCATTTTCTATTGTCTAGTTTTGGTGAGTCTGTCTAAATTGTAGCCTCTGTTTCTTGCTCTTAGCTGACAGGAGTGGCACCAGTATGGTCTTCTGCTACTGAAGCCCATCTGCTTTAAGTTTGAACATGTGTGTTCTGAGATGCTATTTTGCATGAAATGGTTTTAAGCAGTGGTTATTTGAGTTACCGTTGCCTTTATGTCATCATCTTTACATGGTGTGTCCATTCTCGTGTGACCTCTGACATCAACTAGGTATTTTATCCAGTCAACTGCTGCTCACTGGATATCTTCTCTTCTTCAGACCATTCTCTGTAAACCATAGAGATGGTTCTGTGTAAAAAATCCTTGTAGATAGTTTCTGATATACTCAGACCAGCCTGTCTGGAACCATTGACCATGCCATGTTCAAAGTCACTTAGATCCCCTTACTTTCTCGTTCTGATGCTCAGTTTGAACTTCAACAAGTCATCTTGACCATGTTTTAATGCATTGAGTTGTTGCCATGTGATTGGCTGTTTAGTTATTTGTATTATCAAGCAGTTGAACAGGTGTACCTCATAAATTACCTGGTGAGTGTATATTATTAGTGTAAAGTTTAGACTGTAGCTGCTTTTGTGCTGTGCACATTGATCTTTGCAGATGAAATGCAGATAACTACCTGTTTTGCCTTCTCTTCATCGGGGCAACATCACAAACAAGACAACACTGAATTAAGACAACCTTTTTTGGTGCTTGTACAGTTGTTGGGCTTTTAACTTTGGCATGTAGAAGGATGGATAGAAGTCATAGTGAACAAAGAACTGCTTTGACGTTGAGTTAAAGAGAGGGTTAGAAATTATTAAAGGCATACAGTGCTGTCATTGTCTGTGCTTCTCATCAGTGGGTCTTTGAACTTAATTGTGTTTTCCACTTTTTTTCCCCCCTCTTTGTGGTGGTTTCATTGTGGCATCTGTTGTGGTCGTTTCCTATCCAGTTCAAACTTTGAACCAATCAGCTCCTGACCTTTAAAATGTTGTCATTGCTGAAGGATAATGTATTAATGGCTTCTCTGTAGCTTCTATGGTGGCTGTATTCCTGGTAATCCTTCACTTTGCATGGGGTGAAAAAGCCAGCAAACCATGAACTGAAATGTCACCATCCTTTCCAGTACACTTTAGTTGTCTCAAATTACTTGACAGGTTATTCACTGTTTTAAAGACCCACAATGCAACTTGTAGCAATTTTCTCAGTGACATGCCCCCTATTGACGGCTAAACTAGCATCCATCTTACATCCTACCTGTATTGTGATTCACTCCAGCCAATAAAAGACAGTCTTGTCTTGACTCTTGTTCTGTCCCTTCCTCTCTTTCTTTTCTTCTCTTCCTCTGGTAGTGTTTCCTTAAGTTTCTTTGCCAAATCCGTCATGGTGCGTGTTCAAACACCTGCTATGTTCATGTCTGGTTCATATCTGTTTGCTCGTGCGTGATGTGGTGCACAACCAATAGTTGGCTGCAACGTCATAGCCATGCCTTGGATGGAAAAAGGTACATAGTGCGTTTTCCAAGCCTCTGGATGCTGCTGGGCAGTGACTGCACATAATGAATGTTGGTGTGCCATCAAAACAAGGCAGAAAGGTGGAAAAGGTGGAAAAGTTGCATTGTGGGCCTTTAAGATACAGGATTGTTATGTGATGATGCAGCTTTGAAGAGACACTTATTTCCATATGTGCTGATGCAGTTTTTCTATTAGATGTTTTGTAACTTCAGCAGATTATCTACAGTCTTAATAGCTTATGAATCATTTAAGTGATTATTTTTTAATCAAAGATGTGAAGTTTTAATGGCTACACCTTCTCAAAGTAAATGTAATACACAAATCTCCTTAAAGAAAAATGAATAAAATTTGAGTGTTTGTTCAAAAGAAACGAGGGATGATTAAAAAAAGAAAAGCAGTCTCTGAAATAATAAATCTCTTTGGGTAATTCAGTCATTGGTAAACGTTTTGAAGCTCTTATGAACTGAGGCCCCTTTCTTTTTTATCATCCAATAATTGGCATGGCCTCAATAATTATAGCTGACCTTAATGTGGTCTTTTGTGTTTACATGAAGGTGATTTAAAGCAAAAAGAGAATAAAAAAAAAAAAAAATAACCTAGGAAGAAGAACCAAGCCAAGAAACCAGTTAAGATGATTTGAGCTTTGTGACTTGGCTGTGGCAGTTAAATGATGCTCAGTTGGTACTAAGGGAGTCCAGAATGTATCAAGAGAATACCATACAACGTTACACCACCAGTCTGAACCGTTAATCCAAAGTAGGATAGATCCACGCTTCAATAATGTTCCCCCCAAAATCTGACCCACACCAGTGTGGTCTTCTGCTCCTGTAGCCCATCTGCTTCAAGTAAGGACGTGTTATGTGTTCAGAGATGGTATTCTGCATACCCTGGTTGGAACCAGAGGTTGTTTGAGTTACTGTTGCCTTTCTATTGTCTCAATCAGAGAGACAATTAAAAGATGCTGTAAGACGAACGCAGCTGTAACATGATGCTCCATGCTGGAAAACTAAGTTGTGAAGTGTGGTTTTTTTCAGCCCCCGGATGTTGCAGAGTAACGACAGGTCCAGGAATCTGCATAATGAATGTAAAAACGCAAGAGAAACACAATGTTTTAAGGTTGGAAAGTTATGTAATGTTCTAAGTAAAACCTCAACAATTGCAGTTTAGACTCTGAATGAAACACACTCACTCTTTGCTGAAATAACCTGACTTCTCTTTGGTTTTTGTGGTCTGACCTACGATGCAGAAGTAATGATCGACTGATACATCGGCTGGCCGATATTTTAGGCATATATTTGCGTTTTAGGCTGTTATGGGCGTCGGCCGATATGTCGGGTGCGTTGGCCAATATGCTCACCTCGGCATAATTTACAGACAGACATCTATACAGGCAGCAGTTGTTGGAGACGCTGCATCCCCCTCCTCTCCTCCACTATCAGTGCCGGAAGCCTGCAGCTCTGGCCTTCCAAAGCTTTTTATATTAAAAGTTATAAAATGAGTTTTCATCGTGTCCTTAATCATATTAAGCAGCAGCTGCAACCAGCTGATCAGCGGCAGTGAAAAACGCCACCTGACTTTACTACACAATCAAATAAAGTTAATTTTAGGAGGGGTAAAAGCTCAAATATATTCCAAACCATCTTCTTTTATCCATCAGCTTATGGATCATCAGTCTCGGACTTCGAGCTGCGATAAAGATGAGCGTGATGCGTACAGAAAATGAGAAATCTGCATTTAGACGGATCTCCGTCAGATTCGCATAAATAGGCCACAGAATAGAAGCTAAAGGAAAGTTACTGCTGCTGCTTCCTCAGCAGACCTGAAGCTGACCATCGGTTCTCCTTATGAAGAGAATTAGAGGGGAAACCACCTGATCCAACGTACTCTGGTTACAGACAACTCACCCTCGGAAAACCCAGATCTCTCTCCTGTGTGTGTTTGGGGAAAAAGAAGAGATCCCCACAACAGCTGGTTATACACTGTCTCTGTGCAGGAAAACGCAAACATGAGCAGAAATGGAGCCCATGTCTCAAGTGGGCAGTGAAACTTTTCAACCACCTCCAGATGTAAAACATCCCGATAAAAGTAGAACAAACAACACAACAGAAGCACCGCGTGTCCGCGTGGTAGAAGTTGATTATGGCGCATGTGATTGAACCAGGTCCTGCTTCAACAGTCCAGACCCGGTGGGGTCTGAGAGCGCAGTTGCAGGATGACATGAAAGACGTCCGGACTCACCTTGCACCGTCAGAAAATGTCACTCTGGAGGCCGTTAGATATTTGCGTTTTTACCCCCAAAACTCTGTTACCATGGAAATGAGAGGCCAGAAGGCAACAAGTCTCAGTGCTTTAGTGTAATCAGCGCTGATGTTGATGTATGAGAACTTTTTCCACCTCAAGTAAAACTGAGAATGAGATCAAAATTAAATTAAACAGAAAACTTGATATTCGTTTAGATTTATCTTCCAGTTTGATCACAATTCAATATACACATAAATACAGGATAAATTAGAAATATTTTTTTCAAAAATATTCAGAAATATGAAAAGTGGTACAATAACCTTTCTTTACTGTACTTTATAGATGTTGTAGAAATCCTAATATAGATAGATGGATGTATGTATGGATAGATAGATAGATAACGATTTAGCACAGATATATAATATCATCACTTCAGATTTGAACTGCAGGTAAGGTCAGGTACATCTTGGACTTTTAATTTTATTAATCTGCCTATCACAAAGTCAAAATACTTTGATATTAAAAAATTATATGAAAATCCTGGGAGTGCTGGTACTGATAGTGGTAATGCAATATCGGCCCATAATATCGGCCCCAAATATCGGCAGGCTGTATCGGCTATCAGCTGATGGGAAAATATCCGTATCAGCCCTAAAAAATCTGTATTGGTTGATCCCTATGCAGAAGTACCAGAGTGTCTAATTAGAAGCTCCCTAAAGTTGTGCTTTTCAGCTGGAGTGATGGCTGAAATAATTGAAGCCTAACTGTAAATTGTTCGTTCACACACATTAAAAGACAAGGAGATGGGCAAACAGACAAACTGTAAACAGAGCAGTTCCTTGTTTTCTTAAGTGCTTTTTTCTAGAAACATGGCCAGCCATTATGATTTATGATTCATGAAATGTTTGTATCTCCTCCCTTGATTAAATTTAGAATACAATAGAATGCACTTTCCTGTCTATAAATCAAATCTCTTTTTGTGCGTTGATGTTAAGAGGAGGGGGAAAAAAAGTAGAGTTAGTGCAAGTGTTAACAGCAAAGCATGTTATTTGTTGCTCTTTTCATTCCCTGGTGAGTCCAGTCTGTGTCATTATGGTGTGAAGGCAGCCTTTGTTTATGTGTCAAAGTAAAGAGCTGGCTGTGCTGTGACTGGAGGGTGTGTTTGTTTGCCTGCTTTAAGCTTTCATTGTGTGCAGCTGGCAGAGGGAGTTTATAGAGTGGATTTATAGAGTCTATCTGTAATTCTGTGAAACAAAAGTGAATGTTTGGCTGTGTGCATGTTAAATGTCTACATGCTTCTCCACCATTAATGCTGATGTTTGCTGTCATTCATTTGTCTGTGTGTGTGTGTGTGTGTCAGGGTTTATTTAGGATTGCAGCAGGGGCGTCCAAGCTAAAGAAGCTGAAGGCAGCACTGGACTGTTCCACTTCACAACTAGAAGAGTTCTACTCTGACCCCCATGCTGTTGCTGGTATGTCCTGTAGGGGTGTAACGATACACAGATCAACATCCAATAGCATCAATCCAAATGAATCAAATGATACTGGAGTCTCAAATGAAAAAATATGTGGTTTCAGGAGCACTGAAGTCCTACTTGAGGGAACTCCCAGAACCTCTAATGACCTACCAGCTTTACGATGAATGGATTCAGGCATCCAGGCAAGGCTTCTACTTTTATCAATGTGCATGAGGATGGATTTATCGTCATGGAGCAATTATAAGGCCATTATGGTTTCTGAAACTCAGGTAGTTTAGCATTTCCTTTCATTCATCTGTCGTCTACGATTCCAGTGTGTCAGATCCGGACAAACGGCTGCAGGCACTCTGGGTCGTTTGTGATCAACTACCAAAGAACAACAAAACCAACTTGAGGTTTGTCATTTTAACATAAATGTTTTGCATTCATCAATCCTCGGAAATGTAACCCACACTTTTTATATTTTCATGTAGGTATCTGGTAAAGTTTTTAGCCAAACTGGCTCAGGATAGTGAAGTGAACAAAATGACTCCTAGCAACATCGCCATTGTCCTGGGACCCAATCTGCTTTGGGCCAAGACTGAAGGGTGAGACAAGATAACGCTGTTGAAGTTTATTTCTACAAATGCAGAGTATGCTGTCTGAGCTTGGTTCATTTGGGGAAACTCATTTTTGCTCTTGTCATTTCCTCCCAGGAGTCTGGCAGAGATGGCTGCAGCCACTTCTGTGCACGTGGTGACTATCATTGAGCCCATCATCCAGCATGCTGACTGGTTCTTTCCAGAGGGTAGGGTCTTGATCAGCCTACAGCTGCTGCTTTCACCCTGACCTTGTCTTCTGTACTTTTAGTTGACAGCACTATCGTACACTAGGGCATCAGGGTGAAGGCAGCTGATACAAGCTGCCCACTAGCACAGAAAATCAGCTGTAATCAAGGTTCCAAGGCTCAAGATAAAAAATCGCCTCCATGTCTGACCATGGTCGAGCTGTGTGTGTTTTTTATTTTGCAGCTTGAAGGCTGCAGCTGTCATCCATTCTTCTCATGCAGCTTGTGATGTGCTAAAACTGGCTTCACCCTGAGATTTACCCTAATTTAGGGTTTCTTTTGTAGCCACAATTAATGGAAATTGGCACTCACATTCTTGTTTTCTTACATTTTGTACATTTTTCTGGAGCTACAAATTACATCATGCTTCAGTCCAAGCATTTCACATTTGTCAAGGTTTATAAGGCAGGTTATTCACAGCCACCCTCCATACTTCCTTAGTTTCTTAAAGCAAGTCTTTGCATCGTTGTTGCGATGATTTATCTGTGGTGCTAATAAAATGAAGAACATGACTCAGATGTGTCCTCCACCCTACTGTCGTGTGTTATAGACATTTGCGGTCCTTGTTAGAATAAGGATGGTGCAAAAAGATTAAGATTTGTCACCTCCTCTGTAGTTTAATATGTAAATTTTTCCAGTATGTGTTGGCAGTCTAGCAGGCAACATCTGCCTGCTCTCTTACCCATAAAACCTTGTGTTTCAGGGTTGTTTCCTGCATTTGGTTTGGATTATAAACAGTCTAGTAAAGCACATTATGGCTCACTTGGAGGAAGACCAAGACTCATGTGATCTTTTGCTGTTTTTCAACCCCCTGTCACAAGTTCAATCTTAGGAGAAGGTTTCATCTGCTGAAGTGCCATTTTGCAAAGCTGTAAAATAGGCCCCATGTCACATTGTGTAACAGCAGTAACTTATTTTATGTAGAAGGGTTAAAAAGCTCTCCTGTAAAATGATTTTCAGCAGGCAGGGTTGCTTATTACATTCTAGTAAAAGTAACTCTTTGTTCTTACAGATGTGGAGTTCAACGTGTCTGGCATGTTTGTGATGCCCACACCTGCATCCAACCACAATAATCACCTAGATTATGACTGCAGCACCATTGAGAGGAAGAGGCCTGGCAGTATGGTGGGACCAGAGAATGACACAACACGCAAAGACAAGTAATTACTCCGGGGTTGCTTAAAGCTTCCAAGTTCCCAACATATTTCCTGCTTACTTGGAGTGATTCCTGTTTCATTTTTCTCCTAATTTAGCTTCTTGTAGATTTTAACCTAAATAATTCTCACGATGTGATCCACTGTCTCCATTTCTCTGTGTAAGCTCTGGGGTTTGGTGATTCTGGGCTAATCTGTGACTTCCAGATAAAGCTGCGGTGTTTTCTCTTTCTCTCCTTCACCTCTCCCTCCCTGTGTAGCACCTCTAACAAGCACTCGGACCACACCCTCCGTAGAGGCAGTAACACCTTAGGTAGAAAGCAGCACACCTCACCCGCCTTCCAGCCTCCTTTACCCCCTGTTGAGGCTCAAGTGCTGGGACATGTAGCCGGGCAGGTCCCTCAGCCCTTGGCCGAACCTCAGCCGCAAGCTCCACCAGGGGGTTCAGGGCCTGACACTTCCCAGCATAGCTTGGCACAGAGTCTGGCTGCTCTCGCTGCTGCTCAGCAGCTTCTAGCCCAGCACACGGAGGAGCTCAGGTAAGGAGGAGCTGCTTCACTGCGTCTCGGCTGATGGTGGAGAATGACACAGCATGCCTTCCTGCTCTTTTTACTGTCACAGTTCGTATGGTAGATAGGCATTTTTGTCCTCTCTGTTTAGTTTCATATAGTTGATTCATTTGGATCCCACACACTCTACAGGGAGTGCAGAATTATCAGGCAACTTCCTTTCCTTTGGCAAAATGGGTCAGAAGAGGGACTTGACAGGCTCCTAAAAGTCAAAAATAGTGAGATATCTTGCAGAGAGATGCGGCACTCTTAAAATTGCCAAGCCTCTGAAGCGTGATCATCGAACAATCAAGCGTTTCATTCAAAATAGTCAACAGGGTCGCAAGAAACGTGTTGAAAAACCAAGTCGCAAAATAACTGCCCATGAACTGAGAAAAGTCAAGCGTGCAGCTGCCAAGATGCCACTTGCCAGCAGTTTTGCCATATTTCAGAGGTGCAACATCACTGGAGTGCCCAAAAGCACAAGGTGTGCAATACTCAGAGACATGGCCAAGGTAAGAAAGGCTGAAAAACGACCACCACTGAACAAGACACACAAGCTGAAACGTCAAGACTGGGCCCAGAAATATCTCAAGACTGATTTTTCTAAGCTTTTATGGACTGATGAAAGGAGAGTGAGTCTTGATGGGCCAGATGGATGGGCCCGTGGCTGGATTGGCAAAGGTAAAGCTCCAGTCCAACTCAGACGCCAGCAAGGTGGAGGTGGGGTACTGGTATGGGCTGGTATCATCAAAGATGAGCTTGTGGGGCTTTTTCGGGTTGAGGATGGAGTCAAGCTCAACTCCCAGTCCTACTGCCAGTTTCTGGAAGACACCTTCTTCAAGCAGTGGTACAGGAAGAAGTCTGCATCCTTCAAGAAAAACAGGATTTTCATGCAGGACAATGCTCCATCACACGCATCCAAATACTCCACAGTGTTGCTGGCAAGAAAGGGTCTAAAAGAAGGAAAACTAATGACATGGACTCCTTGTTCACCTGATCTGAACCCCGTAGAGAACCTGTGGTCCCTCATCAAATGTGAGATTTACAAGGAGGGAAAACAGTACAGCTCTCTGAACAGTGTCTTGGAGGCTGTGGTTGCTGCTGCACGCAATGTTGATGGTGAACAGGTCAAAACACTGACAGGATCCATGGATGGCAGCTTTTGAATGTCCTTGCTAAGAAAGGTGGCTATATTGGTCACTGATTTGTTTTTTTTGTTTTTGAATGTCAGAAATGTATATTTGTGAATGTTGAGCTGTTATATTGGTTTCCCTGGTGAAAACAAATAATTGAAATTGGTATGTATTTGTTAATTGTTAAGTTGCCTAATAATTATGTTTGCCTAATAAACCTGATATAGGGTGTTGATGTCATTAGACCACACCCCTTCTCATTACAGAGATACACATCACCTGATATGCTTAATTGGTAGTAGGCTTTCAGCCTATACAGCTTGGAGTAAGACAACATGCATAGAGAGGATGATGTGGTCAAAATACTCATTTGCCTAATAATTCTGCACTCCCTGTATCTCTTATCTTGGTCATTTGGGGTCAGCTTGTTGTTTCTCTATCAAAACCACAAGTTTTCTTATGCCACCACCAGTTGCAGCTATGCAGACTTGTCTGAAGTCGGCCCACAGAAACAGCTCAACAATAGCCTCTGTCATTCTGCTAACAGTCACACTCCAGGCCTCTCAACTTCCCATCCCTCCACTTTCTCCCCCAAATCACTGGGATCAGCAGGAACTTCGCAGTAACTGGCTCAAACTGCTTTGGAAAGCATGAACAGGCTGTTATACAGACACTGAAGGGTTTCTTTGATTCACTTGGTGAAAGGACAACATTCATTTTTAGACCAATGACACTGTTCAGTTTAATTCAGCATTCTTTTAGTCCTACAAACACTGTTGGAAAGGTAAATATAGATAAAGATCCAGATTAAACTTCATTAAAAACCACTCAGTGATTGTGTCTTTGCACAAGCTTGACCCACAGAACACGATGGAGGTTTAAAACTTTTTTTTCCTCCCTCTTTCTTTCTGTAAAGCAACCCAAGGCTGCGTGATTATACACCTGCTGCAACCCCTGTTCCCCAGAGAAATGGATCTAGTGGGGCTGGCCCAGCTGCAGGGCAGCTGGGGACTGGAGCCTCCGGGACTGGATCCATGGGGCCGAGTCCACACATGATGCGCCGAGGTAAGAGTCTGCGTACTTTTCTTCCTAATCTAATCACATATATATATGGAAGCATCAAAGAGGACATGTTTTTTTTTTATCATAGTTTCATGGGTCTGTGCTTGTAGGCTAAGAAAAATTAACAAGATCAAATATTCCACCAGTAAGAGCTGGATGTGCTGTGAACTTTCAGGTACCAAGAAGCAGGCTCCTGCCCCGCCCAAACCCACAAACCCTCCTCCCGGCCAGCCCTGTAACTCTGTGAACTCCTCCTCCTCCTCCTCTGGTCCTTCCCAGTCTCTCAGCCCCACTCCCAGACCCCTGTCCAGCCACTCCCCCACCTCCCCCACCTCTCCCACATCACAGCCATGCGCCACGCCCAGACGCCACTCCAGCAACCAGCCCCCAATCCACGCCCCCAGCCATCCACCTCCAGAGCCCCCGACTCAGGCCAGCCCTCCTCCTCCACAGCCTGCTTCAGTCAGCCAGCCTGGTGGGGACCAGCAGAGCAGGGAGCCGTCACCTCCAGGCACCCCAACCCCACCAGACACCCCGCCACCCTCAAACGCCAGCCAGGACGTCGTCGCCCCACCATCCCCCTCCCCATACCAGTCCGGCTCACTGCCCCGACCGCGACCTGTACCCAAGCCTCGGAACAGACCCAGCATCCCACCCCCGCCTCAACCCACCACGCTGAGCGGCGAGACCAACGGGATCTGCGCCGCCGCTTACAAGATGATGGGTGGGTGTCATTTCTCAGTCCATGCATGTCCAGGACGGCAACTTCCAGTTTATTAACAGCTAAATACTAATGTGTTCTGTATCTAACAGTCTTGCATTGTGATGCCTCCACAGGTTAGACAAGCACTTGTGAGAGGTTTGTTGAAAACTGACACTTGAACTGTAGCACCCTCACTTTTTTCTTTGCTTTAACAAATCCCGTTAATCACCACGGTTATTTTATTTAGCCTGCTGCCTCTGTCAGATGTCACTTTTTTTTAGAAAAAACAATTATAGCTCTGATGCAGGACTGTGGTGCTGTGTATCAATGCCCTTTAGTCAGGGGCCCGCTTCTGGTGTTTAATACTCAAACAGTGCATGTTTGACTTCTAGTAGACTCACTGATGCCAGTTGGCGGGTAAAAGATTAACATTTGAGTCCAGATTAGTGTCAAATGAAAGGAAGAGCTTGAATCAGCAAGCAATAAAAGTGAAACCAGACACACATTTGGTATGTAGATTTTTTTTAAAAACTGCCAGTGATGAATCTCCATTTAGATTAGACTTCAGTGGTCTAAATGACAGGTTAGACCCCTGAAAATGTCCTGATGTATTTTATGACCTGAAAAGTTCAAGTTTATTTATAGAGCACACTTAAACAACAATCAACTGATCGCCCAAGGTGCTGAACAATTGACAAATATGGCATGGGGCGCCAGTACACTTAAAACACAATTCAGCAACAGCAGAGACCAATAACAGCACAAATGATGAAAATATGATTCTAGATTAAAAAGCATAACAGGGGGAACATAGAAACAATAATATCAAGGAGGAGGAGACCACAAGAATGGCAAACATAAGTAGGATAAAATGGAATTTCAAAAATTAAAAATACAACAATGTAGATATAAAATTAAAGAACAAATAGGCAACAAATAGAAATAAAGCACAGCAGGAGGAGACTAACCTCCAAACGCCTGGCTAAAAAGAAAAAGCTGGACTTTTTCTCACATGAACAGAAAATAGTCAGTTCATACATTCATAAATGGCTGAAAGAAGAGAAAATTGTCTCGTAACTCACCACAGACACTGCAGTTTCCCATATAGCAATCCTTTAGTGACAGCCAATCAGATTTAGGAGACAGGAAATATTCATGACTTTAACCTAAAATCGATGATAACAGAAGAGTCTGGACTCAGAAAGGACATAGCAATATACGTAGTACATTATAGTACAATATTGTACATTGCATGTCAACAAATTAAACAGACGGAAGTAGATTACTGGTTTAAATCTGTGACCAATTCAAATGGGACTGGTTTTCCAGCAGGCCACAATGTGGCATCTCTAACTGGTTGCTCTAAGTGCTCTAAGTGTTTGTAGCAGAGAACCATTAGCTATTATATTCGCTGACGGAGACCGGCCAGTGCAGATGTTTTGAATAAAACTGAGCACATTCCTTTTTTGGAAGTCACTTTTATTGGTTCAAATACACCTGACATGCAGGAGAGGTTCAGTGAGTTTGTGTTTCCAGTGCAGAACCTGAGTATTAAACGACAGTTTGCTTCCGCCAGACCAAACTCACTGTGGATAAAACGGGAGCCTTGCATCAGAGCTTTAATTCATCACATCTCCACCGAGCTGCACTGAAGTGTAACATCATCTGTGATATTGTACAGGTTTCACACGCAGAACGGAGTTGTCAGAGCTTATATGTTGGATAGACTCTGTTGTGTGTTTCTGAAACATGAAGGCATTGTGTTTGTGTCTCATTGTACTGTTTAGGAGTTTTGAAAGGCAGCATCCTTTCATGAGGCATGAGCAACTCTGACACGCATGTGCCATGATGTGAATTTCCAGCTCTGTTGTAACACTTCACATTAACCCACCTTCACGTTTTCCATTTGCTTTCACTGCTTGTTGCACCGCTTCTCACCGTCTCTGAGCACACGCCGCCACCTGCTGTCCAGCCGACAGAGCAGCTCCCTCTGCTGCTCTCCGAGCTCTGGAAAATATTAGTCTGAGCGACTGGCATTGCTGCAGCAGCTTCAAATGTTCTCAGGCTGCAGGAGGAGGCTGCATGTGTTTGTGATTATGGTCATTGTTTACATAAAGTGGGCATGAAGAGAGTATGGATGCTTTATGGGATGTGTATGGAGTTTTTTGTTTTTTGTGCAAGTGCCCTTGAGCATGGAAAACATTTGCAATCCTTTGCTAACACATATTAAAATGATCTGATCTAGTGTTTAGCAGATGCTGCTGTTAAAACAAGAAGAAAGGTCTTTTGTTTGTAAAATTGTCTCCTCCCTGTGACTCATCCATCGTCTGTTTTGCTGTCTAGACCCGGCGATGTCATTCAAGGGCCTGAGTCGAGCTTTGATCCCTGAGTTTGCTGTAGACCAGCAGCCAGTGATGACCACCTCTTCTTCTTCTTCCTCTTCCTCCTCCCTGGCTCATCCCAAAGACTGTGACCTGGACACTGAGAGCACCGTCTTATAAAAACATGACACTCTGGACCACATCTCCTTTTTCCTCATACGCACCTCATCTGTAGCCTTCGTCTGAAAGATAAATCTGTGGAGGACTTCTGTGTGGATGCTGCAGCTTCTGGCTCCCATCATGGAGGACACCGCTCTCTGTCTGCAACGGCAACAAAATAAGCACTTTCAACAAGATTTGTGACTTAAAAACCAAAGTATCTGACCTAGCATGTAGCAACATAACATCACCTAGACTGAGATAGTTGGATTCCAGATCTTAAAAAGATGCAGGTTATGGAAGCTAAAAGTCAGCCGATCTGTGAGGAATTGATGGGAAACATGATTTTTTTCATAACCTACTGGTCACAAAAGACATTTTCCACTGTTTTATGATAGAAGCAGTCTAAATAATTGATTTAAAGCCCTGGTTGTAACCCAGCTGATGCCAGTTGAGAAACAGATGTGTAGCAGGTCCATCATCATCAGGTGAGTTATTTACAAATTGGTTCTCCCCCTGATGGCACCAGGTGTAGTTTGTGATGCCAAACTGCAGCGCTTCCACACACACCACCTCCATCTTTGTACTGGGTGCAAAGAGGCTGCAGACAATCGACGACAAGGAGCAGAGTCAGACGACTGCCGCTCGGGTAGAGTCAGTTTGCCAAAACAGAACTGACTTTGACATCTGGTATGAGGTGTTCCTTTTTTTTTTTTTTTTTAAATAAATGTTAAAAATGGCCTTAGAACAGGAAACAAAGATGGGAAGGGAAAAATGAGCAGGTGAAGTAGAAACCAAAACAGTTGCTTGAAGTGTAATTGGTGACTGCAGGTTTCCAGTCATCTCCAACACTTGATTTACCCCCTTTTCCTCTGATGCCTGCCCCATCCTTTTTTCTCCTTCACTCTTGTATTTATTTACCAGCTAGAGGAAAAAACCCCACAAACATTCCCTGTGGCTTGACATAATTATTGCAGTCTTTAAATGTAAATCATGCCTTATTGGTTCCTCCCAGAACTGCAAAATTAGCATTTTATGTATTTACTGTACGGAGGATATACTTTGCTCCTTGTATTACAGTATTTCTAAAAGGTTGTCATGGTAACAGTTGTGTTTCAGGGGTGCGAGGAAGGCAGTTGACCCTCTGCAACAGAAACGGTCTGTGTATTGCTCCATAAAAGTGTGTATTTAAATGTGTTTTGGTTGATGTCTCTGGGTTTTCTGAGCAGAAGTATCGGGGTTGACCACCTTCCCAGCCTGAACACAGTCGTCAGTATTTTGCCTTTTTGTTTCTCCATTTATCTCAGTGTTTTCTCCGGTGTTTGCCGAGGCGTTACACACCACAGGTTGTGTGAGTGAATGTAGAAAAAGGACTTTTTGTTTTTTTGTTTTATTACCAACCTCTTTAGATGCAGGAACAGCTGATGTTGCACTTGCCCACATCCAGTGAGGGGTTTCTAGTGAACTGGTGGTTGCTTTTTTTGTTGTTTTCTTGTTTTATATATATATTTTTCTATCTTTCCCACTGAGCTGAGAGCACATGCTGTGAAATCTCAGTAGTGATGTGGTGTTAGATTTAGCCATTTCAGATGATTTTAAAAACTTGCTTTATTGCATTTGCTTTGTTGGGCTCAGACACAAGTCAGAGTTCGGTATTGGGAAGGACCGAGCTGATATGGTACCAGTGGAGAATGTCTCGGATGCTGCAGTTGCCCTGAAAATGAGTCGAGTTGTTTTTCAGAGACAATCGAAGCATAAGAATCCCCTTGTTTCTGTATTTTCTCCTGTACCTCACTGCCTTATCCCTGTGCATTAGGAGAGCTTGTTTTTTTCTCAACGCTCTCTCAATGCCATTAAATATAAAAATGATAATGCTGCATTTTCAAGCTCTATAGTTTTGTATGTATGCTGTCTGGTGAGCTTAAATATGGAATAAAACCTGTAATATGAAGCTTGGTTATACCCCTTTTCCAAAGAAAATAAAGTATATGAAGAAACTAATTTGCAGTTTATTTCACTCTTCATCGTTGAATATACCCATTGCTGTAATGATGCATACCTAAATGTGTTAGATTAAAGTTGACTCTGCTTGGTGCAGATTTAGGATGAAGAATCAGTCATGGCAGTTTTCGGGCATTCCACTGGTTTAATAGTCGAGAACCAACGGAGAAGAGGTCTAAAATCAGGAGCTGCTGAAATATCATGTCTTACATTTCAGTGGACAGTTTTCAAAGGGAAAAAAGTCCTCTTGCAAAAGTTTAGCTTAAAGATATTCATTTCGAAGCAGAAATGATAAAAAAAAAATCCCTCTGGATACTTGGTGTGGTAGTGGTAGCATCATGCATGGGGATGTTTTGTGCCAGTGGAACAAAGATGGGGAGGGGAAGAAGACGCTGATGGACTAACTTGGGATTCTTCAGCAAGATTCTTGGGTCTAACCGGGGCCTGGTGAGGTGAACCTCAGTGATGGTGAGAGTAAAATCAAAGATGGTAAAAAGAAAAAAAGATCCTTCATCAGATTAAATAAACATATTCTTTATTTGAAAGCAAACAAAAAGGTCCAATGATCACAAAACATCAGCAACTTTCCATGAAAACATATAAAACAGTTATAAAAGGGAACCAACACATAAACTTAAATAAGATCATAGATAATCTTGTTTTAAATCTAAATACCGAAGGAGGAGGGGAATGCTACCAGCTGCACATTTAATACATTAACTGCACCAACATGCTATTGACTCGGACAAGAAATACTGTTACACTTGTAGCAGCTATGATTTCATCGTTTACAAGATCAAGGTCCCTTTGTAAAGCCTGACTAAAGCTGTGCAATGAGAAGGAATAAAAGTCATTTTTCTGATGACACCTGGAATAAGAAAATAAATCGGGACCTGAAGGACACCAGAGCAAACGGGAGAAATGAAAACGATGAACAGTGCATAGAAAAACTTGAATTACAAGCTTAACAGACATTCATCATCATAAATACAACACAAGTACACAACACAGTAGATGAGTGGTGACATCACCATGACAACCAAAGAATCAGGATATAACCATTTACAGTAGGAGGCCCCCTACGCCCCCCACCCCCCCAACACACACACATTTGATCATACATTCAGCAGCCACACACTTGTTTAAGCAGGGCTGCGTTCACAATAAAAAATAAGCTGTTCTGTTTCTGCTTGAGGCACACAGCTGAGTCTGAACATCCCAGCTGGCTTTTATCTCTGTGTGCTGCCAGAAAAAAAGACACTAATGACCAAAAATAATAAATAAATAAGTGAATAAATAGAAAAACTACTCCATCCCACCTACATGTTCTGAAGCAGGTTCTGTAGTACTCACTAATGTAGTCATTGATATCTCAGTGGAAAAGGTGAAACATTACTGGAGTGATCTGAATGGCTTTTTGCAAATAAAATTAGGGTTTGATGGAGCATGGGCTCAACAGACAGAATACAGATGCTGTGTTTGATGGCAACTACTTACAAAAATGTGTTGAACCACATCTTTACCAATACAGGGAGTGCAGAATTATTAGGCAAATGAGTATTTTGCCCACATCATCCTCTTTATGCATGTTGTCTTACGCCAAGCTGTATAGGCCGAAAGCCTACTACCAATTAAGCATATCAGGTGATGTGCATCTCTGTAATGACAAGGGGTGTGGTCTAATGACATCAACACCCTATATCAGGTGTCTTAGGCAAACATAATTATTAGGCAACTTAACAATAAACAAATATATACCCATTTCAATTATTTATTGAAATATCTTGAGAAATATTTCAAGACTGATTTTTCTAAGGTTTTATGAACTGATGAAATGAGAGTGAGTCTTGGTGGGCCAGATGGATGGGCCCGTGGCTGGATCGTTAAAGGGCAGAGAGCTCCAGTCCGACTCAGACGCCAGCAAGGTGGAGGTGGGGTACTGGTATGGGCTGGCATCATCAAAGATGAGCTTGTGGGGCCTTTTCGGGTTGAGGATGGAGTCAAGCTCAACTCCCAGTCCTACTGCCAGTTTCTGGAAGACACCTTCTTCAAGCAGCGGTACAGGAAGAAGTCTGCATCCTTCAAGAAAAACATGATTTTCATGCAGGACAATGCTCCATCACACGCATCCAAGCACTCCACAGCGTGGCTGCAAGAAAGGGTCTAAAAGAAGAAAAACTAATGACATGGCCTCCTTGTTCACCTGATCTGAACCCCATAGAGAACCTGTGGTCCCTCATTAAATGTGAGATTTACATGTGGTTGCTGCTGCACGCAATGTTGATCATGAACAGTTTAAAACACTGACAGGATTCATGGATGGCAGGCTTTTGAGTGTCCTTGCAAAGAAAGGTGGCTATATTGGTCACTGGTTTGTTTTTGAATGTCAGAAATGTATCTTTGTGAAAGTTGAGCTGTTATATTGGTTTCCCAGGTGAAAATAAATAATTGAAATAATTAATAATTGAATTGCCTAATAATTCTGCACTCCCTGTAGAACCAAACTGTGACAACGCATGCAACTGATCTGGTGTGAAAGGGAAGCAACAATATGACCCCTGCCTCAACATTCACACCCAGAAATGAGAAAAAGTTGGGAGATATGGGGAAAAATTATATAAATATGTATTTTCAGTTTCATTAGTCTCTGTTAATTCAATATACTTAGTTTTTGCATTACAGATCAACAAGACACTCAAACAAGGTTGAGACAATTAAGGTTAATAATAAGGTTAAAAAAAAAGATGTTAGACAATTATCTGATGTCTTCCGGTAATTGTCATCACGACTTGGTCTAATGGCAGCATTAATTAAAAGGCAGAGGAATTCTAGATCATGTAAAGCTTTAAAAGCAACGTTCCTTAACTTTTTAACACTCTGTGTATCATATCTGATACAAACAGCTTCTGAAACCTATTTAAACAGTTTATGGTAAAAGGTTTATGCAAAACCCTGTTGTATAAAATATGATAATAATAATTCTTCTGCCCTCTGATGAATAACTCTTCGACTACAGTTTTTCTGACTTCCCATGCTGTGATGTTGGAGCGACTTTAACTGGTGGTTCTGGGGTTTTTAAACATCTTATATGATGTATAACTTGAGTTTTTCAAAGCCCAGGAAATGCCTGTAATAGCCAAGGACAGAGACTTTAAACGGAGTAGTAGCAGAAAAGAAGGAGGGATTGAGATGACATCTTGAAATGCACAAAATAAAAAAATATAGGGTGGAGTAAAAAGATATTTATATGTAAAGGAGTATCTCCGCCCCCGCAATACGAGGTGGGTTTTCCCTTTTTATCCATTTAGGTCACTTCTGTTTCCTTGCTGTTGCCTGGCTACAAACACAAGACCCCCAATGGATTTATGATGGTCTCTTAAGATTTTCAACAATGCCATTCTTGTCTCCCTTCAAGTTTATCGTTTTTTGTTTTTTTTTTCTTCTAAATTTGGAATTGAACTTTACATTTCTGTGATGGCAGTAGGGCTGGGCGATATATCGATATGAAAAATATATCGATATATTTTCAAATGAGGTATGGAATTGGAGCATATCGCCCATATCGAGATATGGTGTTCAATGTGTGGTTTTTTTTGTCTTTGTATATAAATGCTGACATTACTAGGGTTTGTTACATTTAATTCTGTGTAATGTTCCTTACTTGCATCTGCGAGTATTATTACATACAGTATTATACAGTATTTCTGTTTACATTTTATCATTCTTTGAACAACTGAGCATTATTTCATCCGGTCTGTTTAAATTAAACTACTTGTAATGTCATATTTGGCTCTGACTGGAACAAAATATTTGCTCTCACCTTGCGATAAAAATATTGAGATGTATATCGTATATCGATATTCAGCCTAAATATATCGAGATATGACTTTTGGTCCATATTGCCCAGCCCTAGATGGCAGCATGAAAACTTAGAAGCAGCACAGGCTGCCTTCAGGAGAACATCTTTTCCAGGGATTATATAAAGCCCCCGTCTGAACGTAAACCAAGAAGGAGGCTGAGGAAGAGGAGGGTACAGATCCTGCACTGGTCTGTAAGAATGTGCGGAGAAATCTAAAGATTGATGACTGCAACAGCAACCCTGTGCTCCCATACACGTTTTCTGGAAGATCGGGGCAAAACAACAACTGAAACATCTTATAAGTGCTGTAAGAAGGAATGGCAGCATTAAAACCTGGTAAATGTTTCAAATTATTTGGGATAGTTGCAGGTCTGACATGCACAGATGGATTTATGTTACATGAAACGAAGTTTGGGAAACAAAACATAAAATATCTTGGGTTCATGCAGACCTGCAATTCAAAGCTAATGTAAAAATGACCTTTCCCCCGCCCAATACTTTTCCAACTTTTTTAGATTTGGGATTGTTTAGCAGCTTAGTGATTAATGTGACACTATTTTTCTAAAGTTAGAAAATAATCAAAAATCACTGAAGCAACATAAAAATAAAACTCGTGCAGAAATCAATACACAATGTCCTAATAGTTGATTTTTGAGTAATTTATCTTTTCCCAAGCTTGACATATATTTTCATTTGACTTCCACACCTGACATTATTATGATATGATGGTTAATTCCACTGGGTTTTGCTTGCTTTAATTCTGTAGCTGAAATTTCTGACACACACTCAGACACGCAAACCTGGACAATAAAAAGCAGAAAACTCCTGACAGGTTATATCCAAACCCTTCAAATACATATAAATGCACAATATTTCAAAGCTCTTCATTTAAACAGTAAAAGTAAAACCTTCATGAACGTCCTCCACTGAAATAAGTGGGTCTAACTTTCTTCAAACTTTAAATTTCCATGACTGATGTCCATTAAATCCACAGTAAATAAGAAGAGAAGTGCCTCAGCATTTCAATTTTTCTAAGTTTTTAAAATAAATCCTACTGTATGGGAGGCAGTGAACGCACCAGCAAACTATACCTGTTATTAATCTTGATTCCGGATATCCACCATCAGTCTACATCTATGCTTAATCTTTACAATTCTCAAATATGATCTGATAGAAAATATAAACTTTTTATCGTCGTATATAATAAACATAGTAAGTAATTTTTATCCAGACAAGCAGATGTATCACTTAAATCTCCCTTTAGTCCGACATTAAGATGAAGGGGACTTATCAACTGTACCTCGATGGCTTCTCTCTTGATTTACTGGTTAAAAAGAGATGAAAATGAAGTCAAGCTGCTGTGTGGCGAGAGGACATCGGATTTCTTCTGCTCTTCCCAGCACCTGGAATAACATCACTGCCGCCCACAGGGCACTCCGGAGACATGCAGTGTGTTCCCTTCACGCTTTCTGTAGATGACGTCTCTGTTCCCGTTGGTTCGAGTGTCTCTGTGTGTGATTTTTGGCACTTTGGTTGTGGAGAGCAGAGTGAAATTTCTCGGTTCGGCCTGACATCCGCCCACGTTTCTTGCTCCTACCAGGCCAGAGGGGAAGACAGTCTGGGGCTTCTGGGGTTTTCCGGAGTCTGGGTCTCATTCAGAGCTCTCTGCAAGATTAAAAACTCATCATCTCATCTGATTTATACTCATTTTACCATATTATTTTGAAATAAAAAGTGCATGTAATTATTCTAGAGACTGCAGGGCTTCACAGTGGATCTGACTGAGAGCCTCAGCTGTAAACCTGCTGAATACATTAACACTGAAGCTGTTTGCTGCCTGGAACTCATCAAATTTAGCTCAGCTCGCTCCAACGAGTTGTTGGCTCACCTCAAACTTGGACATGAACTGTGCAAAGATGCCGAAGAAAGTCTCTGTGCTTGTGGACTTGCTGTCTTCTCCGAAGTAGGAAGCCACCTTGGAGAATTCTTCCATCGCTCGGGTCTGCAGAGACTCCAGAGACTGTATGGCGGGGTGGCTGTTCTCCAGAAAACTCTGCAGGTACAACAAGTGCAGTCAGCTAATAAGTAATTAGACTTTTACATAGATAGTCTGAGATTGTCTTGGCTTGAGTTTGAGCGGGGTTTGAATGAAGAAAGTATTTTGGGGACTATTAAGCTGTATTAATATATCTGGGAATAAAGTCAAGATTTCACAGGTTTGATGCTTTTTATGAGTCTCTAAACGTTAATGCAGTTTAACACTGAAAAATGTCCTACAGCATAAGCAAAGCGTGGTGTGTTGGAGCAGGGGCACACTGAAATCCTGCAGGACTTTGGCCCAAGAGGTCAGGATTTGGTGATCCCTGCCACAGACCAACAAGTCAAAATTGACATTTCTCAATGAGCAAGATAATTTGGCCAAAAAAGAATTTCTATGTGTTTTGTTCTGAATTCATGAGACAATTTTTAAAAAGAAAGAAATGTCTGTATTTTTACAAATTTATGACCTAACACTTCTAAGTTCTGCGATAATGAGCAAGGACGTTCAGCATGACAGGGTACTTGCTATAATGAAGTCTGCTGCTCCAAGACTAATCTATCAAAACTCTAATTTTTTTTCTCAACAGCTTCTTCCAGGGAGTCTAAATTATCAACCCCATATTAACGCCTGACCCGAGCAATAATAAACCAAGATTCAAAAATAATCTAGTTTTTATGTGGCCCTTTAACAGGAGCAGAAAAAAAAAAATCTTGCATATTTATACTAGGGCTGGGAAAAAATATTGATAGGGCTACACTGAAAAATCACAACATTTTCATTTGCTGATATCATATCGATAAATAAAAATGTGGTATCGATCTATTTTACTAATGAGATTTGCAAGATTTGTAGGATAACGATGAAATCTCACAAGATTTCACGAAAATCCGTGAGATTTCGTTGGTAAAATAGATCAATATCGTATTTCTAAATATATATAAAAAAATCTGCATATGAAAATATTCTGATATTTCAACGTATCGATATTTTTTCCCAGCCCTAATTTATACAGTTTATTACAGTGTGATATGTCCAATTTACTGTAGTGCAAAGGGTATCCACCAGGGGGAAGAAAACAAGAATCAAATTGCATACAACAGGATTTTGAACTAAGTTTTTACCTTAAAGTGACGCAATACTGTAGGTCTGAGAAACTGTATGCATCAAATGTGGTGCATTAAACAGTAAAAGGTGATAAAAAGTTGACACTATGTACAATGGAGTTCGACCGATACAGATTTTTTTGACCAATATGGATACCAATATTTTCTCATCAGCCTCAGCCAATGGCCGATACAATCTGCTGAAATTTGGGGCCAACATTAAATTATTGGCCGGCCGATGTATCAGTCGATCCTTAACATACAAAGAGAGAATGCAAACTCTGTAAATGACTGACAATAAAAATGAGGGTCCTCAAGCTGAAGCCACTGGTACTACATAAACATATCCTGTGGTAATTTCTTACAGCTATAGGTTACTTGCTATATCCATATTTATCACCCTGACATGACCTTGGATGTGGTCTTCACCCCTCAGATTTGCATGAAAAATTATCTAAAAACCCAGAAATGTCTGTTTGCTGTGTTTTATGTATTAAGAGTTTTTGCCGTACGCTCATGACAGAAGTGAAATGGTCCTCTGAGGTGGCTGGGATCTTCTGACAGGCCGTCCTGATGTCCTGGATGGTGGAGTGCATGTCACTCAGCTCTGTTATAATGACCCTCTGGTTGACTGTAAAGGTCACATGGAAAGATGAACCATGTCCGTTATCTAATTAAATGGGTTAGTAAATATAAAACTGCATTAAAAAAAAACAAAAAAACATGCCAACTATTTCTTATTAATCTTTAAGATGCATCGTACATTCAGGGACTTCTTTCTGCTGCATGGTGGTCGTACCTTTTGCTGCCAGAGGCACTGTCGTAAGATCTCTGGGGAAGTTCAGCAGCTCGGGAAAGTGTTGGCACAAAGACTTAGCCAGGATGTGGAGAAAGGTGGATTTCCCGTCAACTGTTTTGGTTGTGCTTAGCTGTAAGATAGAAGGGAAAATAAACGACTTCATGTGCAGATCAAGATGAATGTAGCAAGATTAAAGCACCCATGTCTAAGCTGTACCTCAGTGAGAAAGTTTATCTTGAAACTGGTTGTTCTGTGACTCTTGGGTTGCCCGTTGTTCAGGTAATTTCCCATTGCAAGAACAAACTGTTGGCAAAAAAAAAAAGTTTTTAACATCAGCTTTTAGCACACAAAGTGGCAGCTTTGGATGTACGACAGTAGTGAAGCGTCACCTCCAGGATTTTAGCCAGTTTCTTGCTGCTCCTCAGCTCCACTGAGGCCTTGTAAATGTAATCAAACGCCACCTTCATCTCCTCCGTCCTCTCCTGCAGGGTTGTCTTGAAGTGGAGGCTTCTCAGACGAGTCTTGTACTCGGGCACCATGAGCATCTGAAACACAGAGGACACAGATTCACGCAAACACCTCCATCTTATTAAAACTTTGGTCGTTTCAGACGTTTTTCCTTTTGAAGGACCTGGAAGATGAACTGGTCGGGCTCGCTCAGTTTGGCCGGGTCCTGCTCGAACTGCTCGTACTGTTTGACCTCGTCGTCATCGGGCGCGTAGAGCAGCAGCTGCTTGATATGAGCCGGCTCCAGCCTGTCGGTGTTCATGTTCATCAGGACCTGACGCAGCTCGGCAGGAGAGAGCTTCAGATGTGCGATGAGGATGGCTGCGGGGAGGAAGAGGAGGAGGGTGAGTGGGAGAGCAAAGGGAGGATTTAGCTCTGTTTTTACTTAACGAAAAAGATCACGGTGTTCCCGCTCTGCTGAGAAACCTTTCATCTACCTCTGCCTTGTACTCACACTTTCTAAAAATGCCTTATAAGCGTCTGGTTATGAAACTCAAAATCCCCCCAGAAACCTGACAATTAGCAGCGGGGAATGTAAATAAAACCGGGATTATGGATCCGATTGTGACAGAAATGAGATAAAAGATGAACAAAGCTGCTGTTTTCCAATCATGGGAATTATCTGCCACCCGATTGGCTGCAGTGATGACAGTTTCATTACAGTAAGTATTTTCTGCAAACTTACTCTTTGATGTGAGTCACAGAATAAATGATTTTACTATAAATCGTTCAACTTTACTATAGTTGACATATTGTTTGCTTCTCCATGTCTGCATTACTCAGTTTTATTTCCCGGTCAATTTCCTTTAAATGCAGCTTAACTAATCCAGGCCTGACTTGCTGTTATGGATGTAAAAACAATCCAATTAAAGGAGCAGTGTAAGGGATGTGGGGTAAGTCAGTTAAGTCAGTAATACTGCCTTCATTTAGCCTCATTTCTGCACTATTAAACAATTTTTTTCCCCAGTGTAATTTAATATAGTGCTAATCAGGGCTATTTTTAAACACCAGCTTCGGTGGTAATGTTAAGTTAGCAATAGTTGTTTTTTTTGGAGAATATAACAGATTGTTGTGCTTTAAATGTTTTTAACGTTTGTTAATTTAAATGTTTTTATTGATATTTTATGAAAATGCCAACCATTCTGTCAATGTTCCCTTCCAGTGAGGAATAAAACACTTTTGCTCATACACATTATAATTTCCACTTTTTGTTTAAACTTAGCTTGTTATTGTTTTACGACATAACTTTAAAAAAAAAACAAGATGAATGTTGGTGGTCCAACATTGTAGAATATTTGAACTGAATTCAAAGATGTATTAAAGTAAAATGAATAAATATGTAAATGATCTGAAGAGTCAGTTTTGCCCATTTATCATCAGAACTATGATATTCAGAGCCTCATCTGAATCTGAGCCACTTATGGCTTTCACCTCCTCAATCATTGTCAATATTCTCCTGAACGTCTTTTCGTTACGCGTCCAACCACACGTTTTTAATTTTTCTTTCTACACTCACTTCCTTTGATGAAATCTATTTTGTCATTCAGCTGCACTTTAATCAGGTGGTAACACAGAAATTACATCACATATACCAAAGCAAGCATGCAGCCAGTGGATGTGTGATGACATGGAATAATGTTCATGGGAAACACAGAGAGAGCACTGCCAGGAGGACAGAAATAATTTGTTTCATTCATCACTTGCCAGAAGGTTTTTGTTCATATCCCTCAAATTGAACTTTAACCCGCATTTGGCAGTAGTAATGAACAACACACTTCTCTAACTGCTGTTCAAATCAAGTAGAAAAAGAATTTCAGAAACTTCCTATTGCACATTTAGATGTAATATACGGTGTACTCTGTATACTTGCTTGTCTACTGTATGAAATCTGACAGTATTGCTGTCTTGAATTGAAGATAGAAAAGTGTGAATTTACTGGAAATGACAATAGCAATGGTGTTAGCAGCTAAAAAAAAGTGAGTATTTGGATCTATTTAAAGGTGTGATCATATATCTGTCCAGTTATGCCAGTGTTTTGTTAAACAAACCAGAGTGTGAATAGCTAAAGTTAGCTAGCATTAGCATCACAAGTCCTCATAGTAGGGACAGTGAAACACGAGCCCCGTGAATCATTTTGGCACGACTGCTTCGAAGCTTTTGATAATAACAACGGCAACTCTTCTCATTTCTTATTATTGGAAAAGATAAAAGGAAGCACCTTAGTTTGATTAAAATTATATAATATTACGGTGTAACTTACATTAAAGTAACACCTCTATAATAAAAGAAACTTCTGTAGATAACTTTTCAGAAATCAAAAGAGCATCAGAAAAAAGTGGAGAAATTAGTGGCTATAAGTCACAATGTTCAGAAATGGGCCTTTGTTTATTTTATATGTTTGTTATGGTTTTGTTTAAATCTTTATTAAAGTTTGACTAAAATATTAAATGGTAAATATTCTTTTTCACAAAATAAGGCTTTCATGAAAAAAAAAAAGTACATACCAAAACAAAGAGTATTTATCATTTTGAAATTCTGCTAAAATGGAGGCTGTTAGTGATATTAATTGAAGAGGCATTTGGGAATCAAAAGAGTCGACTCTTTTATGGGAGACGAGCTGAAAGAATTGAAAAGAGCCAAACCTTCGATTATCAGAGCTGGAGGGTTCTGTACATCACAAGCTCATACTGGTTTAAAACTGGTTTCGGTCTCTCTCCTCACCATGGCAACGACTAAAGCTAAGCAGCAAGCCATGTAGCGTTTCACACTCAACCTCTTGATGGTTATGAGATGCTGCGTTCAGTCACAGCGTGCTGCACAAAGCCCAAAATATTCACATGCAAACCTGAAAGTTCATGAGCAGGATTCCTAGGGAAGAATACATGTGAACAGTCTAATGGAGCTTCTGCACACTTACTTATTTTCTATGAAACAAAACACTGTTGTGCTGTTATGCAACTTAGCTCAAGTCTGTTAGAAAAGCTGACAAGTGTTGGTAGATGACATCATGCACTAATTAGCATTTTCATTAGAACATCACTTCACACCCTCATCAAGTTCACACCTTTTACTTCTATTTTCTTCTCTGCTACTCTCTTTCCTCTATAATAGTCAAATTCCTCATAAAAGTGCTCTCATTCACATATTTTTTAAAAGTGGCCCAGTAAGGATAAGTGTTTAGCCCTGACCCATTTAAAAGCATAGCGAGGCTTTAGCTCTGCTCTTATAAAATCCTCAAAACTAACATCTGCTTATGTTAAAGGCAACATCTGGATTTAGTCTCTATGACCTTGTCAGGTCATCACTCAGAAAAGGTAAGAAAGAACCAGCAGAAAGTCTCGAATGTTTTGAGTTTTAGACATCTTTCAGTGGGTGTGGCGGATGCCAGTTCAGCGTCTCCTCTCCGTCTCTGTAAAAGTGAGTCTGCCTTCTGCTTCTAACTCATTGAACTGTATGCAACTACAGTAAATCCTCACAAAGTAATATTAATAACAGTTTCCTTTACGGTATGATGTAGATTAATGTTGGTCTGAGAAGCTGGTAGATTTTTTTTTTTGTTTTTTTTCAACACCTGAAGACAAAACCCCAAAGTAAATGATGACAGGGATCCTACACGTTTTTACAAGTTAAATTCAAGACTTTTTAAGACCGCTTAGAACAGAATTTAATGCCCATTTCACAGCCAGACAAAACACAAAAACACAGATCTCTATACAATTACTAATATGTCAAAAAAGACAGATTAAACAACGACCACGAGCACATAGACAGAGAAAACACCCCAAATCCACAAAATCTTCACTGTAAGGTTGTTTTCTTTCAGGCATAAATGAAGGCTTCCTGTGTGTGTGTTGGATTAAATGCTCCCTGTTCATTTCTACCTGCAAAATCAATGATAAATTGGTTCCTAATTTCATTATTATGGTCAGGCTGAAACAGGAGGAAATTAGTTAACTACCGTCATGCTGCAGATCTGTGTGTTAGACATTTCTCCAACACATTTAAACGCAATCAGGGATTGAAGCAATTAAGATCAATATGAACCAAAACTTCTATATTCATGGCATATTTTTTTCAAGCCTCACGAGTGACGGAAATCTGTTGGAGACCAATGCAATTTAAGACCTACCAGATAAAACTTAAGACCACAACTGCCAAATTTAAGGACCTTTTATGGTATTAAATGCAGATTTGTAAATTTGAGAGTTTTAAGACTTTTTAAGACCCTGCAGGAACCCTGGATGAATATTTCCTCAATAATAATGTTGAATTGTATGTTCTAGTTACATCTGGAGACCTAAATATATATAAAAAAAAGAAAAGAAAAAGTAGTGTCTGCTAGTATAAATAAGTATAAATGTAAGATTTTGCTAACAATAACTTAACACATAGTGATGTCATGATCACCTTTAACAAAAAGTGATTTATCAAGATTGATTTTTGCATGTAAATAGACTTTTGGTCTTTTTGTGAACACAAGGATCCAAACTTTGAGCATCACTTGAAAATAAACATCACTGTCCTGTTATATTATTAAAGGTGATGATGTCTGAGTTGTTTCCAGCTCTTATGAAGGCCAATTAGACATAAAGGGTTAGGGGAAAAAAGCCTGATGGGGGTTGAAAAGTAAAAAAATCTGCACATTTTTATTAAAGCCCAGTCTGCTCTGATTGGTCAGCTTCTGATTCAGCCCTGCTGAAGCACCGTCATCCGAGGAGGGATGCTATTCCAACCACTGCTGAGTGACTGGTCACTGGTTTGGGGTATCAGTTTATCCCCAAACCAGTTGGAATAATACATAAATAAACTATCACATTGCTTTTGACCATGAAAACTGCCTTTTTTCTTTGCATTGCAGCTCTTGTGTAGGTGTTAACTACATATTTTTCCTTTAAGAATGGACGTTTCCCTCGGAAAAGATGGGAAGATACGGTATTAAACTTTTTCTTTAAGGTTTAACTGATGAAAAAGTGGTACTCACAGGCGTTGTATGCTTTCTTATGGGACAAAATCTCCACCACGTCTTTCTTTTTAAAGTTCTCAGGCAGGAAGGCTGGCTCTGGAGGAGAAACTGATCATTTTAACAAGAATGTAAGGTTATGTTCTCCAGGCACCGGGGGTCAAAACAGAAACTAAATTGTCAAGCCTGCATATGGCAGACTGATGGGTTAATAACACAGCTCTGCCGTTAGAGGCCAGGTTGTCTTAAGTAATGCTGTTTTTCTTCCTTCTGACAGATCTGTGTTATTATTTAATTACGACAAGACAGAAAACGAGGGATTATGGTGCCTTATGGAGAATGGATTTGAGGTGCAGGTGAATGGAGAAGCTCCATGGCAGGACATGGATAACATCATGACTGTGAAGGTACAAAACAACAAGAGATTTCAGTAAACGGACACATAAATAAAGAGACATTACAGATGTGTCAGAGCTGTTTAACCCTTGTGGGACGATTCAATTTACTATCTTTTCAGGACAAAATAATCCTCCCCCAAAACCTGCCACAAAACATTAGAAATAAATAATTTCATTTCTACTTTTTTTAGTGCAAATTGCTCCATCAACTTCAGTCTTAATCAAAACTACCAAATATTGCATTATTCTAATCATTTCAACTCTTTAAATGCTAGTTTTAAAACACCATGTCACTGTTTTTACAAGTAAAAATAAACAACAAATTGACAGATAAATAAAATGAGTCCATGATTATTTTTTAAGTGTTTGGGGATTTTATCATTAATGAATAAAACAAAATTGATTTGGATGCACTGTTGGTTTTTTGCAGTGTCACATTTGAAATGTACCTTTTATGGTCATTAGAGGACAAAAGTCCTCTCCCTAATTTTACAAAAAAAACTAAACAAAACAAACAAACAAAAAAAAAACATTACAGATGATTTTTTTCCCCCAACTTTTATTCCCTTAGATTTTTTTTCTTACCAGTAACTTCAGTCTGAATCAAACCACCAAATATATAATTACTTTAACATCTGAACATTTAAAATACCAATTTGATTCCATGATGCTACTGTTTTTGTGAAAACAAACAAAAAACACATACAATTAATGATTTTCCATAAAATACATGGGGGTGGGATGGGGATTTTATTTATTCATCAGTCTTAAATATATTAATAATTATCAACAATATCGATTTTGATGCATTGTTTGTTTTATACAGTATAAATTTAAATGTTAGTACCTTTAAAAGTTTAAAAGTTTTTAGCAGTAAGACTTTTTTTTTTTACCTATAATGACCTGAAAGGGTAGTAAATTTGTTACTGGTGTTGATCTTTAAGAGAAGTATAAATTGGAAATTGAAAGTTCCTTATAGGAGACACATCCTTTACAAAAATTGAGGATTTTATTCTATTTAAAGATTGTTATGTATAATCCATGTGAGGTGACACAAATAAAATAGCAGGGAAAATTGATCTCAATGGGCAAAAAATTGCCAACGTCCTACAAGGGTTAAACTAAAAGTGCCTGAAATTAAGAGCAACATAATGGTAATGTATAATGATGCCGAACTAAAGGTATGAAATAACTTACTGGATCTGCGTTGAGTCCCAAAGTGTAGGTCCAGGTCTAAGTACTTCACCATGTCGCTGAGCTTGTCGTAGTCTGAATCCTCTCCCAGCTAAAACACAGACATGGACACACTGTACTCTCTGAGAGGAGGCAGGATAAACGCATGCCGATACTAGCTTTGATCCATTGCTGACTGGGTTGGAAGTTGGGATCAAAAACTCTTAACATTTTAACAGCTTTGAGCAAAAGTCCATTTGCAAGAGCAAGACTGTTGCCTTGATGCAGCTGTGACTCATCAGAGACACCCGGGGAGGCTTTTCCAAATATGGAATAAGAAACGTGGGAGGAGTGAGAAAACTCGCAGCCAGAGTGGGAAGATTCACAGGAGGAGTTTTTTCGGACGGAGCCGTGTTTATCTACATGCACCTTCCCACGGACCAATGCAAGAGAACAAAAGATCACCGCTCACCTGACCCCATATCGTTCCCTCGGAGTTCTCCACCTGCTCCCAGCGCAGCCTCTTTACACTCATGTGGTTGGTGTCCGAGGCATGGTGGCCTGGCTTGGGCAGCGGAGGTGGGTCGCAAGGAGGGGGCAGGGGTGGAGGTGGAGGTGGTGGAGCCTTGGAAACCAAAATGAGTTATGAAAATGTGTGTTTTTAAGCAGCTCATTCACACGTCAAAAACAAAGTTCCTGCAGCTGTTACCTGTTGTGAGTGCTGCTCTTGTCGTGTGCTTTCAAACGTCTTGGTGTGGCTTGGGAGGGTGGAGTGAGAGGCTGGCGTCTGGGAGGGCAGCGAGGAGACTGCGGGGCCTTGGCTCTCACACTCAGTCGGGTTGCTGTCCTGAAGGGAAGGGGGCAGGGGGCCCTGGTAGCTGTGTTGGTGATGGAGCTGGTGGTGCCTCTGGAGGACGAGCTGGCTCGGCCGAAGCGGCTGAGGGGAGGGCTGCGGGGAGGGCTGTCTTACGGGCTGGGGTTGGCTGAGCTGGCGGGGGAGGTAGCAGGGGCGCGAGGGCTGGGAGCAACGCAAAGTAGAAGAGCCAAGGGTGGTGTGGCCGTGCGTGAGCCGGGTGGAGGTGGCTTGGAAGCGCTGATAAGTCTTCTCCGCTTCGTCTCTGGTGGGGAGCACTTTGTGTAGGGGCAGGCGACTCATCAGGAGGGTCCTGGGAGGAGGCGGGGGGAGGGGGGATGATGGGGTGATGCGGCTGGAAGGGCATCCGGCTGCGGGGAATGTGCTCAGGAGAGAAGCGCACCGGCGGGAGAGGGTCGGTAAACTGGACAGGAGGCGGTATCAGAGACTGGAACGGTGGGGGAGGCGGAGGGCTCTGGTCGGGGGGTGGAGGGATCGGTTCGGATCCGGAGGAGTAGGTGGGGGACGAGGCCTCATCGCTGCTACTGTGATCCTCGCTGCTGCCACTGCTGAGTTGCCGCGATAAGAAACCCAGGTCCTGGTCCTCCGGGAAACTCATCTGGAGGGGGGAGGGGATGGGGGGGGGGGTTGTTAGCAGATGTTTTCACCTCCACACACACTCACCCAAAGCTGTCTGCACTCATTTAAACTTAATGGTTATTTGATTATTCAAGCTCTGATATTTGATGCTTATAATGTTGGACACTTCGAAACTTACTCTGTATGTTTATGCTTGAATGGCAAATAGCTTATGGAGAAAAAAATTCTTTAAATTCACCATGTAAAAGTCTCAAACCACAGCTGATTTCTATATAAAACTTCAGGAATATTTATTAAAACAAAAATGGAAGCATTTTATAAGACAACACGGCCTTTCTTAGACAAACTTCTCAGATAAATTTCTATAAGTATTCTTCAGGACTAGTTCTCCAGACTTCTTGAAGGACTTTCCAAAGCTCTTTGTGGGTTCTATTCCAGATGGGGGTTTCAATGATGTTGAGGTCTGTTTTTTGTGGAGGATTCATCACACCATTAGACCTGCTGACTGACTTTCAGGTCTGTTTTATGTCATTTGGCAGATCAGCCTTTTCATCTTGTTTCTGATGGATTGATTGAAGGATCAAATTCATCTCTCAGGTCCTGCATCAGGTTTCAGACATTGTTCATATGTTGCAGATTGTTTTTTCAAAGACCCGATCCTTCTTCTTTTGTCCCCCAATTGTCCTCTTTCTTCATTTTTCTAAAGACACACCATATTTCATGCAGAGATATGTCAACTAGCTCTTTGGGAATTACGTTGTTCGAACCAAAAATACCATTTTGTCGTTGTCTCAATTCAATCTTTGGCTATTTCAAACAGACTCCTAGTAAAAAAGTGACAAAAGATGCAGTTTCAAATTGTTTCTTTGCAAAGTTGTCTGTTATATGCAGCCTTTATATGTGCCTTTGTTTTCTTAAATTATTCATAAACCAGTATGAGATGTGAAAGACCTTCAGAAATCCTGGAGAACTGTGGCTCATGGCCACTTCAAAAGATTGCAAATAAGTCCTGCTCCTTAGAAACAAAATATCAGAAATGAGGCCTGGCTCAAGACTTTTACACAATAATGGAACATAAAAGCTAATGAAACAAAGCCAGATGATCTGCATTAACTTATAATAAAGCATTTAAATATTTATAAAAACAAATAACATTATGATGAGAAGCTGCAAATTACTCGAATAAATAAATGAACATTTCTTATATGAACCTCCCGACACACAGCTACCCAGAAGCAGGCGTTTATAATTAGACTCTACTGTATAACTGAGTATCAGGTTTTACTTACAGGCACACCTCTTCTTCTGAAACCATGACAACCACCTTGATATATCTGCGCATGTGACACAAGTGTTCATTGTAGCGTACATTAGAGCTGCTCTAATGTAAACATGCAACACTACAACGCATTTCATTCTGTCGATGTGAGTCTGCCTGTTAAAGCAAATTCACAAACAACAGATTGCCCCATCGTGATGCTAAGTCAAACATTTGAGCTGTTAAACTGTTACTATGACACGTTGAGCAGGATTACCAACAACGATGGAGTCAGACAGCATGATGCCGTTGTTTGTCTGGATTGGTATTGTAGCAGTAAGTGTGGAGAGTGCATGCTGTTCAGCCTGGCAAAACTTGTTGCTTTATTCTCTTTTCTGACCTGAACGATGGTTTATTTACTGTAATGAAAATCTGAGGTTGTTGTTCTTAAAATGGAAAAATGGTGGCATGCTCCCTCCGAGTCAGGGATGAGTCTCTGGCTCATGTGGAGGAGTTCAAGATTCTTTGGATCTTGTTTACGAGTGACAGCAAATTGGAGCAGGAGACCGACAGATAGATTGCTTCATCAGCAGTAAAGTAAAAGGGATTTATATATACTGGTTTAATTAACTGGTCAATCATCATCCCAACCCTCACCTATGGTGAGGAGATTTGGTTAGTGGCAGGAAGAATGAGATCATGGATACAAGCAGCCAGGAAGACATGTCGTCACTCATCAGCCAGTCTCAGTCAGTTACAGAGATGACAGGAAAATAACAGCAGGTATGTGATGTCAGTGAAAAAAAGGAGCTCAAATGAGTAAGTATGTCAGATCTGTGGAGATTCTTTTGAGGTGTTGGGTGAGTTAAATGTCACCACTCAGCTAGACGACACTGCTAATCTGTCAGACACTTACATTTTTTGACATTACATGATAATCTGAATCATTTACACTAAAAACCAATCATTTTTTGTCTTTATCTCCGTAAAGCAGGGGAAAGTCTGGAAAAATCTAATAGGGACCATGCTGGAGCAAAGACTGGAGAAAGGGTAGCGAATGTAAATAAGATAGGTGTAGAATAAATAAGGTGTAGAATTAAGAAAATAATTGACCGATTATTGCAACTTAAGTGGTAATCTGATGTAAAATATTAAGCAAATTGTGTGAAAACCAACAGCCAACGAGTTTTTTTTTATAAACATGTTTTATTTGGGATGATCCTGGATGATATGCATTTAATCACTTCTGCATTTATATTTATACTTCACTGGAAATAAGAAAACCTTTGAACCAAGTTACAATTTAATCAGCCAGTCGCTTCTAGTGTTTCACTACTTTTAGATCCTCTTTATAAATGTAACTGGTTTGGACCCAGGTCAGCAGGTGGTGAGGTGATGCTGGATGAAGGCTGGGGATGGCACAGTCAGATTATAGAGGGGATTTCTACTGTCAGCATAGCAGAACTTTTCATCTAAAATGTTTTTACTGTCACAAAAAAAAAAAAATTAACTAGTTAACCCCCTCCACACATGGGAAATCCCTATCGAACCCCTTTTCTATTGGCAGAATTTTTTGCTTATTACAAGCAAAAAAAATTCTTCCAATAGAACAAATGAAATTTTCTTGATACGATTGCTTGAAATAAAATGCATTTGTCTTAAAACAAGTTCCTTTATCTCACTGAAATGTTTTTTTTTAGGTAATTATGTCTTATATTGAGTGTGATTAGATATTTTGACTAGAAATGAGAAAATATACTTGGTAAGATTTGAGTTTTTGCAGTAGAGTTTAAGTGTGCTTGGTTTCTGTACTAGACGGACCCAAAGTCAGCTGACACAAAGATCCTCTGTAGAGTAAAACTAAAGCAATAAGCAGTAATTTAAATGTGCTTTTTCTCACCTCCTCATAGTCGTTCTCCCCGGGCACAAAGTCATCCACCAGAGTGACCCGGTGGCCCAGCTGCTCGCTCAGGGCGTCCAGGAACTTATCCGTGTCCCGGCTGCGAGGCGGGCGGGAGAAGGTGAACAGCTTCCTGCGGCGGGTTAGCGTGTTGGGACCGCTGTCTGACAGTTGAGGGGAGGCGGGGGGGCTCTCAAGGCTGACGTAAGGGTTTGAGTCCACGCTGCTTTGGTGGTGGATCTCATACACGGGGGTGGGGAGAGGCTCCTTCCAGGATAGGGACAGGCCGGATTTCCGATTACCTGCAGAAAGGGTTTATCAATCATGGCTGCTGCTCACACCACACATGATTATCCCAACTTCTGCTGAGCATTCTCATCTAGGGGGCTGTAATATTGTCTCCCAGTAGAAATGATCTGACATTCATCGTGATGTTGTTACCATGAGGATCGGATTTTCTGACAGGTTACCTGGCAACAAAAGGATAATTTGCAGGCTTGTATGCACATACAGATTGTAGAATTTGAATGAGTTCGGACTCAAACACATTCAAAAATCAGTGGTTGTGGTGCCATGTTCACATCAGACTGCAACTCACTTCTAATTAAGAGAATCTGCTCCCTTCTGCCTCCTTTAACCTCACTTAATATCTTGCATTTGCATATCTGACATGATGCAAACATGGCATCAGCCATCAACCATCAAGCCCCATAATTTGCACCATTTTCATAACTCCGTGATGGGTGATGACCTCAAACCACTGATAAAAGCATGTATCTGAAAGCATGTGCAATGCTTTGTCATCTGTGTGTATGCAGATTTAGGTGTGTGTGTCAGCCCTGGAGTACCTGTGAGAGGGGGAAGTGTGAGGGGGGAGAGAGAGCGGCCGAAGGCCTCAGTCTGTCCCGGCACCTCGGGCTCTGCGGGGGAGCCACCCTGCATCGGAGACACACTCTTTCCCACGTACATGTTCTCCAGCTCCGTGTACACACCTGTCATCTATAGGTGGAGGTATGATCAGCTGGTTAGCACACAATCGCTGCTTTCCTTTGAGGGTCTGCTAGTTTGAAGCTTTCAAATTCAATACTATGATTTAACATCAGCAGACCTTCAAACTGTGTGAGACCTGAGAGCACAGATAACATAACTAGCATCTATAATGCCAGGTGCAGTGAAGCTAGGCCATGAAAAGCTGCAGATATACCTACATGACTTAGGTCAGGGGACTCGGGGAAGGAGGTTCCATCTCCCGATTGCCTCTCCTCTGGGCTCCCACATTCATCGACATGAATTCCTAAAGCACAATACAGCATGAAGAGAGACACATGGATGTAAGCCACCTCTTTCCATCCACCTCCAGCTGAGAGAAGAGGTGATGAAGCAGAGCAGAACAGCATGAAGAAGCACAAAGGCAAAAGCTTGGCTCTCGAAACAGGAGTTAGTAATGGGAATGGGAAACAGGGGAAACCTTAAATGCGATTCTTGAAGCCTGGAATGGCTTCAGGTGGAAATAAACACTATTTATGTGCTGGAAAACTGAGAGCTTGGGGAGCTTATCAAAAGCAGAGGGAGCTGATATGAAGCTAATGAATGAAGTGGGGATGCACTCAGAGAGGCTGCTCGGCACATCTTTTTCTGCTTGAGTCTACTCCATGTTGTTACTCTTTGCAGACAGACTCACTTGGGAGCTGACCAGTGCAAATATTACAGCTCTCTCAGCAGCAAAACTCAAGGTTGGATGCAGTGCTCAGTGAAATACCACAAAAAAAGGCTTTTTCTTTACTGTCTCAGTCTGTTTTCCATCCATAGATAAAAAACAAACAACAGTAAAAATAAGGATGATATTCCTAAAAGCCCAACGTTTTTCAAGCTGATAAGCTGCAGATGAACCAAGACTAAAATGTTTATCAGCTGGACAGTAAGATAAGCTGAAACTGACTACATGTTTCATTTGCTGCAGAGTAAAAAGTCTGTTTTTGCTCATAGAAACACAGAACTGTACTCTGCTAATGTGCAGCATACCCATTCCCAAGTGAGTCCCGATGATGCAGTCGTCAGAGCTCCTTTCTCGGATGCTGCTACGGTACGACGTTCCCGTCACACGCACAGAGCTGCTTCGTCGGTGGTGCTCTGCACCTCCATCAGGATCTAACACCGCTACAAAACACAAATGCACAGTCAGCTATTCTGCTGTAATTTGACATGTAATGTTCAGGCTAATCATGCAGAAATAAAATCTTAAATTGCTCAATAATATCCAGGATGACTGGTATTCTTAATGGTTTTCATTAATGCAGATAATCCCTGTTTATTGTGCATTCTGGCTCACCGCTGCTCTTGAAACCCAGGAAGCGAGATAATTTGCCCTGGCAGCGCTCCTGCTCATCGTAGGTCAGTAGCTGGTAAATGAACTGCCAGATCAGCTGTTTGGCCGGAGTGTCTAACACTGGAAACACATCTACTATCAGGGTGTCCACATTCCTGCAAACACAACACATCCATGCACAGTGTTTACATAACCAGCATCCGTTTACTGTTAAGGGATTGGTTGCTTTGTCACTGAAAGGATTTATTTTAGATTTGAATTCTTTGCACATTTAGTGGCCTTCATAGCTGTGGATGAGGGGTATAAATACATTGTGAAAAAGGTGGGAGGATAATGTTAGCTACAGTTGGATTTCTGCATTTGGCTGTAGTGTGCATGTTTTCTGGCTTTACAATTTTGCTTTTGATCTCTCAACATCAAATGTTGGCTTTTTTGTGTAGCGCTAACTCACCGTTCATCTTTTGTTTACCTCACTGTATCCTTAAAGAAGCATTTTAAGAACATCTTCTATAGTCTTATACTGTATATTGAGTTTCCCAGGGTCGTTTTCTTGTCATTAACCATTCAGACACTGAAGACTTGTCCAACCATATATAGTTGTCTCAGAGAAGATCAATCCAGAAGAATGAATGGAGTTTTTTTTAGCAGCACTAATGCAATTTTGCAGTTTTTTACAAGAAACATAAGGGTGCATCTAAGTTATGGCAGCTCAAAATCCCACTTCCCAACACCCTAAGAAAAAATAAGGACTTCCACAAGAACTTCCATTCTCCATCTTAAAAAATTTCCATGCAAATCTGGATGTTGATGAATTTCTATCTAAGTCTGCAGACCATCTGCAGAACTGCTGACCCTCCGGCTGCTGACCTGTGCTGGAAGAAGGTCTCTAAGGCTTTGCAGACAGTGTATCGCTCCTGGATGGTGAGCAGGTGCTCCAGCTGCTGGCTGAAGGTGCGCCCGTGCACTTTGATGCTCGGTGGAAGAATCTCTGCCACCCACTGCAGGGAACTGAGGGCTGGAGACCTGAACAGCAGAAACAAAGAAAGATTATAGTTGTTTTTTCTATCTACGTATATTTACAAAAGTGATGCTTCTCTCGGTTTTTATTTTCTGTAAACAATGTCGGCTTGTTCCAGCAGAATATTTCAGATCTAGATACCTAGAACGTGGTAAAGTGGTGGGGGCCAGACTTGGGGGTTCATCTTGGTTAGTTTGGTCTGAAGAGAAGTCAGATGGGCCCTCCTCCACAACGAGAGTGGGCATCGCCCCGCTGCCCTGCAACATGGACACCACCTTCTCATGGGAACAGTTCCTACAGCAAAGAGAAAACTCTGAGTTAAATAAAAGCCACTGAGTTTGAGAAGCAAGAGGTTTGGAAGCTCTCAACTGTGATTTGTTGGATTGCAGCTGTTATGGCAACCAATAGCAGGTAAAGTGGTGGATAACTGCATGCAACTTCACAGAGGTGCAAAATGTGTACTTTTCCTGTTACAAACCAAAATAATGGTTATGAAAAGGGTCTGTTGAAATCCAGAAATCACTGTGAATGACCATCTTTTGCAGAAGTAAACAACTTATAAACAGAAAAAAGGGACATTTTACATTTATAATCCAGCAATTCAGTTTCTGTCCTCATATTCAGTATTGCCACATTGCAGTATTGTTGCACTATCAACATGAAAAGACGATGAGATGTGGTTTAATGGGATACGAGGTGATGCGATGTGATGTGATGCAATATGATGCAATGGGATACAATGCAATGAGATGTGATGAGAAGCGATACGATGCAATGCAATACGATACGATACGATGCGATGCAATGAGATGCGATATGATACATTGCGATGCGATGCGGTGTGATGTGATGCGATGTAATATGTTGCAGCTGGCTCAAGCACCGTACACAACAATGGACACCACACCAGAGCTGAGAGCAAAAATGTGTCATTTATTGCAAAATAGAAAAAAAAAAAAAGAGGTTGCACTCAAATAGTGGTGCAGCTGCTGCTGGAAATTAAGAGGGCAAGAAAGATTCACAAGGATTCTGTATAGACTCAGCCTACTGCCAACAGGTGCTGGTCAATTAGCTGATTGCACTGTAAAACTGGTAACAGGAAATACCACAAAGTGGAAAGGAAGTGTCACAGTAAATATGGAAGTAACAAATACGATACGATGTGATGCAATATGATGCGATACGATACAATATGATACAATACGATATAATATGATACGATGCGATGTGATGAGGTGTGATAAACTTTTACTGTCTTCAACATAAAATTTGTCTTGGATGCAAATGCTGTACAAATTTACATGTTTTAGTTGCACTATACTCTGTCAAGCATCTTAAGAAATATTTAATTGTTCACTATACATGTATGTTCATTTTCTAAATGCTACACTGAAGCTCCCACTTATTTTTCTTCTTTCTGGAGTGAACAACACCCACTGTGTTCCTGATCACCTTTTACTGCTGCAACACTGTGTTATCAGCGAGAGCAGCAAAATTATACAGCGCCAATCAAATGGGCACATCAAGCAGCCATGGGAACAGCTCTGCAATTCTGCCCATCGCAAAGCTGTCAGGTTGGTAGGATGAGTAATACTCTTTCTTTATGCAGCATTGAAAATAAAATGCTGGTGTATAGACATCAGCTGATGTGTTGAATACGAGTTCATATAAACACAAATCATTTTCAGCCACACTTCTTGTTTTTATTTGAACTCCCACACTTCCTCTGTGAAAAGGCGGAAGGTCAAGAGGCTGCAAAGTCCACAAAAGAACTGACTCCTACAAGGAAAGTTCAGTTTATGTGAAGGCTGTGGTCACATGCATCTTCCTATATATGAAGTACCTCACACACACACACACACACACACACACACACACACACACGTGTCCAAATATGCAAAGTTTATGTCATTTGTGTCCTCCGCCGGGATGCATGTTGTCTGAAATGTGTTTAAAAACAAATGAACAAACTATGCGATTGAAAAGTGCATATGAAAGAGACAAATATGGCCTCAGGTTCTGAAAAAAGAGGCCAATGCAGAAGGGCCTGGAATCTCCATGGCTGCTAATGTTCATTAGTGACATTTCAATCAATGAAACAAGCTGCATTTGTTCGCAATATATTCTTTCTTTTAACCCTGGTAAACATTTTATGCATGAGTTCACGGTTTCTAAAAATTGATTTAAGAGATATTCTCTATTTCTAAGACAAAACAGATTCGCTAGCAGAGGAAATCAATGTAATTTCTATCAGAAAATGTGGAATCCATTTTTAACATAACTGAATGAGCCCCAATTGGAATTTACCATGAACTTTGATAACATGTTTGATAGCACTTTTATATTGCACAGGACATTATAGATTATGATATCACTCATTCATAACCAGCCTGTTTTTGTTATTAAGGCTTCTTCTTTTTTTCCCTTAGCCCATCACTACCTCCCAGTCTCATTGCACTACAAACCTTATATTTATATATTTATGGTTGTTCTTGGGAAAATGAGCACCCAATAGTGATTGTTTGTGATATATTCTTTTGACTTCTTTTAGATTTCTTTTAAAACTTTAATTCATTACTTAATTTTTTTTTTATCAACTCCACCCCAAGACAAATTCCTTTAATGTCTAAGCAACATAACACAGCAATCAAAAAGCCTTTTTAATCCTGGTCTTCCCTTTTCATTTATTTGTCTGAGTCATGTAAGTTTTAGAAATGATGATAAATGCAGCTTAATTCTCCTGAGGTTGATGGCAGCTACTGTCTCTCAGCTGAGTATTTTCAAAGATGAAAGTTGCGGTGAGGAATAAATCTGCATTATACTGTAGTTGTAGTGTATATTTGTGGTGGAATTTCTGGCTCTGTGAAAACTGTTTTTCATACTGAGTCATTATAAATGACAGCAGATGGCTTCTCCTGGAGATAAACAACCCTTGATGTCTAAATATACTGTAGAGTTCAAGAACTTGGACAGCAGGAAAAGACAAAATACTACCAACTACTACTGCTGCTAATAGTAATGTTTTCCATTTAAAACAAACCTCATGTCCAGTCCATTCAGGAAGAGGATGCGGTCGCCTGGTTTCAGCCCACATTCCTCAGCAGGACTATCTGAGGGGGAAACAAAGATGGCAGAAAACTCCAACATTAAACACAGATTGAATTTGGATCCTGGCAACAAACCCCCCCCTCAACTAACAAGGTACGCAGAACAGACGGACAGAACAGTAAGAGATAGTGACTAATGTGATGCTGTCAGTCTCTGTATGACATCCAACAAAGCCTATCAACAAACGAGATGAGCTCCATGCAAAATTGCATTACGTAAGGAAACGCTGCTGTCAAAACAAGCCCTGGTGGAATCAGTTCTGACTGCGCTGTTCTCATCGCCTCCTCATCTGTCAACTTACGGCTGAATTTTCCTCACATGGGACTGACATCTGTTTTCACCCAAACTTTACATATTCTAATTATGGCACGTTTCTCTCTCTCTATTTTTTTTTTTTTTGGTTTACCAGTAAAGAACTGGTGCTCAGAACACGCAGAGAGACACGCTTCCCACCCCCGCTTTTTCTCCATTTCATCCTCCATAAGGCCCACTGAGTCAGTCCGTGCGAGCCGCTTCAGCACATGTTGGTGGGGGATGCTTGTGGGCGAGCACAGTGCCGTCATCATCATATACAAACACACACACACAGATACACCTCCTTCCTGTCAGAGGAATCTAGCAAATTCCCTCAACTAGAGCTTCATTTCATATTCCAGAGGAATAAAAGTTAATTAAATCTATTTATACTGCCGCAAATAAAAAAGTAATTAACATATTCACGTGACCTCTAAATAGAAAATGACTTCTTGTAAAAGTTAACTTGTCATGTTTTACCCAAACAGGGAAGAAGATTCAGGATATGTGGGCCAAGTAAAGGTGCCTCGACTCGAGTGATTCAAAACTTTTAGCTTCAGTAATGTTTTAGATCTGATATGAGAGAGACAGCTTTGTAGATACCACAGCAGGTGGTAAAAGTACTCTAAAATATGACTTAAGAGATGCTCAATGCATCCAATGATGTTTTGAGAAATCTGTTTATTTGCTGTCATTCTTTGAATAAATATGTGAATAAGTATCCAAAGCTGCTCTGTAGGCGTCTTTTCAACAGCTGCTAAAATAAAAAAGTCTTTGTGAAATCCCTGAATACATCTGTGCCGCGTTGACTGACAGGTATGAGTACCTGCTACGCAAACCGTAGCCTGTTCTAGTGTTTTCCTCTTAACATTTCATTAGTGAGTCAGAGCGATCCACTTCCTGGTACACTCAGGTCTCATAAGCATACAAAAACACCTACCGATCACCTTCAACCCCTTCTGGCGAGCAACCACAACAGACTCGCCCACATAAAATGCATCTGCCCCCTTCCTCGTAAGCCAACACACAACAAAGTTTGGGTCAAACCGCAGCACAAAGAGAGAGGGGGCGTCTATGAGGACTGTGCTGTACAGCTGTTTTTTAAGATTATTTTAAATAACAGAATCAGTACCTGGGATGACAGAGTCGATGCAGACGGGGGCATGACCTCGGAGCGTGAAGCCGAAGCTCTTCTTCCCCCTGTAGACACGAAGGATCCTGAGGAGGGGGCACGAAGCACGGTCAACAACGGGTTTTCAGATCTACAAGCCATTATTCAACCTGGGATTGACTTCCTGTGGTGCTGATTGTGTAACGGCTCCTGTGTCTTTTTGTACACTGTGTTCAAATGATGAATATGATTTTGAGTCTCTCAAAATATAGCACAACTGCGTGACCATTAAGACTATGAGTCGTGTGCATATGTTTGAGGTTTCTGCTCAAAAAATAGCTTATCCATAACAAAATATGTATATTTTAGCAACCACAACGTCTATTTGAAGAATGATGGCGTCACAGTACTGTAAAAGGAATACTTTTAATATTTAAGATGAAAAAAAAAAAAAAAAAATGATAATAATAATAATAATAAAAAAGTTAATAAACTTTTTTGTATAGTGCTTATCAAAAACTCAAAGATCCTTTACAGGAAAAAGAGTAAAAGCAACAAATAGGCCTACTTAAGTAAGTCAAAATGCTCTCAGTAACATATCAAAATATAACAAGCAGATAAAAGAACACAAGTAAATAAAACACAGAAGTTCACAATATAAAAAGTTTATGTGATAAAATAAAAAATAAAAAAATGGCTTAAAGCATAGATGAAAAAATGTTGGTTTCGTCAAAAAAAACAAAACTCAAAAACAACTAAGGACAACACTTTAAGACAAATATGACCATCTCTTTGGTATGATGACACTGTAGCTCTAAAATTCTATCATATAATAGTAAAATATGTAAATATTATCTCTGCAAATGCCAACTCTAATGAACTTAAGAACAAAATGAGAGGTTATAGTGCAGAAATTTCAAGCAATGTTTCGAAAATGGCCATTTTGTCACAGTTTGGCACTTTTGGTTTTAAAACGTTGAACAATTTGTGATTATTCGAAACATCGATTAACCCGTGGTTTGTCTTTTGTACCATCCTGAAAAATGCTAATGAGAATTGCACTGATGTCCTGAGATACAGAAGCAGAAGTTTTACATGAGTGCTTCAAATTTTTCCGATTCATTTAAAATAAAACAGTTCTCCGCTGACCTTATGATCGGTTTCTGCATTTCTGAAATTTAGTGATGCTTCAAAAGCTCTGTGAATTAATGAGAAGCTCGGCAGTCTCTGGAGGGAGAGCACTCACTCACTGCTGTTTACAAGTGCCTCTGTGTTTTGATTCGTCACTTCCTGTTTAGTAGGTGTGACCGAGCAAATGGGGACATTACGTTCTGTTTATGCAAAGCACAATTTTGAATTTTTCTAAAAACTTTACCAAAAAAAAAAAAAAAATGTTGCTAGTTTGATTTCAAGCCTTATTTTGTTTTTGTAAATGAATCTGGACATTTTCAACAATACAACGCTAAATTCTGCTGTTGTTGCTTCTCTCATATTTACCCTCACAGATGAACATGAGGCGGAACGTCCTCCGTACATCAGTGATGAGTGTTGTGCTGATTGTCCACAGCATGTTGCCATGGAAATGACTCAAGGCAACTCTGCCTCAGTGTATAAACAGAGACAAGGTGGGGGAAAAAAAAAAAAAGATTTGGAGGGGAGAGAAAACAGACAAATCTATTCTCTTTTAGCTGCATTTCCAGGCCGTTATGTAAGACAAGCTAAATGCAGAGTCGCACTGGGGTTTGTTATGTGAGCGTGTGTGAGGAAGGTGTTGGGCTGCGTACAGTAGCAGCCTCCACTTGACAAAAAAGTGTCTGCAACTGTCAGGAAACAACAACTCTGCACAAATCTGCCTTATTTGACATGAATTTGACTAATTGTTCTAAAGCTCCAACACTGACCCAAAAGAATAATCACAAACTGATAGTGAGTGATTTGAGCATCTTTTCATTGACCATTTGTGAAATAGGGACTAACAATGGTAAAATGCTTCCTTTATCTCTTTATCTGTGTTTTCTATAACTCTCCTCAATATCATTAGCCATTTCTATCTCTTTGTCTTTATTATTCTCTTTCAATCTGCCAATCTTTCCACATACTGCAGAGACACAACTGTGTTACACAACATTCTTGGGATTTATTTAGTTCTGGAAATGCAGCAGCTGCATGCCGCACAGTGAACACAATCGCTCTCCCTCCTATTGTTTAGAGCCAAAGGTTTTCACTCTCTAATTACTGCATGCAGCATATTGGGATTTAGTTAGCTCGGTGTATGTGGGGGGGATCACTGACACTCCTGTAATCCTTCGCTAAGTCTATTGTGGTTTCATTAACTGGACAGCCGTGTAATTGGGATGTTAGCAGGCGGAGGGTGAGAGGAAGTTGAAGGGTCAGTTAGGATATACACACAAAGAAGTAGTAGCTTTAGTCTTAAAGAGAAAAAGGTGTGATAGTATGGCTGCCTCAGATCTTTTTACCAGGTTTATTTTGTAATAATATGGAGGAAAATAGGAGCTTTTGATAAGAAAATACAAATTTTCTTGCAGCACAAAAAGTATCTTCCTTTCAGTTGTATTATGTGTCAAAACTAACTTCTCGGCAACTTGAATTTGCATTAAAAACACTTCTAACAGAAGTTTCATATGAGCACTAAAATTAAGAGCCTCATTCATACATGCTCACCTCTGATTGGGTCCAATGGGAGGGTGTGGGGGTATCCCAGAGACAGACTTCCTCGTGCCTCTGTCTCTCTCTGCCTCTCCTCTCCCTCCGGGTTCTCCATCCCTCGGCACTGAGCTGGCTCTTTTGGACCCATGGCGACGCTCTGAGTGGTCCTCGCTCCGACTACGGCGGATTCTGCCCTGCGGCTCGCTGATGCTCTTGCTGCGGCAGAGCCGGTTGATCACGTTCTGAGAGACGGCCTCGTCGAAGCGCTGCCGGTGCTTCTTGGGGACAAAGATTCTGGCGAACATGGTGGCGCGTGAGGGAGATAAATTGGGTTATATTAGCTGTTTGCCTGCAGGGGTTGCCTCAGAAAAAGAAAGGAGCAAGGAAAAGGATGGATCTACATCACAGATCCCCCTCGGTCTATTTTGTGAGCATTAGATAAACAATTAAAAATCTTGCCAGCCAATGTCAGCAGAAAATAAGGGAAAAAAAGTGATGATCAACTCAAAACACTTGTAAAAGAATTCTCACAACCCGAGTCTTTACTGGTCCAATTCAACAGGCTTCCCTCTTCATGTCTCAGCTTCAAAGAGAAGGGGAAAAAAGAGGGATGTCCTCCCTCCTGAAGGTAACCGTGGTCCCCAGAGAAAAGAAAAGAAGCTGAATCTAAAGTCAGACAGAAAAGATTTTCTCTCTGGGGGGAAAGACGACGAGGAAACTGGCGTCACTCGCTGCTTGCTGGAATCTGAACGCTGCAGCATGAAGCACCAGAGTACAGCTAGAGAGAAAAGGTGTGGGAGTGAGAAAGCATGGGATTTCTCCTCTGCTATCTCTCTCTTTCTCACTCTCCATCTACACCAACTCATTCCCTTTCTCTCCTCCACTTCCGTCCACAGCTCACCTCCGTGTCACTGTCAGTGTGTGCACAGAGCAGGAAGCTCTCATCATCCACTTCATCCATTCAGACAAAGAGTCCAAATGTGTAACACCATAAGTTGTTTTAGATTTATGAACTGATGACCAAAAAATGGCATCAGTTATAAAGACGTTGTTTTCTCAAACCTAATTGGCAAATCGTACTGGAATTATTACACATCATTTTGACAACTTCTCGGATGCAGCACTCTGCCTCAATGAACTTGTGAGACATGAGATATTCTAACTTTCAGACACTTATGTAAGCTACTGTACAGAAGCTGCACCTCCCAATCAGAAAATACAAAGCCATCAACTCTGTGAGCTGTTGCAGAGCTGCCACCATTAGTGAGCAGTTAAATCTCTTAACACCAACAAAAAATATCAACCAGTTTTAATTCTGAACGCATCATAAATGTGCAATTTTGAAACAGGGTTCTTGCAGGTTTCAGCAAGTTAAATTTAAGACCTTTTAAAGGCCTTTTAAGACCTTTATTAATTAAATCTAAGATCAGAAACATTCAAATGATCCCAGAAATTCAAAACATTTTTGATTAATCTAGTAATTAAAAATTCCCTTGCATTAAAAAAAGACTAAAACAATTCAGTGCTCAAACTGGTATGAAAACTGTACCTTCATGACCAAATTAACCTTCCCAAAATAACACTGTCTATATCCTGCAATGACACTGAGACTGCCAGATATGATGAGATGTTTATAAGAAAAAACTGAGGCAGTAAACTATAAACCATGAAAACAAGTAGTTTAATTTGTAGTTTAATCATCAGGCACCAACACTCTTAGAAAGACGGACAGGATCAACTTCTGATTGCTGCGTTTCATTCAGCATATTCTATGTGGCCAACGCTTCTCAGGAATGAAAAAAAGTAAGACAATAAGACTAGCCAGCAAATTTAAGACCTTGGATGAAAAGCTGGCTGTTTTTAAGACATTTTAAGGCCTTAAATTTAAAGTTTAGAATTTTAGACATTTTTAGACCCTGCAAGAACCCTGTTAAAAGCTAGATTATAACAGGATTATTTTTTCCGAAACCCCATCCTGAGGAAAATCAAACTTTCAGCGCAAAAAGAAACATAACCACTCATACAAAAGAATGTTCACCCAGATTCATCCATCCTGGAGCCAACAGCTAATTCCTCAGGGCAAGAGGTGAAGTACAACAACGTGATTTGTAATTCCTATTTACAAACCCTAATCACTTTAAAGGTCCAGTGTGTGACTAATTTGGCGTTTTATTAGCAAACATCAAGTACTACTTTCATGGATCTGTATCTAACTGAAGTCTAATCACAATCACATTCAAATGGAAAAGTTTTTTTTTTTGGCTTAGAATGAGTTATTCATAAATACTTGGGGCACCCATCTCAGGGCTGCCATGTTGCATTTTGGTGTTAAGTTAGAAACAGGGCAGAGAGGGTCTGGAAGGTTGCTAGATTTGGCAGTAAATACACTTGAATGGCAAAGTAGCTTGTGCTAGCTTCACAGATGGCAGAACTAGATATTCATTGACCCTTATCCATTGAATGGAAATGAAAAAAATGTAGTCATACACAAAACATTTTAATTTCCAATACTGGCACGAAAGTTTCTAGGAAATCAATAAATGTTTAACAAGTTCTTTAAAGATCCCAGTGATGTTACAAAAATGAGTAGAAGTACAGCCCAGTGCTTGATCGGATGGGGGATTTCCTTAGCTAGGCTATCATGAGTTGACTTGAAATGATTTGTCTGTGAATTTACTATACAAATAAGAGTGAAATGAATTGAATGAATGAATTGAATTGAAATGAATTGAATTGAAGCAAACTGATTTGATTTGAATAGAATTGAGCTGAACTGAATTGAAATTAACTAAACTGCAGTAGAAGTTATTCATTCAAGTAATCAGAGGAGGCAGAAGTTTCCATGATGGACACAAACAACGACGCAAAAATCGCTGAATTTTCAGTAGAATTCAGTTTGATCTGTTGAACAGCATGAAAATAATAACAAAAAAAACCCCAATTGATACATTAAGTGAACAAGAGGCTGATGACTGGATTTCCTGTTTGTTGAGTCACATTATGATCCAACAGAGATCTGAGTCGGAACACAGATCAACACAATCGGGCATTTTGATTCCCACCTACACCAGTCTGCTGCGTTCTGACTCGCTAATATGCTGCTGATCTGCAGATCAGTGAATCAGCCATTAAAGTGTGGGGTTTGATGAAAAACAGCACCAGTTGAATAATTAGCAGCAAACCTGCTATCTGAGCTGAGAGCCACCACTGTAAATGTGTACAGGAAGCTAATTAAGCTACATCAACAATTTTGACGGCTAAATTAAGCAATTAGGACACACTCATTGCAAAGAGAGAGAAAAACAACTTCCCAGCAAGAGTGAGTCTCGGCTAATCAGCCACTGTAATTCAAGGACTTTATGAAAGAAGAAACAGTTAAAATGCTGCACTTTCCATCCCATGATAAAGTACAGCTTCTGCCTTTACTAAAGGCTCATTTCACACACCCATAAAGCTATAATACTATAATTATTATAGGAATGTAAAGATTTTAAAGGGATGTGGCCATTAATACAAACTTTATATGAAAGCACATAACAATGAGTTACAAATTAACAAGTGTTAAAATCTTGCATAATAACTTATAACGAGGATTGAAGACATTAAATACTGCTCTTACTTTTGCACTGAGACCCAAAGCATCATTAAGGGCAAACTTACAATGCATGCTGCGCTTCATACCAATGAATGAAGGTAAACTTTAAAGTGTGGACAGCTTGGACTGAGCATAACGTCTTATAGAAGAAAGCATCTACGCTCATCACTGAGCTGAAACATGTGTGACTACTCTATGTAAACACACACCATTTACTGTACTTTGCTGAATGGTTGCCCCCTGGTGGCAAGATCAAAAGCTACGCGCTGATGTCCACTTTGCAGCTCTCCAATCAGCACCACAAAACTTAATAACATATACAGTTGTCCTCAAAATTATTGATACCCTCCAATTAAGGGAGGGAAAAAAATCATCTGCTAGTGAAATAAGTTGAAATAAACAAAAGTGATAATAAATAAAAATTCTATGAAAATCATGACATTGATTTTGAATTGTAGTTCAACAAAAGTTTTAAAAACAAACTCACAAAAAATAAAACAAGTAAACAAACATGATGGGGCTCCGAAGCTAAAATTTTGTTGAGCAACACTTTGAGGCGATCACTGCAATCAGGTGTTTTCTGTAATGTTGATGGGTATTTTGGTCCACTGTTCATGGGAAACATGCTCCAATGTGTCTGGGACAGTTTTGTTTGTTTTTTCTTATTATTTTCAACCACAATTCAAAAGCAATAATTTATTTCACTAAATCCTGATTTTTAACATCTTAATTTATTATTTGTTTCTTTAGTTTCTTGTTATTTTAATCACTATTGTCAATTTAGCCTTTTCTTTAATTAAAAGGTATGAGTAATTTTGAGGACGACTGTATATGTAGTTGAGGTGTTGTGGCTTTGGATTAAGGTTATTTAGATTTTAATTTGAGATAGGTAGATCTTTTGTGCTTGCCTGCCAAATTTCCTCTGTGCACCTTTTTGCAGCCACACTCCTCTGCACCACTGCAGCAGAATGCAATCATCTCATCTAAAGACTTTCAGTAGAGGTAAAATATTTCTTGACATACAGTTTTCTCTCTGGCACAACTGCAGCTCCTCAGGAAAACTTCACCCAATATTCCAGGTTTAGAAGCAGACAGCTACCACAATAGCACAGCAAAAAATAAACACACTGCAACTTTAAGTAGCCTGCTGTTCTAAAGACAGTCAGCATTTTTTCTATTTTTTCCTACTAGTCCTTGTTTTAGAGAAGCTGCCATTTACAAATGTGTTCAGTTAGAGATATGGGCCACTTATTAATAGCCTGCTGTGACTGTCTCTGCAGTGCAGACTTTGATCAGTGTTGAGGTGCACATCTGTGCAGTCTGACACAGCGTTGCCTGAGCACAGACTGCTGGCTACAATAAGCAGACTCCTGAGATATAAATAAATGTTCTCTGGTGCTTTAAGTGTAAGCAGCCCACACAGTTCCTTTCTGTTTGCTATCTGCACCGCGCCACCGTTTGACATGTATTCATCAGAATCCTAACATGCCCCTGTCTCACACAGATATAGCACCTGTTAGTACAAGGTGTGCATGTGGCTGCTGCAACCAGCGTTATCCTGTCATTAATGCAGATATTCATCAGCTAACGAATGCACAGCCATCTGTTGAGACAGCCACCTCATCACAAAAAGTTTTCCGTGTCAACTCTTGGAAACTAATTGAGTGCTCTGATTTGACCTCGTTTGTAAAGAACAGAGATTTATAATTGTCTGATGGAGGGTTGTGGAGGAGGAAGCAAGCTGGGAGGAAGGGACAGATTTCTCAAAAGGGAAGAATGACGAGCAAAAAACTACTAAGAGCAGACCTAATTTCTTTTCAAGTGTCCAGTGAGGAGAGGGAGGGGGGTTGTTGCACCAAAATTTACAATAGGAATAATGATGTCTGAGAATGACATCTGGAAAACCTTTTTTCCTTGTAAGGAATGCCAAGAAAAAAAAAATAAATAAATAAATATATATATATATATATATATTACAATAAACGCTCACTTTATTAGATGCATCTGTTCAATTGCTTGTTAGCAGAAATAACTAATCAGCAAATCACACGACAGCAACTGCAAGTGTATTCAGGCATGTAGATTTGGTCAAGACATGAGTCGGTGAGCAGCAGTTGTCTGCATGGAAATGACTTCTTGATGTCAGAGGTCTGAAGAAAATGGCACGACTGGTTGGAGAACATAAAAAGGCACGTTCAACCAGCAGATGGGCTACAGCAGCAGAAGACCACATGGGTGCCACCCTGTCTGCTAAGAACAGGAAACAGATGCTATAATTCACACATACTCACCAAAACTGGACAATGGAAGAAGGTGAAAAAGTTAGGGATGCATGATAACTTTTTTTAAAAACTGAGATCGATAAGAGCTAAATTTCAACTGCTAAAGGCCGAATACCAATAACTGATAACTGATCAGTGATAACCGATAACACACATAAATACCTGATCATACCAAATTCAAAATTCCAACTGTAGGGGGTAGCTTGTGTCTAAAATAATTAGGGAAAGCGGTCTGGAAGCAGCAGCTTTCTTTCCCCAATATTTCAGTGAGAAAAGCTTTAAACTGGGATTTTCAACTTCTGCATGTCTGATCAAAGAAAGAAAGAAAGAAAGAAAGAAGCTTTCTATCGGGGTTAAAGCCCAAATTACGAAAATAACTCATTGAGTTGAAGTAATTTGGTCCCCCTCAGTTTAAAAATCCCATCTGCGCCCCTAAATATACATGATATCAGGGCAAGTCGTCATGACATCAGACTTATCGGAATGAGGTAATAATTTCTTGTTATCAGCCGACAATTATCGTGCATCCTAAAAACAGTTGCTGGGTCTGATGAGTTTCCCTTTCAGCTCCATATTCAGATGGTACATTCAGAACATGAGGGCATGAATCCATCCAGCCTTGTATCGATAGTTCAGGCTGTGGGTGGTGTAATAATATGGAGGAAAATTTCTAGCCACACCCAACCTGAGAATTGTTGCTCCAGAGTCCCCAGATCTCGACTCTTTGCTGCGTCATGCGGACGGGACCGGAGCGGAGGCAGTGTACGGAGGGGGTTACAGCACATTCGGGATGCTCTACTGTACAAAGTGCCTCACTAGAAGTTAACAATCAGCTTTAAAAGTCAAACATGTCTGATCCATAGCTGTCGTCTTCATAAAGAAACAAAACCTAACTACACATGCAGCTTCCTAAGACTGTACTCAAAGTGATGCTGACAGTAAAAGTGCTACCCTGCTCATATTTAGCAAGTATAGTGTTTCTTCCTCACCAAACAGTTAGCTCAGTGTGTTTAACATCAAATCAAGCTGTGAAAAGACCTCAGGATGACTCAGAGCACAGACAACATTGTTCAGATAAAAAATGGGACATGTAGTTGTCTTAAAACTCTGCCAGCATGTCAAATCAGCCTCTGTAAGATCTTTTAACAGTCCCTGTCTTGCCTTTCAAGACTTTCAAGCAGGACAGCACAGCCTCCAATGCAGCACACGATACCCCGGAGACTAGCGCATACTTCTGACTCCTCAGTTGCTATGGCAATAAAAGAACAAAAGCAACAGCACATGAGGCCACTTCTACCTTCTGGAGAACCTTTGATATCTAGATTTTTGCCTGTTAGTGCAGATGGCTTAACTGCAAAGTAGTAGTGCTAGTTGCGAAATATAAATTAAAATCTTAATGATCTGAAAAGATCAAACTTTTTCCACTTCTATATCCTTCATGCACATGTACAGTCTGATCATCCATGACAATGATAAAGTATGGAAGGCCTATGCGATGCCATTTCTGATGTTTTACTGTGTGTTGGCTCAGAATTACAAACAAGCTCTAGCCGCTGACCCCTGCAGTCGAGATTAAACACCATCATTATCACCGCTGCTAAGAGAAGAAAGCTTTGTGCACATGTAGCATTATAAAAAGAGATGATAGCATCTTTATGACTCAATAAAAACTGTAATCAGGTGTGCTTCATAGCTGTTCATCATAAATGGTCCACACTTACAGTATATTGCAGCTTTTTTAAATCTATTTGAATCCTGTTCACCTTCTAACACTCATGCATCACCTGTACAGTATACAGTATAATATGCTACACCTTTTCTCTATGATCAGACTGATGGACGTGGAGCAACATCAGGTTGTGTGTCTTGCTCAAAGATATGTAGATGTAGGTTGATGAGTGTCATTGGTCAAGACTAATACCATAAACTGTAATTTTAAATAGGATGAATCAAGTCTGCATCAAACTCGGGGTGATCTTCAGGTGGCTACTTTATCATGTCCTCGTTACTTGTACCTGTTGAACCCCTTTCTGCCTTCAGAACTGCTGTAATTCTTAGTGGCACAGATTCAACAAGGTATGGGAAACATTTCTGAGAGATTTTGCTCCATATTGACATGACAGCATCACACAGTTGCTGCAGGTTTGTCAGCTACACATCCATGATGAGAACCTCCTGTTTCACCACATCCCAAAAATGCTTTATTGGATTGAGATCTGGTGACTGTGAGGGTTATTGGAGTACAGTGAACTCATCATCACGTGCAAGAAACCAGTTGGAGATGATGTGAGCTTTCAGATCAAATCAAATTTGATCTATAAAGCACTTTTCATAAAGGAAGCAGTAAAATGTGCTTTGCAGAATAAAAACAACAATGCTAACTTATTAAAAAGAATAAAACTGTAAAACCACACCTGATCCTACTCCCTGTCTCTCACACACAGACAGACACACACACACACACACACACACACACACACACAAAAATCTACAAAAATGGAACATTTTTTAAATAAATAAGTACATAATTGAATAATTAAGTTAAATAAATGAATAAACAAAATAAAACAATAATTCAGTTATAAACTAGGCTAAAAAGGATATAAGTTCATCCTCTTTTTAAAAAACAACAATCTTTGCAGCCTTGAGGTTCTCCAGCCAGTAATAATAAGAAGGCCGAAGACCATTAGGATATTTATAAACTATAAAAACACACACACACACACACAAAACAAAAAACCTTCAAATTAATCCCGAAACACGAGGAGCCAATGCAGCAATTATAAAACTGGTGTAATGCGCCCCCATCCTCTGCTCATCAGCAGCGCACGTGCAGCTGAGTTCTGAAGTAATTGCAATTTAAAAATGGTCTTTTTGGGAAGACCAGACGGGTCATTACAGTAATCTATTCTACCAGAAATAAAAGCATAAAAGCAACACCTCCATGCTGGCAAGAGAGAAACGTGGACAGACTGTTGATGTTTTAAAGGTGATGAAATCAGATTTTTACATTTTACATCTCTAATATGGGGAACTAAAGTTCAGCTCAGAGTCAAAAAGGACACCCATCCACCTTTATGACATGGTGCATTATCCTGCTGGAAGTAGCCATCAGTAGATGGTACGCTGTGGTCATAAAGGGATGGACATTCTCAGGAACAATATCCAGATAGGCTGAGGTGTTAAAATAATGCTCAATTGATACAAAGGGCCCAAGAAAACATCTCCCACACCATTACATCCCCAGCAGCCTAAAATGTTGATATGAGAGGATGGATCCATGCTTTTATGTTTACACCAAATTCTGACGCTCAGCATCTGAATGTTGTAGCTGAAATGGAGACTCATCAGACCAGGGAACATGTTTCCAACCAACTCTTCTCCAGTAACCAGGAGTTTTGGTCCAGACGACTGCTGCTCACTGGATATTTCCTATTTTTTGGACCATTCTTTATAAACCCTAGAGATGGTTGTGTGGAAAAGTCCACGCAGATCAGCAATTTCTGAAATCCTCCGACCATGTCTACATGTCTAAATGCTTTGAGTTTCTGCCAAATGATTGGCTGATTAGCCATTTGTGTTAACAAGCAACTGAACAGATGTGCCAAATTAAGTGGCTGGCGAGTATAAATGATGATAGAAATAGAAAAATGATTTAGATAACTTAAAAAAAGATTACACTGAAATAAAAATTGGGCACAGAAATATATCAGATATCAAATCTCACTCACCTCAGAACCATAGATATACATAACCTGCAGCAGTGTTGCATAAAACAGGCTTAAAAAACAAAAACAAAAAAAAAAATCTAACAAGTAACTGTAAGGTTACTCACCCAAGACAATCCATCTTTTAGTTGTCACCCATCGCTTTCAAATCAACTACACAGATGCGTAACACACCACTTACAACTAGCACTGAGCAGAGAAGTGGACTTGTCCTCTGAGGTGAGTTTAAGATGCTGTAGGAGCTGTTTTTACTCTATGTAAAAGGGAAAACTGTCACTTTACAGACAGAGCAGAAAGCTGGCTGAGCTCTGAGCAGAAAACCCCATGAGAGAAAGGAATAGAGATGTGGGATGGGTGGGGTTTGGAAAACATAAACTGTACGAATGTTATTATTGGTGCTCGTGCAGATAGGAGTGTTCTACACTTTACCAGAACCAATGAAGTTGTTATGCAGGAGCGGGTAATCCAATAACGTCATTACAGTGAATAAAAAATATCTGATAGAAATCCTTCTTTCAGTGTATTATTAGACCTAAACAGAGATGAAAGTGGTGTAGTAGTAGTGGTGGAGGAAGCCAGCACAGAGAGAATAAAAGGTTTGATTGGCTCCAGAACTGAAATCTGTGGACAAATTGTCTGGGGATCCAGAAAAAAGGTGCCAGTGCTGCTTAGTTTTGGCCAATATATCAGCACACCACTCTGACAACCACAGTAATATTAATGGTGATTTGGCATTATTCTTTATCACAGAAAGATTCTGTAGCACACCTATAAAATTTTTAAAAAAAACTTCTGTTTGTAGTTCTGTGTTTTATTTCTTTATTTCTTGAAGGGGCCATCACCATTAAATAATGTTTCCATGAAGGCAGCGCTCAGCTAAATCTGTGTATGGCTCATCATCAGAGACAACTTCATGCTGGGAATGCAGCTCCCATTGCCAAGCTTCATTTTATTGATGAAAAATTTAAGCTTGTGCCACTTCATGATAGTTTAGTGTCTCAATTTCACTCCTGTTGAAGATGCCTAAAGCGACTGGGTGGATTTACCTTGAGTAGCAGATGGGCGCACCTAAACCTGTATTTTTCTAATGGTAAGCAGTTGGTGAGACCTTTTCAATCCACCCTGTAAACAAGTGGACAGCAGGAAAAGTCCTGCTTACATGGTCTGATTATTTTGGTTTTCTCATATTACTGAGAAAAAGATGGCAGAAACGTGACAAAGATTGAAATATGTGCTGTGGAATCTGAAAAGGTGAATGTTTGGGGTTTTATTTAAATGGATAAAAGTGTCAAAGTCATATATTTTGGGAAGAATTTAGACTTTGTCCCTGTTTCCTGATGTTTAAGTTGACAAACTGATATCACAATGTAATAAAGTCGACAATTTCATACTCACATCAGGCAAACTTTACAAGACAGTCCAACACAAAACAGAGCCAGATAGCAAACAAGGTGGATCCACCAGAAAAACACAAAATCCGAACTTGCACGTTACATAATCATGCTTTACTCACTGCTGTGTCACCCAGTGAGTGAAGAGCTCTGGCTCCTACCTGATGCTGGAGATGAGCTGCCGATGCTCATCAGTGGTGAGTATCTCTGGCAGCACTGAAGCCAACCACTCAACTCTTTTCTCTGCTGCGTACTGCTTCAGCACAGCGAAGAGTTTCTCTTTCACTTCTGGCTCGTCACCTAAAATCTGGTCAACCTGATGGAGATGGTAAAAACAATAAGAGCATCAGTGAGGAATACAAGGGATGAAGGATGGTGGAGATTAAATTTCTCTACGACTATCATCAGAAGAGATACAAAGAAGCCAACCAAACAGAGGAAACAAAAATAAATGCCAGACTCGGACATTTATCCTTTAAGCATTATCTCCCGATATGATGTGAACCTGAATGAAATTAGGATTAGCAGTTAATTTGAAGGTTTTAATTAAAAGGATGATAATCATTTATGAACACTTGGTTTTATTTAAAGAACAGGGATAACAGGGACCTTTACTCTGTGTTTGTGGAAGTGTATATTTGCACAAACAAAGATCCAAGGGCATCATAGAAGGGGGTTTTAATGTTCATTGGACTGAGAATCTTTATTAAAACCACCTTTAAAGAGATTTTACTCCACCAATTCACAGCTGCACAGAAATTCAACCGCTACCCTCCCCAGGAGTGATTGGTCAACAAAGACCATCACCGCACACAGCCAGGTAAGGAAGCTGTGAGGGCGTGCACCGAAACAAGTCATAAAAGCTGCGGTTTGAGGCTGTTTTTTTTTTTTTTTTTTGTTAAAAGATATTTATTATGGAATAATAATGATAATAATGCGGCATGATGGACAATAAAATTGCCAACCATGCCACATTGTGCCAAAATGGCCATTTTGGAAACCTTGCCTGAACTTTTTGTAAAAAAAACAAACAAAAAAACTCTTTAATTCTGTTCTGCTTTACTTTAGAAGGGGAGGTCTTTGCAGAAACAAAGTCAACATATTGTACTTTGGATTGAAAGAGATTAATAGCTTCTACAGCATCATTTCAAATAGTTGCTGATGCTGAAAGTGTGTTTTTAAGGCGAAGTTTGAAATTTTGCTGTGCCATCTTCATTTACTCTTCACCAATAACAAGTATATTTACACATCTTCGTAAATCCCACAAGTCTTTTCTTTAATTTGACACCAAATTTATTCAAATAGGCCTTGTGGTGGTTGTAGAGATACACTCATTTTAATTGGAATATGCAATTTCGAGAGAATGGGCTTAAGGTTCAAAGGTGGGGCGGATGATGTTTTCCAGGAGCATTTTTTACAACATTGCTTAAAATCTCCTTCACACCCCGATAACAGCCAATTAACTAAATGCTCTGACACAAAAACAAAAACATTTTTAGTCACCTGTGGAACAGAAAGGACTGAAAAAACACCTTCCAATCATCTTGACCAGCCTGATCTAAATGACTGAATGGTGATATGTCGATCAAACTCAACTGCCATTTGTCCCTCCCCGCTCCCCCTCCGCGTAACCTGCAGTGTAATCAGCCATGGCTGACAGACTGCTCGCTGCTGCTGTTATTTGATCTGATAAATCCACCAAAAGGGAAAAAAACAGGTGTGGATGAAGTAACCATTGCAGTGTTGACTTTTACACAAAGCTAAAGGTGGTCCAACAAAATATTCGTGTGTGATCTCTCTTTTTGGGTGGCAACGTTTTTGTTTCTTTATCAACCCGGTACTTTTGCCTCTGCCTTATTTGGCTTGATTCATCTTTATGATAAAGATTCCTTGTTAAAAACTGATTATTCTTTAAGTCATATTCATACATAAATAAGAATACTTTAATTAGTTCATGAACTGTAGGAATCTCATTTAGATAGCTGAATATAGTTGCATGAAAACACTTTATATCTCTTTTTATGTTATTAAGGCAGATCCACTTCACAAGTGTGAAAACTGGCATGAAATTGCATAAAAAAACTGAAATATTTCATCACTGTTGATAAAAGTCATGTTTATACACAGCTTGATAGATCACAGCAGCTGGATTCAGGTGTATCTGTGGACACAAAAGTACCTTCCTGTTGAACTCCAGAGCCTTGTGCTTGCGGTCCAGTCTTGCCCCTTCTCCCCCAATGTGGCTGTCCTCTATACTGACACTGCGCTTCTGCCTCGGACCGAGGCACAGGATCCCCAGACGGAGCGTCCTGCCCTGTGAGGCCTTGATTAGCGATGCGGCCATCTCATGCTGCCTGACAGGGATACCGTTCACCTCCATGACATAATCCCCGGCCCTCAGACCAGCACGTCCAGCTGGGGAACACGGAGAGCAGTCCTCCACCAACAGAGGGCAGTCTCCCACGATGGTAAACCCGAAACGGCCATCTGGACCTGGTATGATGTCCATCTGTACAAAATTTTAAAAAGAAAAAGAAGAAGGGAAAAAAAAGGCCAAAACAGACACTAATGAAGGCCTGTTGCTTCAGATTACTGAACAATTACAGCAATGCAACTACACAGGGATTAAGCAACCTATATGTAAAACAGCTGGAGCAGATTCCAGAGCTGTAAGACCTGTTGTATGCGGGACACCACTCCGATGCTGGGAGGGATGTTCTTTTGAGTCTGGGCGATGGCGATGACTGCTTGCGGAGCCAGAGTTGACACATTGTGGCCCTCGATCTCAAGGACCTGGTCCCCCGCCTGTAATCCCGCAAGATGAGCGCTGCTGCCTTCTTCCACAGACAAGATGTAACAGGGCCCACTTCCACCCAGCTGGAAGCCAAAATCCTCTGGCCATCCTTGGTTGGATGATGGCATGCTAAGGACTTGAAAGAAAAAGAAAATAATCCAAAAACGTCAGAAGGTAGAAGGATATAAGAGGACAATCTACAGAAATGCACTCACTCACCCCTTGCAGCCCATGCATTCAAGTCTAACTCCATTGCAAATAACCAATAAGTTTTAACTGCACACTTGCAACGCATTCAATTTGATGCAGTTCCCTGCCTCCTTGCTCCTGCCATGTCCCGTGTCTCTAGTTGTACTATCAAGTGCAGCTTCATAACCCTCTACCCTGAACCATGACACACTCAGCGGTCCCTGACCTGGTTCATAAACTCAATTGCAGCCAATCATATCAAGGCATTGCAGAGATTGTGACCTTAATTAGCTGAAAAGACGAAAGTTCCTCCAGCTAATTTTTTTTTTTCTCAGTTAGCACACATCTCTCCTGTTGAACGTTAATTATGCAATGAAGAAAAGGAGCACATCACTGGCTGAGTGTCTTTAAATGGGAAGAAAAAATTATTAAAGTACATGCAAATAGAGTAAAATGACTGATTTAAAGGTACTCTGAGGTCAACATTGAAATAGATTAACCCAAATGTGTCAGTTTTCAAAAGTAGTTCCTAATATTGCAAACAGAAGTAAAGATGCTCTTTTTTCTTTTTTTTCCCTACTCAGCTGAGGGCGCATGATATGCTCCACAGCCCCAGCTCAGCAGGATTCACACAGCGGACGAAGCAGATGAAAGACTTACAGAAATCTTTAGATGGATATCGAGAGCCCCGTTTGCTCTGCCGAAAAGAGTACCTGCCCTTTTTGTTTTGCAAAAACTTCTTCATCTTGCTTGTGAAATTGCAGGTGGCCTGCTAGCAGGCTGTTATCCCCTCTGTCCTCTCAAGTGCAACGTGAAAAAAGGCAAAACTCCCACAACCCCAAAGTCAAACAGGAAAGGAAGCCTCAGCAGCTTCCTCATGAGCAAAAGGTGAGTTTGCACTGAAAAGCGAGTGCAGTCTCTCTGTGAGTGTGTCAAGGAGTTGGTCCTGTGTCTCATCCCTGATTCATCCTTGGGCTAGCCTGCTTGCACACTGTTAATCAGAAAACTGGGACGCGTGCACCCGCGCACCTCGGTTCCTTAATAATTCTGTCTCCAAAAAGGGTATTGTGAGGCCTCATTTTTCTATAAATACACCAATGTGTCTTTTTCCTCCTCCTCCTTCTCTTGGCTAGGTGGCTCTCCGAGGGACCGCTCCTGGCCCAGAATCACTCTGCGTCGATGCAAGGAAGCCTGATGAGTACTAATTGGAGCATCTGCTTGCCTGGAATTCTGCGTGTCCGCGTGTGTAGCCGCACTCAAATGTTCGGCCCACTGAGAGGGTGCAGGGGCAATTTAAGACTTTAGCCTGCAGGATTAGTAGGATTATCAGCTGAATCTTCAGCTCTTCTCCACCCCCCTGTCATTAATACAAAAGGGACACATGCTCTCCTCCCTTGATGATATGTAAACTGACTCTAGTGGGAGCCTGCCATATCAGAAGAGCTGAAGTTTAAGTCAATAACAACACATTTAGACTATAGGCTGATGCACAAAACAGATGCATTCATATAAGAAGAAAGCATTCATGAGTTTGAGATTTTTGACACCCAAATATCACAGTGATCTCCCTAAAATATTGTGGCTTGTATGCAAATATGATGTGCTTCGATTAAAAACTGCTCATCCTCAAATTTAGTGTTGAAAATGTCCTGCAGTCCAGCTCATGGATCCTATTAAAGTTCATTCAGCGAGTAGAATGACAGATATAGAGCTGTCCAATTTAACAGTCACTGTTATTGATGCGCTTGCTTTACTTTGCAGCAGATGATCCAATGTGCAGCTGCATTAGACGCAGGAATTACAGTCCAGGTAGAAAGAATAGTTCCCTTGTCATTTGCACCATCAGCTGCTCAGCCACCAGTGAGGGCTTATTATTAATCAGATCAGTTGCCGGCTCTGGGATGGATACAGCCTCCTGCAACAGGTACGTAGCCACTCCCAGGTCCTCATACTCTTATTTTGGGCCCTTTTACTGCATCATATAGCACAAACCTTAAAAGTTAGAAAAGAATTAAATCCATATTAATAATAATGAGCAGCCTGGGTGGGAAAAATACGTTAAAACTGAAGCACAACATATGTGCATAGAAGCAGGAACCGGGTTTTGAAGGACAGCAGTCCAGTGGGCCGGAAACCTTTGCTAAAATGCAAAAACTTCATTCTTAATTAAAATAATAGCATAGCTCAACATTTTTACTGGTGTAGGAAATCAAGTGAGTTGTGGGTTTGTTTACCAGTACTCGCACCTTAAAAAATAATTAAACAAAAGATGATCTCCACTGTTACCATGGTAATTTCTGATGAGCTATAAAGCAACTTAGCTAACAAACTAGCAACCTTGATGAGTTTAATAAAGAAAGCAAAGCTGTTTACTTTGCCAACTATGGCAAGCAAATGAGCAAACATATGCAACGGCGAAAACAAACTTAGCAACTATGCTAACTTTAATAAAGCAAGAAAAAACAAACACTTTTATTTGTTCTTTAGGACATAAATGCTTTGAAACTATCAGATATTAGCATTTATTAGCTGAAATTCACTGTTTACTTGTCCTGACTGATGCACTTTTTGTTTATTCTGGAGCCTGCTTGACCACTGCAACCATTCCTGCCACACCACTAAATGTTACCGGTTTTATCTAAACTACAAAATAATTGAGATAGAGCTGACATCTCCTTCAATCCTTGACAGCAAGTTGCTTGAGTTTTGATATTATTTACCTGCCAGATTACCCTTTAAATCAAGTTATAAGATATGCAACTATAAAGAAAAAAAAAATGATCATTTTCTTACAGCTGCAGAGGAAGCCTGGAGGTGAAATGGTTGAAGTGTAAACAGTCATTTGTTGCAAAGTGCACGATAAAGAGAGAGGTTTGGTACACACTGAATAATTTAACACAACTGGCTGTATCTCCGTACACACACTGTTCAATCCTCGTCTTCTCATACACTTCCAACCACAACAGTTAACTTACATGGAACAAGATGACAAAACAGCAAACAAACAGCAAACTGGTATGACAAGCAAACCTGTGAAACTATCTCAGGGACACCTCTCACTATCAGTTACTGCAAACACACTCTTATTACTGTCATGCAAAAGTGGATTTCCAGTGGATGAGAATATAAAATTCATATAACATCAGTGCAGCACATAAAGAAACCCAACCCAACACCACACAGTACCTTTTTAAACGGCATCCACAAATGTGCACACACGGTCCGAGTGATGCTCCCGTCTCCCGCTCTCAGAGCTGTAACATGAGTGCAAGGCCATGTCCGCAACCAGATCCAACAGGTGTCTTGTGATGCTTGCTGCATTGTGTGGGGCTCTGGATGGCTGAGACAGAAGAAAGAAGAACACACTTTGAGTTCGTTTTCCGTGTGGTCACTGAGGTCAGAATTGCATTTGAGAGCAGTTCAGAGATGAGTGGTTTTAAAATAGGTTTCATGTGGATCCAGGTGAAAGTTTAAAGGTACAGTGTGTAAGAATTACTGGCACAAAGTGGTAAAGATGGGCATAGAAATGACTTCAAATGTTAAGCACAGCTGGGTTTGGACGGTGGCTGTCAGAGGTCAAAATTCTTCCAGACATAAACATGTTTTAATCTGTGAGTGGATCCAGTTTCCTCAGGTGCAGCGATGACTACACTACAGGTAACTACTTCAGCATTGTGTACACCTGTACTATCTTCTTCTTTGTGTCTTTTATGGCAGTGGTTTTCAAAGTGGGGGTCAGGACGCCCATGTGGGTCGCATGATAATTTCAGTGGGTTGCCAGATCATTGTAAAAAAAACAAAAACAAACAACCCAAAAAACCAAACAAACAAACAAAAACTAAAGCCTACATTTATTAAATAAATTTGGGATTTTAGGGGTTATCAATATTAGCACATCACTGCAAAGAGATTAATAAGGTGAAATCAACACATTCATTCCTGAATTACTGCATAAATGCATGAATAACAAAATTATTACTAATACCATATTTTTTTTTAAAAATTATCTCAGGGAGAGAAGCTGATTTTGGGCATGCAGGTGCCTTGTCACAGCAGTGAACCGAAACCAGCAGAAAACATTTATCCTCCTTATTTATGAAGTTTCTGACAGTTTTTAATACTTACATGTAGAATTTTTATCATTGAGTGTCCAGAAACAAAGTTTTTACAGGTGCTATTCTAAAAATCTGAATTTGTGTCCATTTTGGTGAGAAAAGCTGAATTTTAGCTTTCAGGTGCTATTTGGTTGCTGTTAACATTATCCAACAAAATCCACTTTAAACTCTATTTGTGAAGATTCGGAGAGTTTTCAAGCCTCACAATAAGAGGACGGCCACAGGATGACCCATTAGATATATCACGCAATTGCCAGTCATGGTCATAGCTCAAAAAGTTTGAAAACCATTGTTTTAAGGCATTACTTGGCACTGCAGTTCAAAACTCACAGGGTTCTCACTTCAAACACAGAGTTGTTTGTCAATTCAGAGACACTGTAATAAAAAAAGGTGACACAAATATGGCAGGTGCCAGGTAGGTGGACCCACAGCAAGCTGATAAATGGGTCGTTCTAAGACAATATTTTAGTAGTGATTAGATACAAATGAAAACACAGTTTTTAATTATAAATAAAATTGTTCTTCTTTTGACCTTTGATTTTGTAACATGCTGCACCTTTAAATGCATTATCTTGAAATTTAATGGACTTCTGCAAAGTCTAAAAAATTTCAAACAAATTTAAGGTAAAAATATGAGGTTGCTTTGTAAAATTCCATTATTCTTGTTGAGATTAATGCATCAGAAGGCATGCATAACTTTAATCCCAAAACAGAAAATCACAAAAGAGCCAAAACATATTCTCAAATGAAAGACACATATTATTGTGACAAAGCATTGCCAGTCCCATCTTTATTCTCCAAACCATGTGACTGTTCTTTCAACAGTTTTCTTGGAAGGACTCTAAGGACTGGTTTTCTCATAACAGAACCTCACCCACTGTCCTTTTTAAAAAACAGTCTTAAAACTAACTTTTACTCATTAATTAGCCTTCAGCCTAACTTGAGATTTTATCTTATTACTTTTTTTGTTTGAGTTGATCTGATCTAGTTTTTACTCTGATTTGTATTTTATTTCTATTTTTACTACTTTTATTATATTTAATTCTTTTTAATCATTTAATGTTATTGTTTCTAAATCTTATGATTTTATTTTATCTACCTTAGATGTACGCCACTTTGTTTAGCTATAGCTGGTGTTAAAGTGCTTTAAATAGATAATGATGATGAAAACATTACAGATCACAGATTTAATACATATTTTACACATCCAGATGGGACTGGCTTGAATAATACTTAATTTCATGGAAAATCATGTTTAGTGAACACCTTATAGCTGCAGCCATGCATTTGAAACTGCACCATGCAAAGAAAAGTCAACTGCAAAAAAAAACCCTTTCCTCTTGTCTTATTCTTTTTAGAAATCATATTTCATACATCATTTATTATAAAGCGGAGGACGCTTACTGATTATGATCAGGGTACATTTATTAGTGTATGACATAGAACTTGCTCATCTTACATCGTTGTTATTATCGTTAGCAATCAGTAAATGATGTTATTGACATTCTACAGTTTTGGAAATATGTTTTCAAACTAATCCCATCTCATCTTTTTAATATGTTCATTTAACATTTTGTATTTGTTTTAGCGCAAAGTCTGACGATGATGATGATGTCATCCTCTCTCCATCAGCTGTTAGCATGAAGCTACATCGATGCTAAGGAAGTAACGCTGTTTACGGATGCAGAAGACGAGTGTAGCATTAGTAAAGCGAGCAGTTTGAGGGCAAACCAAGCCAAAAATGATTACGTCAGCTAAAACCCAAAAGGCACATAAGTGTTGCATCTTTTAGAGGTTAAAAAAGGAGGCCTTAACAAACTGCTTCAGAAAGTTTTAGCCTTTAGCGTCATACGGGACATATGGGTTTGAGGTTAGCATGCTAACGTCTGTTATTCATTAGAGACTCTTAGAAAACTTAACCCACTTTTTCTTTTTAGCTTGAACGTCTGCGGTATGTTCAAACTGAAATTTAAAAGAAGTTTTTAAACTGAATATTTGGTTAAGTTTTGTGCATGTGTGTGCTGGCTTTGTACCACACACCTGTTGTTCGCCTCTGCGTGATGCTGCCAGGTGGAGCATGGACTTCCTGACTCTGTTTGCCGTCTACGTTGTTGTGGTGCTGACCTGCATATTCCTAGTCTGCAAATACTCGGGTCAGCAGCACAGCCCCTTCAATACGTTGCTGAACTTTGTAACAAAGGTAAGCTACTTATTATTTTAGTTCATCAAAATCAACACAGAGTGGCGCTTTTGCGTCAGTTATACACAACCCAGAAACAATATTGCACATACTGTATGCACTGAAATTCCTTTGTTCTTCTTTACCTCCCCAGGTAATCGCACCATTTACACCACAGTGGCTTCAAAGGTTTTCACAGTCGACTTTGCACAAGCTGTTTCATCAAAGGTTTGTTGTCAAAAACCTCCTAGAAAGTCTTGTTTCATTGCATTTTCCTAAGTTTTGAGTCATTTCTTTCTGATTTCAGGAACAATGTGTTCATCTATCTGCACATTCTGCTGGAGGGAGCTGTGTATGCGGAGTTCACCTATGAAGTGTTCGGCTTCTGCAGGGAGATGGACACCACTTTGACCAGCCTGTCTGTGCCTTACATCCTCCTGGTGATCAAGACATTCTTATTCTACCTCTGCATAAAGACTGATCCAGGTTTACTTTATTCCATTGTGATCAAATTCAAGCAATATTTTTAGGCCGAGTGGTTGGTGAAATGGGAGTTTTTTCAGATTTTTTTTTTTTTTTACTGATTATGCCATGTTCTCCATTTTAATCTTGTATGATTTAATTGTATACTGTAGTTTACTTGGGCTGCAACGATTAGTTGATTAATCAACTCATCGCTGACTATCAAAATAGTCGGTGACTAAATTCATAAACAACTAATCGTTTATTGTTGATAAGCTTTGATTTTCCCAAAATGGCCACTTTACCTTCCACTGTCTTGTCTGCCTTTCTGTCTGGTCATCTTTCCTTGAATTGTTTATTGACATCATTAATAAACACACACACTACCAGTCAAAAGTTTGGACACATTTTCCCATTAAATTCAATGAGAAAGTGTACAAACTTTTTTGATACTGCAAATATACTACAATTTTTGCATGATCCAGTTAGTCGACAAAATAATTGGTGATTAATCGATTATCAAAATAATCTTTTGTGACAACCCTTTTTTTTTTTGTTTACCGTACAATTCTTGTCAACCTTGTATAATGTTCTGAAGTGTCATGTACTAACAATTTGGTCTACAGCACTCTTTAAGTATGACTGACTGTACTACTTTGTTGCTGGCTTTTTAACTTTTGATTATATAGATTTCAAGGTAATTTGGCTGGTAAAACAAATCACACTGAGCCTTAAGTTCTGCTCGGTTGCCCAGTGTTATTTTCTAAATCTTCTCGCCTCATCACCCAACAGGCACAGTGGCAAAAAGCAAAGTCTCAAGCCAGCTGCACATCTATCCATACGATGGGAGACTGTTTCAGCCTGGAGTCTCCTGTCAAACCTGCCAGCTTGTCAAACCAGCTCGCTCCAAACACTGCAGTGAGTACCTCTTAACTAAATTCTGTCCTCTCTCCCCTGGTATTGTCCATGTAACAGTGGAATAATTTTGCATAATTATTGCAGACTATATATTTTAGTACCGATTGTAAGTCCTATTTGCTCTTCAGGGGTCTGCAACAGGTGTGTCCAGCGTTTTGACCACCACTGTGTTTGGGTTAACAACTGCATCGGCGCTCAGAACACGCGCTACTTCCTGCTTTACCTCTTCGGTGTGTGCCTCATGGCAGGTGACATCGCCCTGCTGACAGGAGACATGCTGCTTCATGCGGTGCTGCGATCTGGGCTCTTAAGAGCCAGTTATATAGATGAGTATGGTCAGCAGCAGCCAGCCGGACCTCTTTTTGTCATACAGGTACCACTAACTTTCTGAATATTACATAGTCTGTAGCTGTATTCACTACGTAATTTATATCACTGACCCCCCCCCTCTTTCTGCCTCTCCAGCATCTCTTTCTGACCTTCCCCCGAATTGTCTTCATGCTGGGATTCCTGATCTTTGTCTTCTTCCTCCTGGCGGGTTATGCCTTGTTTCATTCCTACCTGGCTGTTGTCAACCAGACCTCCAATGAGTGGTACAAAAGTCGGGGTTATTTTTGTCAGCACTGTCACCCAGCTTCTTTAGCTGATCATCTTTGCAGCCCCGTTCCAGATCACTCAAAAAGATACTACTACAGCAAAGGGCTTCTCCGAAACCTGGGAGAGATTTTCTTCCCTCCACAGGCTGTTAGGAAAAAGGACAACTGATAATGAAAATAAAAAGGTGCCTTTTGTATTGACTGCTTAGTGCTTCTGTTCACTAATACTGAGAAAATAAAGTGTTTTGATTTCTATATGGAGTTTCTGCCTCTCATTGGGTAATGTCTGTTAACTATTGTTGCAGTAAACTCAGCACTATTCAATTCATTTTAGTGATCTCGTAGCTTACACTTGAATGGATTTTTTTTTTTTTAATTTATCAACAATGGCAAAGGTCCTTTACTTCAAAATAGATTGTACTTTGCCGATTTTACAAGTCTTGAATCAGTAAGTGAAGGCAGCAGAAGGAGCAGTACTTGAATTTTTAAGTTTTTATTCACTTGTGTAGAATAATTCTGGCCAAATTTGACTTTTTCATGAAAAAACACATTTAAAACTCTCCCGAAATACTAATGTTAAGACAAATTTATAAATGTTTCATCACAGAGTTTCTTTTCCGGAACTTTATCGCCTGAAATTAAGTTTGGGAACATTTAACTTCCCAGCTCTTTGGAACGGGCAAGCGGCAGTCGCTTCACCGGAAGTTGGCCGGACCTTTTATGATGTGGCTCCTGTCCCTTTAAGCCGGTGCGGAAGTTAACGTCGAGATGCCGCAACCGTCTGCGGAAGGTCACGTTTGTTCTCACCCGAGTTTCAGCACCGCACGTACTTAACGGGAACCGTCGTCTGAACTAATTTAAGACCGCAAACACTCGACTAGACGTGTATTCGTTGTACGTTAAGCGTAACGTTTGGCGCTGTTTGGTGCGAGAAAACAACCGGTTCAGTCTTCGGTCTCAAGTTTTTAATCCAAACAGCGACTAATATTTCTGCAACTTCCTGATGTCTGGGTCAAAATGCACACGTTTGAGCGGGGCGCTCGTGAAGCAGCTGCTGGACTCGGTTGACAGCATCCTGTTTGACTGCGACGGGGTCATCTGGCGCGGGGACCAAGCCATCCCTGGAGCCCCACAAGTCATAAACCTGCTGAAGGAGCACGGCAAGAAAGTCTTCTTCGTCACCAACAACAGCACCAAGACCAGGAAGATGTACGCAGACAAGATGACCACGTTGGGATTTAATGTCACAGAAGAGGAGGTGTTCGGGACCGCATACTGCTGCGCCATGTACCTGAAGACGGTCTGCAAGCTGCAGGGGAAAGTCTACCTGATAGGAAGCAACGCCATGAGCCAGGAGCTGGAGGCCGTGGGGATCCAGCAGACCGGGTTGGGACCTGACCACATCTCCGGGAAGCAGATCGACTGGGCCAGCGTGCCTCTGGACCCCGAGGTGAAAGCGGTGGTGGTCGGTTTTGACGAGCACTTCAGCTACATGAAGCTGAACCGAGCCCTGCAGTACCTGATCCACCAAGACTGCATGTTTGTGGGAACCAACAGAGACACCAGGCTGCCTTTGGAGGGAGGCAAGGCTGTTCCAGGTAGAGATGCACACTGGACTAAGAATTTAAGCTGATTAACACTGACAGTAATTCATAATTTACTATTTCACATTATGAAAATATATCAAAGTCTCTAACAATCTAATAATTAAGGTCTGATAACTCTAATGTCACTGTATGAATCTCTCTCACTGGTTTAGTTTGTGTTGAAGCCTTGCTGGAGACAGACCGATAGCTGAGGCTTATGCCATTTTTCCCCCCGTTCAATATGTTTGTCTACTTACTAAAAGGCTTTTTGATTACTTTAAATGTTAAAGATGAGGACAGCAATGATAAATCTTTGTAGAAAATGCCATAAACGCTCCCCTTCACCTTCTGCCTCTCAGGTACAGGCTGCCTGCTGCAAGCCGTGGAGACAGCAGCCCAGCATCAGGCCCAGACGGTGGGCAAACCCAACCACTTCATGTTCGACTGTGTGGCCTCGCAGTTCGGCGTGGACCGGGACCGCTGCCTCATGGTTGGGGACCGTCTCGACACTGACATCATGCTGGGCTCCAACTGTGGCCTGAAGACCCTGCTCACCCTTACGGGGGTCAGCACCGTGGCGGATGCTGAGGGCCATCTGCAGAGCGGGAGTGTGGAGAGACAGGGGATGGTGCCGGATTATTACGTGGAGAGCATCGCAGACCTCCTTCCAGCTCTGCAGGGATGAGACTGAGAAATGTTGCTACATGGTATCCTAGCTACTGGAAGCATGACAGATGTGTGTAGCTGCTCACACGCCAGGGGTCCACTGCGTAATCAAAAGGGAATATTTTTTACCGTGATTTAAAATCATCTCTTTTAGCAAAGTCACAGCCAAGCAGTTGGTTGCCGCTGTGTGACAGAGGAGACAAAGACTCTAGAGACCCTTTCCAGGTTTTATTTTAAGCTGTTAATCTCAGCCTGATATAAATAATCAGTATTGTTTGTGTATTTAATCACCTAAAGTGTTGAGTCTGCTTCACTGGTCCTTATTCTGTCTAACGCAATCTTGTCTTAAGCAACTCAAAAGGGGAAGTTTGCACACAAAGTTTCACCAGTGTGGTAATATTTGTGCAGGTTTACATCTGTTTCTGTCTTTTGTGTACTCCATTGTGGCAGAAATGTTTTAAGATATTTCTGCACAGACTGTACTCCCAGAATCAATGAAAGCCATGCTCGCATCCTGAATTAAAAGCATGTATTTTCACTAAATTTGAACCTCTACTCTCTGTGGCTTCAACTTTAAAGGGAAGTTCCTGTAAAAATCCCGTGCTTAAAGTCACCTTGGGCTTTCATCAGCTGGACGCAGCAGCAGTTGCAGCCACGTATCTCCTCTCACCTGACGAGAGAGGCTTTCCACGCTGCGCCTGCCTCACCTCCTTTGTCCATTGTCTGGACCGGGGGGGGGGGCACTGCCAGTTCCCTTCTCGTTTAAGCGATGGAAAAGGTGGATCATGTTAAAGAGGTGTATTACGCATTATTACGGAAAAGAAGGGAGGAAATTGCAGGGAAGATGAACGCTGAAAATTAAGTTTGGCAAGATTTGGAGTTTTGTATGAAGTGTGTGAGAGTGTTGAGAGGGGAACGTACAGAGGAGGTGGGGGGGGGGGAGAGAGAAAGGGGGAGGTGTGCAGGGGCTGAGGAAGAAAAGTGACCAGGTGTGCGGAGTCTCAGTCAGCGCTGGTGATGACCACAGCTCCATGTCGATAGCTGCGAGAAGGGAGCAAGGGACACAGGATGGTGAGGTGCTGGAAGCGTTCAGAGAACCGTTTGGAGGACGTTCAGTGCACGGTAAGCAGCTGCAGCTTCTGACTGAGGCAGGATTCACATCAGCTGTTGCTTCTCTTTTTTTTTTTTTTTTTTTTTAACAATTGGCCAGATTTAAAACAAAACTATTTTTCAGGATGGGGGCCTTGATGCATCCCACTTCTCCCACAAAGCCTTCTGGCTCAGCCTCTCTGCCCTTCTCATCCTCGTCATCGTTGCCCTCGGGCTGGCGGGGCATCTTGGGGTTTTCTCAGCACCACTCTCAGGTAATGATGCTCTCTTTGCTCACCGCCACCCTGACTCTGGTATTTCTGACCTCAACCCTGCATGGACTGATCAGTCTCGTCCTGTAGTCATTACAGATTGTGAGAATCACTGCTCCAGACCAGCACGGCGCTCTGATAAACCAGTCAGCAGTGGTGGACCAGCAGAATGACCTGGTCACACTTGTTGTGACCTCATCCACAAACCAGACGTCCACTGTGCTCTTTGATGTGAGACATGTATGTCCGGGACGATGTGCTCTGCATGATAATGTCCTCTTTGATAGAAAACCTGCATGTTGTGATGGAAAATGTGTGTTTCAGGGTTTGATCTGTTACAAACCTGTTGACCAGGACAGCTGCTTCCTACGAACGATGGAGCAGCCAGACTATGACAACGTGAACTCTCTCCTCCGTGGGTCAACAAACAAGGTAAAAGGCAGCATTATCAGCACGTGAGAGCAGAACAGTCATGCTATAGATAACAGGCTTTCCTTAGCTGCATTATGCCAGACATCAAAGCACACTGAGAAGCAAGTTGCCCTTTTACTCTGCCAGGTGCAGCCTCGCTAATGTGTGAACCGGCATTTCTCACTCATATCTTTGCCCAGGGTGTAACTCTAAGCCAAGTCCTGCTGGGATTCATAGGTTTTGCTTGATATCCTTGCAGTACCACACAAGAAGTGAAGCTTGAAATGCCGTATAGTGTCCCTCGTCCGCCTCCATGGCTGAATTCCTCAGCCTATCTGATCCCTTCAGCCCCCTCAGCGTGCTAAGGATCTTTTTACACGAAGCCACAGCAGCAAAGCCTGAGTCCTGCACGGGGGCACAATGGTCACTCTGTGTGAGGGCTCTTTGGCTTTTAAGACGCCTCTTTTGGATTAAAATACAGGTTGATGCATTCAAAGGGCCCCATGTGTATCTGCCTGTTGGCAAATAGCTAGACCTCTAATTCTGGCTTAAATGCTCCATCAGTGTGGAAGCGAGTTCTGTTACCCTCACGATATGATTTGAGTTGGATTATCTGATTCTTAATTATGATTTGAGGAGAATGAACCCAGCTGTGTTTAAACAGAGTCCATGAGATGTGGGTCCTCGCAGGTAAACTGAGACGCAGCTCTGTTTCTTATCTTTTTTTTTTTTTTTTTTTTTTTTTTGCTCAATGCTTCATTTTCACACATCAAAAGCTGCAGTTGAGCATCTCGGCGTTTTTGTGATTCCGTCTTGCGGTGTCGCATGTCTCGCACAGCTCCTGTTGTGGTCATTTAATCTATCATAGGTGGGATAGTAATTCTGCTTTGAGGCACAATGGCCCCCTTGGTTTGTTGCACTCCAGTGGAACAGCACTTAAATGGATCACTATCTCAGCCAATCAGAGGTGTAAGTGGGGCAATTACAGGCGATCTTTGTGATGAAGAAGAGCGCAAATGAGCAGTCATGCTTCCAATAGCAGCTCCAGTTTCCATCATGGTTTTTCTTCTTCATTCATAAGTTGAATATGATTCAGTTTTAAATACGAGCTCAGAGTGTTCTGCAGAAGATGATGCTCTGTTGTAGATTTCTGATACAGCGATATCCTCCTCAGCCGTTTCAGCTTTCTGGGAATGAGACGCAGAGGCAGATGGAGTTCCTGGGAGTGCTGGCAGCCAGTCAGGTGAACGCGTCCTCGCTGGGGGAGCCTGTCCGGACTCTCTGCCAGGACAGGTCTGTCCACTGGACCCAGAGGGCTGACGGTGAGAGGACTGCTTTGACTGTAAACATCAAATGTTATGTACAACAGAAGCTGTTGGATGGGGGCTCAACTTTGGTGATAAATTAAGGAAAAAATCAGGTGAATATGTGCATTCAATAGGGATGTTTCATATTGTTGTTTTTTTGTTTGTTTTTTTTAACCGATATCAACCAATACCGATATATGCAGACAACTGAGGTTGCATCTCTCATATTTTGTAAGATAAAACTATATTCTGCTATATTCTGAGAGCAAAGATCCTAAAACAGCCTTAACTCAGCCAGAGGAGTTCATTTTGAACATCTGGCTGACATATCAGATACTAGCAGGTATTAGCCAACATGTGGCTAATTATAATGTTTCTGACAACTTGGTAATAGTGCGTTGCAGTTGTCTCAGGATTCTTAGCAGACACGAGTTGGTGACATCATTACCAGGTATTTTGCGTTCCAGTTGCACCATCTCGGAAAAAAAAAAAAGACATCTCCAAAACAGCCTCAGACGTGATAATGTTACCATGACAACAGCCAATTTCAGTGCGTGTGTTTAATAAACACATTTTCATGCTATGTTTTAAAGAAAAAAATACATTCGTGAGACCGTAAAATTCAATAACAACAAATCGGTGACGTTTACATTTGAAACTTATGAACAGAAAATATCTTTTCTACGGAAGTTTAATGAACACAACAATGGTACTGGACACAGCCATCTTTAAATCTACAATCTCAGGGTCCTCTGAAAATCACTTCCTCGGAAAATTAACTCTGAGAAATAAGTTTTGAGGCAACTGGAACGCACTATTATCCAACAACTTAAAACCAGACATGTTATAAGCAGCTTCAAAGCGAGTCAGTCTGTAGCAGCAGCAGCTGCACTGTAGTCATGTGACTCTGAAAGGAATCCTGGGATATGAAGTTCTTCCGCAATAACAGGGACTTTTCTACATGCTAGACAAGTTTACAACAAGATTTTGCAAGATTTTGTAATGGAACGAGATTTTGTTATCAGTAAAAATATCTGTTTGAAAAAAAAAATATAATTTTCCTGTATGACATTTTATTGCCGACATCGGCCAATAATAACGGACATCCTTAGTATTTAACTAGAAGTTGACTTAATGTGTACAATAGTTACTACAGTTAATACTACCAGGTATCTTTAGTGTTCACAACCAAATTTATATTAATCTGTAAAAAATAAATCAAAAACTGTTTTTCTTGTCAGAGCAACTTTTGCTCAACACAACTGTAGGTACCTACAGTCCTCAAAATCATTCATACCCTCAAAATAAAGGAGAAAAAAAAAAATCAGCTACCAGTGAAATAAGATGAAATTGACAATAAATTCTATGAAAATCATGACATTGATTTTGAATTGTAGTTTGAAAGAAATATTCAAAACAAATACACAAAAAATAAAACAAGTAAACAAGCATGATGGGGCTCTGATGCTAAAATTTTGTTGAGCAACACTTTGAGGCAATCACTGCAATCAGGTGTTTTCTCTAATGTTCAGAAAGACTTCTGCACCTAATGACAAGTATTTTGGTCCACTGTTCATGGGAAAGGTGCTCTAATGTGTCTGGGACAGATGATTATTATTATTATTATTATTAATAACAACAATAATACTTCCAACCACAGTTCAAAAGCAATATTTTATATCACTGATTTATAATTTTGTACATTTTTATTTATTATTAGTTTCTTGTTATTTGAATTACGATAGTGAATTGAGCTTTTTTTTTTTTTTTTTTTTTTTTTCCAATTGGAGGGTATAAATAATTAAGGACGACTGTAGCTGTAGTGTGACATCACTTTGCATTCTTTAAATTAGCCTGCACACCTGTCCAGTTTAACCTTTTTTGTGGGCTTTTCTTTAGATTTGCTATTTGTATTTACAGTAAAATAGAATTCACCCCTCCTTTAAGAGTCAATGTATCATTTACTCAAATTCAACCAAAATTCAGCCCAAGTAGGAATGTCAAGCACTTTTATACAACTCCTGTGCACACACCAGGTGATATGAAGAACTGGTGATGAATGCAAGGTCTTATTTAACACCAGGACTAATTATTTGCAGCATGCACAAGGAAAGTCCTGCAAGCAGAGGCAGCTCCACTATACATGTCAGACTGACACCCAACTCTGATCTACGATGTACTGTGACCTTTCCACTGGCTGAAAAGACACCATCGACATCACTGTAGACTCACTTGGCGGTGCACGACGTGCTGGTGTTACATGTCTTAGAGGTTAAAAAGTGTCACATACTTGCCAGACTAATTTGCAATCATACATGAAATTATCTGGAAAAAAAAACTATGGCTAAAAACGTTATGGCTAATTTCTTAGAGCAAATGCATAAAAACACAGCAAGAGATTGAAATGTGAGGAAATTTGATATTTTCTCTTGTTGGGAACTAAATATCTAGCGTGTGAGTCACGGTGGTCTCTCTGTTTCAGGCCCAGGCAAACAGAGGCTGGTCTACTTCTGCATCGACATCTGCTTTCCCAGCAACATCTGTGTGTCTGTGTGCTTCTACTACCTGCCTGAGTGATTCGGTTTTCTCTGTATCCTCCCAGCAAAAAGATCATGGAAACAAAGTTGTCTTTTTTTTTTTGCTCTCTTTTCAAAGAAAGGGGAAAAAAAAAGGAGAACAAAAGTCAGCTTTGACTGTTTTCTTTGTGCCATACTGCTGCCAGTAAACCAGTGAAGCAGCCAACCCCTCCAGTCCGTTTCCATCCTTCCGAGAGAAGGAAGAAATGGAGACAGGCTGTCAGAGTTATCTCCAAATCCCCATCATCACTCTTTTCATGTCTAATACCCTCTCTGGTGGCACACTTCAGAGATTACAGAAGAAAGATCCCCTTTTTTTGGACATGCCTGCAGTGTAATTTTGTGTAACTGTTCCTTTTGTGATGTTTTATATACAATAAAAGAAGCAATGTGTGTAATGCTGGCCAATTTTTCCTTCATTAGCCTGAAAAAGGATGGACATTCACAATGAAAGCTTTGATTTTTCTGTACATAGTTTAATCGTAACGCATCCCTCTCCACATGGATCATCAGGAACAGTGCACCTTGCAAATAAGCTGTGCATAAAGATTGTAGGAATTATATAAAGCACAAATATAATGAAGTCTGCAGTTCATGTAAATGTGGTCCTTTTCATTAAATAAACGCTCTGCAAAAACAGACACTGAAACTGTCGAGTCTAGCTTAACTGCTGACAGCTGCTTGGCTTTTTAACATCATCTCTAACTCTGTGAATTTAAACTTTGGCCTTGCTCTTCAGCTGAATACTTACAGGCTTCAGGCAGAGAAAGCTGCAATATTCCAAAACAAGGCCATTGTTTCTGGGAAATTTTCCAATGATTTCCACTGATGCAGACATTTAAATGTCTTCTCGCAACCGAGAGGCGCCTGTCAAAGAGTTCATAGACTGAGTGTCCTTATCACCTCTCCACAGTTCAACCGCTTCTTCCTCAGCCGAGCACGCTGTCATTAAAGGCCAGACACACCACGGCCTTCTGGTGGCCGCTGTACTCCCTCTTGATCTCACCGGTCTCCACACACCACAGGCGAGCAAGGTTGTCTGAAGATGCTGAAGAAAGAAATGAGATGTGTTTTATTAATCCACATAGAGGAAATCTGACAAGGATGCAACTTATTACCTCAAGTTTAAAAGACTAAAACAATTTATTAGAACAAGTCTTCCTTTGTGAGATTAAGGGTTGAAAACTTTCCTTTTAAAGACTGTTGCAGAAGCATCTTTTATGCGACAAATAAGGAAACTTTGATGCTTCCTTCTTATCTAACATTTCAAGGATATAATAATCTGGCTAGAAAGGTCAGCACCGTGACTCTAAAACAGGATAACAGCTGTTTTAAGGGGACTAAAGTGAAATAATACTTAAGTTTATCATTAGATCTCATGGATGATAGCCCTTTTCAAAGGCTGCTGTACTGACCAGTAACAATATACTGGGAGTCTCCGGAGAAAGCGCAGTCCCACATCCAGCCTCTGGACGTCTCCCCAGGATTGTTGCTCTTGATGCTAAGCTCAGTCATCAGTGAGAAATTGGACGTCCGCCAGATCTTACAGGTCTGGTCTGCTGAGCAGGTGGCCAGTAGTCTGGAGATGGTGACAAATGTGAAAGTTCAGAGCAGAAAACTGCATCTGTGTCGACCAAATGTAAAGCAGATTCCACACAACGGTAGCTGAGGCAGGGAGGGATACTAACGTGGAGTCTGGGCTGAACTTGCAGCGTAGAGAGTAGCGTTTGTGTGCGGGGATTTTAGTCTTGGGAATGAGCTGAGTTACTTCATCTCCCATTCCTCCAGCAAGGTTCCACACATAACAGTTTCCCTGTTAAGACAGAAAACACACAAATAAGTATAACAATCTAGATATTTTTTACTGACATTTTCTCTGCTTCTGATCACTGACCGAGCTGTTGACTGCTGCCATGTAACTGGCGTCTGGGTCTATGTGAACAGAGTTGACTGAGACCTCTGGCTCTGGAATCAGCTGTTCATTGTGGTCAGTTTTCAGATCCCAAATATGGATCACTCCACTCTGGTCTCCAACGATTAGCTCCGCCTGGAAAACATACAACACTGAAAGTATACTGACAATTCACGGCGGTGACAACAACAAAACATCAAGCAAAGGCGATTCTTGCCTGATTGGGATGCAGACACACACAGTTGATGGGAGCATTAACTTGAAAGATCCTCTGACACTGCAGATTTCTTGATCTGGATGAAAACAGGGATTATAGTTTAGTTTGTTGCTTACAGAGCTGACAGCAGTCGGCCTTGCATTACCTTAGGTCCCATATACGAGCCATGCAATCCTCTCCTCCTGTGTACATCCAGCGACCATCTTCATGAAAGCCAACTGATGTGATGTTCTTGCTGACCCCGTCATAGTTGATCACAGGGTTTGGGTTGTTGGAGTTCAGGTCATACATGCGTATATGCTGATAACCTGCAAAGAAACGCTGAATTCAAACCCACTGAAACATACAATATATTACATGCAAAGACAGACCAACCTGCAGCTGCAATCATGCTTCTGTCAGGTGTGACCTCGAGTGAATTTACTTGCTGGAAGTAAATGTTAAGAAACTGCATTGCTGTTGTTTTTGTGACACTTTTAAGGCTTCGCTTATACTTAGAAGCAAAGAGATCAAATGTAGAGATGATGCCAGCCATGCAAATAAGCTTCAAACATGAAATTTTAGAGCTGTCAGGTTGCAGCGGAGATTGTGCCAGTCTCTTTAAGGATACAGAGTCCTGATGCTGGACGGTCCTGGTGCAGATCCCGCTGTGGGCCTGCCAGAAGCGGACCGTGTGGTCGTACCCAGCCGTGGCCAGAATGACTGGGTCGCTGCCCACCGTCCCCTGGTTCACATTCATGCTGGACTGCTAGACCGTCAGGAATACAGACTGTGGAAATACAGGACATGCTCATGCAATGTCCTTAATCTAAATATATGGAATGTTTTGAACTTGTAACACAACAGATTAGCATTAGCACGAGAAGCTAGCTGAACTTCAGGTCTGTAATTCTAAAGATTAACGGTTTTTCTTCATGAGCTTCCACTTCGTTATTTTCACAAAGCTGTTTTACTTTGGTCTTACAAATAACACAACAGACAAATTATGTTTACATTACCTTGGAAATCTTCACGACACGTCAGTACGCCTCAGTAATACGTCCCTCTGCAACATGGGAATGGCTTTCAAAAGTTCCGCTTTGAGACCTCGTCTACCCTTACTGCCACCTGCCGGTGTGTATAGATACTGCACTCTAAACTCAACTTCTTATAAAGCTTCCCTCGGTAAAGGAAATAGTAAAGGGGGGAAATGGAAGGGAGGAAGGAAGGAAGGAAGAGAGAGAGAGAGAGAGAGAGAGAGAGAGAGAGAGAGAGAGAGAGAGAGAGAGAGAGAGAGACAGAAAGAAAACAGAAAGAAAGAAAGAAAGAAAGAAAGAAAGAAAGAAAGAAAAAAGAAAGCAATAACCTTGAAATACTGAAAAAAAAAAAAAAAAAAAAAAGAACATACTGTAATGGGTTTATTATTAGGGCTGTGTTCATACACCACATGCATTTAAATAACATAGCTAGATATTTTAGCATGGGTAGCTAAAATGGAAACTTCTTTGTTCTGTGAGGTATTTCAGCTTCGTCAACAAATGGCTTTTAGATGCTGATCGCATGTTTAGTAAAATTTAAACAACTTCAGCTGTCAAATTATGTAAAAGGGATTCTGGCTTGAATTTTAAAACTCAAGTAAAGAAGAGACTCAGTTGGATGCAGCTGCACTTTTAGTCCACAAGGAGGTCCAATCAGGAGCTTTGATGATGTGGTCTTTACCAGAGGAGGTGAAGGAGGAATCTCTGAGGATGGATGGACTTCCTACTGAGATCTACATGAGCTTACTTTGACACTCCCGTGTTTTACATTGAGAGGAAACATTTTCCTGGGAAGAAATCTGTTTATCAGTGAAACAAGCGCTGATAAAGTTTCATAGAACGATCAACTTCTCATAGATACTTCTGTGACATGACTGGACAATACTGTCAGAGATCTTTGTAGAAGACATGACAAACAACATTAATAATCCAATCAAAGCTCAGTCCTGCAATGGTGTCAAAATTTGGTACAAGCTGTTACAGGAGCTTGATAAATATTGCACAAGTGAGCTCATTAAAGATAATCATTGATTATGATGATAACAGATTAATTTCACACAGACATGATGCTGTTTTTAACTATTTTATTAAACAGAGCTTTAAATAATCCATATTTTTATAAATAAATAAATACATGGAGATAAATAAGTTAAATAAATTAAGTTGTGGGAAGATTAATCTACTAAACTTGGACTACATCCATAAATGTATAATGTCCCTGTTTACACCTTAGTCAGAACAAATAAGAACATGAATGAAACAGATGCATTTCTCTGTGTGGCTGCCGATCAAAGCTGCTGCAGCAGGGCAGACATATGCTGTTTCACCTCTCCAGGATCTGCCAACGAGCAGGCCAGGATGATCCCCCTCACCCCACTTCTCATCTTTGTAGAGGGGAGGATCTGTGAACCATCATGTAACCTTATAATATTCTTTTTTTAACTGCAACCTCTTAAAGCACACTGTCAAAGGTTAAAGTACCTTCACGTATATCTTGCATCTTTCCAAAAGAAATCTCCACTTCAATGCAGTTCGCTGATCGTCAGCCAAACTGGTGAACTCCTCCGTCTGCAGCACATCAAAAGACCTGAAACATTACCTTTCTGATAACCAGCATATAAAAGATTACAGCACAAAGAAATACAAGAGCTTAGTATTTCAATGAATCTCTGCAGATACAGGGCCGGATCTACGAAGATAAAAATATGCGTGTAGTAATTAGCACATGCAATCTAGAATTTTGTGCGAGGGGCTGAACCACGGTTTGCAGGTGATTCACAAAGCATGATCGCGCAAATGACAGCGGGTGCAAACGTGTTGGAAACGCCCCTATATTGTATCGTATGGCGAATTGCGAGAGACGGCGGCACAAAAGGAAATACAACCCACGGACGGAAGTATTAGTGGAGGAGGGAGATGAAAATATAATTCAAAATAAGTATGATAAATATAATAATTTAAATAATACAAATGGTATCCGTGCAGAGTCTCAGAAGTGGCCAGTTTATGAGGACATGGATCAGGAGCTGCTGAACAAATGAAAGTGTCTGCAGCTCCGACATGGTCTCTTTTACGCATGAGGTGCGCACTCTTTGGCACAATGCCCTGCCAGGTGATGGTGATCCTGTCCACCTAATAAAATCCAACTTAAAATGTGACGTTGGCAAAAAGGGGAAATAAAAAGACAATTAATGCAACTTTAGTTCTCATTAAGCTCCAGAGTGGCTGCAAACGTTTTGTTTAATTTGTCCAGAATATTTTACACCCGTATTAAATAATGCTGTTAATTTTTATTGCATTCAACAATGAAAACTAAATATGCTGCCGTCACTACTCATGAAAAATTACTTTTAATCAGATTTGTGCGTTTCCAGGATTTTCCTCAGAAGCCATTGGAGCTGCCAGTTTGCACCTGCTTTTCAGACGTACTATAATACACGCAAAAAAAACAGCAAAGCAATGCGTCTCCCAGTTGATAAATCGCTTTGCAAGTGCTAAATTAATATATTTACACTATCTCCTCCCATCACACGCACGATTGTGTGTAAACGCCCCATATTGCATTGGAGCAGCATTGCAAAAGGGATAAGAGGCACTATTCAGCACGTTTGAAAGACCAAACCCTCTTAGCATGCTGTTAGTAGATCAGTTCGTACATTTTTTTGCGTGTGCAGTGAGATAGCTCACGTTTTTAAAATCAGAACCAAGGCTAAACAATTATTGCTCTTTAATGAGATACTGACGGTGCAGCCCAGTGTCTGCTCTGCTACTGGATCTCTCAGGCTGCAGGCCTGCAGGGTGCCCGTGTGGTCTGTTAAATCCACCAACAGGTCAAAGCCTGTGCTGCCTGAAAAAGGCTGATCCCTCCCTGGACACAGCTGGTTGCTGCAGCTCTGCATGTCCTCAGTCACCTGGAACTTGCATCTGGAGCTGAAACAGAAGGAGGAAAGATCAGAAGTAATCGCTGCAGTTCAGAGTGACTATAAAGCATGATACATACAGTATAGTAAGTTTTATTTCTTAACTGAATGGTAAACATACCACCGTGTCCTGATGACTTTTGAAACAGATAGGTCGAGGTCGAGCTTAGAGATGAAGCTGAACGTGATGCCAAAGAAAGCCTCAGGATGCTCTTTGGCCTTTTGTTTCAGCTGGTTCACCGTGTACACGTCAGTGATGGCATCCACTGCAGGGACGAAAGCAGCAGCGTATGTTTGGGTCTTTTATTTAAAGCCGGAGAAGCAGGCTAGATACAATTATGGTGACGGAATATATTATATGCTGTTTTATACACAGAATAAGTGATTTAACTCCTTAACATTAACAGAGAGAAAGAAAAATGGAGGATTAAGACTTTGTAAGGGCTTAAGTTAAACAGAACCAAGATTAAGCAAGTTGAGATTCTGATAAGAGGGAGAACAGCTACCAGTCAGATCCTCAGAGGCCTCATCTTGATCCAAACCTCCAAATTCGGACACTTCTTTAGCATAGCTGAACAGCAAGCTGGCCTCTCTGGTGTCTGAGAACAAATGATGAATGACATGTGTGCCTTACTAAAAATATTCTGCATGCTCAGTGAGTGGGGGGTATTGTTCATGGACTGCACACCATATCTGGCGAACTGGGTCCAAAAACAGAATTTCAAGCTTGTTTTTGATTAACTACACAATGGAGGGCTCTATTGGAGTCGAATGTTGCACTGTTCTCACCAGGATTGACAGTAATGATGGTTTTTGAATTAACAGTCGCCACCATGCTGCCGCGAAAGCTGTCAAAGCTGATCTTCGCTTCAGCGATGAAGAGCACTTGGAAGAGGAGAAAAAAAGTTCAAACAACACTAAAGTTATCACAAAACAAGAACAAGCGGTCACTTCTCATGTATCCACACCCACGGCAGGGATGACAGCTAAATAATGAGTCATTCTGTGTCTGAGAATGAGCCGCAGCTGCTGGCTTACCCGTCTCCCGGGGTACCAAAGCTTGCACGAGCTGAATAGCCTCCCTGTCCCAGCTGTGAGTAAAGCAGAGGTCAGGGAGTCAAGCAGTGAAAAATCAAACACACATGCAGTTCAGCAGGTTAATCTAAAGCCTTGTGTTACCACAGTAAATTTGTCAGTAACTTTAAGAGTACGCAGGGGCGACCCGAAAGGTGTTAAATAAGGAACATGGTGCAAACGCAGCTAAAGTGATCAACTTTTGCTCCGTATTAATAAATGAGTGTTGCGCACCAGATGAGGGGGAAGGAAGAGACAGAATCATCAAACAGTTTCGCTTCCAGACGCTGGCCTTTGCGTCCGTCAGAAGTGGTGAATTGCTTCACCTCTCCGATCTGAAAATTTAAACAAAAGCATGTTGAGATCCAGTCGCAGTCACTCCTCTTCATGTGAAATAAAAACCCAGTGACATCAAATGCAGGCTGGGTCTGATCTCCCTGTCAAGTCTAATTCTTGGAGCTAGTTTTGCAAAAAGATGCACTTTAGTTTGTTGAGACATTTGTAAACTATGAATAAAGTTGTATATTTCCATAACCTGAGAAATACACACTCAGTGTTGACCTGCTGTTAAACACTTCCCACTTTAAGCTTATCAGAACTCTTACATTTGACTTTCAGTGCTGCATCAAGCGACATTTCAACTCCCCTCCCTTCTTTATTGATAGTGTTTTTTCAGCAAAGAAATCTTTCACTTTGTTTCCCACCTCACTGCAGCTCACTGCAGAGGGGAAATGAGACTTCTCAATAGATGTGTGAGAAAGTTGGGATACTGGAATCTGTTTTCCAACAACTTCCTGGAGAAAAACCTTTTCTGAGTTTAATGATCTCACACAACTCCACTTAGACTGAAAACACTCATTTATCTTTACATTATGGTTGTGTGTCCACAAAGACCTTCTCACAAACTAACTTCTAAAAATAACCATAGATCACAAACGTATCTTTTTATTTGTTCTTTTTTGTCTTAATATTTTAAGTTTGACAACTCTATTTTTCCTGGCTAGCAGTACTCACTCAACCTCTACGTACTTGAGCAAATGCTCATGTGTGTGTAGATGGAGACTATTTCTGGTACAGAAAAAAATGGTGATTCATGAAATTAAATACAACTGAACACCAGATTGGACTTGCTGTGACTCATTGTGAGCAAAATGTCCCGCACAGCATAAGAGAGCTCGTGGATTTCTTTGCTGATGTGGGCAAAGTTTTCAGATCTTTCCTGTAATTTGTAAACCATCTGAAAGCTGCTCTGACTGAAGGGAAATAAAAGAACATGTCAGCGCTGACTTGACATGTTGCATTATGATATTGAAACATGTGGGAGTCAGGTCAGCTCCTTCATCTGGCTGAAGCCTTCACTGATGCTCAGGACATGTTATTCATTTTTATTCCCTGATCTTCAAATCAGAGTGATGTTATGGTTTTCCAAAATGGGATGCAGTTAGTTTATTTTTCTACTCTGAAAATCTATAGATTTCATATCCAACAGTGAGAACAGTTTGATCACGGTTTACATAAACTTATAATCTCAGTACTAATTAATGAGGTTTCACTTGCATGCACATTTCCTTGGATTTACAACCATCACAGATACGTAGAAATCACATTTATCAATTACATTTACCTGATGTGAAACATCATGCCAACTATTCACCAATCAGGCCAGAGATTATAGAAGAATTCTGTTGTCCAGCTAGATCACCTCTCTCATCTTTCTTCCTCTTTACAGTGTCTGCTGCCATTTATGTAACATCCAACATGGAGGTAGACCTAAACAAGCTACTTGCCTCAAAGAATAAATGACTGCCAATTTGGAAAATCCTAGTGACAGAAAAACTGGAGCACATTTCTGTACAGGGGATCTTTCTTTGTAATGCTGAAAATGATGTGCAAGGTGTCATTACCTACATTTAGCATCATCACAACAACATAAGGTGACACCGTCAAACTCTACCAATACTAAACGATGCAGCGATGGAATTAAAAAAATATCCACATGAACACCAGATGACAGAGCCCACAAACATCTGTAACTCACATGTTCCAGTTACATCCCTCTTTGCTTACCAGCAGCAAGAAAAGATAAAACGAATGCTAATAACTATGACTTGGATAAAGACAAGATTTAAAGGGATATTGTGTAAGTTCTCCTGTTATCTATTCACAAAAACTGTAGGTTTTAGGTTCTGAATTTGCTGTTCGTATCATTCATATATACATCGAACGGGTCGGCTCGGTGGAGGCTGCCATGTCGTATCGCCATGTTTTTACGTTCGGCAGAAGCGTGACAGTAGGAAACCACAGAAACTCACCGGAGACACCGAAGCTGTCAGCTCAGTCCGAGGTAATGTTTTTGAAAAGTCACCGCGGTGCAGTAAGGAGGAACCAGCGTCACACTGATGCTGGATTCACGTACAGTCAGGTAGACGGCCGTCGGTAACAAACCAGATGTAATTTTAATCACAGAAGCCGAGAGAAAGACAGTAAAACATGGGTCAGGGAAAACAATACGACATCGCCATGACAACATATCAGATGTGGACTGAAGTCACTGGAACTGACAGACCACGTCTTCACATAGAGGCTGTTGATGCCTTTACATGCAGCAGCTGTCGTCCGTCTGCCCGGTTTCACGCGAACGCAACATGAAAAGTACGAGGGAGCTGCTCGCGATTTACAATTGTTACACAATGTCCCTTTAAATTAATATAGCTGAAAACGAGGGATTAAGGCATTGATAAAGACTATAAACAAGTGCCATTCTACTTTGTAATAAAACCTTTGTCATGATTTTTTAAATATCTGTGAATGTTGCATTGACTGGCCTTTACAATCTGTGGCAAACAGTTGAGAAACTACAAAATGTAAAGTTTAGTGGAAACAACAGCCCTCTTATTGTTAACATCCTGTTATTCATTTTCAAGTTTTCCAATTTAAAGGGTAAAAAATGAGGAAGGGCTCTTTATGTCCATCATGTCAAACATTTTTCATAAGTATTTCTATTGTTTAGTTGGTTTTTTTTTTTTACTTGAGAGTTACATACACTTATTGAATAGAATGAAAATTGTGTGAGTAATTTGTGATTTCAGTTCACGTCAAGGAAGGTTGTGATTCACGTTTTAGGAAAATTCATGTAGATTATATGACTAACTGAACTATAACAAGAACAAAAATGAAAGCCTACATTTTCATCCTTTTAAATGAAATTCTTTTCACTTCCCTGGTAATGGGATTGGTGTTGTCAAGGCAATCTTTTAAAAAGTACTCTTGCAAGACTAGCCTCTGTTAAGAGCTCACTCATGGTAATAAGCTGCACCCAAATTCACCTATTATTCCCATTTTTCCTCACTCACTAAGAATACATAAAAAAACTGAGGACCTCTAATCTAAGTTAAAACAGGTGTCAGGTTTTACAAAGTCTGATCACAAAAAAAAAAAACCCATGTAAATTCAAATCTTGTGAAAAGAATCACCCTGTTGACATGTTTCAATGGATGTATCAAAGTACAAGATGTATGCAAACATGAACTTTACCTTTAACTAACCATATTTGGTAACTGTGGACTTACAATTCCTTACCATTTTCACAGCAGCCAGTACATTAATTACACTGCCATCCAGCTTCTGTCCATTGGCCACTATATCTCCCAGAGAGTAGAAATCCCCAGAGTCCTTAACCGGCAGGTGAATCAGTGGCAGCAGCCTATCAATGATGTCCATGTCAGCGCAAAGACACACCTGGGAATGAGTCTCCGTCACCATCAGCCTGTAGTGGCTGAGACAGCAGACAGAAACTCTTCTCACACACCATCCATAAACATTACACAACGTTACATCATGTTTCACACAACATCAACATATTTGTGAAATGTTCTTCCAGCTATCAGTCAGGTAAATTATGTAACAGTCCTATGCGGCAGAAAGCATTAATTACCTTGGAGTTGTGGGGCAAAATTTGCCTTCTTTTTCTGGATCTTTGCTGTTAACTAAGGGATTCTCAACAGTGACTGCAAAAATATGAGAAGTAGTTTTTCTCAGCAATAACAAGTTTGAAAGTTCCTAAACATGATTATCAAGCAGTACTTATTCACATAGATTTTCATACATGTGTAACACAGTGAAACTATTAAAAATGTAAATACATCAAAGCTGAAACTGACAAATTATACTCATATCAATATGAAAACACTATTATGGTATGTAAAAAACATTTTCACCACAAATCCACAAGGATTTCTTTGTGAGAACTGAAAAGTCTACTCACCACAGTCTCCGATGGTGAAGCTGCTGGCAAGCCTGTTGACATACCCATCGCTTCCCCAGGCTGTCACATTAATGAAGAAGTCTGGGGAGTCCTTTATGGTAAAGCCAAAAGTGAATCGGTCTATCTCATTATCTGAAATTAAATCCCCCATGAAGGTTTAATTAGTGATTTGGCCTCAGTGGTCAAACAAAGAAGAACAGGGATGTAATCACCAGGAGAGGGAGCTGGTGTTCAACACACAGGACTGCAATGATGTTAGAAAGTTTCAGTTGAACTCACTAGAAGAGAGAAAGAAAATGGTACTAACTTTTCCGGTCAGGGAAAGCTTCGGACGTCTGTTTTCGCAATGGTTACCCCCATCACTTTCTGAAAAACACAAGGATAATGATAGTATGTTATACTGAAATTAATGGGGATTCCTATAACGTCACCCAATTTAAAACAAAAACAAGCCTGAAAATACATCCTGTTTCCCCTGTGTACACCCACCGCAGGAAGTATCCCAGACTATTAAACGTTGAATTTTATGTGGGTTTCGGCAATAAAGGAGTTATATTAAACAATAAAAAACTGAAAATGATGTGAACTCACTGGATGAGAGAAGTTGGGATGCAGCTCAGAGATGGCGATGTAGTTCTGAGCAGCCATTTCATCAGACCAGTTCAGTTCTTACTGCCCCTACAGACTCATACAACAAAGACAAATAAATACAACGGTCAAAATCTTACAGCTTACTCAGATTATAATAAAATGAGCTGGTCTCTAAAATTAGCTAGCACCCAACATTAGCTGACATAATCGCCCACAGCTAAACAATTTCCATTCACTAGCTAGCTCGTGGTAAAAATTCTGTTAAATGTCGAATTTTAAAATATATAGATATATGAAGTTAAAAGAAATATAGGAGATAATTCTGGTAATTACATATACACTGTATTTTATGTGTGGATTTTTACCTTTAAATTTCGTCTTTTCAGCGCTTACAACGTCTCAGCGGTAAAAGTGCGCACGCGAGAGAGCTGCATTCAGGGACCATTGGATATAATGAATATCATGAATATAAGCGTTATTACAAGCATAATAATGGAGGAGTTGTGCAGCTTTTTTTTTTTTAACTCTAATCTGTATTAAACTAAACAACAGCCACGAAAAGTGATCTGTAAACTTGATGTTTTACTATAATCATGCAATAAACTAATAGAATTTATGAGATTTACAAAAATACGCATGTTTTTGAACTACTTGTCTATTTTTCTTTCACCTGACAAGATGAAAAATGTTTTTCATATCCATAACATGATTGTTTTTCATATTTATCATCTGTGAACAGACTTTAAATCTCTATCAACATCACAAACAGGAAATCTGCTTAATTATTACATGTGAAAAATTATCTTGATATTGCTGAAGTGCTGAACACACGATTTACTAGTAAAAATGAATGATTGGATAAAATAAAAATAATGAAAAAATAAACCCACAATAATCATAATAATAATAACAATAATATGGAGGCTTTATCAAACACTATCACACCGTTTCACACTTACTTTTATTTGTACACTAGCCATGTATTTTGAATCGTCCACATTGATCACCTTGGTGATCAATCTCAGCTGTTGAGTTTGGGATTTGCTCTCAGAAAGCCATGTTGAGGTGAATTTGAGATATTTCAAATGGCTGCATTTGAGCTATTTCACTGTTTCATGCGGGAGTAAAAAGGTGTAACAGTTAAATCCTCATTCAGCCTAACAAAACCGTGTTCATCTTCCATAGTGCCTAATCCTCAGACTCAGGCTTTTTAGATTGAATCACCCCTGTGACTAATTTGGATTTGCAAACCGCAGGATGACTGCTGATGCAATTCTACAGTCAATATGCTCCTAATGGCCAATGACTAAAAAAAAACAAATCTAAAAGGGGTAGTAACATTTTTAAAAGTATTTTCATATCACAGCAACAGATAATCAACAAAGGGGATTATTTTCCAGCAGACAGTCTGGTGATACTACATCAGTATATTGATTGGCTTTGTGTAGTGTTGTGTAAAATGAATCCAGAGTGACTGAATGCATCCAAAATTTCATCAACATCCAACAAAGCGGAACTGCTTTACAATTTGCACCAGCTTTATTTAAATAAAACCAAATTTCAAATTCTAATTTCATTAGTTTTTCGTGACTACAGTCTGTGAGTCCATTAATCACAGCACCACACCAAAGCTTTATCAGATAAATCTACGGAAATTTACTTTTGGTTCAATGATTTATTCATGATGAATTCCCAGCTCTTACAAATCTCATCAATCACACTTTGACCTGGCTGGTTCTTTTGAAGTGATTTGAATAAACTATTTAAATGTCTGTATCATAAGTGCTGTCACTTCTGAGAGCTCAACTTTATTCAGAGCAAAGCGAGAAAAAGTGTGTGCGTAGGACATCATATTCAGACAGATTTAAACAGTTGCTGTGATCAAGTGGTCTCTCTGCCCAAGGTCAGCTCCTTAGAGGGTCCTTAGCTATCTTACTACTCCTTAACTATTCATCAAACTATCATCTTACTCGGTGCAAAGGTGTGTCTGAGCATTTCTGTTCTGTAGATGTGTCATTTCGAGGCAAGTGTGTATCTATTTACCATTTTCATTATCATAAAAGCACTACAAGTCAACTGTTTTCATTTAAAAAAAAAAAAAAAAGTAACCAAATGGATCAGAAATTATGCATTTAGGTGAAAAATACTGCAATTTCAAGCCAGCAAGGAATGTCTTGTTTTTCTGTTTATCAGCTTCTGTGAACAAAGACATTGCCTCTAAAATACTGCATGTCTGGACCACAAAGAATTTAAACTATGCATTCAAAGAAGAAGAATGAAATGTTGTAATCAGGGACAGAAATAAAGCGAGTGTTCCCCTCTGAGATTTAAAGGTGTTTTCCTCTTTGTTCCCAAAAGCCAAGATCAGAACTTTGTAGAGACCAGAATCATTATAATTCAGCTCTACTGTACAGCTGAAGTAGATTTTACAATTTTTAGTTGCATATGGTAGTAAACCATGTATTGTGCAGTACAGGAGTCACAAGCCACCCTTTATTTCTTTGTATTTTCCCTCCGAGAGGCTTTCTCGCAATGTTTTTGAGCAATAATAGTTCTCCAGACTTTCTGAAGGACTTGCAGGCTGATATAGGCCGATACCGATAGGGGGGCGATTATATCGTGCATCCCTAAAAATGAGGAAACTGGACAAGTGGCCAGAGTAAAGATTATCTATGAGATTAACAGTATCTGAAAATGATGTCCAAAAAACAAAGAAAATCCAGCAAAGACCTGGCGCAGGACCGGGGAGATGAATCTGGACCTTTGTCCAGCTACTGTTTACTGAAGCCTCATCAGAAATGGTCTCCATGGAAGAGTGGCTGTCACGAAGCAACTCTTCAGGAAGGGAAGCAGAGGAAAAACTGCAGGTATGCCAAATGCCAAAGAACTGGAGTGAAAATCAGGCAACACACCTCCCTGAACAGGGACCTCAACATGATCGAAGCAGTGTGGGATCATCTGGACAGAGAATGGAATGAAAAGCACGAGATACCGAACGAAGAACTTTGAAAAATCTTTTAAAAAGTCGAGAACTATTTCTGAAGACTTAAAAAAAAAAAAAAAAAGACCAGAAAGCTTGTGTCAGACAGTTCGGACTATTTGGAAGAATTTCTTTCTATACTTTAAACTGTGTTATAAAAAACACAAACTCTGTTTTGTGTTTCCACTTAAGTTTGTGCAGTTTTAATTAATTTCTGCACCTGTTTCCAGTTTTACTGGCAATATATGAGATGAAGAAATTATTATTAGTACAGTACTACACTCATCAAATGATTCTGTCAATATTTAGTATTTAATAACAGTATCTTAGACACTTTCCATGTCAGACATGCTCGTTTTCCCTTCATGATTAATGATTTTTATCAAAAAGAAAAATTTGAGGTATGAATGCCTGAATGAGTTTGAGCAATTTCTTCATATTGACTCTGTAATAGTCCAAGTCGTGCTGATTTCCCTTCACATCCCTAACATCACACACAAAGAAGTTTGCTCACAAAAAATATTTTTTCATGACTTTTCAACACAAACTATAGCTTTTGGTTGCAAAGAATTGAAATAAAACTTGTCTTGTTGAACTCAATTATTTCTGGAATGGCACATCTGTGATCTGTGGTGATTACAGGCCATTAGTAAAAGTAACAGACCCACTCCTGAGTAAATGCAACAAGAGCTACAACAATACCTCAGCAATAATCAGTGAGGCTCTTACAAGACCATCCTGAATGAGCCACCAGCCTTTTAGTACATTTTAATGACCATACATTTTAGTTTTAGCATTTTTATGGCATTCCAACTAAAGCAGAATATCCGAATTCTTCTTCCACCACCATCCCTATTTAGCAGCAGCAGACCTCCACAATGGCACCAGACAGTGGATTTATGGTTAAAGTGCACATCCTTTATAAAACATGAGAACAGGCATGAAAGGAAAGGCTGCACAGAGACATGGCAACACAAAGACAACACAAAATCCGACCCGAGTATGTAACAGCTCTGTATTTACTTTAAGAGTTTTCTGTGTTCACAGGCTCATGGTTTGATATTAATGACCATGTGCAATCAGGAAGTGTCAGAGCTCCAATTTACACTATTCATGCAGTGTGATGTCCCAAAAGAAAACAATCCTTGTTGTAAATGGCTGTGCAGGAAGCCGGTATACGGTAGGCACCTGCAGTATTTTAGGTGGTTTTACTTCTTATGAGAGCACATGCATGCTAACACAATTGAGCTATTGTTAAAAAGAGCTAGTTTCGGTGCACCAGCTCCTGTCGTGGGGATTCTGTAAGAATCTAATGAAACCAAACCTCATTATTTTATTGAATCCGACCATTAAAACATATTGTCCTGTGCATGGTGAGCAATATCCTGGCATTGCCCAGACTTCCACTTCCAACTATAGCTTTTGCAGTTGTTGGCAGGAGTCTATGCAGGCTTTATGGGCTTCCACACGTGGAAGACGTCCAAACTACAAGTATGTGCACACTGTAATTTCCCTGCCACCTGTGCGCCTGTCTACACTGCACTGGGCCCTGCATATAGTCATTGAATCCAGCTGGGCTCTAGTCGAACAATGCGCTCTGTCTCTTCATCCACATGTCCAGCGAGATGGGGGTATTTGACTGGAGAGGAAACGTTAAATGATGTTAATAATACGCTGTTGAAAAGTTGCAAGAAGAAGTGAGCAGCTTGCGTGCATGATGTCAGCTCCAATCATTATGCCACCATAATGAGGTAATAGGAGGAACACTGTGCTGTTTGTCATGTTATTGCTATGACAGCCTTTTTTCATGTAGTGCTTGCTGATTTAAGCCTCTTGTTTTGCAGGTTAAACTATGTGACACCTAAGTTAGACAGGAAACATAACATTACATGACGTAAATGCGAGAATTCAATGAGGGAAGCAGAAACGGACATCACAACGTTCCCATGTTTCTGAATGTAAAAATGAAGCTATAATGTGGCTTTATATGGATATACTTCTGTCACCCTTTACACAGAACAGGCACTGCCTACACACCCAGCTCAAGCATGTTTTCCGTTGTCTTGCTGTCTGGTTTCAGCAGTTGATCCATGTGTACAGTGCTCTCGAGTCAGGTTGAATAGGGAAGGAGTGGAGGAACCCTCTTCTTGTCTTCCCTTTACAAATTCTGTACAGTGTTTTATCACAGACACTTGGTGTAATGTGACAACATTTTCAAAACATGAAATAGGCTGTAAAGAATTGAAAATGTACACATTTCATATGTCTGCATTTCATTTGTAGATGATTTTTTCTAAAAACAAACTGACTAGGGATGTTCGATATTATTGGCCTACCGATATTATCGGCCGATATCTGCATTAAAATGTGACATCAGGAAATATCAGTATCAGTTTTTTTGGGCCTTATTTTTACTGAAGAAATCTCATAAGATCTTGTTCCGTTACACGATCTTGTACCATCAGCAGTGGTCCAGCCTGTAAAAAAGTCCCTGTTATTCTGGAAGAACTTCATATCCCAGCATTCCTTTCAGAGTCATGTGACTACAGTGCAGCAGCTGCTGCTACAAACTGACTTGCTTTGAAGCTGCTTATATGTCTGGTTTTAAGTTGTTGGTTAAGTTACCAAGCTGTCAGAAACATTAGAATTAGCCAAATGTTGGCTAATACCTGCTAGCATCTGATATCTGGCAGTCAGATATCCAAAATGAACTCCTCTGGCTGAGTCGAGGCTATTTTGGGATCTTTGCTCTTGGAGCAGAATACAGTTGTATTTCTCGGAATATGAGAGATACAACCTCAGAGTTGTCTGTCTGCATATCGGTATCCGTCGATATTGGATATCGGAAATTAAGAGTCGGACAATATCGGATACTGGTAAAAAAGCCAATATTGAACATCCCTATAAAAAAGCAACACAAAAGTTGTTATCTGATATCACTTCAACAACTCTCATCCAGTAAACTTGTAAGTTCAGGTTTCTACCTGGATCTTGAGGATACCAAAGTCTTTGTTTTTGAGGTACCCACCCTCACAGAGCTTCCTTTTAAGGATGCTCCACAGGTTCTCAGAAGGTTCTCAAAAGGTAAGGGGGTGATGGTGGCCACACCATGAGATCTTCTCCCTGCACAGCTGCCATAGGCTCAGTGATGTTTTTTGCAACATCCGATGGTGCGTTGCCTCGGACTGAAAATGATTTTACTGCAGAAGATACAGTTCTTTCTTTCCTACCATGCCAGGAAATGGTCAGTCAGCAACTGCATGTATTTTGAAGAGGTCTCTCTCACACCCGATAGCACCCTAAAAGGGTCCACCATCTCACTCCCCATTATTCCAGCCTGAACTCAACCACAACCTTGCTGATGTTGCAGCCTTGTTGGGATATGGTGGCCATCAGCCAACCAGAACTCCATTTATCTGGTCCATCCAGTGTAGCACAGCGTTCATCAGTAGATAACTGAAAATTTGTCTTCATGTATTTCTGAGTCACTGCAAATGAATATCCTGGAGAGGTTCTTGGGATTTCAGATACCAGCAGCTTCAAATACCTGCATGCTGATCATCACTGCCTTTTTACCAGCTCCTCTCTCAATACATTTGCCTGACGGAGACTTTCCTTGATATGCCTTAACCTGATTGAAGCTTTTTGCATAATCAGATTGCACATGAAGGAAAAGTGTTTGTGGTGTTTAGCTTTGTGATCGATGTGCTTGATTTCTTTCTTTTCTCTGTAGATTTCCCTGATTTGCGATCAGTTGATAAGACATTTCAAACCGTTTCAGTGATTTCATATTCCAACAATATATGGACTGAACACCAAAGACCAGACGTTTCCTGTTAGATATTTGAGCAGGTTTGAAGCACATGTGTGAATGTTATACATAAACATACTCAAGAATACATATTTCTGTGTGATAAAGTTTAAGGAAACCATAATTTGATGGAACAAACTTTTAATCAGTTGTTAGTGTTAAGTAGTTTGGCGTAATGAGCCAAACTGTTCAGTATTGGGCGGAACTAAATCTTTAATCTATTAGATTTTAAGCTGTTGAATGAAAAGACTTTGAACCTCTTCAGAATCAGAACTATTGATCTAATGAGAAAAATTCTTTAGTTTGAAGCTTCATGAACAATTGAATATTAGTGTTTTTATTTGGCAGCAAGGGAACTTTTACTTTTAAGATTTCAAATTCTAATAAAGCTTTGAAAGTGCAACATTTGAGAAAAAGATATATTTGGATTAGACGCCAGTTAATAGGTGCAGTATCATCTGGAAACTCCAACTTCGTCCGGGGTCTGGAGTCCCTGCTTGTCCCGAAATGCAGCTGCGGCTTTATAATCTTCCAGTAGATGGCACTCTTGCAAAAACATTAGGGCTCTAGACCTGCGGGTCCAAAGCTGCAGGGAAACATCTTAAACTTGAAGGACCGTGGCTCAAAGAGAAAAGGGAGCTTCGGACTTATCGTCAATGCTCAGTGCAAAGTCTGCATCCCTGTAGGTAGAAGTGGGTGTTTGTGCTCATGGAACTGGAAATTTACACATTTGGAAAGGCTCTATTAATTCTGAAAGATATGTAGGGTTTAATAATAATAATAATAATAATACATTTTATTTGAAAGCACCTTCTCAAAACACCCAAGGACACTATACGGGCGTTTAGAGTAGCTATATGCCCATGGCCACATTATGTCTTTTTCAGATAAGGCCTTGCAAATTTCCGCGAGACAACGCAAAACTGCAAACTGAATCTGTTACATAAACTTTGGATCAAAATAGAGTTCAGGTGCTGGATCCTGCAGCAGTTCAAATCCTTCAAATTTAAACATTTGGTGAATAATGAAGCACATGATGCAGAAGAGCCAGCACTGTTGTTGTAAGAAAAGATGCGACACAGTGATGTCCTTCTTTTAAAATCTCACTTTCATCTTTTTTATTATGACTATCCTCAGCACTTAGCATCACTGTATCTGAATTATTAAAATCTAAATCTTTATAACTATTTATCTATGCATTTTGTATTTTCTATTTCTTTTCCTTTCCTCTTTTTCAACTTACACTTTCCCCAAAAGCAAAAGGGAGCTTACCTGCTCAATATGACCTAGATAAATATCTGAATTTTTGACGTGTGATATACTTACTTCAATTTGTAGTTTCAGTTAATTCGTACAAACCATATGATAGATCAGCTATGAAGAGTTATGAAAGTTTGTACGGCAATGTACTGAGATAATGGATTAAAACAGAAAAAGAAATTAAAATGTGTTAAATTTTTTGATTAAAAACCTCAGAAATGGTGAACTTAAAAAACAATAAAATGTTATAAAACAGAACAGTATCTGTTAAGAAAAAGGTAATCTTGTAAAAAGCATACTTCATCAAGGATAACATCTACATGTGCAAATGCAATAGGAAGAAGAGTTTCAGAAAATTGTGTCAATATCAAGCGGAGTCTTGATATTGGAGACTTTCTCTCTCTCACTCTAACTCTCTTTCTGTTTCTGTCTCTCTCTCTTTGATGGTCTGGCTGCCTTAAGCTGAACATATCGTTTTTTTTGTTTGTTTAATTTTTTTTTTTTACCAAGGGGAGCTTAATGGTGGATATAAGGCCCCCCCTTGATACTTGATTATTGTTCTTTATCTTGGACACGTAAGATTTTAAAGATGGATCTGAAAAAGAGAAACAAGAGAGGAGAGAGGAGAAGAAAAAAGGAAACAGAAAGACGAAAGGCAACCGTAACAACTGTACACTGAAAACGGAAAACCCACAATGCAAAATTTGGTGGTCTTACTCCTCAGATGCATTAGACAATTTTTGCTGCATATAAGACTGTAAGACTTGGTCAGATAGACTGTTTTTGCAGTGCAGCTGCTGTGGGCTGCTACACCAGTGGAGAAACTTAATGGTATCTGTTAGAAAACAAAGCAGATAATCATCAGGAGCCCCTATAAGAAGATGAGGCGAGAAAAGGATGTATAACACAAATAACAGCAGCAATAAGATGGCAAAAACATAACTGTTATGCACAATTTGAGGGATCTCTGCATTTCTTAAGGACTATCTCTCCAGTTTCTGAGGTCGGCAGCAGCAGTGGGGAAACCTGATCATGGACTGGCTTCCTCCTCCATCTCCAACCCAACCTGCCAACCCACAAAAATCCCCGAACAACACAAACAACGTGCTTTTCATTCTGTTCCAGGCTGTTCCAGCCATCCGTACTTGTAAAACAAATTTGTCTGTCACAACATGGCAGTCACATCATCTTTCTGCTTGCTATGATGCTGGACAGGACAAATTGAAAAAAAAAAAAAGCTTCATCCTTGAACTGTATGAGTGGTCTCTTACTCCCTTTTCTTCATAAAATGCAATGGCAGACAAATGAAAATGTAACGAGATGACAGTCGTACTTGACGATCCAAAATTATTTTCTGTTGCAAAACCAAAAGTAAAACAAAACAAATAAGCAACGATGATTATGATTCATCCTCCTTGGGCATTGAATGCTGGTGGTATTTTCTTCCATCTCTCCAGTTCTTAAAATATTTCTCTGTGGTCAAAAGTAGTTTACTGACAAACCATCAAAAAGGCCAACATTGCCATCTCCACAGTCTGCTTGACTAAAACCTTTTCCACATGTGAAATGTCCTCTATGTACATGTCCACATTCCCCCCTTTGATTGTGACTCACCGATCTGGACGAAGCAAGATGTTTGGAATGAGCTATTTTAGCATGAAGATCAGTGTGACTGGCTGTGTGATTTGTAGAGTGTGTCTTATCCATACAGTACAGTATGCAGAAATGCGTGCATGAGAGTGTATCGGAGGGGATCATTCAGCTCAAGCTTCTTATCCTCTGGGATAAAAATCCCATCTGATGTACTGCCACTGTCAATTTAATGGGAGAGTTTTATCCATTCATCGTTTTAACTGTGGAAAGACCAAGAGCTGTATTTTAGTCACATCAAAGACTGTCATGCTGTCCCATATCCCAAATGTTGCAGCATCCAGGTTTTAGGTAGTTTACTTCTGACAAGCTCTGTTAGATATATCATTGCTCCAGATTTGACCTTAGCTGCCTTCTTCTAAAAAAAAAAAAAAAAAAAAAAACGCCTTTGAAGTGTATGCATTTTTAACCATTTTTTTTTGTCCTATGAGGTCAGAAACACATTTTTTCAATTATCACCAAGTGATATGTAAAACAGAAGCTTTCATTTCTTTGCCACACATGTTCTCCCGAACAAAGAAATCATTATATTGTGGAGCTTCTCCCCTCACAGAGATCCAAAGCAGGTCACAGTTTTGTTGCTGTCCAGTAACACCATCGATGTATTAACTGAAAAGATGTTTCAGTGTGTCTGTGGATGGGTGCTGAGTTTAAAGCCTGTGTGGCTGATGATCTGTCAAAGCATCATCTACAAGGTGTCAGCATATGGAGGCAAAATCCCTTTAAAGGCACACAATGTAACTTTTAGACCTTAAAAATATGCGTTTCTGACTCACTTTGATGGCGCACCAACATTCATTATGCGCATTTTCTAACCGTCACTGCCCAGTGGCGTCCCAAGCTCAAAACCTGCAGTACGTAACTTTGTGTCCGGGACAGGGTGGTGATGTTGCAGCCGATGATTGGTTGCGCACTTGGCAAACGGATATGAACCACATATGAACACAGCGGGTATTTTGAACGCGCATATCGGATTTCGTTATAGAAATGCAAAGAAACTGGAGGAAGAGAGGAAAAGAAAGCGAGGAAGGGACAGAACAAGAGTCAAGATAAGACTGTCTTTCACTGGCTGGAGTGAATCATAGGACAGGTACGATGGAGATGGATGCTAGTTTAGCCATTGTTAGGGGGCGCGTCACTGAGATAACTGCTAAAAGTTCCGTTGTGGGCCTTTAGAATATAATATGAGCAGAGTTTTACTCTCCTGAGGACACGTTTAGAGAGGACATAAGACTTGAGAATTAAAAACAAAACACAAACATTAGTATCTCTTTGTGCATTTGTTTTATGATCATTTTGTGTGTGAGTTTTCCATTGTTTTTTGTCATTGATCTCTGTCAAATGGGACATGCTTGCAGAAGCAAACTGGTTTACATTAAGCAATAGTAATAAATGAGAAGTGTAATAAAGTGTAGATGAGATACAGAAATTCGTTCCTGCAGCAGCCATCACTCTGAGGAACAAGACCTGATTGATTGATTATTGTTATACTGTTGTTTTTTTTACATATATGTATTGTTATATTGTTTAAAAGAGAGAGAGGGGGAGACAATTACAACATAGAATTTCCCTTCTGGGATGAATAAAGTACTTTTCATTTAGTTTTTTTTTTTTTTTTTCATTTAATTCCATGCAACTGTTCTGCGTGTATATGACATAAGGAATTTTGGGATCATGCTTGCAAGAAAAGTCATGTAACATTAGTCTGTGTCTTTATTGAAGTTTACATTTTCTGAGAGCTTGGAGTTCAGTTTTTGTTGACATTTTCAGAAATAGCATTGGACAGGGGACTTTTTTAAAAACACTTTTTATATGTACAATCAGTCACAATGTCTTTCTTTTTTTTAACTGTAAATTATTGCACCTTAGTTTGTCTGTATAGTCTTAAAGACAGAGGGTGCACATGTGGGTGGCAATAAACGTCCTCATGCTCTGACTTCAGTGTCCGTTAAGGTTTTCCATGACGGTAGCAGTTGTCCTGTTAAAGACAAGTCCATGTGGTCGCCGTAAATTGTAGGTTTCATGGATACATATTCACATATTGCTTTTCCAAGACACACACTCACACGCAAATATACATATAGCTGACCCTTGGCGTATCAAATGTGATGTTAACTGTTCATTAAGTGTCTGCCATAACCTCTTGCTTTTATCCTTTATTTCACAAAGGTTGAACCAGCCATAAGATAGTCTCAAATAAAAATTACTATTCGTTTTCTTTTTGCTTAGTTTGCTTTTTTTTTTTAGTTGCAGACAGAGATAAGTTCTGTCCAAGTGCTATTCAACCCCCTGTGAACTGGATTGCTTTTTGTTTTGTTTTTGAAATAGTGAATTAAGCACATGAAGTATAAAGTATTATAGCAGAAGACTGATAGAAACAGATGTGCTAAAGTGTATATTAGCAAATCATCTTTGCACAGACACAAGCTAGATTTTTCCTAAAAAGCCACCTCAAAGATTCAAGAGATTCTGTCACAGCATTTGAGAAACAGGACTCTGTTTCACTTTGCTCAGATGGAACATCTTAGCAAAACTACAAATTGCATTCAGAAGATAAAAAAAAGCATTAAAAGTGTTTTTTTTACGGTGTCATCACAGAGATGCCCATATTGCTGTGATGCATTAGACGCCTGCGAAAGCAAACCATGCTCTTCTGATCCCATATTCAGTTGGATGTCATTTAGGCCCTCTTAAAACCAAACTCTCCTATTAGAGGGAAAAGACTTTGCCTCAGCTGTCTCTTCCAGTCCTCTCTTCTTGGGATGGCAGTAACATCACATATGGAAGACATCACGCTGTTACAGAGCAGCTCTCCTCAGCAGGCACTAATAACAGCGTAGCTGTGGGTTTAATAAAAAGGAATGGAACGAATTATGGTCCCATCCTAGTCAGGGCCATCATGTACTGCAGCGCATTAGCGTGGCCTCAGCAGCCAGCTCAGACCAGCAGAGACGGGGAAGGGAAAATGGGATTCAGTGCTATAGGACTGAGGGGGAACCCACAAAGAGATATAGACAATACATCTGTGGACGAGGGATGTTCACCGAGTGCCGGTATTGTTTGCTACCAGTTGCTCTTCATGATACTGGGGTGATAAGATTCTGGACAAACAATACTGTTATCGATACTTTTTGAATGTCTACCTAACAGTCATGTGAAGTTCCTCCACTGCACTGTTCTGTTTATGTTTTTTTCTATGATCTTCTGTTCTAAGAAGCTTTTAATTATAAGAATAGCGTTCTGTTCTGATCCTCCTTGTGGGAAAAAAAAAAACTTGAACCCTTTAACATCTTGTCTTTATTCTTTACTGTAAATTATGTTGTAATATCCATGAGTATTGATATAAATAGGTATAAAGAAGGAGTATTGATATTGGTATTGTATTGATACAATCTTAACCATATCCATGCCTACTATGGACGGCACAAAGACTTATGATGGTGCATCAGCTGTTTGATGAAGGTTAAATTTGATTGTAAATTCAAATTAATACTGTAAAAACTGCTCACCAAAAAACTGATGAAAAATGATGTTGCAGGTGGAAGTGATGACCTCCTGAATGAGACAGAGTACCAGGTGGTGACTAAAAAAAACAAACAAATAAATAAAAAAAACCTATGACTGGCTAATTTAATATTTATCAAAAAACTATGCATTTAATTAATTTCATTTCTGATGAATAGCAAATTTAATTTAATTTAATTTAATTTAATTTAATTTAATTTAATTTAATTTAATTTAATTTAATTTAATCTAATTTAATTTAATTTAATTTAATTTAAGTTAAGTTAAGTTAAGTTAACTTAAATTTAATTTAATTTAATTTTTCCCTCATGATTTTTACTGCAACAACATAATTAGGGAAAGTATAATTCTGTATAGTTCAATTCAATTAAATTCAATTCAATTTAATTCAATTCATTTTCAACCAGCAAAGTTCCAACATGTTGTTCCTGTGAGCTACTGTGAACACTATAGTTTGTGCACAATACAAATAAAGGGAAGATCCACTTGTTAAAATGTACCAATGTGCTATTATTAACAAAAACTTTGTAACAGATTTAGAAGAAAAAGAAAAGAAATATACATATTGCCTGAAATGTGCACAAATCCTTTCACATATAAAACGTGAACAGGGTAAATGAACGCACACATTTATTCTCCCATCATTACATTAATGGTAGCTATCCATCCACACACAAGGGGCAGAAACACAAATATTCCCATTTTTTCTGAAAAGTAGGACAAGCGCTAAATCTCCTAGAAATTTTCTTTCTCATTAAATCAGTAACAGAACACACACACAGTTGGCCCTCTGCCTTTCTCAGTGTGTGTTCCTCGTGTCTCATCCTAAAGTGGACTATTTTTTTAATAAAAGGAAAAATGCATGAAGAACATTCACAAAAGCTCATCTTGCCTTTAAGTGATAGAAATCTTTCATGAGATCTGTATAAAATAATTTGTTTATTATGGGATGTTGGCTGCTCAAAAATGAGTTGGCCCAAAATAACATAAGACCAAATGGCCTGAGAATCTTACTTGTTAGTAAAATACCTTTTTAGATGTTAAATGGGACTTTTACCTGACAGCAAAAGCAGTGCTTTTTCAGGGATTATCAGACAATAAAAAAAGAAAACTAACAAATAGATATAGATATAGATAAATAAAGAAAGAAATTCTTACTTTTTCCTAGAAATGGAAGCCCCACTATGACTTTTGTCTACCTACGGTGATCACCCTCTAAATGATTGCAAACCCTTTTGTCTGCTGTCAAAGATCAATCAAGCTTTAATTAGAGACTTCATAGAGCAGATGAAGACAAGAGCAGAGCAGCTGGCAGTGAAAGTGAGTGCTTTCACTTTGTGGGTGGGCAGTCTTGGTCCTAACCCATGTCTCTGTATGCAGTGACATGTCTATCCTTGGATCAGCAGCCAGTTCAGGAAGTGACAGGTTAGTTCAGACCAACATGGAAGGAATCCCAATCACTCCATCATGACAAATGCACGCTCTGCTATGTCGTATTTCATCCTCTGAATCTGACCTGAACCTGCGATAAAGTCTGCGAAGGCAGTCAGTTGCTTTATGTTTGTCCATTTACTGTGTGACTTCTGTCCCCTTTTTGTTTGACTGCTTGATCACCTGATGCTGACCTGCCAGCATGCAGCTCTGTCTTTAAATGGGTTTGTTTTATTGAACCTGCGCAGTTGTCTGTTATATTTGGATTACAGGCACCAGCTGGCTCGATCTGCTTCTCATTGTTTCTTTTTGGGACATTTAATTTGACCTCTCAACTGTTTTCCCCTTCACAGTCTGTGATGTTATCCTTTGGACCACCAGAGTTGAACTTCTGGTGTTCCACTCGACATTGTACATAAGAATAATGTGATGTAGACGGACTGTCTCTGAAGGGGCTCTGATGATCTGTCCTGTTTACTGAAGTGGTCAATAATGCATGTTACTTTGATGAGAAAAAAACAGGGGAGAGCAAGATTAGTTGCAGACCCAGGTAATATAAAACGGGTTTTCCTTACTCATTTATTTTTTCAATAAGATGTGATATATGTGTACTTTCATGAATAAATTCCATTCCAGTCATGATATTAACAACATAGTAACTGTGTAATTGATTTCCTTTCCTCATGATTACTTCGGCAAGCTGCAGCCTGGAGGTGACTGTTGCAAATGCAAAAGCATGTCCAACTAGCAAAAGATACATTTGTGTTATAAAAAGATGTATTAACTCAGGCAGCTATAGTATGCATACATGCACTGCAGAAGTGGAAGCCACGTACATACACATAAACACAGACATAAAATCAAATTTATCTGCTCAACATCCTTATAATTGCGGGTCCATCAATACCATATTACCTGCTTCTTTCACTGCCTATTGATCAAGCCTGCAGCAGCTGTCCATGCTCTGGTTATGATGTGCTCTATTACCTGAGTGGTAGTGTCAGCCTGTCTGACTGAGGTGGTGGGACTGACTATGCATCACAGCAGGGTTGAAGGGATGGGGGATTACAACGTGTCCATTGATCTCTGGGAATGTGAAGTGCCTCTGCCTCAGATGGACACTTACGGCATGTGGAATTTGTTATGTTGACCTGAATAGGATGTATGGCTTGGCTTTTAAACAGTATGGATTTCTTAAAACTGATGAAAGTGATCGGCTTGGGTTAATGATGGCATTCAATTCATCAGAGTACCAGTTTTAAATTGGCCATAACAAAAAGGTTATTGGCAGTGAAATGTTGGCTTCATGAAAATTTATCAGGATTATTTGTGCAGTCACTGATGAATGCAATGTTCAAATACGTAATATTAATTTCATAACCACAGAAGGAATTGGTATTAGGTTTTATCAGACTGTACATGGAAAGCAGCACTCTGAGCTAAAAGCTAATGTTAGCTTGCTAACACGCACACAGTAATGAGGCTAACATGCTAACTTTATAGCACACTAACTTGTTAATGATTAATGTTTAATATGTTCATATTTATAGAGTGCCCTTTTAATTTTTTGTGTCATGGATTTTTGTTGTAATGGTGCCATTGGTAGGGATGGCCAAAACCAGCTTTTGGCTTATATGCTATATTGGAGTTTGCTAATTTTAGCTTCACCCAAAAGAAAAGAAGTTGGAAATAGAAACTGTTAAAGAAGGGACTGACTTCAGCTACTTTTAGCTATGTCTTAACATTTTCTCTAAAAACCAAGCTCAATAATAATAATAATATCACATAACTGTCAGCGATCATTGACTTTTCTAATGATGACCAAGGAAGAGCTTATACTTGCTTTCTTTATATTATCCTATAAATATGATTACACGTGATTATATTCTTATATACCCTCATATATTAACTTAATATTTATGATACTACTTGCAGTATTTATATTAAGGGTACAATACTTGGTGGGCACGTTTATGCTACATTATGGGAACTATTTTCCGTATTTTACCATCACTGTGAAGACGTTTTGCCTTCGTGGGGACATTTTCCCGGTCCCCACGGGTCCAAACCCCGTTTTGAGGGTCAAGATTAGGTTTTAGAGATTAAGTTACAATTAGGTTTTGGTTAGGTTTAGGACAAGGGGTAAGTTTAGGCAATCATTTATGGGCATTAGGTTTGGGGTAAGGGGCTAGGGAATGTATTATGTTAATGGATCTACCCTACTGGGTTAGTAAACCAGACGTGTGTATGTGTATGTGTGTGTGTATGTGTGAGAGAGAGAAAGAAAGAGAGAGAGAGACACAATAGGCTATACAAATATTTTTATTATGTAAATACTCGTATGAAAAGTGTCTTATGAATAAAAGTGATCTGATTTTTAAATTTGATTTGAATCTTGCGCTCAGGCAGGTGTGGCATGACGCTATGTGATTCTTCTAAAAAAAAATTTTATACTGCACTATTACACAGCTTTTTTGGTAGCTGCATGAAGGGGGGTTCTCAAGGAAAATAGGTTGGGAACCACAACTCTAAGCAATACTTTTTATCTATAATTTACTGTCAAGTATGAAATCTAATCGTGGAACATGTATTGCACATATTTAAAACCAGACAGAGCTGTGTGGGCCTTCTGATGTCTGTTTTAGCCATGAGCCACCACTGAAAAGTCATTTGAAAATGATTAAAGAAAATAAAGATTTCCGAGGTAGTGTTTGTCTTTCCTTCCTCATTCTGTGAGTGCTGCTTTACTTAAAGTCACTGAATTAAGAATAAAAATAACATGTCGTTTCTCATTTAGTCAGTTTCTGGTTTGTCTTTTTCCACAAGTATTTTGTCTGTGTGTCTGCCCAAGTCCTTCTGAGTGACAGAAAAGACAAAGCTGCAGTGAAGTATATGTTCATTATGGTTGGAAAACTATGCTATGTGTTGAGGTAGCCTAGATGAAGACTAATTGTGACTATTTTGACGGTCCATTTGATGTAACTTTTGCTGATGATTTAAATTGTGAACATTAACTATATCTGCTTATTACTGATCTTTTATCACAGTTTCTATGTTTGAGACAGGAAACAAGTGATGGGAAAATGTGGTGATTTCTCTTTTTCTTGCTTTCTCATCTAATTTCTCTCACTGGTGTTAAACTCCTGACCCGGACTCTGGACTCATTTCCTCAGATTCATGCAGACATCTGTCCTGCCCTGTGACTGTATCAGCCACTTATCTCTCCATCTCTTCTTTCCCTCTTCAAAAAAATGATATCTGTAAATCCTGAGCTGTTGTGCCTCTAAATTAATCTTTTATCCCCGTATGTGACATGCTTCTTATTGAACACTGACCATAAATCTCTGGCCTGCTTGCAGTCTCCGAGGAAGGCATCCTGATGTTAGATAATGAGACTTGGGGAGGTGATCTGGTTTTCTATCAGACCCTCCAGGGAGGAGATGTGATATGGTTCCCATCTCTGCCTCCAAAGTGGGAATTAACTGTGGTCCATCTCCAAGCAGCACAGAGGAGGACAATATCTCCAATTTGTGGGTAATCACTGTAGACAATAAAGCTTGATTAACTTTTCTCATGGCGTTAGATGATATTTGTTTGGACTAAGCTATTATGAGAACACAATAAAATCAGAGCATGTGCTGTATTATTGACAAACAGGCCTGAAGGTTTTCAAAAAGAGGTTTCTGAGTTATTTCAAGCAGTGTCTTCAAATTTCACCGCAACTATTTGACTTTGTACTTTTCTTTTTCTCTTAAGTGGTGGATTTAAAGAATTATCTCATATATTCAGCAAAAATCTGAAGGTGTTTGTGCAGTTTTCAGGACATGCTCAAAAAAGATGTCACGTCATGTCACGTATATGTAAAAGTTTCTGTCTCATTTTGATGGCACACCAACATCATTGCATGCATTTCTTGAGCCGTCACTGCCCAACAGCATCCAAGGCTGAGAAAGTTCACTATGCAACTTTTCCCATCAGGGATGCGGCTGTGACGTTGCAGCTGACTATTGGTTGCGCACCACGTCTCATAGCAAACAGATATGAACCAAATATGAACAGAGCAGGTGTTTTTCAGATTTTCTCAATTGCTAAAACATTAAATCCCATTCTTAAAGCCAATTTTTCAGAAGCCTAAACCGAGGTATCAAATCAGTCCCCCTGTGATCAAAACCTAAAGCACGTTTCACATCACTAGACACTGTTTGCAAAGATATTTGCATTGTGATGCATTTGCTGTGCACAATGGTAAACACATGCACATTTTGATCATAACTAAGACACAGGTGTCAACAGGTAAACACAGTGACTCAAAATTGATTTCACCTTTGGTTGATGATGAGGGAACCAACATAAACCAGTTGAGGAAGCTGTGGGAGGTCAAGATTTTGCAATGGATAGAGGAAATCAGAGAGGAAGAGAACGCATAAGAGGTGGTCGCAGAGCTAATTGAGGATGGGGATGTAAGGGAGCAAAATCAGGTCCGACGCAGAGCCTTCATTTCAGGTGAAATCTGTGCAACTGTGATCGACCATGTCACAGTATTACCTCCATCAGGGAGGTTATGTTTTTGGTAGCGTTGGTTTGTTTGTCTGTCAGCAACTTTACGGAAAAAAGTTCTGCATGGATTGACCTGAAATTTTCACCAGTCATTAGCTTCAGCCCAAGAACGAACCCATTACATTTTGGTGGCGATCCGGATCACCTTCTGGATCCAGGAATGTTTTGAAGGATTCTTCATCATTGCGAGAGCTGCTTGGCGGAGGTCTGTGCTCTCCAAGTGTTTTTCTAGTACTTTATGTTATGAGTTCTCTGTGTTGTGACATGATGCATTTGGCCTGATGTAAATAATAAAAAAAAACCCAACATTTTGACAGCATGATGTTCTGAGAACTATGTTTTCCTTTTTTCCTTCTAGGGTTTCCTGATTGCTCTGTAGTGCTCTATATTTTGCTGTGCTTGGGACATGATTTGAAAATACAGGTACTACTCAAAAAATTAGAATATCCTGAAAAAGTTATCTCTGTAATTCAACTTAAAAGGTGCAATTTACATATTGTATCGACAAATAATGTGTGAATCAATATATTTCAAGCTTTTGTTTGGATGTTGCTGATTGGAACTGGTAGCTTCAGAAAACCTGAAATTCCAAAAATTAAAAAAAATTAGAATACTGTGAAAAGCTCCAGTATTGTAGGTTTAGAGTGTCACATTCTTATCAGATAAGTAATCCAAAACACCTCCATAAGTGCCCTGAGCCTTTAAAAAGTCCCTGTCTTGGTTTAGAAGAATTCACAATCATGGGGAAGACTGCTGATCTGACAGTTTTGCAGAAAACCATCATTGACTCCCTGCACAAGGTGGGAAAGACACAAAAAGTGATAACAAAGGAAGCTGGATGTTCTCTGAGTGCTGTGTCAAAGCACATTAATGGACAGTTACAGTTTTTCTCAATTGCTAAAACGCTATTTTTGAAATGTCCCCTCAGTTTTTCACAACTTTAAACACTAAACCCCAAACTCAAACTACTTTCCCAAAACCTCTTTTTCTTGCTGCAAAAGGAAGTTACTGACTAAAGAAGATAAAGGGGGGGGAGAAATAAAAAATTTTAAAGAGAAGAAACTAGACAGGAGAGGGGGAAGGAGGAAAGAAGAAAAAAAAAAAAAAAAGGGGGGGGGGGGGGGGGGGGGGGACGGGATAACCCACATCAAAAGGGAGGGACAAAACAGCATCACCTGGCCTCAAAAAGAGACACTATTGTCGAATCATGCCCCAAGCACAGCAAAATGTAAAACACTACAGAGCAATCAGGAAACACTAGAAGGAAAAAGGGAAACATAGTTCTCAGAACATCATGCTGTCAAAATGTATGTTTTTTTATTTACATCAGGCCAAATGCATCATGTCACAACACAGAGAACTCATAACATAAAGTACTAGAGCGCAGACTTCTGCCAAGCAGAACTCGCAATGATAAAGAATCCTTCAAAAAAATTATGGATCCAGAAGATGATCTGAATCACCACCAAAATATAATGGGTTCGTTCTTGGACTGAGGCTCATGACTGGTGAATCAGTCCAGAACTTTTTCCATAAAGTTGCTGACAGACAGATAAACAAACCAACGCATCAAAAACACAACCTCCTTGGACTGTAGCATGGCAGATCGCAGTTGCACGGATTTCACCTGAAATGAAGGCTCTGCGTCGGACCTGATTTTGCCCCCTTATGTCCTCACCGTTGACCACCTCTTATGCATACTCTTCCTCTCTGATTTCCTCTATCCATTGCAAAATCTTGACCTCCCACAGCTTTCTCAACTGGTTTGGTTCCCTCATCAGCCAAAGGTGAAATCAATTTTGAGTCACTGTGTTTACCTGTTGACACCTGTGTCTTGGTTGTGATCAAAGTGTGCAACATGTGTTTACCATTTTGCACAGCAAGTGCATCACAATGCAAATGTGTTTGCAAACAGTGTTTAATGATGTGAAAGGTGCTTTCGGTTTTGATCACAAGAGGACTGATTTGATACCTTGGTTTAGGCTTCTGAAAAATTGGCTTTGAGAATGGGATTTAGTGTTTTAGCAACTGAGAAAAACTGTAAGTGGAAGGAAGAACTGTGGAAGAAAACAGAGCACAAACCGGAGGGCTGATCCCAGCCTGGAGAAGATGGTCAGGAAAGGACCATTCAAAGGTGTGGAGGACTTCATAAGGAATGGACCTGTGAGCTTCATCAAGTCCAGCATAAATGCAGCCGTCTACCAGGACATTTTGGAGCACTTCATGCTTGCTTCAGCAGACCAGCTGTATGGGGATGCAGACTTCATCTTCCAGCAAGACTTGGCACCTGCCTGCATTGCCAAAAGTACAAAATCTTGTTTCAACAACCATGCTTGATTGGTGTAGTGGAAATTCCCACGTAAGCTTGTCATGATCATTTTTACCTGCTTATAAGAGCCATATTTCATTAAGAGTGATTAGCTTATTTACTTATAAATGTGTGAAGTACAATATGCTTGTGTTACACTGGTGCTGCAGGGGTAAAGAAGAGGTCAGCTATGAATCAGAACAAAACTATAAACAGCTTCTATCAGACAATATAAGATCCCTTTTTTAAAGGTTAAGCACAGGATACCAGTTCCTCTGCCTTTAGGTCAGGGTCCCAAAATTGACTTAGCGTCGGGGGCCAGAGGGTGTTGTCTGTCTGGATATCTTACTCATAGATCAGGTGCAAGCTGAGCTGGACCTGATAGATGAGACAACGTCTGTTTAACTGTAAGGCGTGAACCAATCACTCCCCTTTCAGCACCAGTATATCTATTGCAAATGAGGAAGCGAGGTCAGACTCGCTGAGCAGATCCGCCTACTGAGTGACTCTCACTATTTTTCATATGCTGCAGCATTGAATAAAACTTTGTTAAAACTTCTCATCTTCGTGCCTTTATTAAAGAAAAATTCCTCAACACTTGGCCCACATACTCACCTGAAATGAATATGTGGGGCATTGTCAAGAGAAAGCTGAACGGGAAGAAACCAAACAATAGAGAAGAGCTAAAGGCTGTGATTGAAGCACGTTTGTCTTCCATAACACCTGAGACATGCTACAAGCTGGTTGCATCCATGCCACACCGGGTTAAGACAGTCATTCAAGCAAAAGGGGCCCCGACCAAGTACTAAGTACAGATGCAAGATTTTACTTTAGGAGGCCTGACTTTTTTGTATTTAAAGTCCTTTTTAAATTGATTTCATGAAATATTCAAATTTTTTGTTTTTAAAATTGAGATTTTCTTAATCAGCAACATTTAAACAAATAAAAGCTTGGAATATATTGATTTGCATATTATTTGTCTATAAAATATGTAAATTGCACCTTTTAAGCTGAATTATAGAAATACATGAACTTTTCCACAATATTCTAATTTTTTGGGTAGTACCTGTAGAGTCGCTTTTTGAGGCCAGGTGATGCTGTTTTGAGTCAATAACTTCCTTTTGCAGCAAGAAGCAGAGGTTTTGGGAAAGTAGTTTGAGTTATGTGTTAGTGTTTAAAGCTGTGAAAAAGTGAGGGGACATTCAAAAATAGTGTTTTAGCAATTGAGAAAAAAGTAACGCGAATCATGGCAGATTCAGAAAATAAACACAGGGAAACATTCCTGGAGGAAGAAAGGAAAAGAAAGAGAACAAGGGACAGAAGAGACAAGACTGTGTTTTACTGGCTTGAGTGAGCTCACAGGTGATGCACTAAGAAAATATCTGTTACATTGTTGGTCTTTAAAATATGTCCAAACTTGACTGGTAATGTATGATTAACTGGTAACCAATTTAATCAGTAATGTATAATTAACTGGTTACCAATTTTGGTAAAAAAAAAAAAAAAAAAAATCTTTGGGACTGAGTGGTAAAGTTTTTGATTAGAATTTCTATGGTTGTTCTGGAAAAAGTAAAATTAAATCAAAGTTCTCCCACACTGTAAATTGCATTTACTGCAGCCATTTTTGTTGTTCCAATGTATTCTTTTATGTCAAACTAACAAGCTTCTGATATGTTGTTGTTATAAATCAATATACTTAATCAAACAGAACTTAAACCCACAAAAAATGCTCCATTCAACCCCAAATTTTAAGGTAGCTCTTTAAATCATGTTTTCAAGTTAAACATTTCTCAGCGCACCGTTGACTTAAGGAATTTACTTAAATTATTTGACAAAAAAATTGATGAATAGATTTTAAATTGGAAGAATTATGCCATGCACCAGATTACATTCCTTCTAACTTCTTTAGAATGTGATTTTTCTTATTATCCTAAATGTGATTTATGTATTTGCTTATTTACTAAAAATAAGCTAAATGTGATGTTCTCATTTTGGGTGAATTATCACCACATATTTTAAAGACAAACAAACAAACAAACAAAAAAAATTTAGATTATATTTTTATTCTATGGTAAGACATACAAAAAAAAACTGCATTAAATAGCTGAATGTAGATTAAAGATAACCTATTCTCTTTTGAATAGCTTTACATAAAAGAAGGTGGATCTGATCAACCTTAGGGGAATAAAAGACCAAAATACCCCATGATGGGTAACTAAGGATGTGTCCCAAGCTTCTCCTGGAAAAGAATATAGGATAAATCTTGCGAAGAAGACCTTCTGAATGTAAATGGTACATTACCAAAATCACAGCAAAATGTGATACAGTTACAAAAACATGATCTATTGGAAAATTTATTTAAAAAAATTGAAAAACTAACTGTATTTTGAGTTCATTGGCAGAAATCTATGTAGCCTATATCAGCTTTGCCGTTCAAGACCTATTTTTGATCTCACAGGTTGTGGGTTATTGCTGGTTGTGCTGGTGTGGTATTGTAAGTCCTTTCCCTTTGATTTGCTATGGAAAAGACAAAATTCCTAGAGGACCAAGATTAGCTAAGCTTTGGCTTGGTTTTCCACTATAAAATCTACACTTTGGTAGATTTTCCTTTGAAGCTGTTGTCTGAGCTTTTCATTCATGCACGTTCGCTATCATTTTTGGAGCTTAAGCCTTTTTGCGATTAAATTGTCGTCGGTCTCTCTTTTCAACCCATTAGCATTTGGACTATGTGTGCGATCATATCTGAAGGCTACACACTGTCAGATTTTTGGATGGCCTTAAGGAAGCCCATCTGCATTAATTTAATATTCAAAATGCCTCACTCTCAGTAGGATAAGCTTCACAAGTTGTTCCATGAACAAGACTTTTGGTATGAAAGTATAACTGCCCATGGCCTTGAACATGAGAAAGTCTACAAAAATATCATGGTATAAATTGTATTAAGATAGACACTGTAATAACTAATTGCCATAAAACATCATTTTCCTGGACTACTAACTGCTTACAGTAGTCTTTAACACAAAGACGCCCTAATGAAATGTGAAAAAATTGTGCTCATCAGCACAAATACACATTCATCTGTTTGTGACTCCTTTTTTTCCCCCATGACTATATTCGCCTCTTTATGCTGCGGCTTAATATGAAGCTTTCCTCTGGATGATGTGGAGGTTCTAACAGCAAACTTTAACCTACTAAATGACTTTGTTTCTTCTTCTTCTTTGTAAATGTCAAAGCCCAATTAGCCCCAGAATGGCTCAGTGTAACAAAGTACCTGTTTAGATTCATAACTTGTTGGTGGATTTACTTCATAATCACAAACCATACTGCAATTCAGATAATGTCTTTATCTTGATAGATATAGATGTGTGGGAAATTCACTGAAATTGCAAATGGAAACTCTCCTGAGTGACTGTAGCTGGTAAAATGTTATTCTACTGTCTGGCCAAAAGGCTGTGCAGTTCTTCCCTCCACCATCAGGTATTAGTAAGCTGGAGTACATTAAATGCCTGTGATATTACTCAGTAGATGAATTTGTAAAAGCTGTGTACATAAATTTACCAAGAAGATGGTAGATGGGAGCGCTGCGCCTGTCGAAAGAAAGATGACTGTCTGTTACAAACGGATGTCATCAAATGTAGAAAAACAGTGGAAAACCTGAACTTTTGGCACAGGGATTACTTTTACACATGTTTACCTCATTATATGAAAGTTCGGCTATCATTAATCCAGCACAAGCATCTACCAGTGTAAATGAAATAAGAATAAAAGGCTTACAAAGGCAGAACAATTCATATTTCTATGTTGATAGCAAGCACTGAAACTAAAAAAAGTAACAGAATGGAAATAACACAATGAAACCTGGTCACGAAGAATTTTTAGCAGGGCTATTGTTCGTTTTAAAGTATGTACAGTATAGTTTTAAAAAATAAATAAATAAATTAAACAATCAGATTTTTAAATAAGCTAACAAAAATTATTTGATCGACAGGCAAGGCAAGTTTATATCATATTTAATGTACCAGACAATTCAAAGTGCTTTACATAAAACCTTAAAAGCATTACAGCAGAGTGGAGAAGAAAAGAAAATATTAGAAAAAGAATAAAAGAATAAAAAGCATGATTTAGAAATAAAAACAAGAGAGAAAACATCAGGTCTTAAAAAAAGCTGTACAGATTTGAACTTTGGGGGAAAAGCTATTTAAATGCAGCAGTGAACTGGGTTTTTTTTCTTAAACCGTTTAAATAAACTGAGTGTTTCAGCTGCTCCGAGGCTTTCTGAGAGTTTGTTCAGTCATTTGGAGCATAGAAACTTAACGTAGCCTCTCCATTCTTACAAACACTAAACAGATGCAACTAAAAAAACATCAACACAAAAATAACTAAATAATACTGGCAACAGCAGCAATAATACCAGTTAATGGCTTTAATAAAAGCCTCTTTTTCAGGCCATTTTTCTTTTTTTCTATCCACATTGTCCCCTAAGTTGGTGAAAGATGATCAGGTCCCTGAAGACCTTCTTCATCTTCTCAGTGGGAGTAAGAAGAAACTCCATCTGACCTGAGAGAGCCTTCAGAGAGAGACTCGAGTATACAAGAAGAGACTTGACTCCCCAGACATCTGTTATGTGGAATGGCATCTAATTTACCTTTTAAAGCAGTGGGAAAAATAAAGAATGGGAGAAAAGGGATAGAATTAAGCTTTGAATAGTAGGTCTGTATATGTGTCAGTGTGAGAGGACGTTAAAGCTGGCCAGCCTTTTATTATTTTTACTATATGTGGATTATACTGATTAAAATATCTCAATTTAGAATAGAAGTTTTCTTGCTAGGAATTAAACCAGTAAAATGAAATAAGATAAAATGTTTCAGCTGGAAACAGCTTTCATTATAAGGTCTAATAATATGTACATAACAGAATTTAAACTGTTTTACATACTAAATTATTTATCAACTGCCGTAACACTCTTCATTAAAAGGATTCAGTTTAAACTAATCTGAACATTAAGCTTACTGCTGCTGAGTAAATAATTATTGAAAATAACCTAATTGTGTTAACCAAGTTGGATTTCTGTCATCATTTTGCAAATTAATGCTGACACACCAAGTCATTATACTCCCTAATTTAGATTGACACAAATGTAATGACATCAATCTGTTACAGTCATGTTTAATCTGCAGCTGTAATTTAAACCACCAACAAATAATTGCCATAGTTAATTACCAAAACTGCATTTTCCCAGAAGAATAGATAACACATCTCTAAGAGTTTGCCTGTTTCAGGAGCTTGATGAGCACTTTAAGGATCAAAGGTCGGCCATAGATACCCAATGTGGGGTCAGCTTCATTAGGTGTTAATGATCCTCTGACAGGGCAAGTTGTTGGCTGTGCTTTCTTTTGTTATTTTCCAGATATCTTCCTTTATTATACACAGTAAAAGACAACTTGCTTCTTAAAAAGACTGATATCCTAGCCTTTTTTTCTCTGTTTCTGAATTTTATCTCCTTTTTTCTTCAACATTACTAAATGAATGAAACTCTAAACCCATGTTGGAGGTGAAAAACCACATTAACCTTGACTGAAATGGCTCTGCTGAGCATATGGCAGAATCAATGTTGGGACCCATTCGTTGAAGAAACCGTCAACAGCAGAGCACTCAAATGAGAAACTGCACACAAGCATGCATCACAGGAACTTGGATTCATTCCCACTGATTTGTAATCAATGAATGGCACGTGTCCTTGTTCTTCTTTTGATATGTTAATTAGAGACAAAACTTAGGTGCAAGTTTTCTCCGCTTTGCTGAGGGAATGCAGCGTTTGCGGCCAAAACCCAAGTGTTTGCTCGCTTAATTTGAAGCTTTACTCATCAAAGCGGGAAAGGCCCCATATTAAAGCAATTACAGACTGTATGATTTGGCATCTACGCAAGCAGTTATGATAAATAGACAACAGCAGGAGCAAGAGGGTGAAGAACATGTTTCTTTTCAAGTTTAAGACTTTGATTCCAGTTCCCTTTTAAGTTGACCAAGTTTCTAAATTGAACAGCCTTGTCTTCCTGACAAACAGGGCCGGTTCAGTCCCTCAATGAGTGTTAAAAAGTTTTTGCCAGTGAACACAATTTAAAAATGTATTTATTCATGAAAATGCATCATTAACCCTTTTGTATAGCGCAGGCCACACAACTCCCATTGGCCAGAATGTTTCACAACAACATCAAAAGCTGAAGATATATGAAACATAAATTGACCCTTAAGGGGGAAGTTTGTTTGCTTTTTCAAACTGGACGTATTTTCTAGCATGAAATATGTTAATTTACTCACCCAGACAGTTTTGGTGCAACTTGAATTCCTTCGGGAGATATTTGGATCCACTTGAGATCAGTGTATGTCCAATATAATGGAAATAATGGGGCAACTGCGCGCAGCCTCTAAATAAGGCATTATCTGCCACAAACTCCTTCATTTCACCAATGTTTTGTTACGAAACATTAGTTGGAGCCCCCCTGTGAGCGCAAAGCGTTTTTTTTGTGGTGATTCGTCCTTATTTACAGACATTTACTTGTTATGGTGTCGCATAATAGTGATGTCATCAGAGCCGCTGCAGTAAAAATGTCTGTAAATAAGGACGAATCACCACAAAAAAGCTGCTTAGATTCGTTTCGTAACAAAACATTGGTGAAATGAAGGAGTTTGTGGCAGATAATGCCTTATTTACAGGCTGCGTGCGGTTGCCCCATCACTTCCATTAATGGGCCTTTTCCATTGCAGCTGCACACGGCATGGTACAGCACAGTACAGCACCACACGCTAAAGACGACCAGGCCGGTTTTTGTTTCCATGCAGGAGAAGTAGTAGTCTACTACCTGGAAGTAGGCGGAGTTGGCGCGGTCGAGACTGCGGTGACGTCACTGCCGTGCCACGCGGTGGGCAGTAAAGTAAAAACAACAATGGAGGCATTGGATAATATTGAGGTGTTACTGCTGCTGTTGTTTTCTCTGTGGCTTGTAGTCACCGAAAACAGAGCCAGATATTTTTAGAAGAGGCGAGGCGAAACACGTATGACGACAACTTCCTTTGGCCAATCAGTGGAGAGCCGTCAGGTACGTCACGTTTTGTGTAGGTTCAGCACGGTTAGAGCTAGCTCTGAAACGGGTGCAGAAAATCGGAACGGCTTGTAACGGGTTTTCCCAGAGGAAACACAGATAAAGTGTGCCGTGTTGTGTGGAAGGGTTACGAAAATGGACAGTGGAAAAGGCCCATATGTTGGACATACGCTGATCTTGAGTGGATCTAAATATCTCCCGAAGGAATTCAAGTTGCACCAAAACTGTCTGGGTGAGTAAATGATTGTATTTCATGCAAGAAAATAGGTTCAGATTGAAAAAAAAAAACTTCCCCTTTAAAGAAGCTATCGCTTTAAACCAAAGCTGCAACCTAATGTGTCAAACACACGTGGAATATGTTCATATAACGTGCCAGACTTGGCTGACAGCACACTCTTCCTCTTCCTCACGCTTCCTTATTATGTGATCAAAGGGCAACAGATGACTCCGCTATCAAATGACTTCAATACAGTGAAACAAAAACAACAACAACAACAACAGAAAAACCCATCAGCTGGCAGCTGATTAATTACATTTCTTCTTTTCAGGCAACATTCTCTTTGTCACTTCAGGCTGCAGTCTGGCCAATCATAAAGGATTCTATCTAATAACATCGTTACTAAGGTTTCTCCTTCACCAGTTCAACCCAATCAGTCCCAGTAAGTAAGTCTATTACTGGAAGGCGTTAACAGATTAATAGCCATCTATTCATCGTCTGAGAATAACCTTCTCCCTACCGGGGGGAAATGAAATGACCAGAGCTGACCCTGGGGGTGAACTGCACTTTGAACTGTGACCCCCCCCCCCCCATACCAGCCAGAGAGCTGATTCTGACCTCCGCGGAGAGGAGCATGGTGTGGAGTGGAATAGTGACCAGTTGCTCAAACCCCTTCAGGAATGACAGATTTCTTTTGGGGCCATTAAAGAGGAAAGTGTGTATCAGTTCTGTGGTGGAGCTGGAACAGGATTGTGTTCAGTTTCATGATGGAAAATGAGTTGGTGTCTAACGCTATATCTATCCATCTATCCATCTTTCCAGGATAGTAGGATGATGCTCGGTCTATGGCTTTTAGTCAGACTCAAGGCAACCTCGTCATTGGACCATGTTGGTTTGCGTGTTGACACTTACATTGTTGATGATCACAGTGATAATAACATCACATGGCTGCAGTTGCCAGGTTTTTAAAAATGGTGGTGTTTAAACGGAGGAACTGCTTGTATGACTCATCCACTGATCTGGACTGTCATTTTTGGCTCTATTCATTCATACCCAATGGAAACAGTGAAAAAAGACCCTAAAAGGCAGTTGGTACCAATGGTAAACATACCATTGATTTAATAGACAAACTCTATGTCCTTTACAAAGAAAGACAGACCATGGGGAAGTAGGACATGGTATTGTCATCATCTGTTTTGTTCCTGTTGTTCTAGTGTTGTAGTCAAGACCACACCACCAAGACCAAGACATTACTGAGACCAAGATGTTGCCAAGACCAGGGACTGAGACCAAGACATTAGCCAGTCCTACACAATGTCTTGGTCTTGGTCCCCAGTCTCTGTAATGTTATGGTCTTGGTGGTGTGGTCTTGATTACAATACTACTTGAGTCCTTGCTTTTGTAGTTCTCATGTTCTGTTAAGTTTCTCTTCTACTGTAGCTGGTTTTGCTTCCTTTGTTACATTTTAACACTGTGTTTCCTTTTAATTTTGTTTAGCTTTACTTCCTGTCCAGGTTGCCTTCCTGGTTTTAGTTTACTGTTTGCTACACACCTGCTTTGCACCCATCAGGTCTCTCAGAACGATACAGATCTGGGCATGAAAAAGTTCCCCTTTCAGCCGACTGCCAGCCAGTTACCAGCCACTTACCAGCCACTTACCAACGACTTGTCTGCTAATTCAATTGCACAGAGAAACACCTGTGTGCCCAGGGGAAACGATTTCAGAGCATAAATGAATGCCCAGAACAAGGATGTTTCTACACGCCAAGTTTGGACACCGTAAGTGATGGCGTATTTGCGGGACAAATCGTTCAGCCAGTGATAGTGCAGTAATGGTGCACTATTAGTGCACCACTTCTGGCAGAAAAAGGAGGAACTTTTTCATGCCCAGATCTGTATCTTTGTAGTCTTTCTGATAAATCTCTGCGTTTTGGAAATTGTCCACATTCCTGTTCATCCTGTCTGTTCAACTTTGTTTTTCATAGTTTTTTTGTTTTTTTTTGCCAAAGTAGGATGTTTTGTTCTACTGTACCTTACCGTCTTCTTCAGCTTTTCCGGGATCGGGTCGCGGGGACACCTGCCTAAGCAGGAAACCCCAGGCTCCCCTTTCCCCGGCCACAACTGCCAGCTCATCCGGGGGGAACCTGAGGCGTTCCCAGGCAAGCCAGGAAATGTAGTCCCTCCATCGTGTTCTGGGTCTTCCCCCGGGGCCTTGTCCCAGTGGCGTGCACCCGAAACACCTCACCAGGGAAGCCTCACCTGGATGCTTCCCAAGTGATTTTTTGTTATTCACCAGTGAATTTTTATAAATTTGAGTTAATTCTTCCCCAGCTGTCAAGTGGTTTGCATTTGAGTCCTGTTTCGAATCTTCTTTAGTCACCAACCTCACGACAAACATACACATTGAGCATGGTTCTAATTTCTGTTATGTTAATGATACAAAGTGTGGCAAGGTATGCAACAGAGGGGATTTGATCCCCAGACTCCCGGTTTCAGAGTCACGTGTGCTTACCAGTCAGCCAAAGGGACATCCCTGTGGCCAAGTAGCCAGGGCGCATGATCAGTCAGAGGCACAATGACAGGACCCCACACTGTCACAAAGGCTTTACAATACTACATAATACAATACGATGCAATACATCGTCACAGGATGCAGTATTATTCTATCTATTGTACACACAAAAAAAATTTGCCTCGGACTCAAATAAAAGACATTGATGTCTTTATCAGTCAAAGGAAAACATAATCCCAGTGATATATCACACATATTTTCAAATGTATGCACTATATTAAACTAGTAGCAGCTAATGTTAATGCACAATAACACACCATAGCCATACTGAGGATGATGTTTGTTTTTATACAGCGCTAGAGAGAGTGAGGCCAAATAAAATAGACAATGATGCTCTAAAACCTAAAACATATAATGAGATGTTATGCCATGCAGTATCTCTCTTCATATCAGAAATGTAAACGTGAATGAATCTAACTGTTGGGATAGGGTTTCACATTACTGTCAGGATGATAGAACTTGATCATCTGTCATCTTCAAACAAGATTTTGAGGGAAAGTAACTGTTTATTTTTTTTCAATACTGCATTGTGCTTGGAAAGCCAGATTGATCAGTTTTCCCTTATTCCTCTTGCCTGACTGAACCTGTGTACTGTGTGAAAAAAAAAAAAATGGCTGCCAGACTGGTAGGAAGTCCTCAAGCAGTCATTTCCTCTTGAGGTGACACTTGACTTCCTGCCAATCACTTTTACTGGAACTGTAAAGATCTGGAAGGGTATATTTGCCAAACCATTCCAGGGTTTCTTTGCAAACCTCTAATGGAACCATCTTGTTTAAATATGATCACGTTCCGGCCAGAATAACTTCAGTCAGCCAAGGAAGGAGAGGATTGTTGTTGTGAAGCTCTCAAGAGCAAAAAGAGACATGAAGGATACTTTGTATTCAGCAGGAAACTTGATGAGACTACTAGCTAATTTCATTGACATGTTCTTCATCTGTACACAACGTTGTATTGAAGATATTGTACACCTGGAAAGTAAATTAACCCCACTCACCTGTCAAATTTGACCTTTTTAAAAGTTGAACCCACAAATTAATGATTTCCTTTTAAAAAACTAAACCTTTGATATGTTTTTTACATAAGTTTAAAGATTTCAAGATTTCTTGTTGATGGAAAAACGCTGAGACTTTTGGGAATTACTGTATGATGGAGATGCTCACATTTCCTATACACAGCTGTAGCATGAATAGTAACTCAAGTAGCTCATCATAATCTAAAGTCTATTCTAAATATGTTACTTCCATTGAAAAGGGTCAGCAAATTCTACATTTAAGGACAAACTCTTATCTGAATCCATGTAGTAGCTAAAGAAACATTATTAATGTAGAGCTGTATTTCAGAACATTTGGAAAATGTAGTGCAATCCTGTTTCAACTCTGGGTTTAAATAGGGTTTGCTTTCCTCTGAGATAAATAGCCTATGAACTTTTAAAGCCAGAGTTGGTTGTCCTGTTCAAAAACTCTTTTTGTTATACTGAGTGAAATGGTCCTTCCATCCTGACAGTAGTCAATACATCATGTATTCATAAAAAGGAGGGGAAAACGTCAGACCTCTGTGAGAGCTGCAGTTGTGTAAAAACCCTGCCATTCGCACCGAAAGGCAGGAATTGTTAATTTGCAACTTATACTGTAGAAAGAATGAATGCCTTTATGTCTCGTCTCTGTCCCTCCCCTCTCCGTCCCACCTGGCTCCCACGTGACCCAGCTATGCGATGCTCGCTGTAAACAAATATAGCTAACGGACTGCTAACTGCTGCTGCGGCAAAATATCAAACCAAAACAAAACAACAGATAAGGATCAAGTCTTGGAGGTGTTGACATTTGCAATGTGGACTTTTTACACCGCAAAAGGAGTTGGAGGTGAGTGGATTCACGCTTTTAGAAACGTGGTTTGTCAGCTGTTTACTATCAAGCTAATGAGCTATCGGCTATTAGCCTGCTCGTAAATCATCGGCTCACACGTCCCTGCGCTCTGAAGGCATGGTTTTTGGTGGTGTGTTTTTTAAAATGTGTGTTTTCCAACATTGCCAGCCCTAGCTTTAATTGAAGGTGCAGCGTGTAACAAAATCAAAGGTCAGTGCCAGAAATTTTTTATATGATTAAAAACTGTGGTTCTATTGTTATCTAAACACTATACTAAAATGACTTTATTGTTTTTTCTCTAAAAATGAGCCATTCATATCTACTTGTTGTGGGTTCACATATATGGGAGCTGCCATATTTTATTTTACTGCGATGTCTCTTAATGGACAAACAACTCTGTGTGTGAAGTGAGACCCTCTGAGCTTTAAAAAAATACTGGCTTTGTTTGATAGGTGTTAGAGCACCGTTTGGGATTAGTAAGGCACGCCTTGAAGGCAAATACAAGAAAACAGTGCACATTTAGTGTAATTACTTGATGAAACTAGGTCCACTTATAGATGAAAACATGTTTATGTCTGGAAGAATCTTGGTCACTAATGGCCACAAGCTGTGCTTGGTATTTGAAGTTATTTCTATGCCCATGTGTATGACTAGATGTCAGTAATTCTTACACACTGTACCTTTAAAATGAAACAATACATGAGTAAATTTAAAACTATTAGTTGTCACAGTTTTAAATGTGCCTACTTTGTGACATTTCCACAAATCCAAATGGAAAAAAACAACCATACTTGGAAAATCCAGCCCACTATATTTGCTGGAAACTGAATGGCACTGATACCGCAACTGATTTGATTTTAAATGTAATCAGAGCTTAGATGAATATCAGCCCCTTTCTGATTGTGTAGCTCTGGAAAGTCATAACCTGATTTAACATCCATGTATGCCCTGGCTGCATATTTGTGTTCAGGGCTTGCATCGATTACAGAGGTATGGAAGATATATCAGGTGTTAAATAATATCTTAAAAATATATGATAGTGACCCGTGCTTGACCCCAGTGTTAAATCAAAATGACAGTGGAACATGGTACCTATAAGCACATATCCCCGCCACCTATAAACTAAACAGACAGTTATTGATTTGTGCCATCTCCCCTCAGTGGAGGTCCCAGAGGTTGAGAATGCAATATTAATGGATCAGGAGGGAGTTGTTGCATGGCTCTGTGTGTGATTATTTGTGTCAGTGTGGGCATGTGTGTCTGGGAGCATGCGTCCACGCTCGTAGCTCATTCAGGGCAACTCCATTAACCAGCATGGCTGTAGCAGTCAGCAGTTTATGGTGGCCTGGATCACAGGTCAGGGGGGAGCAGAGAGGTCAAAGATTCTCCAATCACCCTGGTCAATTGATTGCTTATGCATCAGAAAACTTCAAATTTAGCTCTTAGATGCCTTCAGCCACATGACCCTTCTTTAATCCCCCCACCACCACCACCACTTGATTCACTTTACTGGCTTACAGGTGATAACTCTTTTACAGTATGTTAAATGAGCAGCTCAACATTTAGCATACTTATTTTCTTTCCTGTCAACAAATAAGGTTCCACTATATCTGTTTATTCAAGGTTGAGCAACAAGTTAGCTTAGCACACTACTAAGACCCAGAAGGAGAATTTAACTCTGCAAAACAAAGTCATTTGATGTTTTGAGAAAATGTTGCGTCTGTACAAAATCAATCCACTCAGTGCCCACTGATCATTGCAAATCCTGTCATAATGATGCATGCACCCCTCTGCATTTTGCTTTGACTTTTTATAAGATCAATTCATGATGTGTAACTCAGTAAGTACATGCCAGTACTGTTCCCTAACAACCATAAAATCATTAATTTAGCATAAATCTGGTTCTCTGAACTGGTGTGTTCAGAGAGGGCACATACAAACAACCACTGCACAAAATCATTAATTTAGCATAAATCTGGTTCTCTGAACTGGTGTTCAGAGAACCAGAACCCCCACGCCCCATCCCCATCCATGGTGCATCATTTTAGCTTTGCTCATTGCAAAATGAGTTCGATTCTTTATTCATCGGAGTATCAATGTGCATTTGAAGCATTTTAAGTAAATTCTGCCATCTGGGGAAGATGCATAAACCACGATGAAGGCAGTGCAGTTACAGTAGCAAGCTAAGTGTCAGATACAGCTAGATGGCACCTGTAGACGATAATGGTATAGAAAGTCTAACATTGCTGTGTTAGGATTAGAGGTGACATGTGCGTGTCTTTAGCATTTGCTCCACTGAATCACAGAGCTCTGATTTCAGACTTCTTCATACTGTAGTTCTTGCATATATCTTACCCATTTCCCATGAAGATCTCCTAATACTCTGTTCTTTAGTTGTACTCTGGCTGAGCTAAGCAAATGACAATGCAGCTATGGTTCCAAATATTAACTGTTTAACCCAATTTGAGTGACTTTGAGAATAGATGACCATGTTGCGAAAATGACCATTTTTTGGACTATTACTTCACTAGTTGAAGAACAACATGTTTGCCAAGGTCGTTGTTATTCAGTCAGTGTTGTAGTTCACATGTACAGTAACACATGTAAAATGTCAATTATACAACAGCAGCATCCTCCCCCATTGAGATCGTGGCTGTATAATCCCAAAGGGCACGGATATTTAATTTATCCTGAAAATGGGGTTTCCTTTTTGTCTTTTTTGTGTTCTGTTTTGCTTTTTTGGCCAGACTGAAACTTTTAAATTGGATTAGTAGTTTTTCTCTAATTACATCTTAAAGTGTTATGGTTTAAATTTCATATAGCAACTGCAGCAGTGAAAAATGATAAGTCTCACATTATGGAGAGTGAACCCTAAAAGAATGCACTTACATTTTTCAGTAATCCAGCTGATGCAGAATGAGGGATTGCATAACAGAAGCTAATAGAATAAGACTTCTGCTCTGTATCATTTTCCCTTTTATCCATTGAGGGACAGAGTGAGTACATTTCACGGGCTTAACACTTGATTTTAGGAATATTTCAATATGCTTCAAATAAATGTCAGTTCTCCTGCTAAATCATAAAATTCTACAAAAGTGATTGACTGCATTTTGTAGTCTGTTATTCTCCTGTGGCTGGTAGTTCCCTTCCAAAACAAAATCATCTGCCCAGCAGATGTAAATTGTCTTCTTCACTTGTTTGGAATGAATATAAAGAGAAGGAAGCCATTTTTCCTCAGAAATGCAGCACATAAATAATACTAAGACATATTTGGAATAAAAGATTTAGTCAGAATTTTCAGCAGAATTAAAATACAAAATTCTCAGAGAAAACATCTCTAAACAGTTTGTCTTCTAATAAATTAATCCTTTAAAAAATACACAGTTGCATGAAAGTAACATTTGTGGAGGTGAGATTCCACAAACAGTTACAGATGTTCTTTTCAGATATGTAAATATGCTAAGCAATGCGTTGGGGTAATAAATAAGAGCAAAATTACAGCGTAGAGCGCTATGTTTGGCATGTATCAGGCATTGCATCCTTACTACACCTTCAAGAGATAAAGGGAAAAAAAAAGCCATGAAATGATTTCGCACTGAAAACAATGAAAGATAAATGAACTTCATACAGCTGTATATACATTGTATGAATTTCTTCTTAGCTATGCAGACGCAATTCAACTGATTCATGACAAGTCTTATGTCTCACCAGCACCCATTTATATTCATTGCGATTGTACCATTGTGCATAATTCAATGAATTGTCTTGGTTGTGTTTGTCAAGGCTTCTTAGCCCTTTTCCTTCCAGCTAAATTGTGTGTATTTCTCTTTGTAGCATTGGCTAGTTTGGGTTGTGCTTGTCTCATTGCAGCGGCTCTAATGAGTTTTTGCATTTCTAAGTGGCTCTGGAGGTTGAACGTGTAACTAATGTCAATAAAATGACTTCAGTAAGGCTGACATATTTGTTGGCATTCAGTTATCTCCACTTAGGTAATGAAAGAAAGGCATATTTTCCATAGTCAGTGGTGGACACAGTAAGACTGGTACTGGAATTTTTAAGATCTTTGGTGAGTAGCCATTCAGTTCCAGCCAAAATCATGGCCAGTCATTTGGTAAAACTTGAGATTAAAGGGTCTGTAAAAATCTCTGAGTCTGAGCAGGACCTCAGATGGTATCTGAGGATGGGGTCTACCCTTTGACTTCCCCAGGCAACGTGGCCTGCTGCTCCCCTCAGGCTTCTTCAGGCAGGGGAAACCTTTGGTCTGGTTGAAGTAGAAGTGTTTATCTGTAACCACTCGTTTGAGCCCTAGAAAGTCTTGGACCCGGCCCATCTCACCCGCTGGGTCTGTCACGAGACGTTCTCCACTGACAAAAAGGAAACGTGAGAGCGGAAAGTAGCGTAGCCAGTTCTCTAAATGCTTGGCGTAGATGCCAATGCGTATAGCACTCCAGGATGTGTCAATGAGGCCCCGAGTGGCATTGCGGAAGGCCAAGTTCTGGAAGGATGGGAGCCCGGGAGATTTGGACAGAGTCTGAGTGTAATCAGAAACAGCCCGGGTCACAGGATCCCGCACCACCACGATGAGTTTGGTGAGGCGGCTCATGGAGAGGACACGTCGAGGAGCTTCTTTGGTGATAAAATAACTTGGGGTTTTCTCCATGGTGATCTGACCCTCCAGGGTACGAGGCATCAAGTTCCTGTATGAAAAGGGGGGAAAAAAGACAGACAGAAAATGTTCTGATTAAAACTTTTATCTACAGTAAGCATTCCAAGAGATTAAAGCATTGGTATATATATGTATACATATATATAAAGATAAATTCCCCTGATATTCTCAGCACATTCTTTTGATGCTACCTCACTTGCCTCAGGCTTTTTGATTTGACTTTGTAATTAGAAGACCAAATCTGTGATTACAGGGAGATAAACATGACCTTAACTGCTGGCGCTGATGGAGCGACCATGCCAGTATAGACTGGGAAAGAGTGTGTGAACAGCTAGAGCAGGAAAGAAACCACAAGGCTATATTAACCTCAGGAAAGTAATTTCCTCTCATCCGCTGCTTCCTCCTAAACAAGCTCATAACTGCTGCTCTTGTTCCTCGTTGTGTTCCTTGATGCTGTGACAGAGTCCTGCTGGACTGAAATAACAGCCACATTTCAGTCATACCATGAGCAAATGTAATCTTCCAGCAGGGTTGCTTAACCATCACTGAAACAAGAAACTTTTTGCTCTATCTTTCATGAGAACTACAAGTTCATTTTTGGACTTTTTTTTTTTTAAAGTAGGTGACAAAGTTATATATTTTTTCCGAAGTGTCTTGCTTCCGATCACTAAAAAAATAATCACACTATTGAAATGTCAACAGTTGGTATACAGCATACTGTCTAAATTGGGACTGACAGCTTCCCTGTAGCTGCCTATTTGCAGTATCAGCCTCTGGACAAATCTAGCATCCCTTACCAAAAAGAAGTATTCCTTAAGTACATGTCATTAAGTATACTCAAGTATACTAAAGTATATCCCCCAAGTGTACTTTTATTTACCAAGTACACTGCTCTCAGTGTACTACCAGTATACAAACAAGTTTACTTCTTGGGACTAAATTGGCCCAATTTAAGTATCTAAAAGTATACTTTTAAGTATACTTAAAGTAATCTTCTGGTATACTGTGAGTGTACTCATACTAAAACTTCAAGCTTACTTATTTTTAGAAAGCACATTTTAAAGTATACTGAAAGTATACCTCTAGGTAGATTGTTAGTTTACTCGCACTAAAACTTTATGCTTACTTTTACTCCTACAAAGTACACTTTTAAGTCTACTAAAAGTATTCTTCTATGCATACTGTTAGTTTTCTAGTGGTAAACCTCTCAATACCCTTTTAGTTTAAGAAAGTTAACCACTGTGGTCAACTCTTAAGCCAGAGAAGTTACTATTTCTAAACCAAATAGTCACCAGAAGTCGCTAAATAACGTCACTGAACCAAACAGTCATTTTCATGCATGCGCAGTATCATTTGGTTGCAACATATACTCACTGACATGCTATATTGTTCATTAACAAGGGTACTGAAGTGGTGACATACACATTTGAGTCATGGTGCAAAGAAGACCCAGTTGTGCCACAAGGCATCATGGGAAATGATCTGAATGAGGAGGCGTGGTCATCTCACAGCAGCTCAGGAGGACAGCTGTCTGCAAAGGGACAGCAGGAACGGCATGCAGCACCCGATGAACGGGCGGAGCGATATAAACTTTATCTGTCTGCATGATCACCAGGAAAAGTCGCTAGATTTGTCTGAAAAGTTGCTAAATATAGCGACAAAGTCATTAAGTTAGCAACAACGAAGTAGACCTTAAAGTATACAGAAAGTGACCTTATAGGTTTGCTATGAGTTTACTGATAATACACGTATAGTTTTAGTGTTTAAAAATACATTTTTAAATATACTGAAAATTGCCTTATTATTCTTCTACTTCACCTTTAATGCTGAGTAAAAAAAATATTACAAATTTATGTCAAAAACAGATTCAGGTGTTTTATTTGACTCCACCAAATGGCCCAGTAACATTTAAACTCTTAGTATCAAAGAAACCAGTATGTTTGAAAATGTACTATAAATGTACTACTACTAAAGTATATTGTTCAAAAGTTTAAATATAAGTATAGGCTACATATGTTAAACTTCTAGTACATTTATTAGTAAATGCCAAGTAAACTTTAAGTATATTTCTGATAAGTAAATAAATAGTAAACTGAAAGTAAACTGTCTTATTTAAAGTTTAAAATTAGTATACTTAAAGCATACTTACATATACTACTTTTTGGTAAGGGATACCAACAGAGTTATGCTAGCGTAACACACTGCTTACTGTTTTAGCATTATAATGTGCTACAGAGTATATACAGTAGACTAATCGGCGCAAACAATAGTAGACCCTCCGTCATTGTTGTGGTGGCACTTCTCTGCACGAGTGTGTCAAACAGATGAGAATCTGACATTTTTCTTGACAATGTCAAGGAAATATGGAAAGACTTGGGCATTTTTTGGCTGTTCAAACGACGGTGGAAAACATTATCTTCATGAAGATTGCTGCTGTGTGTTTGTGTCTGCGTGACACTGAGGGGGGCAGTGATTGACACTATCTGTCCGCCAATGGTGGTGTGTTCGCATCGGGAAGGGATAGCGGAAACAGAGAGCAGAGGGGGAATGATATGCTGTTATAGTGGAGGAAACTGTATAGTATTGCACACATTTCTGTTTAATATGAATTCAGTTCAATTCAGCTTTATTTGTGTGATGTCAATTCACAACAGAGTCATCTCAGGGTACTTTACAGACAAATCAGTTAAAGCCAGTTCATTGTGATCCAATCAGTATTGATACAAGCCAGTTCATGAAAATAATAGCCTAGCTAAGGACACCACCAGATCGCACTGAATCTGGCCTTCAATTAAATCCCCCATCCTGAGCATGCATTGGGTGGCGGGCGACAGTGAAAAAAATCCCTTTAAACAGGAAGGATAACCTTCGGCAGGACCTTGACCAGAGAAATAATCACAATACTGAAATCTCAATAGATATAACGTACCGTGAAAACAGGGGTCGACTGCTTTTCAGTATCAAGCCTTGATACAAAACTAGCATGTCAACAAAGTTATGTTCCCATAACACATTGTTGACATAGGATAGTGTTATAATGTGCAAGACTGTAGCTAATTTTATACAGCACAGTTAGCTTACATACAACAGACTGGCGACCTGTCCAGGGTGTACCCTGCCTCTCACTTGATAATAGCCAGGATAGGCTAGCGACCCCTGTGACCCTGAAGTGGTACAAAAAAATGAATGAATGAATGTATGAATGAATGAAATTAGCTTACATGTGTAAGCAAGCCTACCAACAAGGTTCCTTATTAGCATTGTCCCTCACAAACAAGGTTAGCAAACACTGCTTGCATGCACCACAATGATGATGGCACAGAGGTCTTATGTACTGTATGTATCTTTAAACCCAACAGTAACTGAATCATGTTCATGCATTGCTTGAGGAGATACTGTAGGTGAGGATTGTAGCTAAAATGATAATGAGTTGCATAACTTTTACTCCATGACATCCATGTTAGCTCACAGTTTTGTGCTAACAAAAGGGAAACATTGCATTTCAAACTAGCGGGCACTGTTTTGCAGATGAACAGGACATAAAAGGATCTGTGATTGCTTCAGAGTGGCCTGAATAAATGCAATTTCTAAGTGTACCATTTTTCCATTAAACAAAAAGCTAATCCTTTTTTTTTCGTCTGGTGTTAAAGAAGGGTTTAAAAAATGCCTTTTTTTCCTCCAAGCTGTGCAACAAGGGTGTAAATCAAATCGACTTAACAAAAACAGAAGATAAAAGGTTAACAAATTTTCACAGCAAATATTTCAATGACCACTGTTAGAAATCCACAAGTAATGCTTACATAAAAATAGCTATTTTCTCAGCAATAATCAAGTGTTGCAGGAAGCTATGATGACATTTAGTCAGCAGCACTTTATCAGAACCATGAAACCGAAGCTGCTGGATAGATTTCAGCTGGCATGATTTCTTTTTATCATTATTATTTACATTGTGCTTTTTTAAAATGTTGCCAGTGAAGGCGGGTTGTTGCCAAATTGAGTGGATGATGACAATTTGATGTCTTTTCCAAATTGTGCAAACTATTCACATATCATAACCAATAAAAATACAAACTTAAATAATGAAAACAAATGGGAAGTAAACTAAAGTTTCCTTTTATTCTACAGTAGGCTACTTTTTTCAGCTTGTGTAGCTACTGAGTGATTCCCAAAGAAAATATTGATCACTACTTGCTATTTGCTCTAATCCTATCTTAATTGGTAATTTTGGCACTTTAATTCTCATCCTCATTGCTTAAGGTAATTTAGGCACCTGTGGCTTTTTAGAGAACTTGGTAACCCCATTCTCACCATAAGTAGTTTACCCTTACTTAGGTGACTCATACTATGAGAAGTTGAAGTGTAACTTCAAAAGTTCAACAAACCCTGACCAGAGTCTGTATTTGACTGAGGGATCCTGTAATGTGCCAGAGCAGACTGTGTATGAACTGAGGGAAATGGGAGGAAAAATAAAAACCCATTTGTCCAGTTGCATTTACTATGCTACTGTAATGCTGAAATGGAATCTTCTAATCTCTGCCTTGTCCTATAAAAACAGCAAAAAATACAGTTCCTTTCATGGATAAAGAAAAAATTGAAGGAGAAGATTGAAATAAAAGGCTCAGTTGGAGTTATAGGAATCTAAGCAGTGAAGAATGCCAATGTTGCAACTTTGAACGATCCCCTCAGTTAATTTCCATGCTTCCCCTTCCCTCCTCAGCAGTCATGTGGTGGCGGTTGGGTCAGAGACTTCGTGGTTGGTCTGTAAGTTGAGGGGCTTATGAAGCTCTTGTCTGTGGTGATGGAGCCGACTCCATTTTTCTGTCTTTCTTTTATACAACTAACATTCTCAGCTCCAAGTCCGGCATATCCCCCGGCATGCAGCTATGAGGGTAACACCACACACACAACTTCTGGTATTCATAAGAAATCTCTGACTTCTATTAGAGGCAAGGAGCAAAACAAAATTAGGAAAAATACAGCAAATACTTACTGTAAGGGGAGGTTAGTTTTGGAAAACAATGCTGTTTCTATGGCTTCTTTTACTGTTGGGATGTTTTACACTGAGCGTTTTGAGCCAAGGCATAAACGACTACACCAAACTTGATTTTTGAACCATGGCTCGCGAGCTCATTTGCGGTCACCATATGATATGAAGGGCAATATCTATTTAATGGATCTGGGTTTTGGAAGAAAGAGGCCACATGTCGTATTTGTAACAAAAAAAAAAAAAAAAAGACATGATGTTTTGGTAAACCTATTACTCCTCAGCTTATGCTGTCTACCTTTGTTTCCAATATGCTACAGATTAACTCTAAAAAAGAAAAAAAAAAAGAGAACATGCCTGGGTAATTAAAACTTCCCAGTAAAGAAAATGAGAGTTGCACCCTTTAACATATTTAGAATGCAATGTATTTGGATCCTTTAATACCTCCATAGGAGCCAATCTCACAGAGAACAAAGAAAAAGCTGTGCAAGATGACATGCAAGGCTCTTTTTAAAATATTTTCTATTTTTCCGTGTCTGCAGCAGTTTCATGTGTGTGCCTGTAAAACTAAATGAATGTTTAATTCCATGCAGTAGGCCTAATGGGACCCAGTGTGTCCCACTTTAAGATTACAGGGGCTTCTATTGACATGATGCCTACATGTTGGACTGCGTTCCAATCTGTGATCTCAAACCACATTGCAGAGAGAAACAGACGAATGGTGGGGTTTAGAGGAGATACAGCAGAAAACGAGACGAGTGGATATAAACTGGAGTGTGGGGGACGAAAGGCAAAAATACAGAAAAGCAGCTGTAAGTCAAGATGGCACATGATTCTCATTAAAGTTGAATTTGAAAGATCTATAGCTTATAAAGATGAAAAGGCCAGCATTTTTATCTGACAGGTTCTGCGGTGTGTTTAGGGAAAACGAACAACCCGATGTTTGTTTTTATCGCACCTTTAACATTTGCATCTGGAGCAGGAATGCCAGTGGGTTTCAGCAGTACACAGATGTGAGTTTATCTGTGCATATGATTGTGTTCAGGCCAGGCGCTGCAGTCAGTGTGGGTGGGCTGAGCTTTATTACGGCAGACTCGTGGGCTACTGTTTATCACTAGAATGTGAGGTGTGAGCCGTGTGTTCCGACATCAAAAGCAAGACGGGCTACGTTGTGGGGAGTTGGTAGACAAACTGATAATTTCACTAGTATTTTCCATCCCTCCACAAGCCAAGTTGACGTAACTACATATTCAGTCAAAACTGAGGTAATAGCAGAACCTGAATCTGACATTTTTACTGCATAAAAGGTGATTATTCAACCGAAACTCACTACTTTGTTCACTCATGCATCCAATTCTCTCCCTTATTCATCCATCTTTCATCCTCCTTAATGCCTCCCTTTTTTGATGGGAGAAGGAGAGACTTTGATATTGAAGACTCAAATGTAAAATGTCATATTTTCACAAATTGGTTAGATTGACCAATAAAACTTGTATTTTGGCACACAAGCCTTCCTCTGGGATCCAACAGACATTATGGAGTCATTTTTCCTTTTCTAGAGGAATTCTGCCAACATGAATCCTTCACCTGCATGGAATTTTTCATGTATGTAAAATGTTTAATTCATTTTTAAACAATAAAAAACACCACTTCTTCATTCAACATTGCTCTGTAAGGGTTTGGTAAGTGAAACCAGTTGTAGTTATGGATACAAAATGTTGCCCATTCCTACTTGATACTGGATTTTAGCTGCTTGACAGTTTGGGGCCACATTTTCATGCATTTTCTGTTGTATAACGTATTATATGTATTGTTAAAAGTGATGCATGTGGTTTGGCATTGTCTTGCTGAAATAAGCAGGCCCTTCTCTTGGCCGCATGGCAGCACACGTCTCTTCAAAACCTACAAACATTGTTTATTTTTTGTTGTGCCTTCAAAGATGGTCTAATTACTCATACTGTTTTATTTTCTCAATTGCATGCCAATAACAAACCATACAGTCCGTCTCCTCTGTCACTCAAATCATGCAGCATGCATGATTTTTCAAAGAATTTTAAATTTTGATTGGCCAGACCACAGCACGGTTTTCCAGTCTGCATCCGCCCATCTTAAATAATCCTAAACAAAGAGAAGATGGAAGGGTTTCTGAATCTTATATAAACATGTTATTATATGTATATTTTTCCCAGTATGAAGAGATGACAAATTCCATTCACTGTCAATGGTTTTCTGAAGTATTCCTGAGCCAGCAGGGATTTCCTGTTACAATGTTTCTTTCTTATGAGCGTATGACGGTCCAGCTCAGTAAGCATTGTCTTGCATGTGGAGATTTTATATTATATGAATTTCCTAATTTTCTGCAGGCATTTGATCAATTATTTTCTTAGACATTTACAGAATAGTGGACCCTTTCCTAACTTAACTTCTGAAAGCTCTCTCTGGGATACATTTTTCATATGTAATCAAGCTTTCTGTTGCCAATTTACCTGATTATTTGTGAGACATTTGCCATTATTAAGGTTTCACACAGCCATTCAAAACTTTTGTTTCCCCTTTTCAACTTTCTTGAAACTCGTTGCAGACCATTCAAAAGTTAACATGAGTACCAACTTTTTTGGAAACAGGGGTGTAATTCAAATGAAGAAAAAAAGGCTAAACTGATGCATTACACTGATTTTTCCTTTACTTCTTTGCAGCTTGAAATAGTTTTATTGTCAGTGGTTGCTTATATCTGAATGAAGTGGTTCAAAATCCTAAAGTAAAAACAGACACTTGTAGGTATGCTGTAAACACAAGACCTTTCATTGCTTTTTCCAAAGGGCAGCACATATATCAGACATTCTCATGGCTATGCACAAAGCATTTTACTCTCTTTGTGCCCTCCTACAATACACATGCACACATGTGCGCACAGTAACCAGCTGACCTTACCCTCCACAGGATGGATCCACATCTGGTAGCAATGAAGTTCTAAGTTTGTGTTCATGTTCATGTGTGTATGGCAGAGTTAGTGAAGTGTTTCTGGGTTAGGAAGTTTTCCTCTGGTTCTGAGTTTCTGAGCTCTAAAAGCTGTGATCCATACCGGCTTTGCCGGGCCCAAGGCCAGACCCCCGGACCCTCTTAATCCCCATCAGGCAGCGCTGTGCGGAAATGGACTCTTCCACCCTGAAGGTCAGCTGCAGATGGTTGTGATTCAGGGACTGAGACCACCAGGGATCACAGGGATCATGTAATGCAACATGTCATCATGTGCAAAATTCTCTCCCATGCATGTTTTGTTTCCTTTCTCCATCCCTCCATTTTTTCCTTGCCTCTTCCAACTGTCTCCAAATTTTTCTCTTATAACTTCAAAGCCACTTGGCCTCTACTATATCCTTCAGAGTGAGAATGTGTGTGTGTATTTGAGTGAGAATTTGACATGTGTAAAGGAATTTTAAAACACCCAAAACAACCTTGAACCATCACAGAGTGACATATGAAGACAGATACAGTTTGTCTGTGTTCAAAAATCTGCAAAAACGACTGTGTGCAAGGAGAGGTTTGTCATTACCGTCTGCAAATACAGGGCAGAGGAGTTTCTCTAAGCTGATTAGAAGTCAGCAGCCAGTGTATGCAGGTCAATAAAAGGGGAAGTAAAGTAGTGCTTCTCTTTGTGTCTGTTGGAGTTGGGCCATTGTATTAGATGGATAATATTTCTGGCTAGTATTTAGACTTTTATTTAATGTACCTGCCATGTACAAGTACATATCCCACTATTTCTTTCCTTAGCAAAATTTCCTGTTGTAAGGTTGCCAACCCCAAGTTTTAGAGTCTAAATAGTTGATTCAAAGTAATGGTATCAGGTTTTCTTTGCCTTTTGTTCACGTCTCTAAATTTAGTTTCTTATGTTGTAACTGTGAGGACTTTAATAGGTAAATTAACACATCAAATTTAATTCAACCAGTTTTCATTGTCAAATAGTATCCTAAACAATAAGATTAACATTCACTTATCTAGCACATTTATGTATTAACTGTGTTAAACCTAAAGTACCCTAATTGAGGGACTTTTAGAACAGATTGTTCAGACTGAACTAAAACTTAACAAGTTTTGTTCTGCTTTACTCCATCGGAGCTGGCGTTTGCAGAGATAATGTTCACATATTGTATAATAAATAGATGTTTAAAGGTACAGGTGCATCTGTCCAAAGGGATGTTCATATTCATTCTGAAAGTGTATTAAGGTCATGTTTAGGCAACCCTTACATTTTATTTAAATTTTTGCAGAGTGCCATCAGCTTCCCCTGACTACATGCCAAAGTGTGCTTACGCAAGACTGAACCTCACGCCGCTTCGAATTGCGTCTATTGGGGTATGAATGCGCATGACAGGTAAAAAAGCACTTAGTATGTCGATAGAAGATATGACTTAATGTGACATGTGGTGCAAAGGGGTGGTCAGCATTTGCGTAGAAAAGCATTTTGTAACTACAGTCCATTTACTATCATTTTCTTCTTTTTATCAGTAACATAGGCAACTGAAACTGACACATTTTAACAAATCTTAAAAGTGTTCCCTTTACTGTGACCTCAAGTATTCAAATAGACCTTGGTTTGCACACACACACACACACACACACACACACACATATATATATATGTATACAGTATATTGTATATATGTATACATACACGTAGAATTTTTGCAAGAAAAGTGCTTTTTAAATAAAGTTTGATTCAATTTGATCAAGGGTATGCAATTTTCAGTCACAGGCCTAAAACAGCTGTAGGCATCAAGGTGTAAACTAATGATATCAGATTTTTGTCAGTGCATCCAAATTAAATTTAGCATAATTTGACATAGTCCGATATGAAATAATGAACCTCCAGGCTACGTGGTTGAGTTTCTACTCTAATAACACTCACTAAAGACCAAAAAACACAATCACTGAAAAGAAAATGTAGCTCTAATGTTTCTTCCAGGAAAGGAAGGACACAGGCATTATGAAAGAAAATATAGTCTATTGAAGACCTTAAGACGGATAAGCCTTTTTATTAACTTCTAAGTTCTTTTTGATGGACCTGAATTCAGAGCTTTTATACTTTCCAAAACCTGCAAATATCCTGCCCTACTCTGAATTGTAAGTGCAACCCTCTTACACAAATTCTGTGACATAAATCCATTTTGTTCACAGCTCATGTTTCTATAGCTCGCCTCAGTGTGTGTGTGTGGCAAACTATTACACACTCTGAAGGTTGCATTCTGGCAGACGTACCAGGGTGGTGACAAGTATTTTTACCGATGAGGTTTGCATCACTGGGGTAGGTCGGTAGGAAAGACTGGAAAAATGCGTCTAGCTGAGAGGAAAAATAGAAGGATAACAGTTAATAGACACATCTCAAGGACTGAGAGTGGTGGGTGAGTGAGAAGAGGTCAGTCAGAGTTTCCTCTGAGAAACCAGGACGGCCCTAATGACAGAGGACGATCTGTCAGTTTGACAGAGGAAGAGCTGGAAGCTTTTATGTGTGAATGCTTGTGTAACTCTCAACAAAGCCACTAACCTTTTGCTAATGTTATTACTACTGTTGGTATTGCTGATACTGCACAGCTGCCAAAACCTGGACTGGCAAAGGGAGGATCAAGCTTGTGCTAGTCATTGCTATATGCCGATAATAATGTGCACATGGAGCAGAAAAACTTTCTCATACTTACACTCAGTATATTGCATGCAAACTCTTTATTTTCTATATAAGTGAGACTCACAGTAAGTGGAGCCTGGAGTTACATAGTTAGCTTATTTTAGCATTCAGATTTAACTAAGCTAAATTATGCCACACAAAGGAAAATAACTAACATAATAACAGCTAAAGCTAAATATCACATTAGTCACAAAAGCTGGGCAGCTTTATGTGCTTTATCAAGGTTTTCTATTCTTCCTCTGATAAAACTGTGTAAATAATCTTTTTTTCCTTTTCTTTCTTCTTTTTTTTTACTGTCTCTTAAAAAAGAAAAAAGAAGAGAAAAAATATATACAGTCTACTTATTCAACCATTAAGAAGCAAATGCTGGAATTTTCCCCTCCAAAAAAACTACTGCTGTACATTTTATTTTTAATGCTATCTTAAATTTATGAGAAAAACATAACTAAAATTGAATGAACAAGCCAAAATTACAATCTTTATACCAGGATAAAAGGATGTGATTATTATATCATTCAGACAAATAGGGGAAAACAGCTAGCATGATAACAACATTGCTATAGCTAGGCCTACAGTAAATATCACATTATGCTTAAAAGCTGAACAGCTCTCTATTACCACAGTTATGGTAAAACTATTGGTAAAAGAGTGTACATAACCATGTTTCATTATCATTTCAGGCTTCAACAATTGATAAAATATTCTGCTAACTTCCTAGCTAAGCTAGCTGGTTGCTAGGTGTAACAAAATCATGAGAATAGCATCAGTCTACTCATTTAACCATTAGGAAGGAAGCAAATTTAGGAATTTTCCCCTGAAAATGATTGCTTCACAATTGCTTTTAAATGCCCTTAATGATGTTGAATAAATAAGGAAGAAATAACACAAAGAAACAAATCAGCGGAAACCACAGTCCAGTGAGTGAGTGAGTGAAAAAAGGATGTGATGATTATGTCGTTTAGACAGCATAACAGCCTGTAATGACAGACGATGGAATAAGGCAAGGCCCCTAAACTGAACGTATGTATCCATACGAATGAGTTTCAGTAATTGCGTGTGTTTGTCACTGCCGCTGATTGCTCCCACCCCTCGTGAATTATCAAATGGGAAAATCTGCAGTTGTGTTCCTGCCAGGCCCACAGTGGCCTGCTTGTGTGGCTTTATCTCAGAGCTTCCTCGGGCCTCTGGGGCCACACCCTGCCTCCATCCAGTGTCCTGAACACAGGATGGAGGCAGGGACAGACAGATTAGTTGCAGAGACGCACAGATTACATGGAAACTCTTCCGTTTCCCTGCAACCTCAGTGATGTCATGACATCCTGGCTACAATTACATAACTAGATGGAGCAATATGATTGTATGAATATGTGTAGCACATAGCAAAGTCTGTGTGGACTCTCAAATGCAAATATATATATTTTATTATAAATGTCAAAGATAAATAGATTATTTTCATTTTTAACTGGGAATATTTGTCTAAAGTTCCTTGGTTTTGATGATTGTAAAAGCTTTGGTTTTGGGATGCTGTGATGCACTTTTTGTTTTGCTCATAATATTCTGGGGCAAATGGTTCACTAGCTAGCTTGATCTTGGAACAATATAATGTTTACCCTCCCCTTCAACAGAAAGCAACTTCTTAGTTTTTCTAAATAAGTACACATACAAAATGTAGGACAATCACACCTCTGCTACATTGTTCACCCTTCTGATTTAATTTGTCCATCTGGCCAATCCTGACCGATGGGAACGTCCATCCGATCCTGACAACCCACTTCCAAGCAGTTCCAGCCTTCATCCTTGCGGTTTCTCAGCTCATTGTTAGCAGTGTTTTAAGCCGAAAAATGGCAATCCCTGCTGGTGGAGGTCCAGATTTTGAAATTGGAAACAGACTGTGCAACGGCTGCTATTAGTGCCATCTATCAGGCTGCTCAGGGTGGACTCATGTCTTGGCTACATCAACACACACATCAAACACACACCCACACAGCAGAATTTGGATGGTCATGAAGCAGGAGCTAGTGTTGGTTTCCAGATTTCCACCCATCACCATGTCTTGTCTGATGTTTTGCTTGTACTCAAATTCCCCTCTGCTTTCTGTGCCAGAGAATGAAGCGTAATTAACCCAATTTCCTCTCAAAACTTCAACAGACATCATTAACAATAAACTAGTTATTTTAAGTTGGTTAGGTCAAATTAGTTAGGATTTCTGGGAAAGTTTTAAAGCAACCGCAAACCAGAAAATGTTTATGGAAAATGTTAATATGGATAAATGCAAATTTTATTCGATTTACTTTGACTTATATTTAATTGAAACCAGCATAAAACCAATATATTCATGTTTTGTTTTAATCTTAATTTCATTTATTGGTACGGGGGGGTTGATTCATCTTTGTCTATTGTTGGTACTGTCTGTTATTATTATTTGTAATACAGAGAATATGATTGTTTTATAGGCTATGTTAAATAAAAATCACAAATAAAGTGTTAAAAAAAAAGTCTGGACACTATCTCATTGAATCTAATGGAAAAATGCATCCAAACTTGGCTGATATGTGTATGTGTTTATTTATGTCAATATACAATTCAAGAAAAGCTGACCCTGATAGCTACAACTATGCACATGTGTCAAGGACAGGAAGGCAGACAAGGCAGCTGAAGGTACAGCAAAAATTTTGAGATGAAAAACAAAGCTTTAAAATAAATGATTGAGTAAGTCATTTATGAAATTAGTTACAGATTATTTTCATAGCGTACATAATCACAATTAATTGACTAATTTTGGCAGCCTTCTTTTAACAAAAGAAAATACAGACGATTATCAACAGCAATACGTCTAACAGCTTGGGTCTACTATGGTGTGGGGTTCTGGGGAGTGTAGTTTTTTTCAGTGCTCAAAGTAAAGGCACTTCACGCTTCTAATCCAGAAAAAGTATGTTAGATCATTCTAGAGCAACATATGCTGACCTCTATAGACAAGATCGTTTCCAGGGACGTCCATGCGCTTCGTTCTGTTCAGATAGCAGAGACATGGCTGCTGAAGAAGAGGCTGAACAGGCATGCTTGTTGTCCTGACCTCATGTCAGATTTCCATTATTTTCCATTGACCGAACTGCCCCAACTTTTCATGATTTTCATGATCCGCTTTTCATAGCGGATGAAGGTTATGAGAGAAAATATAACCTATTGAAGACCTTAATAAACATGAGCCTCTTTTTATTAGCTTCTGAGTTTTTTTTTTTGATGGACCTGAATTCAGAATTTTCTAAACTTTGCCCCTGTGTCTTTTTTTTTTTTCTTTGGATCTTCTATTCTTTACCTCTTGCTTTGGTGGCTCTACTTTATTTTTTGTCCCCCACCATTGTTCCTTATTTAGCCTACATAATTTACACTCATCTAAGACAAATAACGAATGACAAATGGCAAAGGACAAAACAATAGGCTGGGTGGAAATGAAGGCAAATGACGAGAAAAGCAGCAGGAAGTGGAATACTGTATGTTGTTGTCCATTAGACATGGCAGCTCATCAGTCATGTTCTGCTCTAGTCCCCAATATCTGCCATGTCTGTTTAAGAAAAGCAGATTCAAATCAGTTTGTGGCTGACAAGAAGTAGAAGCATGCTTTTAGTCTTTTGACTTGAAATGCACATTCTATCTGGTTTTAAAACCCAGGAGGCTGAGATTACTGTTAGGAACAACAAAAGCTCTTCCCTCCTTCATTTGTTTACCCACTCATTGCTCACGTCTCATCACTCATCTTATTCTCTTTTTTTGAGACTGCGAGGGCCATGCTGGGAGGGGAAAGGTCGACAAGTGAGGAGCTGTCATAAAACTGATGACTGAGTAGCATCAGGTCTTTTTTCAACAGCCAAAAATCCATATCCATTCCACAACAATTGATCAAGTCATTTCTGATTAGCCCTTAATAGTTTTTCCAGCTCTGTTCACATGTTTTGTTTATTCTAACAAAAATCCCTTTACATTCAAACACCAGGACATGTCATCTTACATGTATTAGAGCCGACAGACATGTTGGGTAGAGTTGCTCATGTTTATGGATGTGACTGACTTGAGTTATACTCACAAAGCACCAAACCTTGTATTCTGCACAAAGCCCTCTTTCATGCAACAAGATCTATACATTTCCTTTTTCTCCGAATTCCTTTCTGAAAGCTTCCCTTTAACTCAAATCCTTTGTCAGTCTGAAAAACACTCACCACAACATCCAGCCTCCAAGAATGTGAGCAGAGAGGAATTCCACTGGAGGATCCCTGGTGACTGGGAGACGAGCCTGACAGGAAATAAAAACCTGGGCATTCCTGTCTAGGTAACACATCTAGTGCTCCTCTGAATAAAAAAAACTATGCTTCCTTTGTGAAACATTGAGAAAAAAAGAAATGACTCAATGAGGAAACAGGTAACAGAGAAAAAGGCTGTCAGATGCAAGAATGCATCTAGTGGCTTTATTACACAGTTTGAGTGACCTGAACAAGCCAATAAATCCACTCGAGCAACACTCAGACTGAGGGGCATAAATGTCAGCCATGGATGGGAGTAACAGCTTCTTGTCAACAAGATTGAATATTCAGAAGTTAATTCATTTCTGCAGTAACAGCATGATAAAGGCAGAGAGGAGATCAATAGAAAGAACCTATTTTAGGAGATCAATATCGAGAAATGACATTTATATCTGTGGGATCTTTGTAGCTTCGAGAAAAGGCAGAGATGCTGAGACAAAGAGGAGATTGGATGGCTTACACATTGTGAATGAATCTGAGCTCTCACACATGCTCACAAAACACTTGCACACCATGAATGTCTCAGCCCTCATCCTCAACCACAAAACCACACAATCGTTTCCAGTAGATGGCAAAGCCAAAACTTTTCCACATATAAGCATTTTTTTCTGAATTCACAATTTGCCAAATGCTTCCTTTAAGGATGTCCATGTGTTTTACTTGGTTAGCAACTGAAGACAGGGGCCAGGTCTCTTTCTCCCAACTCAAAGACACAGAGCGTACTTGGAAATGAAGAGCTCTGTTAGAGGATAAATGTTTAAGTGATAGTTTCCAGCCCACTTTCAGATGATATGGTTGGCATTGCATGCTACAGTTCAGTTTAAAACTGATCTATGTGAATTACCAGGTTCTTAGTATGTAATTACGTTAAAATTAATAACATTTTTTGGAAGAAAAATTGTAATTGGAAGCACAGAATAGGCACAAAATCAGAAAGTGGAAAAGGAAGGGACAAGAAAGTCAAATATAAAGGTCAAAAGTGATTTTTATGAGGCCACAGAACAGTGTAGTGAAACAAATGAAGTTGACATAAGTAAATCAGTACTTTTATTATCACTAAATATTAAAAACATTTTCAGATCAAGATTTATATTCCCAGTGTAAAATGTAGGAGACCAATAGAAACAAAGGAAACATTCAAACACAGTTAAAAGTAATATAGCAGGGTAATAACGTATATAATATTTTCTCAGATGAATTTGGTTGAACTGGATTTAATCATCTGAAGTGTTTTTTTTAATCCATCACTTGCATCAACTGCTTTAGCAATAATCATTTTAGCTGTATTACCATTTTCCAAAAAAGTGTTATCCCCTACTTTATGATCAAGAAAATTGACGACTTTTTTGTTACTGTTTGCTTTTCTCTCCACTGTTGCTAAGTTTTTGTAAAAAAAAAAAAAAAACTTTAGTTTTTAGTTTTGATTTTTAGTTGAAAAATGTTTGTTCATTTATCTACCTATAAATTTTTAAACAATGTTTGATCATACGTTAAGTTTAGGCTTCTTTGTTTCTTTTAGCTAATCAACCAACTTCTAGATACATTCATGTAGGTTGATTCAGAATCTCAATCATCTATTATGTTGTTTTAGCAATTAGGCTAACTTTGAACTAGCATTCATATAATTTTTTTTTTAATCCAATACTATAAATTGTATATTCAACAGTCAGCTATTACTTTAACGGTATTTCTTTTTGCCATTTACTGATTGATTCAGTATCTCAACCACCCAATATCTATTTCGTAACTATAAGCTAACTTTATGCTAACATTCTTACAGTACGTGATATTCTACAAGTAAACAAACAAAACAACCCAGTAGTATAAACTGTAAATTTAAACACTTTTCACCTCAAGCAATAAAGTTTTTAACTGTTTATTGATTAATTTATTATCTCAGTCAAACATAATCTATTTTTAAGCCACAGCTAACTTTAGCTAACATTACAAGTAAACAAACAAAATGAAAAACAAACAAAAAATGATAAACAAAATACCCAATGTTATTATTTGTTTTAACAGTCACCAATTACCTTTAATAAATTATTTAATCATTTATTGATTAAATCATTATGTCAATGTGTCTGTTTTCAGCTACTTTTATCTGCCATAGTTTTAGGACAACATTGGCTCTCCATACATAGTTGTAGTTAGAAATCTACCAAAGGTTCTCCTAAATTCTCATCAGATAAAGTGCTCCATATAAATGAAGACATGTTCTAAAAATCCTTGCTAAGGTGAAGTTCACAACTCCCCGAGTGCAATAAACCTCTTCTATTGAATGAAGGTGTACAAAGACTAAAACATTCATCACACACCACTGTTACGAGGTGCGCGAGTGTCTGGATGGAGGTGTTGACTAATGCTTCATAAGGCCTTGTTTAACTGCAACCAGGGACCTAATCCATCTCAGCCCCTCCGAATGTCCCTGAGCTGTCCATGTTAATGTCTGACCTGTCATTACACTGGTCCAATTCACACAGTGTTGACACGAGCTGTCAGCAGATTAGGATGAAGCAAAAACACACATTTCATTATTGCCTCAAAAGAGAAAGAAGAGGAAGAGAAAAAAACAGAAGCATTTATGTCATGTTTGTGTGAAATAAAGAACAAGGTAAGGTCATGGTATTATCAACACAAAGCAGTAAAAGGAGCACTAAAAGGTTACTAGTCCTGTCACCTTTAATCCTATTCAGTGCATCATTCATTAAGTACAAACCTTGACATTTATCTTTTTCACAACTCTTCCATTTCTTGCTCAGACATAGACATTTAAAAACACCTTGAATCAACATACTGAATCCCATGATGTCAAACATACAAGAAATTAATCACCAAGCATTATCAAACATGCTATCCAGTTTAAAAAAGGTATCCTGCCTGACTGCTTTAGCCGTGCACTTCCTGTGAGTATGAATGAAATACAACCTATACAACCTATTTCCATAGAGTTGCTTAGAAGGATCATTTTATTAGACTAACCATTCTTCCAAAAATGATCTCTTCTTTTCAACCTTATTCCTCTATTTTAGATCTCATACTTCACTATTTCCACTTCTTCCGGGTAGCCTCATAGTTGGCCACCAGAGGTTGCCGCTTGGTCTTTTCATATCCCTAATCTCTGGGGAAAAAACATAGCACTTAAAGACACACAACGTAACTTTTAGACCTTAAAAATATGTGTTTCGGACTCGTTTTGATGGCACACCAACATCCATAATGCACATTTTCATAGGCATCCGGGGTCTCAGAAACTGTAGTATGCAAGTTTTCCATCCAGGATGCAACTGTGACGTTGCAGCCAACTATTGGTTGCGCACCGTGTCACTTACTAGCAAATAGATATGAACCAGGTATCAACACTGCGGGTGTCTGAACGTGCATCATGTCGAGTTTGGTAAAGAAATGCAAGGAAACATTACCGGAGGAAGAGAGGAAAAGAAAGGGAGGAAGGGACAGAATGACAGTCAAGATAAGACTGTCTTTTACTGGCTGGAGGGAATCACAATACAGGTATGATGCAAGATGGATGCTAGTTTACCTGCCAACAGGGGGCGCGTCACTGAGAAAACTGCTAAAAGTTCCGTTGTGTGTCTTTAAACACACCACAAGATAAACTCAAAATAAGATGTACCATCATCAAATGTACAAGACGACAGTGACTACCGAACAGAAAGGAGTGGTCGTCAAGTTTTAACAGCAAAAGATAAAATATGTGAACAAAAGTGTTTTATGAGGAAATCTGCTGGATTTATTTATATGCTTTATTGGTTCTGCAAAGCAAAAAAAACAAAACAAAAACAAACAAACAACTCTGGAGTTTATGCAGTTGCCTATTTGAGCTATGTATGCGCGAGATATTCAGCCTCCAGTTTGTGGACAGTTTCTATTCTATTTTATCTAATTCTTATTATCTATATCTTCTAGTATATGGTCCTTTTAATATTTTGTTTTCCTTTCTGAGTTGCACTGTGCTGTTTTCCTCTTTTTATTACCTCAGGGGTGGGCAACTCCAGTCCTCTAGGGCTGGCATCCTCAGGTCGGCCTATTAGGAGTTTCCCTGCTGCAACACACCTGACTCCAATCAATATTGTGCAGAGCTTGATACAAAGTTTTGCACAAGTCATAAAGTTTGTTGCCACAGGGAAGCTCCTTATACCTGCAGGATGCCAGTCCCCGAGGACCAGAGTTGCCACCCCTGATCAACCTAATGAAGCTGCTCAGTTTTTTTTTAGATTTCCTCTTATCTTATCTTATCTTATCTTATCTTATCTTATCTTATCTTATCTTATCTTATCTTATCTTATCTTATCTTATCTTATCTTATCTTATCTTATCTTATCACATCCAATTCTCTTCTGACTTGTTTGCTCACTGTAGCAGTTCTTAATTTGAGAATTTGGTTTCTGAAAACTCTTACAGGAGTGACGGCAAAGCTTTGCCTGTTGGTTGTGGAAGAAGATGGAAGTAACATAAAAGGAGAAACTACTCCAAGTGGGTGAATAGATTTTCCAGCTTCGCTAAACAGTCTGAATTATTTTTTTCACACATTGACAAGATTCTGATTCAATATGCTGAATGAGCTGGAAATAGTTCTGACATTATCAGTGACTGATCATTAGTTATGCAGTTTTAACTGCAGAGACTTTTGCATCGCACCTTTCCTCATTTTAGTATCAGATCTGAAACTGTTTTTCAATCTAGAAACAAACAGAAAATCAGCATTCTGAAATAGCTTCAGTTACATTTTTAAAAGAAAAAAAATATTCATGTTTGATTCACAAGTAGACAGTAAACTGAGTGATCCTGACCACTACAGAACAAAACAACACAATCAATCTGAAGATGTCACAACCAATCAATTTATCGATCACAGAGTAAATATTCCCCATATTAAATGATGACCTTATGTGCTACTTCCAATGTTCCTCTCATCAAATTTTTTCCAACAATATGGCGAATTCACTTCAAATCTAATTTCAAATCTGACAGCAAACAACAATGTGACAGGTTTAACATCATGTCCATACTAAGATTATTGTGGTGTTTTCATCTCAATAACAAAGTCTTTTAAAAGCTGCTTGTCAGCTGAGATCATTTAAATGTGAACTGTGTGCATCAGGGAAGCCCCGTCTCTTCCTCTTCCTCAAATCTCTGCTTAGTATTGACACAACAAAACAAGCACTCACACACGCTTTGATCACTGTTGTCACTTTGTGACATTCCACTTGCTGCAAGCTGATCATTACCCAGCTGGACAGATCTCACCTTGTCTTCCCCATACTTCCCCCCCCCACACCTTTACACTGACTAGTCTAGTTTTCATTGAAAAAACACAGTATGTACAATTTGTGACCAGCGGTATATCTCCATCAGCCTTGGCCACCATGAAAGTGTAGGGTCATCCACAGCACCATCATCCACAATAAACCCATCCTCCCTCTGTGATAGAGACGAAGTTCTCTCCGGAGACCAACACAGACACTTAGGGAAGCAGTGTGTCAGCTCAATAAACAGCAATTTATTGGCAGGGGACTGAATACACTGCCACCCTTGGAGGCTATCAGCAGGCCATCTTATTGGTGCTGAGAGATATTAATGAAGAAAGGAGACCAGAGGACAGAAAAAGAGAGGAGTGGGAGCAACTGATTACATCTGATTGAGCCTGTTTTTCACTCTTTATGTGCACTAACAATGAGACGCTAGTATTTGAGCAGGCTTTGCAACTTTTATTTCATCATCTACTAAATTTAGGCTACAAAAACCAGAAAATAATGCAACCAAAAAAAAAACAAACAACAAAAGCAGATTAAAGCTCTTTAAATGTGGCACATAGATATGTTAATAAGTATTTCAGAAGTGCCAATTTCTTATTTTAATGTTGTCACACAGTATCAAATCAGATTATTCACATATATACACTGTGCAGTTTGATGCTAAGAACATTACAATGAAATTGTCTCAATTTTTTTGCGTTTTTTGGTTAAAATAAGCAAATTAGTAACTAGACCACCACTGTTTATCTTTGTATAGTCTGATTCTTAAAGGAACATATTTTAGTCACCTTATTTCAGTGCTTTAAAGCCTTTTAAAAAAAGTTCTTGTAAACAAAGGATTAAAACCTTACATTTGTTTTTACAATACTTTTTCATAGAGAAAATAAAAGGTTTGAAGGAGGCAGCAGGTTCAACTTTTATAACCCTCATCATCTGAAATAAACTTTGACCTTTAGAGTTCATTATCGCTCCAACTATTTTCCCATTAAAAGTCTGCATTTTAAGTCACATTTTAGCGGAGAAAGAAAAAAGAAAGGACAGAAATCGTCATAACGATGATGATTAAAAAGACGGTTTTACCTGTACCACTCCAGTCCCTTTTCGTAGAAGCGGTCAAAGAAGTGTGGCTCCGCGCCTACGGCTCTCACGTCCGGATGGATGCGCAGGAACTCCAGCAGAGCCCGAGTGCCACCTTTCTTCACCCCGATGATGATGGCCTGAGGAAACTTTTTGCTGCCAAAAGTATTAGCTATAGAAATGTTGTTGGCTGGATTATCGTTTTTTGATAAGTCCGACAGCTGTTCCCGGACAAACGAAGCCGGGGACGCGTCATACGCGCCGGGCTGCTCAGTTTCTTGCCCATCGTCTGAGATAACTCTGTTGTGAAGATTACTCTGATGATCATATACAGGTCTGGGCAGGGAGTCACAATATCCGTTGAGACAGTAAAAGAGGTAAGTGAAAAGAATGATCATTGTAAAGAAGACGGACAGCTTGGACTGCGCCTTCAGGTGTCCAAAGTTGAAAGCAGCTCTCCATTTACTACATCCCATGGGTCGCAATCATTAGCACGAGGACACAACGCACGAAACATGGCATGTAAAGTGACCTTTTACTACTGTCTTTCACAGTTACTCGGAGTAACTGAATTAACTTTATTTGTTTGTGCCACAACGGCAAAGGGCGCAAAACCTGCCCGCAGCGCGTCAAAAAAGCTCCACATGTCCATGAGGTTTCAGCCTGTTCTCCTCACCAGTCTGTATCTTGATTCAAAGCACCACAGACAACACATTGTTTTCTTCAGCGTTTTTTCCAAAGTCTGAGCCAGGCTTTACATCTCTGTGGCGCTGCGCTGCGCTCCGTTCCGTCTGTGCGCTCCCGTGGGCTCCCTGGCAGCGACTCTATAGGAAATCTTCAGCAGCCCTTCCAGTCTGACTGCCAAATCCACGCCCTGTTTATCAAACACACGCCCCTTCCATCCTCTGCTCGTGCCACACTATTACAGAGAAAATTATTAACATAAGTGCTTCCTCCCCAAGATGACAGAAAGCAAAAAACTCTCGTCACATTATCATTTGATAAGTTTTAAAGGGGAAATTGTCTTATTTAAATGCAGTAGTGGGAGAGAAAAGATCTGAAAAATTATTGAAATTTATTTCAGACTCGGCGAGTATTTTCTCTTCATTTCCTCTTTACATCAGTGCAAACAGTGTTAAACTATCTGTATATTTAGAACCCCCCATCTTTTGGCCGCCTGTGCTCTGATTGTGAAGCTATTGGCCACCTGCTGTCTGCCGGCCAGCCCGACCACACACATCCTTGGTGCCAGCCATGACATACACATCTAACCCCGTCGCTCCTGACCAACTGGGACAGGAGTAATGATCTCTCTCTTCCTTTTCATCCTTAAGAGTGTCTGTACAAATGTGAAATATGGTAAACATGTGTTAACCCAGACCACCACCAGTTATTTATGCAGTTATCCACTTTCTTTTTCTTTTAAGATTGGTTGGAAATCATGTCCTAAGAAAACACATTTAAAGCATTAACACACCGATTGTGTGGATTCTATTATTTTGTGAGTCTTTTCTACAGCTTGAGAATGTTTACTGATGATAATTGGATGAAGTAGTGTTTGAAAAAATATAAGCAAGTGGCTGCACTTTTACTAATTCTAATAGATTTTGGCCATTTGCTTATTCAATGTTACATACAGTAAAACCCAAGTTCAACTTTAAGTCCAAACTAATGAATTGACTGTTCAGCTATGATTCGGTGCAACTTAATGGTAGCTACGTATAATGTGTTGTTGGATGGCTGAACTGTTTTCCTACACAGCACCTGTTTTATTACTCCTAAGCTGAAAATGAAAAACAGATGACAATATTTACTTCTGTAAGTTTGGACAGTGTTTGAGACTTGCACAAGCTTCAAACGGTCAACTAAGTGGGCAATAAGGTCAATCTTTTTTTGATAGCTATACACAGCACATTCAGTGCTAATCCAGTATTTTTATGTAGTATTCAATTCACCCCATTAATTTATTTCATTTGCATCCTGGTTACCCAAGAATACCCCATTGATAAAAACAAAAAAATATCCATCAGGCCTCAATGGATGAAACAGCCACTGAAAATACACCTTGAGACGCATAGCCAAATATTTAGATATCATTGCTGTTGTAGGACTTATTGTCATTGTCAAGGAGGAGAAACTTGTGAACACCTAGGTTATCCTAAAGGATACACTACAGATCAAACCATGACATTTTCCTTAACCTAACCATGCAGCCAAACATGTTGTTTCCAAAACCTAAACAAGTGGTACATTTATATGATTCAAATCAAGCAATATAGTAATGTTACTGTATTTCCTAACCCCAAAAGGTAGTTTTGCTGTTATTTTTGTAGGATATTTTGTAGCGTAAAATGAGCTCATTAGTTTGTTGCCTAAACCTAACCATGTCGTAAGAGTCAATGCCAATTTAAATGTACTGTTGTCAAAACCTAACACAACAATGTTGTTCCCAAAACCTAAAGTTGTACAGGATATAATTAAAGCTAAATTATGTAGTTTTCCTAAACAAAAAAGGGGAGCTTCGGTTTATTTTTACTAAAAATCTCTAAGCATGTAGTTTGTCTGCTTAAACCAAACAGATTATTCATGTTGCCTGAACGCAACCATGCTACGATTAATAAAAATTAGTTTTAATACAAAAATTAAGAAAAAAATTAAGCAATTCTACCCCCAATGCAAGAAAACTTTACATAATTCTTCATCAAGCCCTTTCTAGTTATACTCAATACTCAGTATAGAGCTGACATGCACTAAAGTTCACACCAATTAGTGAACTAAGCATGAGCCTTCAGTTTCAGCAATTTCCTAAAATAGCTTTCATCATTATGTGTTACAGTAAAAGTCACAAATTATTGACACCCTCACCTTATAAGCTGAAATATAAGTAAGGCTCTACATGACAGTGCATCCGTGAGAATGATAAATCTGAAAGAAATAACAATACTTATCGATCAAGGTTTCCTCCAGCCTGGCAGTATGTCAATTTTGTGGAGTCTCCAAACTGAAAAGACATCATTTACCTTTCTGTACTCTTCCAGCACTCCTTGATATTGATCTGTTGTGATGCTGAAAAACAATCAGAGACGTGCCACTGCGTTGTCAAAATGATCAATAATGTTTATGTATGCCATACAGACCGGTGATCTTGGAATAATTACCTGGTTTGAAGAATTTTGACTTTATAAATGAAATATGTAGGGGTCTGTTTTCTGAATCTGATTTCAGACAGCTTTGTTAAGATGCTACGTTACACACACAGCCCTATACAGTTTTAAGCTTTCGTCTGGCAATGCCTCTGTTCTAACCAGTTTCTTTGTGGGAGGGTGTTTGTTTTTACTTAACCAGTCAATGTGTTTGCTAAAATTTTATTTAATTTCAAGCTTAAAGGTTGAATATGGATCATTTTTATTAAAAGCTTTTCTTTTTTTTTTTTTAAAGAAATAGTACCTCTGTGAGTCGTTTGGAGGTTTGCAGAAAGAAAATGCAACATTTCCTAAAAAAATTATATTTAGCCTGAAAATAAATATAAAATAGATTTCAGTGGCTTTGACAATGGCGTTATGTTTACATCTACAAGCCAATACACGCCGCCACTGCAGGTTGCCAAATATGATGTCTGTGTGGCAATAGTATGTTGGGCACAGTCAGGCTGGTACAGGGAAACAGTGGAGTTGGCATGTCAAGCAGCTGCTTTAGAGCCCCAGATATTGTTATCTGTCTCAGAAGAGGAGTGACCTGAGAAGAGCAAAAACTGGAGTAAATTTAGGTGAAGACTACACTAAATGGACCCACATAAACGTTTTCCACAACGTCAAAACACAGAAAGGGCGACTTTTCTCCTGGATCGGTAAGCTAGCTTGTTTGCTAACGTGGCTAACGTTAGCTGTCAGTTATAAACTCCTCTGCAGCTTCGTGTTGAACATGTCGCAGGCTGCTGGTCCCTTGTATATTGGCAACAAGTCTGGCAACCCAGCGGCTGGTTGTTTTTCTGCCATTGCAACTACAACCTACACACATGTGATGTCGCTGTTCTCTCCGTATTCCATATTCAACCTTTAATTTTTAGCCCTACCAACACATCTGTTTTACTGTAGTTTAAGGGACTAATGTTCTATTTTGTTGTTCAAAATTTATATCAGAACATATGAGACACATATAGGCTAATAAAGTCACATTCAGGTTTTAACTTGTAGCAAAGGGGCAGCTGTTGTGTCTCTGTAAGCTGCAGCTTTCCAGTATTATATGAGAATTTCTCATATTTGTGTTGGAAAATACTGAAAATATTGACTGAAAAACTAAAAATATGCTTTTTATTATTATTAATTTTCTTAAATTAGTTTATCAGGGAGATTAACTCACTTGGATATACTTTTTGTTGGTAAACATTATTTCCAGAGCTAGAACAAAGTATCAAAACATAGTAAAAACTACAGTTAGCTAACCGTTTGTAACCACATACCAAAATCTCGTCACATAATTATGCAAAAATTTACTTTTAACAAACTAAAAGGTCTATTACTGTGCAATCATATTGTAATTATGGACCCAGAAAAAAAAAAAAGACACACCCATACTTTCATATCAGGATTGTTTTACGACGTCCTGCTCTGTCAGCAATTCAACCGTCTGAATGGCTGCACTTCATGGGAACTTTGCCTGCTATGAGAGCTTACAGGGAAATATTTAAAGGACAGAAAGGCATTTCTTTCTCTTTGACACACACACCTATGTCAGTGTGTGATATCTTCTGTGCTGAATTCCTATCCACCCCTGTAAGGTCTGTGACTGTGGGAAGACAGACAGCTGTACAAAGTCCAAATGATGACCTGTGGCCGCTTCAAAGACAGGATCAGTTTCAAGTGTTGTGTTTCTCTTCCTGAGACTTTGATCATTCATTGTTATGTTGGACCAGCTGGAGTAGCCGACTACAGCATTGTTTTTTCCAGTTCAGTCTTAAATTCATTTAGAGTAAATTTTTTTTTAAGTAATCTGTGTCTTGAATCAGTTAACTTTTTTCAGATATTTCCCTCAGACGTCACAATTTCTTTGAATCAGTGACTGTGCTTTGATTTTCAGTTTTTATGTCTCTTTTTAAAGCATTTCTGTTTTTATATTTCTTACAATAGCTTATCCTGTCTCTGTTTCAGGTCAAAGTGAGAACACCAGACTTTCAAAGCATCTATCAGGGCGTTGTAGTCATTGTCCCCCAGGAGAATAGAGATTATTACACCAGTATTGCTGGTTCACTGAGGACACAGTGCATAAGACAAGCTACTGAAGAGCTGTTCTTCACCTGGATGGAATGTGACTGACACACACACACCCACACACATACAGAAACTGTCTCCCCTTCCCAATACATCAACATTTAAAGGATTTGAGAGTGAATTACCGTACAAGCAGGGTCTTTTCAAGATGCACTGTACAGTTTTTCACTTAATCTTTTCTAAATATGTAATTTAAGTCTTTAGTAACATAAGAATTTAATACTTTCTTGTCATTTGTTTACCCCTCAGTGATCCTCAGTTTATTTCTTTGGTAAAAAAAATACCAAAGTGACAGAGGATTTAGCTCATCCTCTGCTTTTTATGAGAAGCTTTAACAAAAATAGCTTGGAAATGTGGGCCTTTGACAATTAGGACTACAATTTAGATTGACCAATGGGTGACATCACAGAGCGGCTGAGTTATAATAATAAATACTAGAACAAAGTGTGGATTACTTTTTGTTTATTTTTTAGTAGTGACATGAAGACAAGGTGTTGCATTTGGAAAATCAGAGGTATTCTAATTCCTATCAAGTAGAAATTAATTTCTGTGCCAGTTTTGATTGTAAATCATGTTACTGTAACTCATTTTTCTTTTACATCTAAACTAGTGATTAACTATATAATGGAACTAGATAAAAGGATTCATCCACAGATGTTTTATTCATAAAGGGGAAAACATTTTTATAGCAAAATGACAACCCTGCTGATTTGCTGGTTAGATCTGATGGTCCTAACATATCTCTGCTTACCCCCTGCTGCTAGAGTCTGGTGCTGAAACAGCTGAAAAATAAACTAGACAAGCACATACTTACCTCATCAACAAAACGTCAAAGAGAAAAAAAAAAAAAGGCTTCAGCAAACACAGACCAAACTCTTTGAGTGACAGCAACTTCATTCACCACAGAAAACACTGCAGGAATTTGTCCCTGGCACCAAAGATGTGGCCAAGAAAACTTTACACACAAACAAAATGCATAGATACTAAGCAGTCTACTGTCAAGTCTCTGCATTTGTGCATTGGGAGTGCTGAGTACTGTGTGAAAGCCAGTTGCAGGGCCATATTCTCAGCCATAACTGCAGGGCAGAGTTCTGCGGCGAGCTGGGTAAGTATAGGGCACGGCAGCTCTGTACATTATCACATGGGTGTGGCTATGAACTGGCTGCTTGCAAAATGTTTTCAATAGAGGAGGAAAGAAGGCACGTAAAGTGCCAGGCATGCCTGCACATGATTGTTACCTCACTGTGTGACACGGGGAAATCAAAGGACAGTAATAAATGCTGTTTACCAGCTGAAGCTGAGTCATGAGGGTGAGAGCAACACCAATACTCAGTCTTTTCCTACTTACACTTTTATTGCAGTGCACTGGAATTAAACAGTGGCCGATGCATATAATAAAACAGAATACTTGTTTCACAGAAGCAACATCAGTACTGAACAAACTAAAGGAAAAAGGATCCCTCAGTTTAAGCTGAAAACCAAAGGAGAACAAATGTATTTCAGATGTTTCTGCTAAGCAGAAACATTCTTGTTTTATACTGAAGCAAATATTTTGATTTTCATTTGGGTTTCTATAAATGTGCTCCCTGCATAATAGGATTGGAGGAAAATCTACAATGATCTGTTGGGCTTTGACAGCATGTTGACTGATTGCATGCTCCCGCATTCGGGGCCCATTCAAAGCCATGCAGAGTAGCAATACAGGATGAGATAAGGATTCAGCTGTGCCATGCTGTGAGGTTCAGACAAAACAACCAAAGAAAAAAGAAAAATCTTATCACTGACTGAGATTTTGTTGTTGTATGATTAAAAGAAGAAAAATGACTTAAAAAAAACATTCTCAGCAGTATCATTTAGTTTAACTTAAACTAGAAAAATTCTAAGTTTTAGTTTAGTTTTTCCAAAACAAGTTTAATCTAATTGAATTACTTCCAAAAATACATGTATTTTTAATTGTTTTGTGTATGCAAAAATAATTTTTTAGGCAGTTGAGTTTAAAATAAGCTTCACAAACACAAAACTTACAGAACTTAATGTTTACCTGTTAAAGTTCTTTTTATCCATTTAGGACTATTTTCCAAATATAAGCAACAATCAGAAATGTCACTTATATTCATATTTGTGCTCTATGAAACTTCAGCAACCTAACAAACAGAAGAACATAAAGTCTTTCCAAAGGAGAAATTTTCACATTATGATTTGGGATATTATCACCAAGAATGGTCTTCATACTCAATCTACTCAATTACTTTTGCCCTGACCTAACCAAACTAAAATATTTAATGCGTTTAATGCTTATTCAACACTGATTTTGCTTTCACATGGAACAGAAACTACTTTAAAATTTATAAAAGAGCCTGGTGTTAAAGTTAGCTTGGTATACAGTTTAGAAAATTAATAAAACTACAAATTACCTGTTGCGTTAAGCCATTGGGGATTAATAATGTGTCAGCTTATTATATTTAAGTGTTGCTAATTGCAACACTTACTGTAGCAACATTTACTCCCAATATTCTTAGTGATTTCATCATTTTTATAAGCTAAGCCAACTGTCAAACGTCAAAAGCACAGATAAGGAAAAAAAGGCCTTGAAAGTGCACATTATTTTATTTTTTCTATGTAATGTTTGACAAAATTACATTGTTGGACTGCATGGTGGCATAGTGGTTAGCACTGCAGCCTCATAGTAAGAAGTTTGCTAGTTCGAGTCCCGGCTGGGGAGGGGTTGGAACTGTGTGGAGTTTGCATGTTCTACCACTGTATGCATGGGTTCTCTCCTGGTACTTCCTTCCACCATCCAAAGTCATGCATGTTACTGTGGGTTAAGTGATCACTCTAAATCAGTGAGCACGTTTACATGGAGACTTTTTTTCCCTTTGGGAATGAAATCATTCTGATTGAGGATTTTAGGGCATCTGTTTACATGGGGACTAATTCATTCCAATCTGGCATGTACATGCGCCAACATTTATTCAGAATAATCCTGCCTGACATGCGCAGAATGACGTAAATCACGTTATTTATTAAAGACGGAGGTCTACAAACAGCTGATCGTCACAGTCGTTGTGGTTTCTGCAGGACGTTAATGAAGCAGCAGCTGATCCTCATGAGCTCCTACTGGAAACAACCAAGAGAAAAATTTGTAGCGACAGAGTTTGAGTAAAAAACAAACTTTCTCGCAGTCCAGGGAATGACGTCGTTCACAGCCATCTGTCAAAGTGAGGAAACGTCACTTGTTTCACGTTGACGTCTCGTCGAAGCATGCGCTGTAAGAGCGCAACCTCACAACTTTCCGATTCAGCGTTTACATTAAACCCAGTTCGGTTTGGGGAAAGGAATATTCTACCCCCGTGAAACCGAAAGAAAATTCATTCGGTTCGGCGCTTTTCATTCGGAAAGAGGCGTTTACATGGATCATTTTCATTCCGAAAGAGCTTTTAAACCGAAAGCAATCGGTCTATTTGGGTCCATGTAAACGCAGCTAGTGTTTCCAAACTTCAGTCTCCAGGACCCACTGCCCTGTGTGTTTTAGGCAACCCTAATTTTCCACACCTGAATCAAATGAATGGCTCGTTAAAAGGCCTGCAAAGAAATGATGAGAAAGTTCATGAATCTGAATCAGGCGTTGGGGTAGGAATGCGTAGGCTCTGCATAGGTCCGCAGAGGCCTGGCGCACACCTCTCCAGACCCGACGTGCATCCCGGCTACAGAAACGCAGCAACACGGAAGAACTCACTGGTGATTGGTCAGTGTGGTTACGTGCCTCTGGATGTTTTGGTTTTGTAGCTGAATGAATGAATGAATGCGATTGGCTGCTATTGTTGCTCTAAAAGAGGAAATACATGCCAGAGCTGAAGCGAACATCAGGGTGAAAAAAAAAACAAACTCCGCTCTGTGGAGTTTCCTGGTCAATAAAAGCCCTGTTGTCGCCTGCAGATCTGAAAAAGAAACTGCAGCATGACGCCGTAACCCTACGCTCTAGTAAAAGCACTCACTGCCTCTGCGTCAGGCACGCAGACCCAACTGGATGCAGACACCACGTGAGTATAAATCCAGTTTAAGCTAAGCTGCGCCAAGCTAAATTAAGGACGGGCTCTATGTCAGGGCTACTCAAATTTATCCTATAAGGGCCGCAATCCTGCAGGTTTTCAATGTCTCTGCTCCAACACACCTGACTCAAGTTAGTGAGTCATTGTGCAGAGTTTGAAAAGCTATTGGATCTTTTTCATTTGAGTCAGGTGTGTTGGAGCAGAGACACATTGAAAACCTGCAGGGTTGCAAGCCCTTGACCAATTTGGGTAGCCCTGCTCTATGTCATTGACAATCTGAAGTGTTATTCTGCTTCTCAGCTTGTTCTCAGAAAGAAAGAAACAACAAAAGCAACTTGGAGAAACAGTAAAAACAGAATCAAAGTAATGACGTCAGGAGCTATTTAAAAACAGATCCATCAGCTGCTCAGTGCCTACACTAACAGCAGTTAACAGATTCTCTGATAGGTTATCTGACAGCAGGCTCAAAACAATAAGACCTCCCTGTAAAATTAGCTGATTGAGGCCACGTTGCAGGAACTTTGCTTTGTTCACAGTTTAGCAGCTGATTTTATGTGCGTGTCTGTAAGTTATTTTAGCATGCAGGTATCCCTTTGCTGACCTTTGTCTTGCCTCTCCATCGGATCCAAACATTTAGCTTAAGATATTGGATTGCTTGCTACAGCTACAGTGCAATTTACTGCACTGAGGAGAGGATTTCCAAAACCATACAGTTCCATGATCTACAGTCATGATGTCATTCATGCAATAAAAACTGGCCTATAATCATTCTGGTCACCTCTTTTCTTTGCTATGAAATTCCACAGTGGACGATAATATATCAGAAGGTTGACACGACAGTAAATTCAGAGAACTACCACACTGGTAGACCATCTGTTAGGTCCTGACAGGGCTCAGGGACAAAATGAACATTATGATTTTGAATACAGGAATATTTCAGAGGCTGTTTGATTATTTTATTTAAGCAGCAGAAATCAATGGACTGTGGTACAAGGGGCCTAAGGAAAACTTCCCTTGCAGTTTTACCTCAGAATTATACCTCTACAAGCCGGAGCCTGACCCACTGAAACAGACATGAAGCCTAAACAAACATGACCTCCTTAACCAACGACCACACCGCACACACAAAAGAACAGAGTACACCACAGTCCAGGTTCAGGACAAAGGCCAAGAGAAAAGCGTTTGATTAAATAGTTGTGGTGCTTATACCGCTGCGGTTCACGGAGCTCAGCTTGTTTGAAGTCTGCGACTGTATTTCTCTGTTATCTGCTTCTGGAATGAAGATAAACTTGGGCAAGCTCAGAGATGATGTTTACAAACAGTTAAAGTAATACCAGTATGCAGGAGAAATTCAGTCTGGAAGGCAAATCAGACACTGATTATTGGGCAGAGCTTGAACCTGTTGGTGTCAGACAGACAATGACGATGTTAGGGGTGGGCAGAGCCACTCCAGTGGCCATCCCAATTCCCAATGGTGACTCATCAAGCTTATCAACATGGGAACAAAACTAGATATTTTCATTTCTTTTAACACAGTCAATGTTATCATTTATTATTAATTGCAACTTGTTTTATCTTTATTACTATTGTTTATTTTTTATCTATATTATTTTCAACTGTTTTATTTGAATTGTTTTCTTTTTGCTCCTGGTTGCTCTCACACATTTGATAAAGTACCTATTAAAACCAAGTTTAGTTGAATATTGGTGGGAAATATGAATCCGAGTTGTTTCTTTATTGACAGAAGGTGGCAACATTATGTTGCAGATGTGTCAGCAGAGTCAACATTATATACTGTATGTGGTTAACTCATGTGTAAAATAAAACACCATAGAAGCCGAGAGCAGACATTTTTGGCTACTATTGTTTTTTCATCGCTTTCTTGAGATAACAAGTTAATCTTCTTGTTTTTTTACGCGGGAGAACAAGAATCGTTTTCTTGTGAAAACGGGATAATTTATCTCGTTATCTTGAGAAAAAAGCGTCTAACAAAATGTGATCATGACGGCTCTCAGCGTCCGTAAAAAGCAGACATTGGATGAGAGTTTCTATTTCAAGTCCTTGCTCAATACCCACCTCTTTTCATTGGATTTTAAACATAGTTGAGCAGACATTTGTTTCATTCTGATTTTAAGTAAGTTGTTTTTCACTGTCTTTATTGCCTTATTGTTCTGTTTATTGATTCACCACTTTGGGCGCTTGTGGTTGTTGTAAATGTAAATGTGCTCTATAAATAAACTTGATCTTGTGGGTTTTGAGAGTTTGATGGGTATCCCTCTTTGAAAACTGAAAAACACTTCTGATCGTAGATTTGATCAGCTACATAAACAGCTGTGCTTGTGTAATTTGGTTGATTATTGGACTTTCTGTGTCTTTCTTATGCAATATAAATCATGTTTTAAAGGTACAGTGTGTAAGTATTATTGACATCTAGTCATAAAGATGGGTGTTTGAAAGAAAAGATGTTTTCTTTAAAATGACTTCATATTCCAAGTACTGTTGTAAATGTATGGTGGCTGTTAGTGGCCAAAATTCTCCCAGACATAAAGATGTTTTCATCTGTGAGTGGATCCAGAAGTCTCAGGTGTATGACTGTACTATGAGTAACTACTTTTAATGTCTTTTAAGGCATTACTGATCCCAAACAGTGCTCTAATTCCCCTTAAACAAAGCTGGTAAAAGCAGTTTTAAAGTTCAGAGGGTTCTCACTTTACACACACTGTTTTGTCAATTCAGGGACACTGTGGTAAAAATGGCAGAACAAATATGGCAGCCTCCATGTGCACCCCCTGCAAGTAGATATAATTGAGTCATTCTAAGAAAATAAACACACAACAGCTTTTCTAGGGAAGCAATTACACATCAATAGGAACAAAATTTTGAATTACAGATCACATTTTTCTGCCACTGACCTTTGATTTCGTTACACACTGTACTAAAGGGAATTGTGTAATCGCGAGCAGCTCCCTCGTACTTTTCATGCTGCATTGCGTGAAACTGGGGAACGAGAAAGTGATACATGTAAAGTTATCACCAGCCTCTATAAGAAGATGTGGTCGTAGTTACAGTGACATCAGTCCAATGATTTGTAAGGGGGTAATTTCACATTTTATTATAATAAAAAAAGTAACGGAAAAAAAAAGAGAGATCCCCACGAAAGGATACAATCAAAGAAATAAAAGAAAAAACTGGGGGTGGGATTTTCCACCTCCCCAAAAAAAGGAGAAAGAAGGGTCAAGAAAAAAAAAAAAAAGGAAAAAAAAAAGGGATAGTGGAGGGAGGATTAGAAAGAAAAAATAAACAAAAATGAAAAAAGGGGACCTCCCCCCTTTAAGTCATTCTTTCATCTAAAAGATAAAATAATCTTGTTTGTAATAGCAATGAGCACCTTTTCAAAATCCATATACTGTATGATATTCTTTGAAATATAACAGTGTTTTGATTTTGGCGTTAGAAAGGGTTCAAAGCTATCATTTAATGAAGGGTTTGCAGTGCAGAGACCCAAAATCCTGTATTTCACATCCTGATTTTAACCAAAGTCAACAATGATTCTGCCTGTAAACAGTGAATATGTTGATTGGCCACTGCATACCAACCTGTCATACCAACCCATTAAAAAGATGTAAACCATATATCAGCTTATATCTTTTTCTCTTCCACTGTAGAGCATTCAGTTTTTTCTTTCTCTTACTACTTTTGTATACAGCAGCTACAAAGAGGAAGCAAAATTTGGATAAAAACTCAAAGACAGATTTCTGGCCTACTGATGACACAGTGAGATCAAAACTTTCCTATTTTCCACTTTAGATGCATTTTCATTATTCTTTTTAACTTATAATAAATAGACAGAAATTAAATTGAGGTGCTCAAAGATTGGAAAACTGTATTAAAAGAGTTCAATAGCAATGCATCTCCATGGTAATCATGGCTCCATTGCTCCAGATGATACACAAGAGGATAAAAATGTAGTTTGTTCAGTACTTCTGTCATTAAAGTCGCATCCATCAGCAGCTATAGTAGCAATTTGGAAATAGATTATATTTGGCTGTATGGATCTGTTCTGGGAACTGTTCAGACAGAAGAGAAAAGACCACCCAGAGTACAGAACAGAGCAGAATCAGGATTTCTGACCATGATTCTTTCTTCACTTATTTGTAAAAACACATAAAGTCCAAAAGGAAAATGCGAGTCATTCAAGGTGATGTTAAGGTCTGAGTAGCCTTCAAATGAAGTGCTTCATTTCCACGTACAGCCTGATCCCTTCTCTTTTCATCATATTGGCATGCATGCACATGAAAAAAATGAGAGCTACTTGTGCAACTATTGAGTTTGCAAATAAATGTAAGACAGTGAAAATTTAAAAGACTCTGACAGTTTGCATCTAATCCACTTTTTAAAATGTTTCTTTCCCTCTCCGTGGTGGTAGGTCTCTTATGCCAACTTCAAGTCTGGCTTTTTCAAACAGGGATAATTATAGTATGTCCTTAGATGTGACTGGATGACACATTGCACAAAGTAGTCAACCATGCATTAAAACTCCCATCAGCCTCAGATGTCTGGACTGAGTACTAGTCTACCAAACACAGGTTTGGTGTATATCTGAAACACCCGATTGTGTCTGACAGGATAGTGCATACCAAAATGCAGCCGCATCCTGCACAAGCGTTCAGAAAAATTGCACCACATCTTTAAAAGAAACTAAATAAGTAAATAGAGCCCCCTTGTTTAATTTTTAACTCAAATCCAATCTGGAACTAAAAGTTGCCAATATTTTTCTCTGAGCTGTCTGTCCACAGATTTATTGAGCAGCAGTTCAATGCTGTGGATCTCTGAGCATGATATATGGGGATACATGCGTGGCGTCCACAGGGATTTCAGAGACGATGCTGACATCAAGGTGGGACACGGCAGGCCTGGTGAGACGGGCACTGCAGTCAACAAGCGCTACGTGTCAGGTCATTAAGATGGATGATGGAGATTTGCTCTACGTCTGGAGGATGGAGCGTAATTTAGCCCAGATGCCGGGTGGCTCTTGTTCTACACGAGTCGGTGCTGTTTGCAGCCAGTGTATGATTTAACTTCCCAATGCACAATACTCACCCAGCAGGAAAAGGTCACAGAACACACACTCAGATTGTTTTACATTCTCAGACAAATTTATGGCTTTTGTTAACAGGCCTATTAAAAAAAAAAAAAAAAAGAAAGAAAAAAGCAAAAAATATTCAAGGCTACCCCTGCTGAATGTTGAATATAAGGAAAGGAAAAAACATGGCAATGAGCGGCCTTTCTCATGGAAATTCACAAAACTAGCCTGAAAAAGGAGAAAACATCTGCATGATGAGGTGGAAGGGGGGGGGGGGGGGGGGGGGGGGTCTGAAACATATTGATATCCAAGAGGCCTGATTATGAATCAGTTTTTTTGTGACTGTTAGCAATTTACCACAAAGCTCTTTCCATAACTTGTTTATTTGCCCTTGTAGGTTTTTATGAAATAGTTATTTGTTACTCTGTAGGATTTTGCACAGTGTGAATATATATATATATATGTATATGTATATATACACTTACTGTTAATGCCTTTCCACAACTTTTACATAACTTTTGTGAAACTTGCTCGTTTAGTTGGCACTTATGCACCCCAGACCATCAGAGATAGGCTTTTGAACTGAGCAGTGATAATAAGCTGGTCCCTCACTTCATAACCATGTAAGAAACAGCATCGTCAGTTTCAAAGAAACTTCCCCCACCTGACCACAGAAGAGTTTTTCACTTTACCCCAGTTCACTTTAAATTAGCTTTAGTCCAGAGAAGATGACTGAACCATGGCCACGTATGACTTCTTCTCTGCATGACAGAACTTTAATTTAACGACACAGAGCTGCCTTCACACTCATTCATCTGGAAGTCTGAAGATCACATGTATCCACTGATTTTCACTCATGTGTCTTACAAAAGAGATGTCTGAACTGTTGTTGATATTCTGTGCAAGGATGATGGAAATATTCAAAGCCTGCTTAGGCCTGCTCTTTAAGAAATGTTTATCATGAAATTGTTTCATTGTCATTTTTGTCTTTTTTTTTTTTTCAAATATGCAATTATGTTGCTTGCATGTCACTAATTAACATGATTAGCATGATGTTTTAGCTGTTTCTTTTTAGGACCAAATACTTTTCAATCAAATGTTTTATGGACTTGGAAACAAGGTTATTATAGTTCACTAAAACTAATGGAAAAAAATTAAAGAAATACTGAGGAAACATTTTTATTAACTGAAATAAAAATAAAACTAAGTTTTGTAAAAAAACGAATACAAAAACTGTTTTCTGTCTTTACAAAACTAACTAAAACTAACTAAAATTATTCCAAAAACATCCTTAGTTTTAGTCTTTGTAAATTTCTGATAGGCCTTTTGGGTTGATATGAAGTCTATTTCTATTTAATCTATTTACTTTGCTCTACCGGTTTTACTCCGAGTGAAGTCTGGTGTGATTTTGAAGGTCACACCAGACCTTCAAAATCAGGTCTGGTATGACCTGATTTTGAATGTCACACCAGACAAATACATATATTTTTTTTGAAAAAACTAAAACTAACACTGAAACTAAGAAAACCAAAACTAAAACTAAGCATTTTCCAAAAAATAAAAACTAACAAAAACTAGCAAAGCTGCTCAAAAGACTAACTGAACTGAAAATTGAAAAGTCAAAACTAAATAAAAACTGAAACTAATTAAAAATCCAAGACTATTATAACCTTGCCTGGAAAAGGCACTTGACTTTGTCTTTTGGGGAATTCTGTGGGAGTGCTCCTGGTTTATGATGTAGGCTACTGGGCCCCCATGTAGCTATTTGGTCCCTGTACGACTGATGTCAGAGCTTGTTCCGGATTGCAGGCGGTAAGTCCTCCAAGGCTGCCCTTTGTAACCAATTCTGTTTATAATTTTTATGGCCACAATTAATATGTGCAGCTTAAGTATTGAGGATGTGTCAGTTTGGTGGCATCAAGATGAATCTCTGCTTTTTGCAGACGATGTAGTTCTGTTGGCTTCATTGGGCTGTGATCTCCAACTCTCGCTGGAGCGATTCACAGCCGAGTGTAAAGCGGCTGGGATGAGGATTAGCACCTCCACCTGCCCCTGACAATCTGGAAAATGCTTCGAGCATTTATTTATTGAAGGGCTTGCCTGTTTGGCAGAATTCCCCACACCCATGATGCTGGTGCTATATCCCAGTAACTTCCCCTATTGGCAGAAACATTTGTGTTTGAACATTTAACAGTTAAATCGAAGTCTTGATATAGTTTGAAACAATAGTGCTTCACTTCCCCAAAGTAATTACCTGTGTGCACGGCTCTTAGTGTTTGTGTGTGTTTTGGCTCAGTAGGCCCCTTTAATATAACATAATTACCATGATGTCATTCACCTGTTTTTTGGCTGAGGGGCAGTAAAGACTGATGGGACAATTTGGGGTAATCATCTTTTATCTGATCTGGAGCTCAAGAGCTGAAACCCAGAGAAAATGCAAACCATAAATGTGCAAAGTTGTCTCTTCTAAAATATTCTGGGGAATTATCTGCTTTGGGAAAAACAAAGTTTTTCTTCTCGGTTGCGCTAGAAAAATATTTAGAATGTCTGAAAAGCGGGTTTTTTTTTTAGTAGACTAACAGCACTTTCCTTCATAAAATATACTAATTTAGTTTAATTTATCCTTTAATTCTTGTTGTGGTATGTGATAGTTACCCTTGTTGTCCAAAGCTATTCAGATCTAATGTAAGATTCACCTGTAAAGCCTGTAAATGAAATGGAAGACTTTGATGCTTAAGCACCCCCTGAATCCTTTTTCCTCTTGTAACATTGAGCAAGTATCACAACTGAGCTCTCTTGTGCTATTACAGATTTTTTTTTTCTTGCCAAATTAAACACAAGCCCAGACCTTGAAATGTTTTAGGGCAGCCAGGTTAATGCAGTGCTTGTGTAATAAAGTAATAGATTGTCTACACACTGAGGAGATTCACAATAAACTGGTGAAAAAAAAGGCCCTGAAGTCATGCGGTGTCTTTTGAAAGAACTTCTTTTCAGTAGCTGTTTTCATTTTATCAGTGAAAGGCCTATTTTGAAATCCAAAATGCCTGATGAATGTAAGTCGTACAGAAGATATTAACAGTAATAAGATTAATTACTGTTGAAGTATCTGTCTGGTAGTTGTGCTTAAAATGCCAAGAGGAAGCATTTTATAAGCCGCAACGCTGTCCAGACCAGTATGTCAGGTCTGTTAACGTATTTGTGGTGAAGACTGATGCCACTTACTATTGTCAAAACACATCTGGGTTTCCTGAGTAGAGAGCACTGACGGGAAAGTCGCTTTTGTTCACTTACAGCATAAAATAAAAGAACCTTCATGACAGTTTTTTTTTTTTTTTTTTTTTGAATATGGTTATACAAACTATGATGAAATCCTGAAAAAGACTTTCGGTATTATTTCTTGGCAAAAACACAACAGAGAATTTTAATGAAAAACTGGTTCGCTTTCAATGGAGATTATATCTTTTGAGGTGTTCTGGAAATGCCCAACTGCCCTGTGAACCTTTTTGTTCCCATTTCCGTGTCTCATGCTCCCTCCCTCTTCTCATTTTCCTCTTTGTTTCGCTTCTTTCTAAAGAGGGTCTACAGACAGAAGCTGCTGATTCCCAACAAGCCTTCACCAGTACTTTGCTTTATGTCCTATCAATATGGTGCATTTAACAGTGCAGTAAACAATCATTCACATCCCACTGATGGTGTGGTCCTTGCATGTGGAGGGTAATTTTCCGAGGATTAGGTTTGTGCAGGTTCGTTAAATTTAAGTAACAGTGTCACTCTGTAAAATTTAGGCACCAAACATATTCAGGTAGTTTTAGCAAGCAGAATTACTGGTGTGGGGAAAAAGCTACCAAGGTCTTCAATATGAAAAAACATGCAAATAGCTAAATAGGTTACGCAAAGATTTAAATAGGTTTGAGTAACTACAGAGTACAGTTTTAAGCCTCAAAACTTGATTTGATAACCAAGTCTGATAAAATGCACATAAGAAAATTAAAATAACAATAAATTAAGCAGCAAATATATGTTTTTCCTAATCTACTCTGCAAAAAAACTAAATACAAAAGCATGATAAGGACAAAAGAGGTCAAATTCTAAAGGGGAATACAATGAAAAAGATATTTAAACTCTTATCAACAGCTAATAAGTTTGAAAGGGGAACCAGAAGATCCAGGTTACAGTTCCTGCTGCTATGTAACTAGCAATAGCTAACATCCACCGCCACATTGATACTTTTGGTCAATTACAAGCCACACAAATAAGGGAAATCCCTTTATGTATAAGTATCATGAATTGAAATCAAATTTAACTTTGTTTAACAACAGGAATCTGTTATCTATTCCGTTTTTTTGAACTGACAAATGGTAGCTAGCAAATGGCTAGCTAATGGCTAACATCTGCACTGCTACACTGTTTAAAACACATAAATGTACACTTAAACTTTACATAAATATTTTTTTTTGTAAAAATGAACAAAAACACATGATGTGAAAATTATTTTTTGTTTTTGAACACAAAAGTAAAACTCACTTTTCATGATATGCTAATTTAGTATGCATTAAAAAATGAAGTGTCATTGCCTTTTTATTTGACCATGTTGAATTTAGCATTTAACTCAAAATGTGAAGTTTTAAACAACAACAGATTCAGAGGAACTTTCTTTCTTTCTTTTAAAGAGGAACTTCAATCATAAGTGGCTAAAACAAAAAAAATGTATGTGAAAAAGAGAAGCGAGATTAAATTGATGTAAGTCAGAGGATTTTCAGGAAACCTATTTTAGGAACCATGAGTGAAAGCTAACATAATAGAAATGACAAGTTAGAACCGGTATAAATTAGGACTGGAATGTTATCTCATCCAGAGATCCACACAATGCATTTACAGACTTCACCACAGTTATCTGATGTAGCAGTCACTTTCTTCTCTCCTTGAATTTACTTTGTGATGATCTGCTCCAAGATACAGTCAAGGTCTTTAATTATTCAAGGGGAGCATCTTCTCAAGTGCGGTACAAACAAGCAGCTTGGTTAAAAACATTCACCAAATAAACTATGCTATGTTGAAATGACATAGGTTTCGGAGTCTTTGGCCTGCCAAGACAACGAAAGAGAGAATTTACTCAGCCTTAACAACCGCGATGCAAGGTCAGGCCTGTCCACCACACTGAGGGCTGAGATCCATTTAAATAACTTTGGCAGTGTGTGGAAGTAAAGTTGGAGGCAGTGACGCTCTGGATTATTCAAATTGTTTACGCTGACAGGCCGACATCTAGGAATGTTATGATGACCTCTGGTAATTGCACGCTACAAGAGGTGATGTTTGGAAAGAAAATAGGCTCAAACTTAACTTGTTTGTGGTGAGAGCAATAAAATATATATATATTTGTATATGTGTGCATGTGTGTTGTGCATGTAAAAAACAGACATGATCCATCAAAACAAAAGTGGAAAGAGGCTCATTCTGGGGTAGAGCTGCATGTTTGTGACGTACAAGGGGAGTACCACACTTAGCACATCTTTTTCTCTTTTTTTGCCTTCTGCATGTGTACATGCATGCGTATTTGTGTGTGTTTACTTCCTTTGTAATGATACCCCTCCATCTCTCACCAGGCGGCCAGGCTACTCCTCTAAACCTCAGGGTCTTTGCCAACCCCCAAACAGTATGGCCTGCAGCTGGGCCACAGTGCCCCATTTGCTGCTGAAGTAACAGACTCCCATAATTAATCCCACACAAGCACACACAGCCCCCCTCATGCCAAATGCATGCATCAGTTAAAACATCCAGGTCATGCCACACAAACAGATTCCATCACAGTGTTTACATCAGTCTAATCACTAAATGGCAAAAGTAGGGAGCCTGTACATCTGGAGATCCTGCAAACGTGACCATGAAGAGTAAAGTCTCCATCTAGAGGTTTATCTAGGAATATAATCATCATCTGATCTCAGTTTGACACAATCTCACATGTAAACAGAGGATGAGGAGATACTCAGATTCTTGAAACTAAGGATTTTACATGGCTATTTTACATGGTTGTTGGTCATTTGTTTGATTAAATATCATGTCCAATAGAGTGTTTATTATACAAAGAAAATAAACTCACTGGTCACTTAATTACCCTGTTTAATTGTTTTTTTAATACAAAAGCTAATCAGTCAATGACATGGCAGCAACTGAATGCATATAAGCATACAGACATGTTCAAGATGACCCGCTGAAGTTAAAAATGAGTGAGTGAAATGAGATATGAATGACTTTGGATGTGGGATCATTGCTGGTGCCCGAGTATTTCAGAAACTGCTGATCTTCAGTGATATTCACAAGCAACCATCTCTAGGGTTCACAGAGAATAGTCTGAAGAGGACAACAGCAGTTTTCTGGATGAAAATGGCTTTTTGATGTCAGAGCTCAGAGGAGAAAGGACAGAAGACGAGAAAGAGACAACAATAACTCAAATAACTACTGGTCCTAACCAAGGTTTGCAGAGTACCATCTATGAACATCAAAAACATCAAACCTTGAAGCAGATAGGTTAGACCAAACTGAAGAAATTGAGGCTACATTCACAGACTCATCAAAACTGGACAAGACGATTGGGAAAATGTCTGGTCTGAGTTTCATTTTCATTGCAACATTTGGATGGGAGGATCAGAATTTAGTTTGAACACCTTCAAAGCAACCCCCCCCCCAAAAAAAAAACAAAAAACAATCCTGTCCTGTTGACAGTTCGGAATGATGGCCATGCTGTGATGGCGTGGGAGAGATTTTCTTGGCACAATTTGGGCCCCTTAGTACCAAGTAAGTATCATTCAACACCTGAGTCTACCGGAGGATTATTGCCGACCATGTCCATCCCTTTATGACCACAGTCAGTGTACCACCTTCTGATGGCTACTTCCAACAGGATAATGCACCATGTCACAAAGCTCAGACCATCTCCAAATGCTTTCTTGAACACGTGTTCACTGTGCTCCAGTGTCCTCCACAGTTCCCATCATGGAAGCAGCTGGCAAATCTGTAGCAACTGTGTGATGCCGTCATGTCAATATGGAGCAAAATCTCTGAGGAATGTTTCCATCGCCTTGTCAAATCTATGCCACCAAGAATTTCGGCAGTTCTGGAGGAAAAAGGAGGTCTGACCCTGGATTAGCATAATAAAGTGGCCATTGTGTGTGAATTAGATATTGAGAATTAGACACAAGATCAAAAAACCTGGATGATGAACAAGCCAAACTAACCACCTAACTACAACTACTGCAGGATTATAAAGTATGTACTGCAAATGCTGTAAATCATGACAGATAAATGAACAATCAATCAGATTTTATTTAGTTTTTCCCCTTCATGCCAGAATTTAAACAATCACAAGGAAGATCAATTAAAATGCTTTGTTTGTCTCTGTTACATGGAATGCTCAGTGCATGACAAATGACAGGAAAATGTAGCTGATTTATAGACTTATTCGCTTTGGTAGGGTATCAAAATAAAATATAGTAGATGATTCACCTTGGCCCCAGTGCATAGATAACATACAGTACCTTTTAAAAAGCCAGACTAATTTCATGACAATACAGTTATACTGTAGGTAAAGTAAACAATCATTTTATAGCAGCATTCAGCGACAACTTTGATATAATTGTTGCTACAGTGGCATGTAACCATAAGAATAATGTAGTGCTTTTTTATATGAGGTATTGCATAATGAAACAAAGTTTTGTAAAGGAACATTTGCAGAGGTGCTTTCCAAGCCGAGTCAGAGATTCTTCAGTGGGCAGGGCGTCCCTCTCAGGCCTTTCCCCCCATCCACGTCACTGGCTGACCCGGCCTGTTTCGTTGGACCTGGACTGGGAAACAGACACAGCAGCTGGCGTGTAAACTCTCTTCCTCACTTTTTACTGTTTGTCCTTGCCTGGAACAGAAACAGAAATGACATGAAATTAAATAACAATGATCATTTGTAAGGTTGCAACACCCAGTGGTCAGTAAGTGAGAGGAGGCACATTCTGCCACGATGCTCCTCGAGTCTGATTGGATAAAAGTTTGTCTTCTAATTCTTTGTAGGTTTATATAATTCACTCCATCTTGTCTTTATTACTTTCAAGTGCAAATAAGTGCAAGTTATTTTGCAGTGTAGCCACTTCTGAACGGTCTGGAAGAAGATCCAGATTTGTTTTGAAGGGTCATGAATGAACCAGGACCCACCAAGGCAGAAATCTACCTGAACCAGATATTGCTGGATTATCAATGTACCCAAGAATGTTTTCCATCTCAGTGGGTTACAGAAAAGTGGTCCGAAATGTCTGAGCAGTAGTGTAGTTCGTGTAAGAGGAAAAAGGAATGAATAAGTCGAGTTTTACTTTCTGTTGAAACTGGTTACAACTGGTTATGAAGGGCCCCACTTGCCCATGCTGCCCATCCCCAACATGGCGAATGAAAAAAAACAAAAAAAAAAAAACCGTAAAGCTGTAGTTGTTCTCTTCCTGCTGTATTTGTAGGATATTAGTGTAAAAAAAACTGGGAAAATACGATGGATGGAAATCCTTTCTTCCTAGTCTCAAATTTTTAGCTTGGATCCGTCAGTGCTGCTCCTCTCTGGACCCACGGCTGCGCTGGAGCTGCTGGTACTGTGCCACATGTGCACACTCCATGCGCAATAGATGTTTCAAACTATCTTAAAGGCTTCATTTGCTCCAACAGCAACTCCTCATCCATGTCCTGTAAACTGGTTTCTTCTCAGCCTCTGCAGGGATTCCTGCTGTTCATAATTATTATTATTTTATATTCTACTGTATATAGTATTTACCTCTTCCACATCTCTGTCTCGATCAGGTCGAATTTCATTTTGCGTTGACCACATGCTCTCCAACTTTCCATGGCAAGTAATAGCACAGTTAAATCCCCATATAAATACTGCTGTTTGCACCTGTTACTGATTTTTTTAACAATAGATCGCCTGCAAACAGCAACACACGCAAACTCTCAGCGCTGCCCAATAAGATGAACATAGTGAAATATAGCCTAATACACCCGTGTGTGCTCATACACTCTCATAGAGCCATAAAATATCCACATAACGCATGATCACCAGCTATTTAACCATCTGAACATATCGGGCTGTGCACTGCAGCGCTCAGTTTAAAGATGGCGGCGTGGCCTTAAACACATTTATTATTTAATCAGACTCCGGTTTCTCCGCAAGCTCTTTTTTAAAGATGAGCTGCGAGATGTTGTTCAGTCTCTCAGTGCGCATCGTGGCTCTGCTGGCAGATTCAATCCTGTATACAACTGGAAACAGGCTCCACAGAGCAACTTGGAGCAGGCGGTGTTACCAGAATACGCAGTAGTTCATGTTGGGAAACGAGTTCAACGCTTGGACAGGAAATGATTACAGTAATGCCTGCTCGGCGCGCACAATGCGTCCAGCTGGTAAAACGCATCGGGCAGCAGGGATGCTGCAGCTTCATTATTCCATAAGAGTCACTTAAAACGGTTATTCAGTTCGTCCAGGCGTTTGTCAAGGAGTAGGGAACTCTGTTTCATCGCTGTTAGCAGCAGTCAGGGGTCTCGCAATGCTTGCTGGACAAGGGGTCACTTCGTCCAGCTGCTAGTCCACTTCGACTAGTAGTAGTAGTCAGGCAGGTGTGCAGCTGCCTCTGGGTGGAACCGACACACCCTGGCACACCTGCAAGTCCATGGCGCTATCTGAGGTGCTGAAATAGCGCAAATTGTGCCATAGAACTCATCTAATCCAAACTCTTTAGTCCTTCTGTCTCTGTTTGCCATTTTTAAGCTACTAATTGATCAGCTGTGTCATTACTGTCACTGCGCAGTGTCTAATATCCATTTGCTGTGTTTTACAAATTATCTGGCTGTCCAGTGAGCAAATGATTATATTTTCTAAAAATTCTATGGATAGTGTGAGAATTTTTTTTGTCTAAAGCTGTTCATTCAGTCCCTTTTTTTGGCAGAGGCCAAATAGACCTACAGCGCAGATCCAGATCAGACATGTGAATTGTTTATGAAATGGCCAATCGCCTATAATGGCCCACTATACAGTAAGTACCCGCCCCCTCTGCGATGTGACACTTGCTCCGCCCCTGCCCACCACACCACCACCTTTTTTGACAAGCAGGCCATCAGACCACCGAGTTCAGGCTCAGAATCGGTCCCTGCAGAGCGCCTAGCAACGCTTGCTTGGGTGACGCAGACAGACCGCTTTTTTTCTAGAAGGTAGGTGGGGCCAAAACCTTTGATTTGTTCTGATCCCTCATGTCATATCAAAACCTGGATTCGGTGAATAAGGTCTTATTTCAGCAAGTTGTATTAAATTATTCAGTAGCACACAAACGCTCGTAGAAGGTCACTTTATCTAGAGAGCAGTTAGCAGCACACAATTACAGTACAGAATACAGTACATCTCCAACAAGTACAGAGGACATCAGTCAAAAGCCTTTAAGATGGACAAAGAGAAGTTTTCAAATCTCATTTCGTACTCTGAGAAAAGACCAGTCTTTTCTCAGCAGACTGCGGTTCAGGATCTCAGTTCTGGATCTGGTGAGAAAAAGAAAGTTTTCTCAGTATTTTGCTCAAAAACCACACGCATAAGTGGAAAACAAGCTTGTTTCCTTTATGAAACGTCACCTGGAACAGCACAATCAGCACAGAAACAGTTGTTTCAGAGCAGCAGACTGTTTATGATCACTTTTGTGTGGCACCAGATGAAGAACAGCTAGACGGTGAGAAAGAATCACTGAAATTGTTTATAAACCTGATTCTTGGTGCAACAATTTCACAGTTCATGGAAAGATCTGATGATCCATTGAGATTTGATGAAATCAAACAGAGGCTGCTGCAGAAAATATGGACTGAATTCAAGGACACAAACGAGAGAGCTCCCAAAAGAAAAGTAGACAAACTCTCCAAGAAAATCTACAAAGACATCTTCCAACAGACCAATAACTCTGCAAAAGAGGTGATTGCAGCACATTTAGAGCAGGCAGAGATGGATGACATCGTTATCTCCAGTTTCAGAGAACATCTCTTGAAACCAAAGAAACCTGCCATCACCAAGAGGTTTCTGTCCGTTGTGGACACATTTGTCAAGAAGATATTTAGAGGCCCAGAGAAGAAAGCACCAGAACTTTCAACATCTGGGTCACCGGATGTCGTCCCAGAGGAAAAGACAACCATCCCATCCAGCCGTCCCCGTAATCAGATCAAAGTCCGACCGCTGCATGGCCCTGTGGACTCTGATGCAGAGTCCTTAGACTCCTTAGAGGACCTTGATCTCATCATAATGGAGGAAAAACCAGTCTCTACTCAGCAGGCTGAATTTTCACCACAGCAGCCCGTTAAACCACCGGCCATGAGATCTGTTTGTGATCTCTTCTGTGTGGTAATAAATGAAGAACAGCAAGGCAGAGAGAGAAAGACACATCTGTCAAGAGTAGAAAGTACCAGAACTTGCAACATTTGGGTCACCAGACATCCCAGAACAAAAGACAACCATCACATCCAGCCATCCCCGTAATTTGATCAAGGTCAGGCCGCTGTTCGACCCTCTGGACTCTGATGGACAGTCCTTAGACTCCTTAGAGATTCTGGATCTCTCCACAATGGATGATGTGAGCTGTCAGATCAAAGGTTCTGGATGTGGAGAGAAAATTCAAGATTCCTCAGAAGTTCAAAGCAAATCCCTGCAGCAAAGTGGACGAAGAATGTGTTTCTGTGAAGAAATGTGTTGTGAACAGACACAGTCGACTAAAAGAGAAGAACCAGATCAGACGCCAGAGGTCACTCCGGTGGAGAGCTTCTTTAGTCCTGAGCACAGATGACTTCTAGCCTGACTCTGCAGAGTCTGGACAGTTATGAAGAAAACTTTCAGTGGATTCAAGTTTAAAATCTCCAGGAAGGTCACAAAACATCTCAGACCAGAACAATAATTATTATCATTATTATAATTATTATTATTATTGATAGTAGTTTTGTTATTGTTGTTGTTTGTTGTTATTCTAATTGTTAGTATTATTTTTTTGTTATTAGCTATGATAACTTATAGTAGTTTTGTTATTATTTAGTAGTAGTTATTCTAATTGTTACTATTATTATTATCATTATTATTGTCCTAGTATTATTATTTATAATAGTTTTGTTGTATTATTTGGTAGTTATTTAATTGTTGAATTGTTTTTTTCTGTTATTAGTTATTGTTGTTGATAGTAGTTTTTGTTGTTATTAGTTAGTAGTAGTTTTTTTTGGTAGTTACGGGGGGGGGGGGGGGGTGAGGGGGGGGGGGTGTGTCTGGGTGCTGTGATGCGTCTAGTGCAGTAGTGCAGTAACCAGAGAAAAGGTGCATGCACCATCTGCGTGTAACTGTCCTGCTGCCGCTGGCTTGCCCTCGTGGTGAACGGAGAAACCTTCTCCTGCCAGTATAGAGCCTCTCCATCACCAAGACTCCTATCGGGCCTCCATGCGGCCACACACTGTAACTGGGAGTTTTGCAACCCCAGGCAAATCGACGGGGGATCTTGGAGTTGCAGTGGTCCCCAGAGGTGTGAAGTACAGCTCCACTGTGTGGACACGCCCTGCATCGCCCAATCGCTGCCCCACTGCCTTGTGGGTGAGTCTGGGAGGACAAAAGGCTAGGGGAGCACACCCCGACAGAAAAGCAGTGTGCTTGGTGGCCCACAAAAGACTTGCTCTGGAAAGCAGTAATATTGCGGACTTTGTCTTTTATACTGTTTGCATTCACACATGTGTCCCGCTCTTTTACCTAGAAAATGTAGGACATCTACAGATCTGGGCATGAAAACGTTCCTCCTTTTTCTGCCAGAAGTGGTGCACTAATAGTAATGCACCATTACTGCACTATCACTGGCTCAACGACTTGTCCCGCAAATATGCCATCACGTACGGTGTCCTAACTTGGCGTATGGAAACGTCCTTGTTCCGGGCATTCATTTATGCTCTGAAATTGTTTCCCCTGGGCACACAGGTGTTTCTCTGTGCGATTGAATTAGCAAACAAGTTGCTGGTAAGTGGCTGGCAGTCGGCTGAAAGGGGAACTTTTTCATGCCCAGATCTGTACTGACTGGCTCCCATGTCAGAAGAGCAGAAATGTTGCGACACGTTGTTTTGGTTGAAGGCACAAGAAAATGTTGTGGACAGGGTTGAAGGGAATGTGGCTGTTGACTTATCCGGAACATTTCCTAATATCTGAACATGGCCAGGACGCAAGTGCACGAGGAAGCAACATGTTTGCAACTAAAGACAGGTCCGGTTAAAGAAGATGGACTTTCAATTTATAGCCCATCACAGTTAAACTGTGATGGGCTATAAATTTATAACAAATATACACCAAACACAGACATCATTTCAACACTGTTTTTTGGGCTAAATCTGGTTGGTCCGTCATAGCCATATTTAAGCCTAAAAATAGACGTTGAAAATGGGAAGTTTGGACCGTCTGATTTGGTCCAAATTTAGCCCAAAATTAGACGTTGAAAAGTCGTCAAAGAACGTCAACGTCTTTTCAACGTCTAATTGAAAGACGGCTTTTCCCCTTTCACTTTTCAACCAAATTATTACGTTGTTTCAACGTTTTCAACGGATGGACATGATGTGTTTTCAACGTCTTTTCAACCAAATTTTGCTCGGTGGTCTCATTTCTGAATATGCACATTTTTACCACTTAAAAAAAAAAAAAGAATACACACTTTAACACATCTTTGTGTCAAAATGAAACATTTATGTGTTACCGCGATGAAAACCTCACTGAGGATCGTTTGGCCTAAAAAACATCTAATAGACGTCTAATGGTCCTAGACCTCTAGGCTAAAATCTTTCTACCACCGGTCTAAAAATGAACATTTGTTTTAGCCGTCCAAGCTTAGACTAGCTTGGACTACACTCACCGGCCACTTTATTAGATACACTTTGCTAGTACCGGGTTGGACCCGATACTAGCTGCTGTAATATGACTGCTGCTGTAATAACGACAGAAGTCGTTGATTGTTGGCTGACTGGTAGCTGGATTCAGACGCAACATCTATGTTTCCACCACTGTATTTACTCTAAACTGTCTCTCTACCTCGTGTAGTAGACATTGTTTTGATCAACATTATTTCGGGTATGACCTACACTTACTGTTATTTGTATCTAATAGTAACTGTCACATTTAGAAATAATTTAATATAAAAATGAACAAGTACTGTAACTACAGTAATGATTACACACACAATAGTGATGATGACGCTATGAGAGAAAACACCTCTGCAGCAGCTTCTAGAAGCATCTGGACCTTCTCTGTAAATCTAGATGTAGAGTTACCTGTTACTGCTGCAGCTGTCAGACTAAAACTTACTGTTAATGTGTTGAACGTCAGTTATTATCAGCTGTTACAGTCATTAAAAGCTGGAAACTGGATGAGAAATGGCCAAAGGATGTTCGGGCTTTTGGGATGAATAATTTACTTGGGCACAACTTGTGGTCACAGTTGTGGATAATGACTAAGGAGCTGAGCTACTGTAAGCCTAAAAGATGCCAAGGGATTAGCCTATGAGAATGAAGCAATGGCCAGTTGACAAGAGAATACAGATCACAGTGTTTGGAACTGAAATGAGATCAGAAAAAGATTGAGTTGTCTGGCAACAATGATCAGGAATAAAGGAGAAGTGTTCAACCCCAACTACACTCTGCCGGCCTGGAGGTGTTTTACTGGCACTGTAACTAGTAGACTGTGCAAAGTGGATGACAATAGACAGCTTAAAAGTCCGGTCTATACAAGGAAACCATGTCATGTAATTTATAACTGCTGCCTCTTGGCCAGGACTCCCTTGTAAAAGAGGTTTTTAATCTCAGTGGGACTTTTCCTGGATAAATAAAGGTTACATTAAAAAATATATATTCTACTGATTCTGTCAGGAAGAGAGGGAAGCCTCTACCCATAAAACTGTTAAAGGTATAATAAGAATTACTTTAAATCTAGTACAAAAGATGGGTATTTGAAAGGAAACATGTTTTCATTCAAATGTTTGTATATTTTAAAGAAAAAAATGTTTTCTTTCAAATGACTTTATATTCCAAGCACAGTTGTGAATGTACGGTGGCTGTTAGTGGCCAAAATTCTCTCAGACACAAAGATGTTTTCGTCTGTGAGTGGATCCAGTGGTCTCAGGTGTAGCTATGACTGAACTATGAGTAACTACTTTTAATGTTTTTTAAGGCATTACTTATCCCAAAGAGTGCTCTAACTTCTATTAAACAAAGCTGGTACTGCAGTGTGAAAGTTCAGAGGGTTCTTACTTCACACACATTGTTTTGTCCTTTCAGGGACACCTTAAAAATAGCAGAACAAATATGGCAGGCTCCATGTGCACCACCAGCTAGTGGATAAAAATGACTCATTATAATAAAATAAACATATAACAGCTATTCTGGTGAAACGATTACACATCAGTAGAAACAAAGTTTTTAAATATATATTTTATTTTTCCTGCCATTGGCCTTTGATTTTGTTACACACTGTACCTTTAAAGGTTGCTATAAGTGACTGGTCAAAGTAGAACTCTTTTAAAAAAAACATGCTTAAGTCACTATTAAAAGGTAAATGATAATTTTACACTAACATAAAAGGTTCAGAGAAATAATTGTAAAGCAAGTTACGACCATGTAACTCATTCAGCTTCAGACTGCCGCTGTGTGTGATTGAATTATAAATACCTTTGTTGGAGACAAACTTAAGTGAGTGGCTGAAGATTCAAAAACGCGACTTTCCCTCCTCTGGACCATCATTCAAAAACTCATGGCCCAATCCGTTGCCACACTTTCCACAAAGGACCTGTAAATACACACCACCATGAGATGTTCATATTTTCATTTCAGCACCACTTCAGCGTTATCAGCCTCAGTGACCATATTCTTCAAGACCTTATAAGCAGTGAGAGTCTCCATCATCTTTGTGACGCTGTCCTCTTTGATGGTGTCTGTGAATGCCGGCCAGGGAGAGGAGTGGGCGAACTTGGACCGACTTGAGAATAGGGGATGGTTACACTTGGAGCAAACATAGATTCCTGAAGGGGAAAGTTTACAGTTGGTTCAATGTCAGGTACAAACAGTTAAGTATACTCTCACTTTACTCTGTAGGTCTACTCTTAATTAAACTTAGTAAAGATGGTGAGGACATTTGTGTTTGCTGTTATTTCTTTGTTGTAACAATATATCTTGCAATTAACCATATAGCATTGTAAAGCCCATTTACTTCTCTTTCAATTTATGCCACATTTGACAGGAAATGGCTTTTGTGGAATGAGCAGCGGCGGTAAGTGTGTCGATTGTGACCATGAAAAATTAAATCTTCTTTTCTAAAGCCAAAGAGCTTATTCTGCTAAGCTTTGATTTAAACGTGATCATTCTCTGATTAGTAATCGGCTATTATTGTTGCTATTTGTTATTACTGACTTTTGCCATGTATAAATAAAAGTACAAATAAAACCTTATCTTTTCCCTATAGTTTATTTACAGATTTTGGCATATAAAATGTTTATATTACTAGAATATTTCATTATAGGTTAATTAAAACCAGCCCTAAAGTACCGGAGAAAAACACAAACATAAAAGGTTAATTTTATCCTCCATAATCCAGCCGAAGCGCGGTTACATCACAGCACTGTTGGTCACCGTCTCACCTGGTTTAAAATGATCCTTGTAGATCTCACTGCCAATAAACTGACAGAAAGACATTGTGATGTTTTTGCAGAGCGCCGGACGGTAAAGCAAATTTTAATCTGACTCAGTTTTTGGTTTGTTCTGGCCGTGTCCACAGCTAGGAAGACGGCCTCCCGTTTCTCTCCTCTCGTGTGAAGTGATGAGCGCTGCTGGAGATTTAAAGGAGCTCCTCCCACTGCAGTTATCAAGACCGCCACTAGATGTCAGTGTCTACCAACAGGAGGGCAGGTAGCCCCTGTTGAGGAGATTTTGACCTGGCTTTGCTCTAAATTTAATCCACCGACCACTACTGCAACGCTAAATTTGTCATGTAAAATTAATATGACACGTTTTGGGTCTGAAAAGTGGAATTAATCCAAAGTATGCTGGAAATCAGAGCTCTGCCAGTCAGACTATCAGATTGTGATTTAGATAAGAGGGCATTAAGTGGCTTTGTTAGGAATAACCTAGAGTTTAGTTTGTGTCAGTAAACATCCTTCTGTCACCATTCTTCCTCAGTAGTAGCATTTTTCATCAGTTTTGATTTTTGTGGGCTTTTTTTGGGAGCAACTTTACCAAATCACTACAGTGCGTCTAATTTTAGCTTTTAATAAGACAAGAGAAGAAAATATCACTGTGATCTCTGCTTTGGGGGGTTGTTGCAATAAACTATTTATATTGCTTTTTGAACACTGGGAACTCTAAGAAGCTGCAATGCAACATTCACAAGCATGTAAAAACAAACCATACCATATTTATTTATCAAATTTACTGTAATGACAACAACTTAAATGACCAGCCAGAGTGCAGTACAATACCCGTCCCTTACCATATACCAGATAGGTAAAATAAATAAATAAATACATAAAGAAAACCATCTGGTATTTTAAAAATATCTAACAGTTACTGTCAAAGCCTCAGTCTGAGTTGAATGCCAGGAAATAAAAGTACATTTTTCAAACAAGACATAAACAAAGACTCAAGACCTTTTAGATAAAACAATCCACATAATAGAGACAGGAAGTTTATTACAGAGAAAAACACAAATAAATGATGCCACATTTATCCAGTTGGTATAACTTTGTGCTTTATTTTAGAAATGAAAACCAGTAACACCAGTTTGGTTATGAAAATAAATTCAGATTTATTAGTAAAACACTGGGAGGGTGTTGAGGCTCCTTTCACTGTAGATCTTCATGCTTCATTCATACTTGCAGTAGTGCTTCAGCGCTTCAGGCAACTCCAGCCAATCAATCGCCATCCTGTGGACAATGTACTTCTGAATGGCCTTCCTGCACAACGTCTGCAAGGATGAGACTGGAGCAACCGAAGCAGACAACAGATTAGTGTCATAATGGCAGGGTAAAATTTCTCAAAATAAATGTATAAATACACATAATAAACAATCTTGTATTATATGCACAATAAAATACAACACAGGCACCAACACAGGTAAAATAATCTCAAAGCAAAACAAACATCTGCGAGTAAAAAGTGACAGCTGAAGCTAAAATTGCTACAGAAAAAATAAATAAACAAGAGGTTTAAAAACCAAAACATTTAAAAGCTACTCAAAATAACAAAAAGAGAACAAATAGAAATATCCAAAAAAAATCTACAAAAGGGACAGTAAACAACAACTACAAAGAAGCAAAAACACCTTTAAGAGACTGAAAGTGACGTAAAATAAATCTAAAGAAGTAAGTCCCTTTAGCTATAACACTAAAAAATGCTACAACAGGAAATAAATGATTTAAAGACCCTTAAAAATAACAACTTATACATAAAAAAACCATGAAAAGACCAAAGTGACCACATACTCTAAAATGGATTATAAATAAATGTAAAAATAACAAAATTATGCAAAATGCTTTCAAAGAAAAACATGCAGACTTTCTACCTCTGTAAGTGGGAAAGTTTCAGATCACCAGCACAATTCTAAAATCCACTCGGTATAATGAATAACATGGTGACACTCACAGCCGTACTCCACCTGGACGATCCGAACACATTTGGTCGCAGCAAAAACATCCACCACAGCATAGAGAGGCTGTCCAGCGGGTATTCCTTTGGCAGAGGCCCCCATGTCCTCGCCATTGATTACAATGTGCATATCAGCCAGGTCCTGGCCTTTGGGCACATACAGAACTCCTATTCTGCTGCGTCTGGCTGTAGGAGGTAAGGCGTTGGTCTTATAAAGGTCATCCAAGATGTGACTGTAGCGTCCCGGCCGGCTCCGACCGACCAACTTGTCCCTGGGGATTCGAACAGTGTCAATGTACAAGTGAGTGTCAGTGAAGAAAGCCTTTGGCCTCGTGTTGCTATCTCCACCACCATCTTCCTGACCCCCACCCCCATCTTCTGCCTCTCCTCGCCCAAGCCTGTGACCCCCAGCAAGTCCTCCCTCTCCAGCTCCTGGGACTTCAGCCTCCTCAAGGATTTTATTGTGGTTGCGAGTGATAGCAAACACCCAGCTGCCCCCCAACTCTGTCAAGTCTGGGATGGAGTATTCAGGGACCACCTCTAAGCTCTTGGGGTCCCTTGCGGTCAAGCCAATCCTAAGGTGTCCACACCAGCCCAGCTCCTTATCTTCAATCTCTATCAGGAATATCTCTCCAGGCTTTAGAGGGTGTTTGCTAAAACAAACTCCATTAGCAAAGCTCTCTGTCCGTGTGGCCTGGGTTCCCGAGTGGTCCAGCCTGACATTAATACCATGGATGGGGTGAAATTCCATGAACTGGTCAGAAAAAGGCTCCATTTTCAGCTTGGTTTGCAACTACTAAAGTAGACTCTGTGGCTCAGGAAACACAACTGACCATTAACAAGAAAACTGAAATTACACACGCTCTCAAAATTTGCAGTAATTTCCAATCTCTGACGGCCAATCTACGGTCATTGTAGTCACAAGTAGCAGAAGCCCAGTAAGGAGTCCTGCTCTGCCTGTCTGTTGGCCACTCAGGAAGCTTCTGGTAGAGGGCTATTTTTGAACAACTGCATATGTCAACAGATGGCAAGATATGTGTGCAAGTGTGTGAAGGGGCTGGCCAACACTCACATGCTCACAGACACACAGAGATTAAGTTTGGGTTAATAGGAACAATGATGCCCCCTTGGCCATGCTGCTCACATTACTTCACAAACCCCATTCTTGAAGTAATAGCAGCATAATTATCATAACACCATCTGCCAGGGAGACGTGTTAAAGTGTGAACCTCACATAGCTGCATGCTAAATATAGTCCACAGCAATAAAGTCTGGATTTCATCATTATGTAATGCTGAAAATACAGGGAAATATTAGAATAGAGGTTGTTGGAGAAGTAGGCTATTAGGAAAACAGAGATACCATAAAAATATGAAAAGGAATTCTATTCAAAAAGGGGAGAATTTATGTGTTATATTTATCAGGTGCATAAAGATCTCAGTATCAGCATAATAGCTATTGTCAATCATCCATAAGTGGTATAATTGACAGTACATGTAATCCATAGGAATCCCACTCTTGGTTGATTGACAATGCATGTTATTTCAGTCTAAATCTATCCTATATTTTCATGTCCAAACCCACATTTAATAGCTGTTGTGGGTTACATAATAAATGCAATTAGCAACAATTTTTGTTTCACCTTGTCACAATAACTGGATATTACTGTAACACAGTGACCTTTTTGAATGTGCACCACGGCTGATTCAGCCATGAGAAACAGATCAAGACATTATCAGAGGAAGTAAGGAATAGAATGATAGAAGGAGACAGGGTAACAGATTGGACTTGTACTGGCTGCAAAACAAACTAAAATAAAATACCCCCCCCCCCCCCCCCCCCCCCCAAAAAAAAAAAAAAAAAAAAAACACTTACAAAACAAAACAAACATCAACAACAAAAAACCCATAAATGAACTTACGGGGCCTACATTAATTTAAATGTTTCAATAAAAAAAAGAAAACATGTATGTATGTAAATATATATATATACATACATACATACATACATATATATATATACATATATATATATATATATATATATATATATATATATATATATTTTTATTGTATGCTTTATTATATTTATTTGGGAGTCAGATGCAGCAATGGCCCCAAATATCAGCACCCAAACATCACCGGGATGTATTGGCTGAGGCTGATGAGAAAATATCGGTATCAGTATCGGCCTTAAAAAATCCCGCACCGGTCGATCCCTATTGGAAAGAGTTTTAAAAAAGAGACAGATCTAAAATTAGCCTTTGCTAAAGGACTGCCAAGGTGCCAAAATAGTTTAGTTGTGTTTCTTTAAAGAGGAAGCAGTAAACATGAATGAGGAAGACTTTCCTTTACTCTATCAGAATGTTAGACTGCTTTAATAAAATGATGAATTTGCAAAAAGAGCATAATGGAGTCCTTAAAACCATTTAAGCTTCATCAGTATTCATTTCTGTCACGAACTGCCTTCAGAGATATATCTCTTCCTCCAGCCAGTGATGGATGGGGGTCACTGCTTCTTGGCTGTTGCCTGCACACCGTTTTACCCCCATTCCTCAAACTGTCATTTCTAGGTCTTCCAGTTATGTGGGCCAGTAGGTAGGGATGGGAAAGTGAGAACGAGGGATGATTTATTCTTCTTTATATAACATTTTAGTCACTATTTTCTACTCAAAAGGCCCACAAATGAAAGCCAACAAGAGTAGGGTGATAGCGGCTATTTTGTAAGTTAACTCAGGATGCTGCTGCACATGATTTTGTGTTTAGTCCATCATCTTATATTTTCCGTGTAACATAATTTGACTAAATTTATACTCCGGTACCCACACACACTTCTTATTGCTTCTGTTGGGGCTGCACGACTCTTTAATCTGGATTATCATGCTGCACGGCCATGCTTCCCGTAATCAGCGCGTGGAGCTCGCTCAGCGCGCTACACATCTGGATTGGAAGGTATGCGTGCGCGCGCGTGACTGCGTAAGGGAGGGGGGATGAAAAAGAGAGAGACACGGAGAAGGAGTCTTGTCATTTCTCGGTTCTTTATGCGCGCAAATGGAGCAGGAACTGACAGCAGTTTGCACGGGTTTAAGGCGCATTTCAGCACATACACGCAAACCAAACAACATTTCCGGTAAGTGAACATCACCTCTCATGCCGTTTTGCATGTTTTATGTCTCAAACCTAAATGACGTTTTGATTCAAAGTGATGCTGTCAGTTATGCACTTTTACTTGTCCTCACTTTTACTTTCCACCCATGCTGCCGTGTCCTTGTGTAACACCCTTCTTCTTCTGGATGGTCCACTGAGGAGGACTGAAGCGAAAGCGTTGACCTCAATTTCAGTTGCATGCTGTAATGCTTACGGATATATTTTATAATGCAACGTAATTGCACTTGGACATTACACAGTGTATTCAGCCCATATAACAGTGTATTTTAACTATAGAAATCATTGATCTTTAGTGAGAGCTCTCATTTATTTCGGTTTAGTTGCACATTAGAGGTGCAGAGATTCTCAAATGAGAGCTGACATAATATAGAAAATTTAGGGATACCTTACCTTTTAGGTAGTTGAAAGTGTCTCAATAAGGATGTTGGGTCAAATGTCTATTAACCTTTAAAAATCTATACATACACAATATGTTTAGTAACTTAGTGTGGTTTTTGCGTCATGTCCAGCCTGCAGAGCTGCATCAGGTCAGACCCAAAACCTCAGAAGCGTTCCGGCATTGAGAGACTGGGATTTGAGTCGTGTAACTTTCAGCCCTCTGCCCTTAGTCACTCGTCTGTGTTTGACTTTAAGCCCACTGCCAGCAAAGGGACTCTGAGGGATTGTGAAGTCACTAATAACTACAATCAACACTGCGTCACGGAGATGAGCTAGCTTGGAAACACACCCCACCAAATGTTGGTTTAGCTCATAATCTGGCTGTGTGATTTGTCAGATTTCACCCTAAAATCCCACATGAATGTTAATCTGAGATTGTTACTGTTTGTGTCTGATCGGGCTGGGAGGGGTGGGGGGCATGAAACCCCATACACACAGATAGAAAGTCATAGTCAAAGATATTCTGGACTCTTTCAGTAAGACTAAAATTGATCCGAAACTTTGCTGCAGCCTCAGAGTTTGTGTTTCTTTTTTTCCTGTTACAGACATAAAATAATTACCCAGCGTCTCTTCACAGCCATATGAAAGTGTTATAAGCCGTATCTGCGATATGGAAGCTTATGAAATGCTTCAGAGGGTGCCTGAGGTCTTCTTTACACAGTTTCCCGCACAGCTTCTGAGATTGTCACAGCTGAATACCTTTAACAACACAGTTAAATCAAAAACACGAGAGAAAGCCAGAGTTCACAGGGATTGTAAAGACTGAATTTATTCATTCATTCATTTTTCTGTACTGCTTAGTCCAATTCAGGGTCGCGGGCACATAAGAGTTTCATAACATCATTAAGATTTTGAATCATGATTTTTTTTTTTTTATCTATTTCTCATCAAGAAGAAAAAGAAATATTACCAAAGGAGCATCACATCCAACTGTGATTGGATATTTAGCCAGTTTCAATAAAAGCCAAAGTGAATCAGTGTGGAGGAGACAGGCCTGCATTCAAAAAGAGTCATGGCATCAATCTTGCAGCAGTGGGAAACTGTTTTCCCGCACGCTCTGCAGTCCTGAATCCTGAGATGTTTCAGAGAGGTGACATGTCAGCCTAAATGTCTGAAACTTTTGGAGATGGAGATTTGCCACCCAGGTCCCTTACTGGATATAGTCTCCGGAACATCAGTGGGTTAAACAGGAGAAGTGTAAGCAAATAGTTTGGAGCATTTTTATGCTGCTTTCAGCTTGCTTCCCACAATTAATATAAATTTATTAGCTATTCGGAAATAATTACAGATACAAAGTAAGAAGCCTTATCTGCTATCCTGAACATGAAAACACAGTGATTTCCACATCATGTGCTGCCTCCTGCTCAGTTTTGACAGCCCTTCCCTAACACCTCCTCTCCCTCACATTTCCAGCCAGGAGAGTGCGTCTCCAGCAGAAAACCTCCCACTGTGTGTGGTTGTGCGAGCAGCAGCTGCTAAAAAAGACCTGATCAAGTTTTCCAGACTTTTCTAAGAAAGTCCTCAGTGTTTATGTGTGAAAACAACGTCCAATCCATCTATTAAGAAAGGATGTTTGTGCAGTGACATTGGAATTGAATGTATGAGTGTCTTTAATGTGCAATATCAGAGATGGCCACCATAGGGATTGAAGCCAAAATGACATTTTGAAAACGGCCAACTGAGATTTCTATAAATGACAAACTGCCTTAAATTACAGAGGCCGAGATAATGATAGTTGTCGACAACTATTGTTAATTTCATCAAAATCTTGAGATAACTTCATTTTCTCGTTTTGCAGGGTAGCAAGGACCATTCTCCCAGTGAAAACAGGATAATTTATCTCGTCATTTCAAGAAAACAAACCTTGTTTTTATGAGATAATTATGGTGGGCTCAAAAGTTTGAGGTTACTGTGTCACACTTGATTTAACTGATCACATTCGACACTGTCAGCTGGGAGGGCTGGAGTCATGGTGTTGATGTGTCCTGTGAGTGAGTGACTGGTAAACGTGTCGCAATTTCAGCCTTCAACAGACTTGATAGAAGTAAAGTCTGATGACCAGTGATGGATGTTTCTCGACCTGATGTCAGTTTGCATCCGGTGTTGGCTTGACTCTACTGAGAGATCCCAGTACAGAACAGCTCCCTTGGAGCCACCAGTTGAGGTGGGTCCAAGGGGACCCAATGAGTAGCAGCAGGCTGCTGCATTTTATAAATCTTATTAACAGCAGGTTTAGGTCTCTGTGGGGAACCTGCATGGTTTGTGCATGTTCTCCAATTATGCATGGGTTCTCTCCAGGCTTCTTCCCACGGTCTAAATAAAAGGGAAAAAAAAAAGTTTGACCATGATCGCTTTGGCTTTTGTAACAAATTGTTGCATATTAGTTCATATTATAATATATTATAATGCAGCTTTCATTAAAATACTAAATTTGTTAAATAAATTGGGACTGCAAGGTATTTTAATAACTTCCTACTATTGCAAAGTTGCAGTTTTGTTAGATACACCATTCACAGAACTCAGGACTCAGTCTAATAGAAGTCCAATAAGAAATTTGGTTATACATTTGCAATAACCTTATCTTTTCTGGTTGTATTGAGAGGTCAAACCCTGGACTGACAGATATGATTGTTATGCACAGCATGCAACAGGTGACAGAGACCTGCAGGAGCATAATCAGCAAAAACGACTCCAAACAACCAGGAACAGCAGCTCAGGATGTCATGGTTATTTACTCTCACGATTGATAGCGGTATTAAATGCCACAATTATTTAATCGTGAAAATTCCTCAATGTTGCCGCTTTACATCAAAGATCATGTCTGAACCATGACGGAAGATCAGCGCAACTTGTGTGCAGAATGAAAACAAAGTTATTTAATACACTGAATGGGTTATAAGAGGATAAAGTGGGTCTTAGTGGATTCTGATCACCGCTGTGATAAGGTACCTAAATGCTCAGAATCCACTCCCCTCATCAAGATTATTCCAAATTCAGATTTTGAATACAGCATGGGTAATAACTGTTGTTTATGCATTAATGTGTAAAAACAAACAAAACAAATTGAGTTAATTCCACAGATTGATCTCTTTGCATTTACGCAAATTTTGACAACCCTGCTTAAAACTTAAAAGAGTGTTCATGTGCTTGGGCATTAAGGTGTAATAATCGTGAAATTGTGATTATTTCTTTGACACCACCATTACCGCTGCCCCTAATCTATTTGTTTCACTTTAGACAGCAGTCATACACTACATGTGCCTAACCCGAAGAATAATGTCTGTTTCACTGGGAGCTGAAATCAGGCTGGATAGAACTGAAAAACTGACCTAAATCAATTACTAGTCACCCTTTCAAGTAAACACTTTAATTTGGTTCAAATATTTTCTCTTTTATTCAGGGTGATATTATTCCAACAATGTGATAGGGCTATGAAAGCACAGCTTTTTGCATTTTCAGATTAACAGACATGCCCATGAATGCAACAGGGCATAATGTGGAAGAACAGAATATTCTATTTTTGGATCAAGTGTCCGAGTTAACAGGAAAATGTCCATGTAGTTTTCTGACTTTTTATGGACATTTTTCTTAGAGTGTGGGTTGCCGTCCTCGCTTTGTGTCCTGCACAAAACCAGCTGCACCTGGATGATATCAGACATCACTTTTAATCTGTTAAAATGTATTTTCTACTCATTTTATAACAGCACTGTGAATCATATAAGATGGGGATGGCCAAATTTCTGTGTTCCACTCACATGTGGCCCAGAGTGGAAATGTTGGAACTGTGACGTCAGCACAGAGCACACTGTACCACAAACTAAAAAGCCTGAGGTCCATGTGCTACTTAGCTAGCTGGCTGTTTAGGAGATTTCACTGAGTTTTTCTCTGATCTCACCCCAAACTACAAAAACCATCAGAACTATGTCATTGTGGATATTAACAGCCAAGCAGCTCAGTCAGACCTGATGAACTCAAAGCTTTGACACATATGCGGTACAGGTTCCTTATAGGGATGCACGCTATTGTAATTTTGACCGATATCCGATATGCCGATATTTTAAAACTCATGTGGCCGATAACCGATATCGATATTTAAAAAATAAGCAGTCATTGCACATAGGAGTTTTGTAATCAATTTCCGACACTTTAAAAAATAGGGGTGTAAAACATATTGATACACTGAAATATCGTGATATTTTCATATGCCGATATTAAATCAATATTTAAAAACGCGGCATTGATCTATTTTACTTACAAAATCTCACGAGATTTCATCATTCTGTCAAAAAATCTCATGATATTTTTTGAATTCCTGCTAGATTTTGTAACAGAAAGATGAAATATCACGAGACTTCGTTTGTAAAATAGATGGATACCGCGTTTGTAAATGTCAATATGATATCAGCATATGAAAACATCTCAAAATGTCTGTGAATTTTCATGAGATTTTGTAACAGAACAATGAAATATCGAAAGATTTCTTTAGTAAAATAGATCAATGCCGTGTTTTTAAATGTCAATATGATATTCAATGTATCAATATTTTTTCCCCACCTCCAGTCTTTAGAAGTTTTAAAGTCTGTAAAAAAGAAATTTTTGAAGAAGAAGAAGTTGAAGTTTGTTTTTTTAGACTTTAGAAACAGCGGCCTGATCGGTTACTGTAAATATCAGTTAAATATTGGTGGGGTGGCCGATGTCTGATACTCAGTTTTAAGGCCGATATAGGCCGATACCGATAGGGGGTCGATTATATCGTGCATCCCTAGTTCCTTGCTTTTTAACATCAATGGATGTGCACACATTAAGGGGGGGGGGGGGAGGCACACTACAGGCAAGCAAAGGATTGTAATAAACTTGCATTTCTAAATTATTGTTGATAAAATAGCTTAGACATAAAAAAACAAACAAAAAACCTATGTGTCACTTTTTCTATGTATTACTTTTTCAAGTCTGCATCAGAGTTTTGATGCAGATTTTTGGAAAATGACACTGGTTGTGTTTATTCTTTCCTTGATTGTGGTGATGCTAGTTTAACTGAACTCAAAACATAATAATATTAATGGCCAGTTATTCATTATTACTTGTCGCATATGACAGACGACACCTGAAAACATTCACTGTTAAAGGTGTTAGGATTTTTTTCATCTGTCAGCATAATTGACTTAAGGTTCCTTTATCATCATCGTATACAAAGTACAGTAAAAATTCAAGGCAGTTTATTGATGTTAATTGTACAATCCAAGTGAACAAAATAATCATGTCTGACCTCTGTCCCAGACTAAGCTAGCACTGACAACGAGTGTTGTTACCAAGAAAAATCTGCATGCAAGCAAATCTGTGGATATCTATTTTTATATGATTCTTTATGGAGTTTTCGCAGAAAAGTCTAATGGGATCAGAGTTTTGCATTTTGAGACACAAAGGGAGCCCTGCAGAGATTTTTCAGGCTTTGCAGCTCAAAAGGACCTCAATCTGAACTTTATCTCGCACTGGATCTACAACCTTCTGCCCCTGGCAAAGGCCTGTGATCCTGTGGGAAATAGAAAATAACATAAATCTTACTAGGAGACTGGTAAAGATAACTCCCCAGTCACCTCTGTTTAGGAGCTCAGCTTTTCCAAACAACCCACATTGATCGCTTTTAATGCATGACATTGTGTAAATCTACTTCTTTGGTCCCAAAACATCATCTTTCTGATGAATATTGAACTACTCAACTAAAATATGTACCTTAAGCTCTTTATCTGATCCCTTCAGTATAGAGATATTTATTTAATTTCCCTTTTGCATTGAAGTTATGAAAAAGCTGACTTATAGCTGCAGTGATAGATATAAGAACATTTGGCTTAGTCCAAACAAATACAGCAGCATCGGCCCACATACAGTTTCTCTGAGTGCATGTGTTGTGTTTCAGCTCCACAATCAGCTTGAAAAAAAACAAACATTACCTTAATCATAGTTTAGTGTAATATGTGAGTGCATTTAACACCTGCATGTTGTGGTTCCTCTTCAACCCTGTGAAAATCTGAGTCAGTGCTGTTGTCCATCTGCCTGTGCGTCCGTTCGGTTTATCTCCCCCCTCCACCCATTTTGGGCGAGAGCAGATTAGTTTGAATCTGCCAGCTGCTGTGGAATTGGTTGAAATTGTGCCACACAACGCTGTAATACAGTTACGTAAATCTGACCAGTGAAGAAGTAAGGTTAAACTTGCATATAGAGAGAGGACAGAGAATGAAAGGGCTCCAGTTGGGCCTTTGTGATGGTTTCCACCTCGTTTCCAGTGATGAAAAAGTGCTTCTTTTCTGTCATGAAGTCACAGCAAATGAGACAGTTCTGGTCTGTGATGGGTTTTTGCTTGTAGCATGTTGACAGTTTCAGATGTGGTGGTTGTATGTTGTGGGGGGGAAATATGCAATATGACGGAAAACATCTTTGAACTCTTCTCAGTATTCATCTCAGGTTACATAAGCAACTCTGTAAGCAGCTTGAGAAGACATCAGAGGAACGTTGTGGCTGTGCGTTTTCACCGCTGACAGTAGGCTCTTTAGGGGATGAGGCGGGAAGACTGCTTCCTGGAGGAAATGACACACCGACACACTTCAGAGAACAAGTCTAGCATTTTTTAAATTACAACATTGTCTATTTTTAGATTCGAAGAAAAACTACATTTATTTCTAAATGAAGCTGCCTTTTTTTCGCTACCTTGTTCTTTGCTCTTGAATTTAAAGGGAAAGTTTCTTTTTTTTAACCTGGACCTATTTTTTAGCATGAAATACGTTCATTTACTCACCTAGACAATTTTGGTGTAACTTGAATTCCTTTAGGAGAAATTTAGAGCGCAAATCTCAGCGTATGTCCAATATGATGGAAGTGACGCGGCAACCTCACACAGCCTCAAAAAAAAAATTAATAACGCATTATCTGCCACAAACTCCTTCATTTCACCAATGTTTTGTGTTTTTCACCTATGTTGTGAGCTTGAAGTGGCTTTGAGTTGATTATCTGTGTTTATCAGTCTTTATTTACAGACATTTACTTGCTATGGTGTCGCATAACAGTGATGTCATCAAAGCTGCCACTAGCAATGGGCGTTATGTTATGTGTGATATATCGTCAAAGAAATTCCCATAGATGATAATTTGTCATCTCAGGATAAAAACAATAAATTCATTTTATCAGGTTGTATATACAATTATTTATATATCGTTAAGTTATATATCGTTATCCGTAGCCGCCACAGTAAAAATGTCTGTAAATAAGGACGGATCACCACAAAAAAAGCCACTTCAAGTTCACAGGGGGGTTCGTAACAAAACATTGGAGAAATGAAGGAGTTTGTGGCAGATAACGCCTTATTTAAAGAAGGCTGCCCGCATCACTTACATTATGTAATAATAAATATAATAATATACTTTAATAATCCCAATTAGATTTGTTCGCAATTCTTTCTCTGCATTTTAACCCATCTCAAGCTGAACAGTGAGAGCAGTGGGCTGCTAATTAAAGTGCCCGGGAAGCAGTTAGTGGGGGTTAAGGACCTTGCTCAAGGGTCCACAGTGGTTCACATGAGTGTCGTGCCTGGTCTGCCGCGCCAAAGCCTACGACATTACCACTACGCTTCTAGGGATGGCCGATATGGACTAAAAAATGTATCATGGGAATTTCTGGGTTTTATCATGGTATCAATAAGAGACGAAAAAAAATGTCAGCCTAATTATTTGTATTATAATTCTCACTACATTTTGTCTTGAGAGCCCTAAAATAATAATAGATGGCACTAAACTACATCAAATGAGTTCAAGTAGTACATCTGTATTGCAAAACTGGAGTGACACCAAACAAACAAGTCTGAAACAGAAAACATTTGACATTTATTTAAACAGTGCAAACAGCAAAATTAACGCTATAAAATAACTGTATACTGTATATAACCTGTTAAAATGAATTTATCGTTCTTATCTTGAGATGACAAATATATATATTAGAGAATTTATTTGATGATATATCACACACGATAACCTATCACCCATCCCTACACGCTACCTGCTCCCCCAAATATATATGTATATATATATATATATATATATATATATGTGGTGTCCAAATTTGGTCCTCAAGGGCCGCTGTCCTGATGGTTTTCCATGCCTCCTTGGACATTCGCTCATCTTGAGTGGATCTAAATACCTCCTGAAGGAATTCAAGTTACGCAAAACTGTCTGGGCGAGTAAATGAATGCATTTCATGCTAGAAAATAGGTCCAGGTTGAAAAAAAAAAAAAGAACTTCCCCTTTAATATCGACATCCAATCAACCCCAGAATGCATCAGATCTGAGCCTTTGCTGCCCTAGTTTGTGCAGAATTTGGGGAGAAAGTCTGTCTTTTCTATTTTTGCAAGCCTCTAAATCTCATTCATTATGTGGAGCGGCAGCTGTGGGAGAGGTGCTTGTTTGGCTGTGATACAGGCTACCAAGTTTTGAGATTAATGTAGCTTTTTATAATTCTTCAAAGCTAAACTGAGCGACAGTCACACATTAATGCACAGTTGGCATTTGTAAGCAGTTTCTGTGAAAATAAGGCACAAGTTGAGGAAAGATGCCCTTCCTCTCTTTGTCTGCTTCTGCATGTTCTGCCTCAAAAGCTTAATGATGTAGCTGACTTCTTCTTTTTTTATTCTCTTTTAGAGACACACAGGTGCCTTGGTTTGGAGATGTAAAGTCAAGAAATGGCAGACAGTGGAAAAAATGGGGAAAGAGGAAGTGAGGATGGAGGAAGAGAGGGGGGCAGAGCGAAACAGGAGCCTTGCAGCGTCTCCCCTGTTGGTTCCACCTCCCTTGGGACAAAGAGAAACCTCGCCCGAGGGATTGTGATCCAGCTGACTGGGACAGAGGGGCAGTGGGACAGCTTGGATGAAAGTGAGCTCATTTTCTCCCTTGACCGTGATGAGGACTACCCATCTATCTCGCTCTCTAAGGAGAGGCAGCTTTCCGCAGAGGATGACGGAGGGGCGCAAACTTTCCACGTCCCTCTTTCTCCTTCGTCCCCCGGCTCACTGGGGAACTGCTCCACCATGGGACCCAGCTTCCTTTCTCCTGGCCCTTCCTCACCCACCCACCGGCCCCTGGCAAGCCTGGTCAAATCGCTCTCCACAGAACTTGAGCTGAAAGAGGGCTCCACTCTGAGGCCCAAACCTTTTCTCAACCTCGTGAAGTCGATCTCCACAGAGCTCTCCCGCTCAGAACCGGAGGTGTCTCAGTCCAAATCCGACTCCCGGCTCAATCTCCACCTGTGGAAGCAGCTGACCCAAACAAAAACCCGCAGCAATGGCGACTCTCGTACTGCTCCCCCTTCTCCGAGTTCCCTCTCTCCGACTGGGGAGGGCCCAAAGGGGGGCTTCTTCAAAATGGAGCTGGAGGACACCAAGAGGAAGCTCTCTGAGGCTGTGCATGAACCTCTGAGCAGCATGTTCAGTAAGATCATGAGAGAGGAAAGCGGGGGCAGCCCCAAACACCAGTGTAAGGCCCAGATGGTTCACCAGAGCAGCTCCAGGAGTTTGGGGCGGGAAGGAAGCACGGACACGGTTCTTTCTGAGTCTCCTGTGAGAAATACAAGAAAAACTGATGCTGATGTTTTGCCTGCATTTGAGTGGCCTTCAGGAAGACACCTGGCGAGACTCCAGCGTGGCCCCTGCCCTGTGCATAACCACAGACAGCATCACAGGGACGAAGAGCTGGAAATATGTACAGACGGTGACATGATGCAAGTGTTTGCTATTGAGACTCAAAGGCAGGCGAGGAGTTCACCTGCCTCTCAGGCCCTAGCAGCACCCACGTTTAGGACATCTCCTGTCCCCCAGCCCCCACGTCCTCTGCCCCGTATGAGTTTATTTTGTGTAGCAGTCATATCCTACGGCTACTTTATCCTACCTCTTAGTCCATACTTCTCCGGCCTGGCTCTGGGATTAGCCCTGGGCTTTTTACTGGGACTGTTTCTTATTCGGATGGGTTCCTCCAGGTCCTGCTCGGCGCCCACTCACAAACCAGCACAGACGCTGTTTGCAGAAGGGTCTTTGACAGGTGGCCTCATCAGCACAGAGCCTGACATCCTCAAGGTAAATGAGTGAGTTATAAAGGAGGAAAATGACATGTTATTTTCAGCCATTTCAATTCCTCTACATCCTTCACACAGTCTCAGCATGCCTTCATTTTCAGTGTGTGAAAGAGAGAACTTGTGCCAAAATGAATCATCAGATATTGAGAGTCATTTTTTTTGTTAAACCTTGTCTCAAGGAAAAGTAGCTTTACATATCAGGCTTGTGACAGCCAATTACGGGGAGACTTATTATAACTTGAGGGAAAAAAAAACAACCTTTTTGGCTTATGTATCCATTAAATCTAATGAGTAAGCATGTCCAACCTTTTGACTGGTTGTATATGTAAAATATCACTGTTTATGTCGGAGGAATATAATGGAGTATGTTGTTAGACCTTGCCAAAGTGAATGGAAATGCAGACAGTAGTGGTGGGGGAAACTATTGATTAATTGATGTATAATTGGAATATTTCTCTGCCCAATTCAATATTGATTGGCAAATCCACTGTATCGATTCACCTCCTGACCCATGGGGGGGCGCTGTGCGTGTTATTCAGGTTGTTAGATCAAACAACCAAAGCCATCAGCAGTGCAAAGCCAGCTCCTTCATCTTTTAGACCTGTTGCGTGGGGTCATTTATTATTTATTCAAATGTAAAATTGTTAAAAATAAATATTATGTGAGGTTTATCCAAGAAGCAAACTTCGCTCGAGAAGAGTGAGCCCACTTGCACAAAAATTGTAATTCTTTCTTGATCTGCTAGGGGCTGGCTCCAAAACACAGCAAATCCCCGTAGACTTCCATGTTAAAAAGGCCAACTTCACAGCAGAAATAAACATGTTTACAGCCTGGCTCAAAAAATCATTTTGGGTTTAATAGGTCAAGTTTACCTTCATATCAAATCTGAGGGGGGTCAAATTTTTTTTATAACTCATCCATTTAGATGTTATTTAATCTTGAAATCACACATAATTAGGGGTGTTTCCTTTTGATTGACATGCAGCAGACTGGAAACCAGCCTGTCGGCTTGTGGCTCCTAGTTAGCTACTTGTTTGCTTGTAAGGTCTCAGTCTGCAGCAAAGCAGCAAAATGGTGGTTTTTAGCTAGCTAACAGCAAGTCCAAACATGTCTTACCTTTATCCCGACGCTTGGGAGGCTAATCTTTGTTAACTCCTGTTTGTTTCGAGTTAGCTTGGTTTGCATTTAGCCCAGAGTTCGTTGGCTGTCAATCATTTGCCCCGCGGCCGCACTGTGGCAATTTTAGTATTTTCCGGGAGTGACAACACACGTGACATGGCAGGATGGCGAGTATTGGCGACGGTGGTAAACGCCCAACTGGCTCCACTTTGCTCTATTCAGATGTGACCGGATGCTACGTCCATCTCTAGTTCGGTTTATGGGTTTATCACAATTTTTCATGAGGAAAGAAATGTTACCTAAGTTTACCTGCACATAACTTTTTCATTATTTATACAGAACTCTATGCTTTCTAATAATATACTCCATACGCACAAATAAGTTGCTTTTGTGCTAATTTGTATTTTCATTTATTTCATTGCTCAAAAATGTCATAAGGGCATGAAAATAGATTTTTAAAAATTGTCAACAAGAACTCTATTTGTGTATTTCTACTTCTCACTGAATCAATATCAATATCAAATCGATATTGAATCGAATTATGAGGTTCTTGACAATAACCGACACCAGCAGTCATTAACTTCTTTAGGACTGTTCAGAAGTCATGAGCTTTCCTCTTTTTCCTTTATTTTTCCCCCAAGGATGAGGCTCTCTCTGTCTTTCAAATCATTCAAATAAATTTTGAGCAATAGTTCTCCAGAATTTTTGAAGATCTTACAAAGTTTTAATTTGTGCATTGGCTGGTTTTTCCACTCATTTTCTGTTCAATCTTCAGAAGAATGTGTATGTTTTATTAGTTCTTTTGTTAAACCAACTGACCTATGAATCAGCTAAGCTCTAAAAAAGGCTTCCAACTGTTATGAATACAAATAACAGACAAGGAAAGAGCTAATTTTAATTAAATATTTTGTCACTAGCAACCTGTTGCAACAATATTTTTCTTTTTGCCATTTCTTTACAAACATAATAAAGGGAATGTCTAAAAGCAATGTCCTTAAGAAACAGGAAAAAGTCCTGCGAAGACCTGAGGAATGTAGCTGGATCTTCAGCTGTTCTGTTCACTAAAGCCTCGCAGAAATGGTCTTCATATAAAGCAGCTGTCGAGAGGAAAAGGCTGAGTTAAGCCAAACAATACAATAACTGGACTTATCAGTGGCAACAGGTCTTGTGGAGCGATAAATTCCCTTCAGGGGTTGCTTTAGCAACTGTATTCTCTTTAGCCCCTTTAAAAACACACGCAACTAAACAAGTTGCCAAGAATGCAATTAAAATCATCAATAATGAAAAGTGCAGGAGCAGCAGTGGTACAGTAATTACTGCTCTCTTTCTGCCTGAGTCTGACACAGGGCTGCTGGAGTAAGCAGCCACCAACCAAACACTGTCAGGACCAGAGGCAATTAGCAGGAAGTACAAGCAGGAATGGGCTGTAATTTGTCAGGGAGTTGGGCAGGTTGGGGATGAAAGAAGTGGTGGTGGTGGGGGGGGGATTTCACTGTCTTAGTACTGAGATAATTCCCTTGTCTGATCATTAGCAGCTTTCTTTCAGTGTGAAGGCTGCTGAGAAGTGAGACTTTTTAAAAAACGTAACTATATTTCAGACTGAACAGTTTTTAATAGCTTTTTGTTGCTTTTTTCGCCTGTAGAAATGAAATCTAAACCTCCATGAATCTGGATGGTTTGTTTTTGTGTTACATGAGAGGCGAGTCAGGACAGAGATCCAGGATTGCTGCTCATTCAATATCTCTGTTTTGGTTTTTCTGCCAGCTGCTGCAAACTGGGGGTGCTCTGAGATTTTCCCTGTAATCCTGATCTGTCTTTAGCTACAAAGCACTTTAATTAATAGAGGAGTACATTACAAGTGCTATGCAAAAACAAAGGACAAACCTACTGTATAGTGTTTTAATCCTCTGATGGTTCTATGTAGTTTGCTTTTTTAGATAATCTGCTCATGAATAGTTCATTCAGTCTAAAAAAAATATGAGTTTTCTTACATCTGTAACATAACCATGCTTTGCATCCATCCCTAAAACTTTAGTATGTGCAAAAATTAGCTATAAATTCACCACCTCTCACCATTTTTACCATGAAACTTCCAATAGGCAGTTTGTTCAGCCTGGAAAAATGCATTACTTGGGAAGTAAGACGAAGGGCACAGTGTCCAAATTTCATGCACATTCTTAAGCATTAAATGTTTTATATGTGACTGCTTCTACTGTATAAACCCTCAACTGGGCTCCTTTTAGACCTTACTAAACTAAATGAATTGAAATCCACAAAGGTGCAACTAACAGAAAAATAAATACTCTTTGCTCAGTTTTTCCTTTTTCAAGCTAAATACAAAACTGGAACAATTCAGATGAAGTTTAATGCTTTCTGCCTGCCTTTTCCAGGGCTGGATAAATGAGATCTATGATTATGACCCAGAAACCTGCCATCCGGCTCTGACTCACTCCGTCTTTGCCACCCTGGAGGGCTCCTGTCTTCGTCTGGACTACCCACGCACTAACATCAGCCGCAGGGCGACATACGATGAGCGAATCCACGAAGCCACCTTCATCAAGTCGCGCTGCTTTCAGCTTGCAAAGAGTAAAGTATGTCTCCCTCGGGAGCCGTGAGAAGGGAATCTCAGTGCTGTATCCGAGGCCGCTGTAGCTTTGATGTGTAATTCAGAGTGAGGACATGCAACTGTGTCATCAGAAGAGGAAAAGTCATTCATTTTTTATTAATGTATTCTTTGTGGGTCCTTATTAGTTAATGAGACATTTCACAAAATAAATGTCAGCTTTATTTATGCCTGAAAATTCATTTGATTGTTTAAAAGGTGGTGAATGTGACACTGAAATCTCTAAAGCCTCTTTTACTGTAGAGCTAAAAATAGAGATAAATCAGTGTGCTGGGAGTTTGTTTATTGTCTTCAGTGTCAAATTAATGATTACACAAATGAATGAATGATTTTGAATAATTTATGGAAGGATCTTAGAGTGACATTTACAGTGACATTTTAGCACTCTGCCTCAAAGCACAAGCAGTAGCTCACAGAAAACAACAAAGGGTGGTGGAAAGTATTTTTTAAGTATACACATAAATTCAAAAGTACTGATTATTTACTCCTAAATGTGATGTTCATTGTAGCATTTTTTTCCTGACAAATCTAAACTTTGCCACTGTCCCTGACAGGTTTTCCTGCTGCCGTCTGTGTTGGCTCGGAAGAGGGTGTGGAACCCAAAGTACCCCATCTGCATTCAACTAGCAAGCGAATCAAAATCTCAGGAGGGGGATCGAGGAGGGTCTATGGAGAACCTGGATGAGGAGCCAGGAACTGAACCGGCAGAAACCCCAAAACAAAGCTCTTCAAAACCAACTCCCGACTGTCCCACCATACTGTACCTCTTTGGCCGCACAGGAAGAGAGAAAGAGGAGTGGTTTCGTCATCTCCTGCTTGCATCCATGGATATAGAGAGGGAAAAGGAGCGGGACAGACAGAGGCCTGGCAGATGCATGTCCCGGTCGGGTATGAGAAATGTTAATAATGCATTAGGAAAAAAGGGAGAAGGCCTCTAGATAAGGGATCCATACAAATACTACATGTGTGTGGATTATGGATTACATGCTCCAGTTCTTTGCATTCTAAAGCCAATCCCTGCCAAGGGAATGTACAATCTGATGGATCAAAAGCATTAAAAAAAAAAGGTCAGACACAAGCCTTGTTTTTGGGAATGTTACTGAGCTGGCAGAGCAAACTTACATTTCATGTTCCTAAAATAAATTTTCTATCTGTCAGGTCAAACTTTAGTTTGTTGAAGCTCTGTTGCTGCTTCATCACATTTCTGCAAAAGGCTCAGGATTCATAAGGTTGTTTTGTTTAATGTCACCTGGCAACACTGAGAACCTCTCTTATATCTACATCTGTTTTTGCAGATCTGGAAGCAGTCAAAGCAGAAAAAATATCTTTATATGAAAGGGAAAATGGCAAAATGGCATCTCAGTGATTTGCAAAGTCAAAGATCTGTGACCATTGTGTGCTGCTAAAGGTTGCTAATTTTCATTAGCTTTCCATCATAGTAAAGAAAAACTCCTAGAACAAGTATGACTGGAAAATTTGTGAAATTGTTTGGCTGAACTTATATAGAAATGGATTGTGTCGTGGTAACTTCACCTGAAATATACTACATTATTCAATCTATACATTGGACTCATGCTAATTAACAGCTAAATCAGGGAAGCTAGCACTGTTTTCTCTTTCTCTGTTGGTTTGTTACTGCATTGTGTATCTTAGCAGGACTGAAATAATTTTTCTAATGACATCTGAAAGCCACATATGAGTGGGTGTTAGTGGAGATTTTTTTCCCCCTCAAGTAAAACAAAGCTTACAGCCCAGTTGGCCCTTGTGTAACTACCACAAAGGTTTAGGTGCTTTGGCAGTCAGATTTTGTTTCTGGCATTTGTATTACTCAAGATCTGGTCAAAATAAAAAAAATAAATAATAAACAAAATAAAAAACTTTACAAGTAAGGAGTTCATAAGAAAATAAACATATGGGTAATAGGCTACTCATATCACTCAGTCATTTTTACACGCAGTAGCTGAAGCTGTTTTCATACTGATGTCTCTATGATGGATGGTGCTGTGACTGATGTGTTACCATTACATGACATTTACAAATCTCTGTATTATCATTCCCAAACTGTGCTGGGACCCAAAACCATGTCAACTGAGCATTGCCTGAGCCAAAGACGTCTATAATATAATCAGTCTATATTTTAGCCCGAATTTAGACAATAGAATTGAATCCATTAATTATTAAATAATAAGTGAAAAAAACTGTAAGATGTATAAATGATGGCCAAATGTTGGATTTAAACATTCTTAACAGTCATTAATTAGTATACAATGTAGTTTAGATTTAGTCTAAGCTAGTCTAAGCTTAGACGGCTGAGAAAACATTGATTTTTAGACTAGTTGTAGACCGATTTTTAGCCCAGACGTCTAAAGACCATCAGACGTATATCAGACATAGTTATTCTTGAACACAAAGCCAGTTTAGCCATTTTCCTCTGGACATGCAGTCTTTGTGCAAAGCTAAGCTAAGCTAAGTTAGCTGCAGGGTGTAGCTTTATATCAACAGCAACATTATGACAGAATCAACTATTTTAATTGAAATAGTTTTTAAATTATTTGAAAAATAGTTTCTTGTGTCGTTTAGGAGAAATGACAAAAATAACTAGAAAATGCTGTTACTCCGCAACAGCATGTGTGAATGCTTTTATTTGAAGACGCTGAACTATAATGCTAAAGAAGCTGAAGTAGTTGAACTATAATGCTCAACGGCGGAAACAGTTAAACTATAATGCGAATAGGCTGAAAAAGGTGGAAAAGTTGAAAAAGTTAAAGCATAAGGCTGAAAAGCCTGAAAATCCTGAAAAAGTTAAAGCGGAAGGCTGAAAAAAGCGGAAAAACTTAAAGCGTAAGGCTGAAAACCTAAAAAAATTAAAGCAGAAGGCTGAAAAACCTGAAAATCCTGAAAAAGTTAAAGCGGAAGGCTGAAAAAGCGGAAATAGCGGAAAAAGTTAAAGCGTTAGGCTGAAAACCTGAAAAAATTACAGCGGGAAGGCTGAAAAAGCCTGAAAGAGTTAAAGTGAAAGGCAATAAAGGCTTAAAAGTTAAAGCGTAAGGCTGAAGAAGGTCGAAAAGCTGAAAGAGTTGAAGCATTAGGCTGAAAAAGTTGAAGCATAAGGCTGAAGAAGGTCAAAATGCTGAAAAAGTTGAAGCATGAGGCTGAAATTGCAAAAAAAGTTAAAGCATAAGGCTGAAAAGTGGAAGCATAAGGCTGAATAGACCTTATGGAAGCCTGATGATGATGACTGCAGTGCATTTGAAGCTTCATCTTCATCATACATTGCTTTATAGATAAGGAATCAGGTCAAAGGTGAACCTAATTAACACAGCAAGGAGAATTGATCAGGTTGTCATGACAACGCAGCACCTGTGTGTGTGTGACAGGCTGCAGATGACACAGACATAATTGGATCAGAAACTCCATTCAAAATGCCTGGAAAAGGCTGGAGCGCACTCCCCGAACAAATGTTCACTGAGAGAAATCCGTAACAGATATCAAAATAATTTTTTCACCGTGAGCGTCACGAGGCTTTGAGGAACTCAGAAATGTCTTTTATTTTATCCTAAGTGGAACAGAATTTAAATGCTGGCAGTTTTAATCTGCATGACTTTTAGGATTCTTCGTCCAGATTACAATGGAGTTTAATAGGGGCAAAATGGTGACTTTGTAAGATTCCGAGGGGCGTAGTTCGAAAACGGTGCGTCTGACGGATTTTCGACCCGGGGGTTCCGACAAAGCCAACGAGTCAAGCTCCGTTTTGATGTAAATTTTATTTTTCTGTGACGAAAACTGTAGAAGTTATGGCCATTTGTTCAAGATTTTCCTGAGGAGGACAAATTTTGGCCTGAAAATTGCAATTTTTCATGTTTTTTCAGAGGGCATAGCTCAAAATCGGTTGAAGATATGAAGCTGAAAGTATAGATTGTAGTTGTTCAACTCCTGAAGAGTATTTGAAAGTTTGAATGGTGTTTCTAGCTGAAACTATGTTGAAGATATGAACTCTGAACGGAGCTGAAGGGTTTGAAGTTAGAGTGGAAGTAGAGTGGAGCTGAAGGTAGTGAAAAAGCTGAAAATCTAAAAGTTGAACAATTTGTAAACTGGCGTAATTCAAAATTGGCTGAAGATATGAAGTTGAAAAGATATAGCTGAAAAGCTGAAGATTTGAAGATTTGAAAAAACTTTGAATGGTGTTTCTAGCTGAAGGTATGAAAAAGCCTTAGGGTTTGAAAGGAGTGGAAGTTTTTTGAAGGATTTGAAGGATTTGAAGGATTTGAAGGCTTCCCCATAGAAATGAATGGGCAAAATTTTCCAATAAATGATCAATAACTTGAAAACGGTTGAAGTTATCAATACCAGGAGATATAGCACAAATGTCCTGAATTTTCTGAACGTTTTGATACCTGAATAGTTGAAGTGAGTTGAAGGGCTAGAAGGAGTAGTCGACCGAAAAAACGGCGGAAGAGATAATAAACGGGAATAAGGGAAACAGGAAAACTAGTGTGTGAATGCTTTGAAAGCATTCACACAATAAAGGGAAACAGGAAAACTAGTGTGTGAATGCTTTGAAAGCATTCACACAATTTCAGTTGGTCTCTACTATGATTGAACACTGAATGACAAACCGACCAAATGAACATGGTCTTTGTTCCTCCAGGTGACCCAGCACAGAGTATTAATGCCCTAAACAGCAGAGGGCCCAGCAGGGTGGGCAGCAGTGACGATGACACCCCCTCCACGCCCCCAGCCCATTTCACAACGCAATCCAGTAGCGCCAATAGACTTTCTACGCTCAGCTACCCCACTTACATGGCTCGACTCCTGGCTGCAGAGGAGTCAACCCCCCTCTCCAGTCCTGGTGGCAGCACAGAGGCAAGCCCCACCACCAAAGGCAATGTAAGTCATGTTTAGTGAGGAAATTAAGAGAAGCTGCTTGGAGATTCCAGAGCAGGACATTGTTTTTCAGAAAATCCGATCATGATTGATGTGTACAGTTACAATACTACAAATATTGTTTTTCAGTTGGATTTATTGTGTTTCCTCAGTTTATTGCTTTAAAACCTGTACTTTTCTTCTCCTTCAGTGTACCTGTGATCTAGCAGACTACCTTGGAAAAAGTCACACTGCATGGGCTAATGCTCTAATTGGTCGAATATTCTGGGATTTCTTGCGAGAGAGGGTCTGGTCCGACGCCGTCTCCCACAAGATTCAGAAGAAGCTCAGCAAAATCAGAGTGAGCGCAGTTGTAGAGAAAGCTACTGAGTCACACAAAGGCCAACTATAAATACACTGTATTTTAAACTTTATCCCTCATTTCTTTCTTCAGCTGCCTTATTTCATGAATGAATTGACGCTGACTGAGTTGGATATGGGCTGTGCGATGCCGCAGATCACCGCTACCTCCAGACCAGAGGTTAACCACAGAGGTGAGTATCGACTGGAGATTAAACATGCTGGCAAATCAATCAGCAAAGACGTGTAGCAGCAAGAGATGAGTGAGACGATGACCCATTGCTAATGTTATTACAGCTGAGCACTGTTGAGCACCAGATCAGACCCTGTTATCCCATCGTAATCTCACAGAACAGGGCAGCCATTAGGCCACAGCCTCTGACATTTTTAGTGCACATTTCCTCTTGTGTCTTCAAATCAGGCAACATGGCATCCTCTGATGACAAATTCAGGGAATTTAGGGGATAAGTGTACATATTTGACCTTGTGATTTTACTTTCTTAATTTCCTCTGCCCCACTTTGCTGTGACAACCTTACATCAACCGATCATGTTTGTGAGCCTTTCCCTCCTTTTCCTGCTCAGCTCACGTGTGTCAGCTCCAAAACAGGAATTACGATCCACCGTAATTTATTATGAATTTAATTTCAAGGCCTGATCATCTCAGTGAAAGCTGTTTAATCTGCCCACTAAGCACTAAGCAGGCTGCAGGCAGGAGCTTTGTCTTCATTTCAGTAGTCTGGCATTGACCTCTTTGTGATGCCCCCCCAAGGCCTGTGGTTGGAGCTGCAGCTGGTCTACACTGGCAACCTGCAGATGACCCTGCAGACCAAGTTCAACTTGTCCAAGCTGGGTAAAGAGGGAGGTCAGGATACGGCGCACTGTTTGAACGTAACGGGTAGCCCACGGTCAGTGACTTCATTTACACTCTATAGCTTCACTTTGTGTCATGAGGGCAGCTACATTTTTCTATTGTACTACATTCAGTTTTTATATTGTTATATTCTATGCTTTTTTTTTTATATATTCATAAAACTAAAGCTGTTTTTAAGTGTGTTTGTGGAGGAAGCAGTTAGTGTTTAAGTCCAGTAATCCTGTGAAACAATTTATACAGATTTATATCCACTACCAGTTAAAAGTTTAGGCACATTTTCCCATTTGATTCTATGGGCGTGTCCAAATTTTGGACTAGTGCTGTACATCTGAGAGATGTAACTCCCCTAAATCAGCTGTTAGATATTTAAAAAGAAGGAATTAACAATGCACCAGAGATTTAACAGCATAAGTGAGTTTGAAAATGATAATTAGGTCGATAGCCAGTAGTCAATACAGATTGTTTCTGTCATTTATTTTCCCCTGAAGTGCCAAAAAAAAACAATGAACTACACATTGTTTTCATATTAAACAAAAAACCTTTACAAATATCAAATAATGTTAATACACTTGCTCAGTTTCAGGTAAACATCAATGCACACTAGAAAAATAGCACAGCCATCAGCTGATGCCATCCAACTCCACTCAACTCAACTGTCAAATGTCCTACATGTTAGACATACAACACAGATGAAATTGCAGTCCTCTCAAACCCACGGTGCACAATAAAATATAATAATAAAACCTTTAAGATAAAACAATATATATATATATATATATATATATATATATATATATATATATATATATATATATATATATATATATATATATATATATATATATATATATATATATATATATATATATATATATACATATATACATATATATAAAAAAGTAAAAAGTATAAAATATAGTAATCCATTTGGATAACTAGAAAATTTGCTGATAGTCTGACTGCAGCCAAAGATCTGAGCATGACCCGATGCCTATGGTACATTGATAAATCTGTGCATGCCTATAAAGAGTCAATGCCAGAAGCACGAGACAAAACATCATGACTTTTAGTCCTCATCGGGTCTGTGCCTGTAATCCATCACAATAATACGTTTAACCCCTTGAGCACTGTGCCTTTTTAAGCCTCTGTTTGAAAATTGCATATCCATGATGAAATGAGTATCTCTGCAACTGCAAGGTCTGTTTGAATACTTCTGAAGTTGTGGGAAAGGAAACCTCTGAAATTTTTCAAGATGTGCCAATATCAATATACAGTACTGTATGTGTTACTGGTGGGAATAAATGAAGACGGCACAATGCACATATGAAAGAAGTTTCAGTCTAAAAAACAAACTCTAAATAAGAGTATGGATATCCTGGAATGATGCAGCTGTAGCTCTAAACCTTTATTAAAAAATAAAGCAATATGAGAACATTATCGCTGCAAAGACCAACTCTTATGAAGTGAAGCAGAACAGAGGTTTCAGGAGAGTGGTTTTAGTACAGACATTTAGATTGAGGCAATATGGGGCCAGCTGTTCTTAGGTTTCAGTAGGTTAAAGAGATTTGTTAAATTTAAGACATCATCCAGCTGTTTTACAGAAACTACTTATGGAAAGAAAACAACTCTAGCGGTAAAAAGCTGCACAAGGCTCCTTTAAAATCGGTAAAAGGCTCCTTTAAAATATGTAACCCCACACTATTGTCACAGTCTGTAAAGGATTTTTCGCAGACTGCAGCATCCATGGGAGAAACGTGATGCTGAACTCTCGGCTTCAAAGCAAATCAATGAGTTTTGGGGGCATCCGTCTTTTATGCACAGTCAGTGATGCTTTGTCATATTGCCAAGTCGGAATGATGCGAGTGATGTCTGGAACGGCAGTAAAAGAGGGATTTTCATCCTCATCCCGAGTACAGCACACTCACACCCACACACGCCTCTCACCCCAATCCCTCCAGTCTCTAATCTACACACATTACATTGATTAGCGTAGACCTGCCTGTCACAAATCCACAGAGGTTGGGATTAAAGTCCATGCAAAGCTTCACATTAGCTGTCTCTGTGCTGCGTCTAGAGTTGCACATTAATTTGTTTGTAAATTCTCACAAACACAGAAATAGGAATGGAGCATTTTTACTCATTCATGGATTTGCTTGAATGCATGTGGCAAAATTTACATGGAGGTAAAAAAAAAATTGCATGACTAAACCCTCAAAAAAAGAATCTCAAACACCATCAGTGGTGTTTCTGTCAATAACTGTATTATGACTCCACCTGTAACTTGCATGTGTGTGTTCACCTCCTCAGCTCCAGGCCCATCCTCGGTGTGCTGGCAGACAGTGATGAGGAGTCTTCGAGTGCAGGTTCATCTGATGAGGAGGAGCTCATTCTGTCTGAGCCTCAGGGTCTGGTTGGGGAGAAAGGCTCAACCCTACCCACTGAAGGGTAACGTTTGACTTATTCTGTTACACAATTATAGAAGAAAAGTTATTAAATAAGATGAACATGAAGTATTAAGTAGTTTGACTAAACAGAGTTGCATGAAGGGTTATCTCTCCCCTTCTGTCTCGTGAATGCTCATTTTCCAAAGCCAAAAATAAACTGTGCTGACATCACACTCCAGATGGTTCTTGCTTTCATTTACATGTCAGAGCCTCATCTCTCCTCAAATTTTTGACTTCAGCATCTGAGCATCGAATCTGCTGCCAAATGTAGGCTCATGCTAACTCTGCTCTAATCCTCCCTTACAGCACCGGGGGAGGAAAAACTGGGAGGAAGATTTTAAGATTTGTGGACAAAATCGCTAAATCCAAGTACTTCCAGAAGGCAACAGAGAATGAGTTCATCAAGAAGAAGTTTGAGGAGATGTCCAACACCCCCCTGCTGCTCACTGTGGAGGTCCGAGAGCTGTCAGGGACACTGGTTGTTAACGTCCCACCGCCCCCTACTGACAGGATATGGTATGAACCGACATACTGACCCAGTAGAGCAACACCAGCAGGAAGACGAGCGAAGCAGGGCCAGTCAGGACATAATAAACGTTTATAACACATGTACACAAAATAGGAAATCCTTGACAAACAGTCTGATTTAAAGACGTGATTTGGCTCCATGGGAAGATCAGTTATTGGGCTTATTCAATAGGAAGCCAAAAGATTAAAGGGATTGAACTTTTACAACTCGTATATATCACAACTATGAATGCTCATCAGTTTAGTGTCCTTTGAAATAACAAGAAAATAGGTGTGTGCTCTTATGAAGGCCAAAAACATGATTATATTAATAATAATGTGCAGAAACAGATTGAAAATGTACACTATATTTCACTACATTTGACCCCCTTTTTGTCTTTTGGACTTCCTTGAAACTTTGCTGCTAATATTTTTGTGACTGACATCACAGGATGTGCAGAAAGCTCTTTTTTTCTTTTGATGTGTTGCTTTCACATCGATCCGCACTTCGACTCTACTCATATTCATGCTCAAACGCAGTCTTTTGCATCATCTTGTGCTTGTGACTTTCTGCGTGTGACTCACTTTTCACATTTTATCTCTTGCCAAAAGAACACATACTTAATCAGCAAGTAAATTTAGTCCATTTCTGAGTTGGCGTTAAGCTCTGCAACATGCAGTTTGAGCTGGATTTGGTTATACAGTGGCATACAGAAGTTTACATACACACCCATTAAAGATAGGGAAAAATAGCTGTCAATGAAATAAGTTGAAATTGACAAAAGTAATAATGAATAAAAATTTTATGAAGTGAAAAAGTGAAAGAAAAAATTATGGATACACTTACACAGTCAGTCCCAAACTGAAGCAAGGTGCTTCAGTTTGTCTGGGACAATTTAATTTGTTTGATTTTTTTTTATTATTAATTTTTTTAAACCACAATTTGAAATCAGTGTTTTATTTTATTAAGTTATAATTTTTTTTTATTCTTACTTTTTCAGTTTCTTGTTATTTGAATTCTGTGAATTTAGCCTTTTCTTTAATGGGAGTGATGTAAACCCTCATACACCACTGTAAATGTGATGCTTTCTCTGCAGGTACAGCTTCTGTGTGCCACCCAAGTTGGATCTGCGTGTGCGTCCCAAACTGGGGGAGCGGGAGGTGACTTTTTGCCATGTAACTGAATGGATTGAAAAGAAACTCCAGGATGAATTTCAGGTAAAGAAAAAGAAAATCACTCTTCAGTCATTAAAAGCAAGTTCTGCCGTTTGAGCTTTTTCTTTTATTGTTCTCACTAGAAAGTGTTTGTGCTGCCAAACATGGATGACATCTACTTACCCCTGATGCACTCCGGGACGGATAGCTTACAGGCGTCCGAGTCTCAGCGGTCCCAAAGCTCCTCCACAGAATCCATAGAGAGAATCCTGCCTGAGCTCGCAAGGCCAGGATGCGACTAGTGCCTCATTGTTGATGAGAAGTGGGAAATGTCAACATGTGTCATTACATTCAGTTAAATTTATCTCTGTAGATTTTAGTAGCTCTTAGACGACTTCCAAACTTTCTTCTCTGAACCAGGAGTTTCTAGAAGTCCAATATTTAGCGCTGTAGATGTTTAGATGTTCGTTTGTATCAGACAAGACTAAATGCTTTGCTTCAGTCAGACTGATACTTTAAGTGATACCTTTTGCAAATGTTTACAAGTGAATGATCACAATAAAAATGTATTTATTTACTTATTTGATGTTTACAGTTCCATGTCACTTTGGATAAAAGATGGTTGACTTTATTAAAAGAAAGCTGGAAAATGTGTGTGTTATTTCTGCTGCATCAGTACCAGCAAGTTGAAATGTCTTTGTTAACACACATGGCTGCATGCGGGTCAGAGATACTGCTTTTAGATACTGCAGGGTTTTAATTACACTGTTTATCCTCCTGGGAAATGTGACTGGTGTTTTAGGGTGCCTGAAAGGAGGCTTCAACTCACTGCAGACCTGCAGATTCATGAGGATTCTGACCTGCTGGCTCTTTATCCTCAATGAGCTGCAAATTCACATTCAAGATTAAAGAAGCTTTACTTATACCGAGGGAAATTGCTGTATAGCAGTTACAATACAAAGACAGAAAACACAACATAGGAGCAACCATAAGATAAAAGATTAAATAAACGAAGACTAACAATATACAGGAAGTACAGAATTATTAGGCAAATGAGTATTTTGACCACATCATCCTCTTTATGCATGTTGTCTTACTCCAAGCTGGATAGGCCGAAAGCCTACTACCAATTCAGCATATCAGGTGATGTGCATCTCTGTAATGAGAAGGGGTGTGGTCTAATGACATCAACACCCTATATCAGGTTTATTAGGCAAACATAATCATTAGGCAACTTCCTTTCCTTTGGCAAAATGGGTCAGAAGAGGGACTTGACAGGCTCCTAAAAGTAAAAAATAGTGAGATATCTTGCAGAGGGATGAAGCACTCTTAAAATTGCCAAGCTTCTGAAGCGTTATCATCAAACAATCAAGTGTTTAATTCAAAATAGTCAACAGGGTCACAAGAAACGTGTGGAAAAACCAAGGCGCAAAATAACTGCCCATGAACTGAGAAAAGTCAAGTGTGCAGCTGCCAAGATGACACTTGCCAGCAGTTTTGCCATATTTCAGAGCTGCAACATCACTGGAGTGCCCAAAAGCACAAGGTGTACAATACTCAGAGACATGGCCAAGGTAAAAAGGCTGAAAAACCACCACCACTGAACAAGAAACACAAGCTGAAAAGTCAAGACTGGGCCAAGAAATATCTCAAGACTGATTTTCCTAAGCTTTTATGGACTGATTAAATGAGAGTGAGTCTTGATGGGCCTGTGGCTGGATTGGTAAAGGTAAAGCTCCAGTCCGACTCAGACGCCAGCAAGGTGGAGGTGGGGTACTGGTATGGGTTGGTATCATCAAAGATGAGCTTGTGGGGGCTTTTCGGGTTGAGGATGGAGTCAAGCTCAACTCCCAGTCCTACTGCCAGTTTCTGGAAGACACCTTCTTCAAGCAGTGGTACAGGAAAAAGTCGACATGGTTCAAGAAAAACAGGATTTTCATGCAGGACAATGCTCCATCACACGCATTCAAGTACTCCATAGTGTGGCTGGCAAGAAAGGGTCTAAAAGAAGAAAAACTAATGACATGGCCTCCCTGTTCACCTGATCTGAACCCCATAGAGAACCTGTGGTCCCTTATCAAATGTGAGATCTACAAGGAGGGAAAACAGTGCACCTCTCTGAACAGTGTCTGGGAGGCTGTGGTTGCTGCTGCACGCAATGTTGATCGTGAACAGATCAAAACACTGACAGGATCCATGAATGGCAGCTTTTGAGTGTCCTTGCAAAGAAAGGTGGCTATATTGGTCACTGATTTGTTTTTGTTTTGTTTTTGAATGTCAGAAATGTATATTTGTGAATGTTGAGCTCTTATATTGGTTTCCCTGGTGAAAATAAATAATTGAAATGGGTATATATTTGTTTATTGTTAAGTTGCCTAATAATTATGTTTGCCTAATACACCTGATATAGGGTGTTGATGTCATTAGACCACACCCCTTCTCATTACAGAGATGCACATCACCTGATATGCTTAATTGGTAGTAGGCTTTCGGCCTATACAGCTTGGAGTAAGACAACATGCATAAAGAGGATGATGTGGTCAAAATACTCATTTGCCTAATAATTCTGCACTCCCTATATAATTAGATAAATAACACACAGCCACGTAACCAAATGCAAATAATATCTATATAGGATTATAGATAAGTAAATAAGTACAGATAGTAAGTAAAATTAAAGTGATAAATTATAACAAAAATTAAATACAGTAAAATAAAGTAACTAAAATGATTAAATACAAGTAAAAAATCAAACATTTCATAACTCTTTCAAGACTTTCTTGTCTCCATTTCTGTTTTGATGTACATTATGGAACGTTAAAGGAGTGAGGATTGTAAAGTTGTCAATACAGTGATAATTTGTAAGACTCACTTTATAAAGATCATGTGCATTACTTTAATTTGTTTTGTTCCAACAACTAAAATTTCTTCTACTAAATTTATTATTTTATAATTACAGTATTTCTTACTATTCTTCTTATTTTGATGAGGAAAATGTCAATATCGAAAGGTCTTGTGAAACAATAATAAAAGTTTGACTGCACAGCATCATTTTGTTTTATTTTCATTTGTTTGCTTCTGTTTTGTTTTTGTCTTTTTAATCTATCCTGTCCAGCGTCATAGAAAGCTAAATGATGACCTGGCTGCCGTGTTGTGTTGAACTGATATTAATCCTGGAGTGGACAAAAGGAAGGAAAGTGAACAGAAAAGAAAAGGATTGAGAGTGAAAAGTGGAAAACCGAGAATAAGATTCAAATGACAGAAAATAATCACACACACACACAAAAATAGAAAAATCATCTGCAGCACCTGTAAAGGAACATCCCACGGCATCTATAAGAAAACACAGCAGAAAATCATCAGCAGGAGCAACATAAACACAACCACTTGGCTCCATGGGACATAAGTTACTATATTTCAGCTGTACAAAATGTGGCAAGGTATGCAAAGGAGGGCCCAGGCAGGATTTGATCCCCAAACTACCAGGTAAGAGTCATGGAAGCAAACCAGTCAGCCAAAGAGACATCCCTGTGGCAGAGGAGCCAGGGCGCATCATCAATCGGAGGCATAGGAAGGAAAGACCGTCAACTGTCACATCTCTCCCCCTCTTTCCACAAGCACGTCCTTATGCTTCACACAGACTGCCACCAATTTCGAATCCATGGACTGGATACCAGCATTGCACATGGATCCTGAAGACAACGCCAAAATATGGCAAGGAACTCTACAGAGGGCCCGGATTCGATCCACGGACTCCTGGGTGAAAGTCAGTGTGTGCTAACCATTCAGCCAACAAAAACAAATTGAAGAACAAAGAAATACAGAAAGAAATACAGAAGGACAGACAGACAGACAGACAGACAGACAGACAGACAGACAGACAGAAAGAAAGAAAGAAAGAAAGAAAGAAAGAAAGAAAGAAAGAAAGAAAGAAAGAAAGAAAGAAAGAAAGAAAGAAAGAAAGAGGGCGCGGGGGGGGGGGGGGAGGGGGAGGATCACTAGGACACTGAACAGATCCATCTCAGCCCGCCTGGCCAACCTCCTGCCTCTGCATCTGCACTACTTCACACCCACAATTCTTGGAAAAACAAACTCACGTATGGTCAGCACTCATTCCAACGCTGCCTCTGGCAGCACAACTTGGGATCTCTGTCGGGAGCATGCTGGGCACTTGCCGCAAAGTGGAGGCTTTCTCGGAGAGGGCGGCTATGGCTGTAGTGGCGTACATAACAACAAAGGGCACAGAGGCGTAAAGTTGCAAGAGCCGTCCTGAAACTAGCAACAGGCAAAGTGGAAATTGCCACCCTGAAGAGGCTGCGACGACTGGATCAGACACCTGCAACATGTCAGGTGGAATGGCCATTTCTTCCACAGGGCTCATCTGCTTGAGCTTTGAACACCTGGACCAAAGCCTCTCACTACATGAAAGACCGGGCTTGTTGGTCTTCCCCTCACTGAGCTGAAACCCATCTTACATCAGCTGGCCTCAGCTCTCTTCCACCTGAGGTGTGGGAATTGTGCATGCGGACCTAAACGGAAAATATCATGGTTGTGCACCGACTTCAGAAGCCCTCAAAGTCAAGCTGATCGACTTTGGCCTGGCATTCTGTAGAAGCAAAGCGCAGCTCGGGGCCTGTGTGCAGACCATCTGGTACAAGGCACCGGAGGTGATGCTGCATGCACCCTTAGACGAGGCCATTGATATGTGGTCTCTGGGCCTCCTGCCGTGGAGCTGGTTTTAGGCTTGCCATTCTACCCGGGGAAACAGAGTATGACGTCCTCCGCTTCATTGTAGAAGCTCAAGGACAGCAGTGCTACTCCTGGAATGCGGGCTAAGAACGCGGCTTTTTTCCAGTACGAAGAGAACGCTGAGACAAAGTGGACATTTAAATCCCCAGAGCAATTCCAGCATGGGATGGGAAGAGCCCAGCGAGACACAAGACACCCATCAGTCAGGTCTCTGTGGGACCTGCGTGTCTATATGGGGTCGATGCCAGGACCCCGCTCTGATCAGTTGGTGAGCTTAATCCAAGAAATGCTAGACCTGAATGCAGATCGGCGCATTAAACCCAGAGAGGTTTTGCAGCATCCCTTCCTCCGTTCCACCTTGCTGCCATATGCCAAGGCAAATGTCGTGACTGAAACAACGGGTAACAAGCTGGGGAGGGCTAAGTTCCACGGGCTACCTCCACATTGGCCCATGGCTGCAACGCAAAGCGTTGGACAGAGGCTCCAAACCCCAAGCGAGCCCCTGCCTCATGCATGCAAGAACAAAGAGGAGCACGTCCAGATTGCCATCAACGATGAACCGCAACAGGCTGGCATCTTCAGGCACACCCTCAGGAAAATCACCAATGTGTTAGGCTTCAATATTTAGTCTTTTTTTTTCTGTCAAATGTAAAAATAAAAAGAGCTCCCTTTTTGTGCCTTTTCTTACGAGAAGAGCACTTTGTCAGGGCAACTGTGTCAAGTCTTTGCTTTTTCAAAAATAAAGATATCATTTGAAATCCATACTTTCACTGAGGCTGTGAATTTCTGTTGCACTTTACTTGAGATCCAAGTGTTGTCTGGTCTAAATAGAGCCTGACTGAAAGAAAAGTCTGTCCATAGGGAGGAAAAACCTCAAAAAAAGTTACCTTTCCATCACACCACATCCCACACACCTTGTCTTCACAAGTTTATAATTTGTACGTCTTTATGATCAGAGAGAAGCAGAGAGTAACTTGCACTTATTTTGTATCGTAAAAAGATAAAGATACTTCCAGATTTGCTTCACGCTCGTACAGCTCAGTGTTGTAAATATGGGCAAAAGGAAGTGAGGAAGAACATGCATTCTGATGTTTAAGCTGATCATTTGCTGAAACATCTACACAACAGAAAGAAAGAAAGAAAGAAAGAAAGAAAGAAAGAAAGAAAGAAAGAAAGAAAGAAAGAAAGAAAGAAAGAAAGAAAATTCCAGTACATGAAAATACGGCTGCCATGGAGGTTATGAGTCTTCCTGAATCATAGGCCTTAAAAGCATTACAAACAGCTGTATAGTGTGCTACTTGTGTAGCTCACTCCTTTAAGCACTCGGCTGTGGATCACAAGTCTGCGTGTTCAACTCTCACTCTCGGCAAGCAGCACACCCAAACTGCACCCTGTCACAAAGTTCCCGCATAGACCTGGAAAATGCCTCGGCTGTGCTGACGAACAGACAGATCGACCACGGAGCCGCCACCGCAGGAGAAGAGACCAGCCACCACACGTGCAAACACGAGCCTTCCTCAGAGAGAAACAGCAGCGGTGCAGAAGTCGATGTCTGCCTCAGCTGCGTGTAGAGGCTCGCCTCCGATTCACACAGGACAGCTTCACCGTGGTACAAACCTCCACAAATGCAAAGACTGACTCCGATAAAGGAGCCACCATAGGAAAACACAAAAAAACACACCCATTCCTTAGTGAGAAACAGCGGCCATACTAACCGCAGCAGCCCATATAAAGCAGCTTTGCTCAGATGAAAACACTCACACTGTGATACAACCCGTGGCAAACATTTGTCTGACTTTCTCCAAGACACAAAACTTCAACTATTAACGTGGCTCATGATTTCAATGGGTAGGATACCACTAGGACAATCTCTGAAACCAGATCACATCTACCAGCCCGCCTTGGCCAACACTCCTGCCTACTGCATTACTGCAACTACTTACACACCTTCCACAATTCCTTGGAAAAACAAACTACACTGTCATGGTCAGCACTCATTCCAACGCTGCCTCTGTGCCAGCACAACTTGGGATCTCTGTCGGGAGCATGCTGGGCACTTGCCGCAAAGTGGAGGCTTTCCTCGGAGAGGGCGGCTATGGCCTTGTATGTCTGTGCCGTCACATAACAACAAAGGGCACAGAGGCCGTCAAAGTTAGCAAGAGCCGTCCTGAAACTCAGCAACAGGCCAAAGTGGAAATTGCCACCCTGAAGAGGCTGCGACGACTGGATCCAGACACCTGCAACATTGTCAGGTGGAATGGCCATTTCTTCCACAAGGAGCTCATCTGCTTGAGCTTTGAACACCTGGACCAAAGCCTCTACCACTACATGAAAGACCGGGACTTCGTTGGTCTTCCCCTCACTGAGCTGAAACCCATCTTACATCAGCTGGCCTCAGCTCTCTTCCACCTGAGCTCTGTGGGAATTGTGCATGCGGACCTCAAACCGGAAAATATCATGGTTGTGCACCGACTTCAGAAGCCTCTCAAAGTCAAGCTGATCGACTTTGGCCTGGCATTCTGTAGAAGCAAAGCGCAGCTCGGGGCCTGTGTGCAGACCATCTGGTACAAGGCACCGGAGGTGATGCTGCATGCACCCTTAGACGAGGCCATTGATATGTGGTCTCTGGGCCTCACTGCCGTGGAGCTGGTTTTAGGCTTGCCATTCTACCCGGGGGAAACAGAGTATGACGTCCTCCGCTTCATTGTAGAAGCTCAAGGACAGCCAGCTGACTACATCCTGGAATGCGGGCTAAGAACGCGGCTTTATTTCCAGTACGAAGAGAACGCTGGGACAAAGTGGACATTTAAATCCCCAGAGCAATTCCAGCATGGGATGGGAAGAGCCCAGCGAGACACAAGACACCCATCAGTCAGGTCTCTGTGGGACCTGCGTGTCTATATGGGGTCGATGCCAGGACCCCGCTCTGATCAGTTGGTGAGCTTAATCCAAGAAATGCTAGACCTGAATGCAGATCGGCGCATTAAACCCAGAGAGGTTTTGCAGCATCCCTTCCTCCGTTCCACCTTGCTGCCATATGCCAAGGCAAATGTCGTGACTGAAACAACGGGTAACAAGCTGGGGAGGGCTAAGTTCCACGGGCTACCTCCACATTGGCCCATGGCTGCAACGCAAAGCGTTGGACAGAGGCTCCAAACCCCAAGCGAGCCCCTGCCTCATGCATGCAAGAACAAAGAGGAGCACGTCCAGATTGCCATCAACGATGAACCGCAACAGGCTGGCATCTTCAGGCACACCCTCAGGAAAATCACCAATGTGTTAGGCTTCAATATTTAGTCGTTTTTTTTCTGTCAAATGCAAAAATAAAAACAGCTCCCTTTTTGTGCCTTTTCTGACGAGAAGAGCACTTTGTCAGGGCAACTGTGTCAAGTCTTTGCTTTTTCAAAAATAAAGATATCATTTGAAATCCATACTTTCACTGAGACTGTGAATTTCTGTTGCACTTTACTTGAGATCCAAGTGTTGTCTGGTCTAAATAGAGCCTGACTGAAAGAAAAGTCTGTCCATAGGGAGGAAAAACCTCAAAAAAAGTTACCTTTCCATCACACCACATCCCACACACCTTGTCTTCACAAGTTTATAATTTGTACGTCTTTATGATCAGAGAGAAGCAGAGAGTAACCTGCACTTATTTTGTATCGTGAAAAGATAAAGATACTTCCAGATTTGCTTCACGCTCGTACAGCTCAGTGTTGTAAATCTGTGCAAAAGGAAGTGAGGAAGAACATGCATTCTGATGTTTAAGCTGATCATTTGCTAAAACATCTACACAACAGAAAGAAAGAAAGAAAGAAAGAAAGAAAGAAAGAAAGAAAGAAAGAAAGAAAGAAAGAAAATTCCAGTACATGAAAATACGGCTGCCATGGAGGTTATGAGTCTTTCTGAATCATAGGCCTTAAAAGCATTACAAACAGCTGCATAGCTGGGATACTTTTTTAGCTCACTCCTTTAAGCACTCGGCTGTGGATCACAAGTCTGCGTGTTCAACTCTCACTCTCGGCAAGCAGCACACCCAAACTGCACCCTGTCACAAAGTTCCCGCATAGACCTGGAAAATGCCTCGGCTGTGCTGACCAACAGACAGATCGACCACGGAGCCACCACCGCAGGAGAAGAGACCAGCCACCACACGTGAAAACACGAGCCTTCCTCAGAGAGAAACAGCAGCGGTGCAGAAGTCGATGTCTGCCTCAGCTGCGTGCAGAGGCTCGCCTCCGATTCACACAGGACAGCTTCACCGTGGTACAAACCTCCACAAATGCAAAGACTGACTCCGATAAAGGAGCCACCATAGGAAAACACAAAAAAACACACCCATTCCTTAGTGAGAAACAGCGGCCGTACTAACCGCAGCAGCCCATATAAAGCAGCTTTGCTCAGATGAAAACACTCACACTGTGATACAACCCGTGGCAAACATTTGTCTGACTTTCTCCAAGACACAAAACTTCAACTATTAACGTGGCTCATGATTTCAATGGGTAGGATACCACTAGGACAATCTCTGAAACCAGATCACATCTACCGGCCCGCCTTGGCCAACACTCCTGCCTACTGCATTACTGCAACTACTTACACACCTTCCACAATTCCTTGGCAAAACAAACTACACTGTCATGGTCAGCACTCATTCCAACGCTGCCTCTGTGCCAGCACAACTTGGGATCTCTGTCGGGAGCATGCTGGGCACTTGCCGCAAAGTGGAGGCTTTCCTCGGAGAGGGCGGCTATGGCCTTGTATGTCTGTGCCGTCACATAACAACAAAGGGCACAGAGGCCGTCAAAGTTAGCAAGAGCCGTCCTGAAACTCAGCAACAGGCCAAAGTGGAAATTGCTACCCTGAAGAGGCTGCGACGACTGGATCCAGACACCTGCAACATTGTCAGGTGGAATGGCCATTTCTTCCACAAGGAGCTCATCTGCTTGAGCTTTGAACACCTGGACCAAAGCCTCTACCACTACATGAAAGACCGGGACTTCGTTGGTCTTCCCCTCACTGAGCTGAAACCCATCTTACATCAGCTGGCCTCAGCTCTCTTTCACCTGAGCTGTGTGGGAATTGTGCATGCGGACCTCAAACCGGAAAATATCATGGTTGTGCACCGACTTCAGAAGCCTCTCAAAGTCAAGCTGATCGACTTTGGCCTGGCATTCTGTAGAAGCAAAGCGCAGCTCGGGGCCTGTGTGCAGACCATCTGGTACAAGGCACCGGAGGTGATGCTGCATGCACCCTTAGACGAGGCCATTGATATGTGGTCTCTGGGCCTCACTGCCGTGGAGCTGGTTTTAGGCTTGCCATTCTACCCGGGGGAAACAGAGTATGACGTCCTCCGCTTCATTGTAGAAGCTCAAGGACAGCCAGCTGACTACATCCTGGAATGCGGGCTAAGAACGCGGCTTTATTTCCAGTACGAAGAGAACGCTGAGACAAAGTGGACATTTAAATCCCCAGAGCAATTCCAGCATGGGATGGGAAGAGCCCAGCGAGACACAAGACACCCATCAGTCAGGTCTCTGTGGGACCTGCGTGTCTATATGGGGTCGATGCCAGGACCCCGCTCTGATCAGTTGGTGAGCTTAATCCAAGAAATGCTAGACCTGAATGCAGATCGGCGCATTAAACCCAGAGAGGTTTTGCAGCATCCCTTCCTCCGTTCCACCTTGCTGCCATATGCCAAGGCAAATGTCGTGACTGAAACAACGGGTAACAAGCTGGGGAGGGCTAAGTTCCACGGGCTACCTCCACATTGGCCCATGGCTGCAACGCAAAGCGTTGGACAGAGGCTCCAAACCCCAAGCGAGCCCCTGCCTCATGCATGCAAGAACAAAGAGGAGCACGTCCAGATTGCCATCAACGATGAACCGCAACAGGCTGGCATCTTCAGGCACACCCTCAGGAACATCACCAATGTGTTAGGTTTCAATATTTAGTCGTTTTTTTTTTTTTGTCAAATGCAAAAATAAAAAGAGCTCCCTTTTTGTGCCTTTTCTGACGAGAAGAGCACTTTGTCAGGGCAACTGTGTCAAGTCTTTGCTTTTTCAAAAATAAAGATATCATTTGAAATCCATACTTTCACTGAGGCTGTGAATTTCTGTTGCACTTTACTTGAGATCCAAGTGTTGTCTGGTCTAAATAGAGCCTGACTGAAAGAAAAGTCTGTCCATAGGGAGGAAAAACCTCAAAAAAAGTTACCTTTCCATCACACCACATCCCACACACCTTGTCTTCACAAGTTTATAATTTGTACGTCTTTATGATCAGAGAGAAGCAGAGAGTAACTTGCACTTATTTTGTATCGTGAAAAGATAAAGATACTTCCAGATTTGCTTCACGCTCGTACAGCTCAGTGTTGTAAATCTGTGCAAAAGGAAGTGAGGAAGAACATGCATTCTGATGTTTAAGCTGATCATTTGCTAAAACATCTACACAACAGAAAGAAAGAAAGAAAGAAAGAAAGAAAGAAAGAAAGAAAATTCCAGTACATGAAAATACGGCTGCCATGGAGGTTATGAGTCTTTCTGGATCATAGGCCTTAAAAGCATTACAAACAGCTGCATAGCTGGGATACTTTTTTAGCTCACTCCTTTAAGCACTCGGCTGTGGTTCACAAGTCTGCGTGTTCAATTCTCACTCTCGGCAAGCAGCACACCCAAACTGCACCCTGTCACAAAGCTCCCGCATAGACCTGGAAAATGTCTCGGCTGTGCTGACGAACAGACAGATCGACCACGGAGCCGCCACCGCAGGAGAAGAGACCAGCCACCACACGTGCAAACACGAGCCTTCCTCAGAGAGAAACAGCAGCGGTGCAGAAGTCGATGTCTGCCTCAGCTGCGTGTAGAGGCTCGCCTCCGATTCACACAGGACAGCTTCACCGTGGTACAAACCTCCACAAATGCAAAGACTGACTCCGATAAAGGAGCCACCATAGGAAAACACAAAAAAACACACCCATTCCTTAGTGAGAAACAGCGGCCATACTAACCGCAGCAGCCCATATAAAGCAGCTTTGCTCAGATGAAAACACTCACACAGTGAAACAACACTGTGATACAACCCGTGGCAAACATTTGTCTGACTTTCTCCAAGACACAAAACTTCAACTATTAACGTGGCTCATGATTTCAATGGGTAGGATACCACTAGGACAATCTCTGAAACCAGATCACATCTACCAGCCCGCCTTGGCCAACACTCCTGCCTACTGCATTACTGCAACTACTTACACACCTTCCACAATTCCTTGGAAAAACAAACTACACTGTCATGGTCAGCACTCATTCCAACGCTGCCTCTGTGCCAGCGCAACTTGGGATCTCTGTCGGGAGCATGCTGGGCACTTGCCGCAAAGTGGAGGCTTTCCTCGGAGAGGGCGGCTATGGCCTTGTATGTCTGTGCCGTCACATAACAACAAAGGGCACAGAGGCCGTCAAAGTTAGCAAGAGCCGTCCTGAAACTCAGCAACAGGCCAAAGTGGAAATTGCTACCCTGAAGAGGCTGCGACGACTGGATCCAGACACCTGCAACATTGTCAGGTGGAATGGCCATTTCTTCCACAAGGAGCTCATCTGCTTGAGCTTTGAACACCTGGACCAAAGCCTCTACCACTACATGAAAGACCGGGACTTCGTTGGTCTTCCCCTCACTGAGCTGAAACCCATCTTACATCAGCTGGCCTCAGCTCTCTTCCACCTGAGCTGTGTGGGAATTGTGCATGCGGACCTCAAACCGGAAAATATCATGGTTGTGCACCGACTTCAGAAGCCTCTCAAAGTCAAGCTGATCGACTTTGGCCTGGCATTCTGTAGAAGCAAAGCGCAGCTCGGGGCCTGTGTGCAGACCATCTGGTACAAGGCACCGGAGGTGATGCTGCATGCACCCTTAGACGAGGCCATTGATATGTGGTCTCTGGGCCTCACTGCCGTGGAGCTGGTTTTAGGCTTGCCATTCTACCCGGGGGAAACAGAGTATGACGTCCTCCGCTTCATTGTAGAAGCTCAAGGACAGCCAGCTGACTACATCCTGGAATGCGGGCTAAGAACGCGGCTTTATTTCCAGTACGAAGAGAACGCTGAGACAAAGTGGACATTTAAATCCCCAGAGCAATTCCAGCATGGGATGGGAAGAGCCCAGCGAGACACAAGACACCCATCAGTCAGGTCTCTGTGGGACCTGCGTGTCTATATGGGGTCGATGCCAGGACCCCGCTCTGATCAGTTGGTGAGCTTAATCCAAGAAATGCTAGACCTGAATGCAGATCGGCGCATTAAACCCAGAGAGGTTTTGCAGCATCCCTTCCTCCGTTCCACCTTGCTGCCATATGCCAAGGCAAATGTCGTGACTGAAACAACGGGTAACAAGCTGGGGAGGGCTAAGTTCCACGGGCTACCTCCACATTGGCCCATGGCTGCAACGCAAAGCGTTGGACAGAGGCTCCAAACCCCAAGCGAGCCCCTGCCTCATGCATGCAAGAACAAAGAGGAGCACGTCCAGATTGCCATCAACGATGAACCGCAACAGGCTGGCATCTTCAGGCACACCCTCAGGAACATCACCAATGTGTTAGGTTTCAATATTTAGTCGTTTTTTTTTTTTTTTGTCAAATGCAAAAATAAAAAGAGCTCCCTTTTTGTGCCTTTTCTGACGAGAAGAGCACTTTGTCAGGGCAACTGTGTCAAGTCTTTGCTTTTTCAAAAATAAAGATATCATTTGAAATCCATACTTTCACTGAGGCTGTGAATTTCTGTTGCACTTTACTTGAGATCCAAGTGTTGTCTGGTCTAAATAGAGCCTGACTGAAAGAAAAGTCTGTCCATAGGGAGGAAAAACCTCAAAAAAAGTTACCTTTCCATCACACCACATCCCACACACCTTGTCTTCACAAGTTTATAATTTGTACGTCTTTATGATCAGAGAGAAGCAGAGAGTAACTTGCACTTATTTTGTATCGTGAAAAGATAAAGATACTTCCAGATTTGCTTCACGCTCGTACAGCTCAGTGTTGTAAATCTGTGCAAAAGGAAGTGAGGAAGAACATGCATTCTGATGTTTAAGCTGATCATTTGCTAAAACATCTACACAACAGAAAGAAAGAAAGAAAGAAAGAAAGAAAGAAAGAACGAAAGAAAGAAAGAAAGAAAATTCCAGTACATGAAAATACGGCTACCATGGAGGTTATGAGTCTTTCCGGATCATAGGCCTTAAAAGCATTACAAACAGCTGCATAGCTGAGCTACTTGTTTAGCTCACTCCTTTAAGCACTCGGCTGTGGTTCACAAGTCTGCGTGTTCAACTCTCACTCTCGGCAAGCAGCACACCCAAACTGCACCCTGTCACAAAGCTCCCGCATAGACCTGGAAAATGTCTCGGCTGTGCTGACGAACAGACAGATCGACCACGGAGCCGCCACCGCAGGAGAAGAGACCAGCCACCACACGTGCAAACACGAGCCTTCCTCAGAGAGAAACAGCAGCGGTGCAGAAGTCGATGTCTGCCTCAGCTGCGTGTAGAGGCTCGCCTCCGATTCACACAGGACAGCTTCACCGTGGTACAAACCTCCACAAATGCAAAGACTGACTCCGATAAAGGAGCCACCATAGGAAAACACAAAAAAACACACCCATTCCTTAGTGAGAAACAGCGGCCATACTAACCGCAGCAGCCCATATAAAGCAGCTTTGCTCAGATGAAAACACTCACACTGTGATACAACCCGTGGCAAACATTTGTCTGACTTTCTCCAAGACACAAAACTTCAACTATTAACGTGGCTCATGATTTCAATGGGTAGGATACCACTAGGACAATCTCTGAAACCAGATCACATCTACCAGCCCGCCTTGGCCAACACTCCTGCCTACTGCATTACTGCAACTACTTACACACCTTCCACAATTCCTTGGAAAAACAAACTACACTGTCATGGTCAGCACTCATTCCAACGCTGCCTCTGTGCCAGCACAACTTGGGATCTCTGTCGGGAGCATGCTGGGCACTTGCCGCAAAGTGGAGGCTTTCCTCGGAGAGGGCGGCTATGGCCTTGTATGTCTGTGCCGTCACATAACAACAAAGGGCACAGAGGCCGTCAAAGTTAGCAAGAGCCGTCCTGAAACTCAGCAACAGGCCAAAGTGGAAATTGCTACCCTGAAGAGGCTGCGACGACTGGATCCAGACACCTGCAACATTGTCAGGTGGAATGGCCATTTCTTCCACAAGGAGCTCATCTGCTTGAGCTTTGAACACCTGGACCAAAGCCTCTACCACTACATGAAAGACCGGGACTTCGTTGGTCTTCCCCTCACTGAGCTGAAACCCATCTTACATCAGCTGGCCTCAGCTCTCTTCCACCTGAGCTGTGTGGGAATTGTGCATGCGGACCTCAAACCGGAAAATATCATGGTTGTGCACCGACTTCAGAAGCCTCTCAAAGTCAAGCTGATCGACTTTGGCCTGGCATTCTGTAGAAGCAAAGCGCAGCTCGGGGCCTGTGTGCAGACCATCTGGTACAAGGCACCGGAGGTGATGCTGCATGCACCCTTAGACGAGGCCATTGATATGTGGTCTCTGGGCCTCACTGCCGTGGAGCTGGTTTTAGGCTTGCCATTCTACCCGGGGGAAACAGAGTATGACGTCCTCCGCTTCATTGTAGAAGCTCAAGGACAGCCAGCTGACTACATCCTGGAATGCGGGCTAAGAACGCGGCTTTATTTCCAGTACGAAGAGAACGCTGAGACAAAGTGGACATTTAAATCCCCAGAGCAATTCCAGCATGGGATGGGAAGAGCCCAGCGAGACACAAGACACCCATCAGTCAGGTCTCTGTGGGACCTGCGTGTCTATATGGGGTCGATGCCAGGACCCCGCTCTGATCAGTTGGTGAGCTTAATCCAAGAAATGCTAGACCTGAATGCAGATCGGCGCATTAAACCCAGAGAGGTTTTGCAGCATCCCTTCCTCCGTTCCACCTTGCTGCCATATGCCAAGGCAAATGTCGTGACTGAAACAACGGGTAACAAGCTGGGGAGGGCTAAGTTCCACGGGCTACCTCCACATTGGCCCATGGCTGCAACGCAAAGCGTTGGACAGAGGCTCCAAACCCCAAGCGAGCCCCTGCCTCATGCATGCAAGAACAAAGAGGAGCACGTCCAGATTGCCATCAACGATGAACCGCAACAGGCTGGCATCTTCAGGCACACCCTCAGGAAAATCACCAATGTGTTAGGCTTCAATATTTAGTCGTTTTTTTTTTTTTTTTTGTCAAATGCAAAAATAAGAAGAGCTCCCTTTTTGTGCCTTTTCTGACGAGAAGAGCACTTTGTCAGGGCAACTGTGTCAAGTCTTTGCTTTTTCAAAAATAAAGATATCATTTGAAATCCATACTTTCACTGAGGCTGTGAATTTCTGTTGCACTTTACTTGAGATCCAAGTGTTGTCTGGTCTAAATAGAGCCTGACTGAAAGAAAAGTCTGTCCATAGGGAGGAAAAACCTAAAAAAAAAGTTACCTTTCCATCACACCACATCCCACACACCTTGTCTTCACAAGTTTATAATTTGTACGTCTTTATGATCAGAGAGAAGCAGAGAGTAACTTGCACTTATTTTGTATCGTGAAAAGATAAAGATACTTCCAGATTTGCTTCACGCTCGTACAGCTCAGTGTTGTAAATATGGGCAAAAGGAAGTGAGGAAGAACATGCATTCTGATGTTTAAGCTGATCATTTGCTGAAACATCTACACAACAGAAAGAAAGAAAGAAAGAAAGAAAGAAAGAAAGAAAGAAAGGAAAGAAAAAGAAAGAAAGAAAGAAAGGAAAGAAAAAGAAAGAAAAAAAGAAAGAAAGAAAATTCCAGTGTATGAAAATACGGCTGCCATGGAGGTTATGAGTCTTCCTGAATCATAGGCCTTAAAAGCATTACAAACAGCTGCATAGTGGGCTACTTGTGTAGCTCACTCCTTTAAGCACTCGGCTGTGGATCACAAGTCTGCGTGTTCAACTCTCACTCTCGGCAAGCAGCACACCCAAACTGCACCCTGTCACAAAGTTCCCGCATAGACCTGGAAAATGCCTCGGCTGTGCTGACGAACAGACAGATCGACCACGGAGCCGCCACCGCAGGAGAAGAGACCAGCCACCACACGTGCAAACACGAGCCTTCCTCAGAGAGAAACAGCAGCGGTGCAGCAGTCCATGTCTGCCTCAGCTGCGTGTAGAAGCTCGCCTCCGATTCACACAGGACAACTTCACCGTGGTACAAACCTCCACAAATGCAAAGACTACCTCCGTGGCTTGGACTGACTCCGACAAAGGAGCCACCATAGGAAAACACAAAAAAAACCACACATTCCTTAGTGAGAAACAGCGGCCATACTAACCGCAGCAGCCCATATAAAGCAGCTTTGCTCAGATGAAAACACTCACACAGTGAAACAACACTGTGATACAACCCGTGGCAAACATTTGTCTGACTTTCTCCAAGACACAAAACTTCAACTATTAACGTGGCTCATGATTTCAATGGGTAGGATACCACTAGGACAATCTCTGAAACCAGATTACATCTACCAGCCCGCCTTGGCCAACACTCCTGCCTACTGCATTACTGCAACTACTTACACACCTTCCACAATTCCTTGGAAAAACAAACTACACTGTCATGGTCAGCACTCATTCCAACGCTGCCTCTGTGCCAGCACAACTTGGGATCTCTGTCGGGAGCATGCTGGGCACTTGCCGCAAAGTGGAGGCTTTCCTCGGAGAGGGCGGCTATGGCCTTGTATGTCTGTGCCGTCACATAACAACAAAGGGCACAGAGGCCGTCAAAGTTAGCAAGAGCCGTCCTGAAACTCAGCAACAGGCCAAAGTGGAAATTGCCACCCTGAAGAGGCTGCGACGACTGGATCCAGACACCTGCAACATTGTCAGGTGGAATGGCCATTTCTTCCACAAGGAGCTCATCTGCTTGAGCTTTGAACACCTGGACCAAAGCCTCTACCACTACATGAAAGACCGGGACTTCGTTGGTCTTCCCCTCACTGAGCTGAAACCCATCTTACATCAGCTGGCCTCAGCTCTCTTCCACCTGAGCTGTGTGGGAATTGTGCATGCGGACCTCAAACCGGAAAATATCATGGTTGTGCACCGACTTCAGAAGCCTCTCAAAGTCAAGCTGATCGACTTTGGGCTGGCATTCTGTAGAAGCAAGGCGCAGCTCGGGGCCTGTGTGCAGACCATCTGGTACAAGGCACCGGAGGTGATGCTGCATGCACCCTTAGACGAGGCCATTGATATGTGGTCTCTGGGCCTCACTGCCGTGGAGCTGGTTTTAGGGTTGCCATTCTACCTGGGGGAAACAAAAAAATTGAGGAGGTCAGAGTGAAAGTGAGGGTGCCATCTTATAAGTCAAGGAGGAATAGATAACGATCCAACAGGAGAGGAACGAAATTAAAAACATTACTACAGGCAAAACGTGGAGAAAGAAAAGCAACCCTTCGGCCCTACGAGCAGAGAAATAAACCGTGTTTCTATTACGTAAAAAAATAAAAAAATGAAGAGCTTTATAAACAACTTAGAGAAAACAAAGAGAACCCAGATGGAGCTGGAAATGAAAGCTCTGTAGGAGGAGCAGAAAAAGGTGGAGGAGAGAAAGAAAAAGCTGCAGGAAAATGAGAAAGTTACAAGAAGATGGTTTAACAGACAGAGTAAGAAAATGGAGCAAGAAGAGAAAGCCCTGCAGGATGAACAGCGAAAGTTGGAAGAAACAACCAAAGACCTGCAGGAAATAAATAAAATATTTGAGGAGACTGCAAAACAGCTGGAGCAAAAACTCTGGGAGCAAATAAAAATGGTCAAGGAAAAGCAGGGTGACCTTGAACTGTCAGAAGAAGCTTTAGTACTCAACCTGAAACTGCAAGAGGAGCAGTGGTATAATCTGCAGAAAGAACATGAAATCACAGAAATTCAGAAAATCCTCCAAGAACAAGAAGATGGTTTAAAGGGACAGAGCAGGAAGAAAAAGCTCTGCAGGATGAACAGCAATAGTTGAAAGAAACAACCCAAAATGGACATGGTTAGAATTTGGATTGACTCTCCACTGCAGCTGGTATGATCATTTCTGAAACAAAATTGATTACTATTGAAGATATAAATGGACACGGATACAATGTTTATTGCATTGACAGGCTGAAGACAGTTGGTGTAGCTATTTATGTTGAATCAAAGTTTGCTGCAAAGTGGAGCACATATTGTTTACCAAGAGGAACTAATTCCCAAAAGAGGAGCCACATCTATCAATAGAAAGTTTTTCGGCTGTAAAAGATCAGACGTGGACCAAATGACTGTTTGCAAATGCTGTTGAGCAAAAGTGTTAGCTGGCAGTGGTAACACTAGCACTTAGCTTAGCTGACAACACGTTTTAGAGTAGCAAGAACGTATTGATCTTGGACTGGATATGAGAAAAAGAGCAAGCAGCAATCAAGATAATCATACGGTTTTTTACCCTGCCAAGGACATGGTTACTATAAATACCCCAAAGAAAGACGGCTTCAAGACGATGGAAAAAACTTTGGATTCCAGGTATGTCCTGCATGTTCAGGAAGTAAACATTCCAAACATGTTGGCATGCTTTATAAACCAATTTCCAAAGATGCAGCAATGTGTATTTATTATTTTCAAAGCAGTAACATCTGCTATTTATTATTCTTACAACGGTAGCAGCCAGTGTGCAGCTGTTATGACGGCAGCTGTGACAACTCCACAGCTTAATGTAGAATGACAGACCTACGTGACCTGCACACCTTATTGTGTATTGTGTGGTAATGCAAAAGGGTAAAAAATTTGCCATGTTACCTGAGGGGCTCCATAGTGTATTAATGCTCTTACTTTGAATTTATATATTAGAGCTGTAACGGTATGCGTATTTCTGTCCAACCGTTCGGTACACTCCGTTCGGCACGACCCTGTATCAAACTGTTGGGCGCAGGATTTGTTTATTTAGCTTTTTATTGTTTCATTAAGTTTTTGCATGCCAACAGACAAAATTGAGTGACAAACTGTTGAATCTTTGCCCCCGCTTGGTGCAGCACGCTTACCATCCTGTTTCTAACAACTTATAACAACATGGCATGTAAGCTATAGGAAGCACTGTCTAGCCCCCATTCCCTGGTCTGGGAGCACCTTGGTTTTGACAAAGAGGGAGGAGAAAAAAAAAAAGCTGACAAAACAGCCGACTGACTCAGCCGGGTACGTACAGAAACACTTCTAACATGTTATAACGCATCTAAAGCAACACCACACAAGCTTGGATGTTACTGGTACGACTAAAACAAACTAATTTAGTGCAAACAAGTGTAAAAACAGCAGTATGTTACTTATTTATGCATTGTTTTATTCAGGCAATCTGCCCATGTATCTGGATCCATGATTTATGGGCAGTTGCCTGATTTACTAATGTCGGTTACTCTGGTGCCTGTAATTAAAGGGGAAGTTCAGAATTTTTGACATGGGGTCTCATTTACAAGTGAGCCAGAATACTACTTATCACTGAAGACGGTTTCAACATATTTCATCCCGTTATTCTAGTTCCAGGAGGTTGACAATGCTAATGCTAGTGGAAGTCAATAGGAATCTGCTAGCCTGTCATTAAAACCAATCTTATCCACTCCACAGAAGATCCGAGGAAAAATCAGCAAGACTACCTGTGTAAATGCTGCGTTAAACTAGTAACCTTGTGTGTTATAAAAGTAAAACTATCCTTGTATGACAAATTTTGCATGACATATTGAGGAACTAGCTTCTTAGCAGCTTACTACCTTTGCCAGTGTATTTCGGTTCATAGAGATACAGTGACAGTTAGTCTGGTGAAAAAGTTTGAAATGATCTTCAAGATCCGACATATCCTCATGCTTTTCATACGTGGCCATATTTTAGATTTCATATTTGTGAAATTAAATTCCTTAATGCATGTAGCAACAGATGACATCACTCTACTGCTAAATACAGGAAGTAAAACTTTGTAAAGTTTCTCAGCAGCAACAATCAAATGCAACGAAATGCAGGTTAGTCAACATTATTCTGTTAACATGGCATTTACACAGATAGTCTGAAGTTAAAAATGATTTGCCTCGGATGTTCTGCAGAGTGGATAAGATTGTTATTAATGACAGGCTAGCAGATTCCTATTGACTTGCACTAGCATTAGCATTGGCGACCCACTGGAACTAGAATAACGGAATGAAATATGTTGAAACTGTCTTCAGTGACAAGCAGCATTCTGGCTCACTTGAAAATGAGGCCCTATGTCAAAAATCCTGAACTTCCCCTTTAAGGACAAAACTGGCAACTATTAAGGTTGGAAGCCTTAATAATCACAGACCAATAGCTTTAGCTAGTGCGATATCAAAAGTGTTAGAAAAAAATATTGCTTGATTGTCTCAATCAGTTCATTTGTACAACAGATAATTTGGTTTAAAAGCCAAGTTGGGAACCAATTTCTGTATTTAAGGCCTGAAAGAGGCAGCAAAAGCATATATAAGGAAAAATTCATCCATGTTGATTGGGTTTATCGATGCCTCTAAGGCCTTTGATTGGGTCAATCATTACAAGTTATTTGATAAATTAAAACAAAGAGGTGTTTCAGATAGTATTATAAGAATTTTAGTCTACAGGTATTCTAATCATGTAAAGTGGGGCAATAACATCTCTGCCTCTTTTACTGTGAGCAATGGTGTGCGTCAGGGTGGGCTTCTTTCACCTGTTCTGTTTAACTTGTATTTGGATGATTCGTCAAAACTGAACCTCTGTAAAACTGGATGTATGATTGTTGACACTTTGGTTAATCACTTTATGTATGCTGATGATTTGGCAGTTCTCTCACCCAGCAGTGCTGGCTTTCAGCAGTTATTGAATGTCTGCTCTGACTATGGATTGAGATATGATGTGGAGTTTAATGCTAAGAAAACTGTTGTGCTAATATGCAGGACTAAAGCAGACAAAGAACTCTGCTTTACTGATTTTTGTTTGTCAGAGCAAAAGTTACAGGTTTGTATAAAAACCAAAAATCTGGGTCACTACATCACAGACCAGCTCTGTGATGATGATGACATTTATTGTATGCACGGGCAAACATTCTGGTGAGGAAGTTCCATAAGTGCACTGATGAGGTAAAAATAAGTTTATTCAAAGCTTACTGTGCATCCCTGTATACAGCCCCTTTGTGGTGTAAATTTTAAAAAGCTAGCATGCAGAAGCTTAAGGTTGCTCATAATGACTCCCTGAGAATTCTGCTTAATAAACCCAGGTTCAGTAGTGCAAGTGAGATGCTTTGTAATGCCCATGTCAGGTCATTCCAGGCACTCATGAGGAATTTGATACACAAGTTTATGGGTCATTTGTGCAGCTCTGCGAACAGTCTTATGGTAATGTTGTCACATCCTTCGGTTCAGTGCAATACGTTACCAGTCGTCTCTGTGGAAACACTGGTATACAAGTCTTTTATAAGTCTGTTTTTTTATGATTTTATTTCTTTTTGTTTGTTTTTAATGTTTGTTTACCGTTTTTTATGTCTTTGTGGGCCATGAGTCTGTCAAATAAAGATACTACTATCACTGCTACTTCTACTGACCAGAAGAGTAACCCTGCTGTGATGTTTAGCTTTGTGATGAGGATGAGTGAAATGAAAGTGGACCTGTTTCTGTTAAATGCTGCTCTTAAAACTCAGATGGTGAGGTGAAAGCATTTTTTTTATTCATTGAAATGTGTAAAAAAAAAAAAAAAAAGAGCAGGATTTTATTTTAAAATATTTTCTTTCTTTATGTTTATTTTTCTTCATTCAAACAATATGCCTGAAAAACAAACAAAACAAACAGCTTTGATGTTAAATTTTAGTGAACTTGTTAATAAAACATATTTGTATTTTTTTCCATTACTGTAATGAAAAATATTAAATCGTGACTAGTGTACCGAGGTACATACTGTACTGTGATTTTTGTGTACCGTTGCAGCCTTAATATATATGTGTGTGTGTATATATATATATATGTATATATATATATATATATATATATATACATATACACATCAAACACCGTAAAACTGATCTGCCATCCCACCCAGCCCTAGGTTAGCGCACCTTACTCTCACCCGGGGGTCTTGTGTACTTTGCCACAATATTAAAATTGAAAATTAACTAATTAAATTTAATTGAATTTAAGGAGCAATTGTTCTTTTTCTAGTTGAGGGGCTTTTGCAATGTTGGATGTCACTTTCCAGTGGATGTATTGTATGGCAGGAGCCATTTTTAATTCATGAAAAATACACCAAACTATGTTTTTCTCCAATGAAATGAGCAAATAATAAGGATTTAGTTCAGGTTCAATAAGTACAGTAGCAGACAAAACAGTGCTGATGAAGTAATCACATCTCAAGAAGAGCAAGCAGGCATTAGAGGGCAGCACCTGCTCATCATTTATCTGGAGGCACCGCTGCACTTTCCCTCTGACACCAACTTCTCTGCATCGTTTACTTTTACTAGCCGTTCAGGTATCATCAAACTTCTCTAAACATTTGGCAGCACCAAATGACTCAATCCTTTTTTTTTCTCAAATTCATCTAACTAAAATAAAATGTGTTATTTCTGAGGTGTATTGCAGACTGAGTCTTTGTAAGGGTGAGTGGCATATACATCAACGTCATCCACTGAAATAGACTTTGGATTGGCCAACATAAAATCAAGAATGATGACGATGAAATCGTGAAAGTGTTCATGTCTGCACTTCTGTGGGATAATAGTTTAAGGGCTGTGACACTATCATGAAACCAGCCTGAGTTCTCTCCGAGACAAGTTTGTCTCTTTGTCCCAGGCATTATATTATAGTTTATTTGTCATAATGACTGCCTTTTAATCTTATGAATGTGATATTTCAGGAGGTTACACTCACTTCTACTGTACAACAGTGATAAGATGTAAAAGTTTATATTTGGCTGGAAGTCATAATGTTCTGCAATAACCTTTTTAACCACTAGTGAGTGCCGAAGCCCATTACTCCTGATGGTTGAAGCCTTCTGCCTGGTGTCCACATATGTGGACATCATATTTTTTGGTTGCCTGTACCGTAATACTAAATTCTGTGTAGTTGGAACCTGTTTTACACAAACTTGGACACTTTCACTGCCATCTGATGATGTCAGAAGATAATTTTGTTTAATTTAGAATAGTATTTATATCTTCATCATATATTATTACATACAGTATCTATGACATGAAATATACATGATTTGAGTACATGTTTTAAAATGATATGTACTGGTTCCTCCCAACCCCCAAATGCCAGCAGAAATCTAGATACAAGCCAAACTAAAGCTCGGGTCTTAGGAGGTCCAATAGTTATGTGAAATTTGCATCTCCAGAAAGTTCCTGCTTAATCAGCAACTCCTCTTTTTAAAGGCAACAAGAATAGATGTGACAAGAAATTAGACTTGCAAGCATGCATATAATTAGTCCAGCTCAGGAAGCTGAAGTGTAATGTTAGTATTCATATTAGATCTCATCGGTAACAGTAAATATGCTTCAGTAGCCAGATTTTAGGAGCGGAGCAGCTGCAGGCCCAAACATGACCTTTGATTCATTCATAATGACATCAATAGTGTTTTTTGACAGACATTACTGTGAATGGGTACGTTACTTAACAGAGAACATGTTTCTGTATTTTGACTTGAAACGTAGTTTAAAGAGTTTGAAGAAAAGGAAACTAGACTTCTTTTCTTACTCGCTCACTAAAGGTCATAGGTGAGTCACTGGCTGACCTGTGACCTTATGTGGGTCATTTAACTTATTGTCACTGTGAGTTATTTGCCTGCTTAAGTCTGACCAAATATGTTTTGCTTACTAGAGCCAATATGTAAATGGTTGTGAAACCACTGCAGTTGAAAGCCAAGGCAACATTACATGTGCACCTGAAACCACTTCCTCTTTTCAGGAATTTGTCTTTTAATTTTCGTAAATATGACTTCTATAAATCCTCTGTTAACATTACCTGTCTTCTGTGTCCAAAATGTGGACATTACTGTCTTCAAAAGAATGTCCCTTATCCATGAGATGCACTGTCTTGACTTGAAAAGTAAGCTTTGTTTTCAGAGACATTTATTACTTTTACTACCGTCAATGTAATCATCTGAGTGAATAAATAATGAAAGACTTGCACATTCTATTCATTTGATCAAATACACATAACCATTTGATTTGCAGCCTTTAATAATGACTGCAAGCTTGCTGTATGATTTGGTTTCTGACAGGAATAATAGATAAAGATGTTACTGTAAAAAGCGCATTTCAGGAAATCGAAAAATCTTATTCATTATGCAAGGTTGTCAGTTTTGGAAGGGACGATGTTTCCTTCTCTACATCCTTTTCTTCCAGAAATAAGCAGCAGACCGGTTTCTCCATGTGATGCTTTCTCAGATACAAGAACAATGCACCTTTAACACGAAGAACAAAAAACGCTTTAGAGGTTTCGTTATGAAACTGGGCTGCATACCTGCAAAAAGGTGCAGAAAATCAATGAAGTGTAAAAGCATCTCCACTGAAATACAAGATGAGGCAGATTTGAGTGTGATAAATTTATGAATCCAACTGTGCATGTTTCCTTTTTCATTATATAGCTTGAAAGCCAACCCCCCCAACATATTCCTCAACAAATATTATATAATTTGTGCATCTCCTTGATTCCAAACACTCTCTTATTTTTTTTCCTATATTGATTATGAACTGGTGGCTTTACAAAAAAAAGAAAGAAAAAAGTACAGTAAACATACACTACGCCTTAAAATATACAACCAGCATTATTATCTTTCCAGTATTCTCCTTAAAAAAAAAAAAAAGATTAAAAAAAAAAAAAGACTATTTTCATGGAAGCATGTCTTACAAGTTTTCTATATCAGGCCATAAACTCATGGATGTCTGCTTCTGTTGCAAGTTTCTTTTGCTTTTTATCAGTCGTGCACATCGGTGATAGCAGCATAATCTTTGTGCACTGTAGCAGATTCTCTGTCTTCCTCCATACAGCATTCACGAATAAAACTTTTGTCATCTCTTCGGGGTATCTGGTTACTGTAGATACAACACAATGATACCCACATACACACAGCTTCATACATAAAACAGGTCTGGTGATACTAAAAACGTGTCTGCAGGGCATATCCCACCAGTGGCTCACTTCTGACTAATTATTCACCTCAGGTTTCCTTATCTTTTTAAGGAAATGCAGTAAGCCCTTTGACGATAACTGAGCCTCCCAAGGAAGAGAAGAGACGTGTTTCTTGTAAAAGCCAATTACCCTTTTACCTGCTTCCTTGTGAGTGCAGCAAATGAACACTGACATATATATGTCACCTTTTGTCCTGTGTTTCTGTGTATGTATATTTAATGAGCAAAGAGAGCAGAAATATATGTTAATGAGGCAGTTGCACAAGAAAAGATTGATATTGATCAGCTTATTCTTTTAAAACTAGCTTAGTGTGACATTTAGGAGCAGTAAGGGTGTTTATGCCTATAGACAATAAGTGTCACTTCACCGTCACTATATTTGCTTATTAGATGCTTATCAATGATGAAGGCATGAAATGCTCATAAAACAGGGTGAGACCCTGTCACGCACTAGCATACTATGTTTTTTTTTCTGAATTTGATGACTCTTTATTAAAAACTTTTATCTATTCATGAATCATGAACCTGATGTAAAGAGACATTTTGTAACCTCACAAACATCATTGTGCTGTAGCACAGTTTGGAAAAATGAACCAACATGTGGATCATGTTTCAGATGGAGTTTAAGATCTCTAATAAAGCTGTGTCTCCATTCTGTAATTTGAGAAGTCGTTGGAAAATGATACCTACAGTATCATGTTCAAAGGTTTGGACAGTCTTACCAGTAAATCTGAGACTGGGCTCAAGATTTCAGGTGAGCTTCCTTCATTCATCTCATGTTAGTTTCACAATCTGGGTCTAAATATTACAAAGTGACATTATCTAATAATTTTCTGCTCCTAATTATTTGATTATATTTAAACATCTTACCATGCACCATGAATGTAACAATTCCCTGACAATTAGTATTACCGTTTCAGATATTAATTATCATAAAACTGTGATTATCGTACTTTGAAAAACTGACAGTGATGCTGCTCATAGCCAGGAAAAGCAGCAGCTTCCCTCAAACACAGTTTGCATGTTTGGCCTCTGAAAACATGGCGGAGGGCACCGCATGGAGGCTCTGGAGATTTTTTTTTTAATTCTAAAAGAACAAAGTCTAAAGTATGGATGTATTCTGGGTTTTTTTTAAGGATGCTTGGAGGAAACTTATTTCTTTATTTACTTATGGTATTATTTTAATGTTTCTGCCACATTTAATATATTAGTGTTGATGTGATATGAACATTTGATTTCTACTAAGGTAATGAAACGGTCAAAGTTTCCTTTCTGAACCAGTTCTTCTGAAATCTGTCAGACTAGATCAAATCTTGAGCTCTGAATGTGAAGAAAAGTATTCTTGGTTCTTATCTACAATATTGCATAAAGCGAGGAACCCTCTTATGGTCATAAGATGCATCTTTAATGCACGTTCATATGTCTGATGTCTACATGCTATGCCAACAGAAAGTCCATTGTGCTTGTTACTATTTTTTTTAATATTGAAACTTGGTGAAAAGATTTTGTGTGTATATGAACGTTTTGAACATTTTGAGCAGATTTCACCGCGATAATATCGATAACCGTGATCATTTTGGTCACAATAACTGCGACATGAAATTTTTCAATCATTACATGCCTATCGTGCACATTGATTCTAACCCTAATCATGTACATGACTTCCCAGCCTTGTAACTCTGACTGGTTTTGATGCCACACTGGTATTATCCTGCACATTCCTGGAACTGTCGCTGCCCTGCAGTGTTTTGGGGCTGACAGCACTTGACAACTTTCTGTTTTCTGCCCAGGGAATCACGTAACAGCCATGTTTGAGTGTGATGCATTGCATCACATTCCAGCTGGGCACATTGACAGCTTTGGAAGTGCACCATGGCTGATTCAGCAAGGAAACCTGAGAAAAGAGTAGCAAAAAAACTACTGTATCAGCCAAGAGTCTAACTTACCAACAGTCCTCCCATCACATTACAAATATATGTATGTAAATACACATATGCATGCATGCTTCCTTTAGTTTTGGAAACATCTGGTTTACTTACCATTAGCTGTCCTAATGTTAGAGCTAACAGGAAATGGGCTACTGCTACTGTCTTTTATTTATAAACCATGAGCAGACAATAGTTTTTTTTAACCTAAATGGACTAATGTGTTTGAAATAAAGATTAAAGGTAGAATCCAGAGTTTTCTTCCTGAAAATAAATGCTAGACTACAGTGCATCCGTCTCAATCTGCACCTTCAGGCCTCTACTCTCGTATGGCGGTGACTTTGTTTGCAACTCCCTCTCCCCTGACTGTGTTTCTCTTTTCCCTTTGTTTTGGTGTGTTCGGGGTGTTTCTGGGCAGAGATTTGTATTTGTCTCCAGCCAGTGAAAGAGCTAAAGGCGTAGCGCTCTGTGGGGATAAACTCATCAACTGGAGCAGACATCCACTTGAATTTTCGGGGAAAAAAAAACTGGATGCAGCGAAGAAAAGGAAGAAGGCCTACTCTGCTGCGAAAGGAGCTTTAGATAGTGCACGCTTGAAAACCAGGGTCAATATTGGTTTGGCTTTCACCTGCTTTAAAGAAGAGGCTCGGACTGAAAAGCAATGAGGCCATTAGCCTGAGGGGAGGGGCACTCAGTTTGAATAGTGTTTACAAAAAGAAACAGGGGGAAACTCCGGACTCCACCTATAAATAAACAAATACAGCAAGCATCTACCATCAGCTCAAGTTTCAATCTTCTGTTTCTGTGGGGTTTTTTTTTTTTTTTAACCCATCTGCAAAGTAAAAGAACAAAATAAATCAGATTATGGGTATACATGCACAATGTTAATCTGATTTCTCACTTCTGTTATCTGATAATACATATCACATTATACCGAAAATCTGATCATTCCAGAAATCGGATAATGATCAGAATCTTTGGTGTGCATGTAAACTGCCTCACCGTGATGTACCAGCATAAGTTGAAACGTTATAAGCAGAAGTGGAGCTCTTTTTTTTATGAGAAAATTCAGCTAGTGCACAATTTTTTAGTTTTTAAAATTGGGTGGATTTTACAATAGTGCTGAGTTTGCATCTGGCTCAGCTAATCATTGGAGCCCAGCCCTCTGCAGCTTCAGTGTTAGCAGTTTAGTGTCAGACCATCGTTGACAAATTTTGTGGAAATTCATCACCAATATATTTCATGAATATAATTCACTTTATAAACAAAAACCCAGCATTCATTTTGGTGCTGTTTGGAATATAACATTCTCTAAAAATCTGCAAGAACATTTATGGCATGTAGATCCTCTGACATTTATATCATCTCCAAATCCATAATCCTTTTGCTTAAATCCCACATACAACTAAAACGGAAACATTTGTTCACAAACATGTCTTTTTTCCCTCCAACATTTGGGAATTTTGCGTTTTATTAAGACAGAAATGTTGACGCCAAACTGTGACTCCCCTGTTTCATAATAACCTTATAGTAAATTACTGTTTCCAAGGATGAACAAGCAGCTTTTATCTTATGTTTATGCAACAGCATTTTAAATGCACAAATTCCACATGATGTCATCCACCAACACTTGTGTAATACAAACGTTATTTAAGGGTAAAGCTAAGGTAAATAGTGCAAGCTGGAGGATGCAAAGGGGAATTGGAATGTAATGCATGTTCTTTACTTGCTTTGCAGCTTTCAGTAATCAGCAAGTTGTTCAGGCTTGGAGAAGTGATTCGTTGAGGGTAGTCGAGTGAGGGACAAGGAATTCCCCCGGTTCAATCATGCAACAACAAAGCTGTGCAGAGAATATTTCTGCGACAGCGGGGGTCCTGGTCTGCATTTAGGTCTATTTTAACAATTGTAGAACAAACAAATCATATATAAATTGATTTTTATGTGCATGTTCTGAAATCCTACAGGTGGACTATTAAAGTACCACTTTTGAACTTATACAGATTTTCTCACTTTGGCGCCCCCTAATGATCTCTAATAATTCAGCATCCTATTTCTTCTCTAAGCTCTCTCCAGTCAGATAGTCAGATAGTTCTTTTGTCTTATCTTTTTTTTTTTTTTTTTGGCCCTTTCTCTCTTTCTTTTCCTTGCTTCCTCTAATAATGTTCTCCTCAGTTTCTTTGCTGAATCAGCTACAGGGTGCATTCAGAATGGCTAGTGTGTTGATCTCCAACTGCGTTGCAGTATGTCTGTTTAACAGTTGGTGTTTCAAGGGTGCCACATCATCAAATTTTAGCAAAATTTATCGAATGTCAAGGTTCTGTCCAAGGACTTTCTTCTTCGCTTTAATCCCTTGAAATTCCCCTGATGCTCATGTGCAGACGATTTCTTGTGTCCACAAAACACCCTCTTAATTGAGTTATTTAAGACAAGAAAAAAAAAATCTATGACTGCAAAATATATTTAAATGCAACTAAATTTGTTATAATGTTATTTCTAACAACTAGAGTCCAATCGTGAGTTCTGTTTGGGTTTACTGATATTTTTGAAAAAGTTTGTTTGCAACTGATCCTCCAGATTTTGGTGTTTTGATGGCCAGGGACCACTTTGAGCAATTTTGCTGTGTTTTATGTAAAGTTTTGGACATATTTGTTGTGATGCTGCAGGTAAACTGTGCCTCCTCCTCAAAGTTTTCACCTCTGCTTTACAATCAGCAACATATTAACCAGCCAAATTCAATCAATTCAATTCAATTCAACTTTATTTGTTGCGTCATTATGACAGTGTCACCTAGGGGCTTAAAAGAAGAAAAATTAGGCAGATTATAATGCCTAGTTAAGGAAACCAACAGATTGGTCGAATCTTGACTTGACCGGTCCAATCCCCCATCCTGAGAAGCACGGAGGGGTGGCGACAGTGGGAAGGAAAACACCCTTTAACAGGGAGGAAAAACCCCGGAGACCCGGCTAGGTGGGCGGCCTCGCCCGCCGGTGGGGGAGAAGACAGAAAGGAGACCAACAAACACGCAATTCGCAGATCGCTGAGAGAGGAGACAAGTTAATGATGCAATACTGTCAGGTTTCTACATGGAGAGAAGAGATGGTGGGAGAGAAAGAGCCCAGTGCATCATGGATGTCCCGCAGCAGTCTAAACCTATAGCAGTTAACTAAGGGAAGGCTAGCCATCCCTAACTATAAGACTTATCAAAAAGGAAGGTTTTAAGCCTGATCTTAAAGGTAGAGAGGGTGTCTGCCTCCGAACCTGAAGTGGTAACTGATTCCATAATAGGGGGCTTGATAGCCAAACGCTCTGCCTCCCTTCTACTCTTAGAGACCCTGGAACCACCAAAAGGCCTGCAGTCTGAGAGCGAAGTGCCTGTTGGAATATATGGAACTATGAGATCTCTAATATATAATGGAGCTTGGTCATGGAGAGCTTTATATGTGAGAAGAAGAATTTTAAATTCTTCCTGGATTTAACAGGGAGCCAATGAAGAGAAGCTAGAACTGGAGAAATAGTCTCTCCTGCTGGTTCTAGTCAGAACCCTGGCTGCAGCATTCTGGATCAGCTGGAGACTTTTCAAGGCATATTTGGGGCAGCCCAATAATAGGGAATTACAGTAATCCAATCTGGAAGTAACAAAAGCATGGACTAGTTTTTCTGCATCGTCCTGAGATAGGATGTTCCTAATTTTAGCAATATTAGGTGAAAGAAGGCGGTTCTAGAAACCTGTTTTATATGGGAGTTGAAAGACAAATCCTGGTCAAAAACGACTCCAAGATTCTTCACTGTGGTGCTGGAAGCCAAATTAATGCCATCCAGATCAACTATAAAGCTAGATAATTTAGTCCTGAGTTTTTCGGGTCCAAAGACTATAACCTCGGTCTTGTCTGAATTTAGAAGCAGAAAGTTCAGGGTCATCCAGGTCTTTATGTCACTAAGACATCTTTGTAATCTAACAAACTGATTGGTTTCATCAGGCTTCATAGATAAGTATATCTGAGTGTCGTCTGCATAACAATGAAAATTTATGCCATGTTGTCTGATGATATTACCCAAAGGAAGCATATATAATGTGAAGAGAATTGGTCCGAGCACAGAACCCTGGGGAACTCCATGAGTTACTCTGGTGTGTGATGAAGACTCGTTGTTGACATTAACAAACTGAAATCTATCAGATAAGTATGACTTGAACCAATCTAATGCAGTTCCTCTATTCAGCCAATTCCTGTGCTCATCTTGCAATTTTACCCAATCACCACAAATTTAATGCAACTTTGATCAATCACAACCCTTTCCACTGCAAAACACCAACTGAAAGTCTCAGAAATGTGCGAACAGATGAGACAAATCACCGCGACAGAATCTTTATCATCCAAAAACCTTTACAAGTGCTTAGGTTCAATTTTTGCCCTGTTTCAACTACAACGCTGTCACATTAAAACGCAAGAGTCTTGTTGCGTTCTGGCCTCTTGCATGGTGACAGAGTATTGAGGAGGTAAAAATGCAAATATATGACGTGTGAAATTTTCCGCCAACAAAAGGTGAGTCTGGACAGTGTAAACAATAGATACACCCCGATACAGATATCAAGGATTAAGATTGGAGATTTGATGACTCACTCAAGCAGTTAAACTTGTTTTAGTATCTGTTGCATCAACTTGCATAAATTTAACTTTTGCTTAAACACTAATTTAGAATCAACTCTGAAATGTAAAAGCTCTCATTCAGAGTCTAAATGGTTCTGTTAGACTGAACAATGTCCCAGAAGAACAAGCAACAGACATTCATGTTTTACTTCAAGCCTCATGTAGCCCCAATTTGAGTTATTTGTATGACTGCACCTTTTTTTTGTCAGGGCTCTATTTGCTTTCAAATCATGTTGGGAAACCTTATTTAATAGGTGTAGCTGGGTCAGTTGTGTTGTGTTAAGGTAGTGTTGGTATGCAGCGAAGTGACGCCTATAGTTGTGGCAGACTACTGGAGCTGGTTTACATGTGAGCCACCTCATATTTTACATGCCACATATCAATCATATCCATCCAATCTGTCTTTGGCTCTGCCTCATACTTGCCAACACAGCTGCCATGCAGCCTTATACTAGATTATAGTTGGAGGAGCCCACAGCACAGTAGAAGGATGGAACTTTTGGAGGAAACAACTGCACATTTAAAACACCTCAGTGTAGTTGGGTCGCCTATAGTATAATCTTCTCATCTCTACTTGCAGCTCGTGGCCTTTCAGGTCACAAAGTGGCTCCGCAGCATCGTCCACCTACATGAAGTCTGAAAACAGAAGAGGAACTGTTGACTTTTACTAAGTCAACTAAGGCAAGATTTTCAGACAATACACAATAGGAAAAGGTTACAAAAGGGTTCTTATTTAATTAGAACATGCTCTACTTGTTTACCACACCCTTCAGATGTCAGAGGTATTAAATGGAAAGGCATTTACTTTGACATTGGCTCTACAAACTGATGCCCTCTCTGCTCATCTTATTGTATTGTTGTTACTGCTTGAAGCTGCTGCAGCTCCAAAAGTGGCCATGCAGTCATTTGCATCTGGAATAGCTGTTGCAACACAAATTTCAACATGTTTAGAACCATTTGTGAGAAAAGAACAGCCTGTGTGAAGTATGACTGACTGTAAATTTCTTTTAAACAATCTACATTAACTTCTCTTCTAGTAAAGTTAAACTTTGCGCAAAAATAGGGAAATCTATGTTTGTTCACTTATTTCCCCGATTTGATAATATCAGTTGGTGCAAACCTGCTTAGTTACTTTTAAAATGAGGTGTAACTTGTAAGGAGTTTGCTTTTGTGGAATGAGCAGCTCACAGCTGTGTTAATGCTCCTCAAAAAAAAAAAAAAAAAAAAAAAAAAAAAAAAGGGGGGGGAACTCCCCTCCCAAAATCCCCTGGAGTATTCTCCCGCTGGTTTTCACTCTTGTTTTAGGATTCAAAAGCTACCAGTACACCAGTTACAGATATATGAGTGGTAGACTTGTAGTCACGACCACCTAAGCCGAGACCAAGACACTACCAAGACCAGAGAGTGTCAAGACCAAGACAAGACCATGACAGACCAACTCAAGACAAAGACTATTTCAGCTCGAGACCAAGACTGAGAAGACCAAGAAAAAACATGATTTTTTGCCATTTTTCATGAGTTGTAGAACCTAAACACCATACTGGGTTCAGCTGCTGAGTATAAAAATGAGATTTTATGGTTTGGTACGTGATTGGTACTTGAAGGGCTGTATAATGAAATATAAAAAAAACAGTGCATGGAAATTATAGGTTACAAATCCCTTCAAGACTGCTCGGCCAGTCCAAGACATTGCAAGACAGAGAAACCCAAGACCGAGACTGAGGCCAAAGACTGCAGAGACCGTGACAAGACCGTGGAAAAAGCAGTCTTGAGACCGGTCTCGAGACTTGAGAACTAAGTCCAATGAGTGGCACCTCATTGATAAACAGACATATCAGAATGATGTCCTGAAGCATGTGGCAGTCCTACATTTCCAGAATGAAGGGCTAATTCCATCTTCCAGGACGACGTCACTCTCCCACAAAGAGTCAGGATCATCACAGAGCATCTCCAGTTTTTAGGAGTGGAGAGGATGAAAAGTTGAAAACAACCTTTCTGGCATCAGCTTGCTTCAAACTAGAGTGACCAACACAATCACGCTGGTTGACCTTCAACAACTCCTGGTTGAAGAATGGGATGCCGCCCCACTGCAAAATGTGACCAGGCTAGATAAACATGAGGAGGTGCATCTTCCTACTGAGGGCCCCGACAGTGTAAAATAAATTATGTATGAAAATGACCAATATGTGATTTTTTTTTCTTTATTAATGTGGGAGAGTTCAGTCATCAAAGCCACCGCAAAAAAAAAAACAACTCAAACCTTAGTGAATACCAACAGGAGAATTTTGCAGGGGATTTTGGCACAATTTTGTTGTTCAGTTGTGGTGCTCTTTCCACAAGAGTGAGAGCTCCACCAGTTATACATTGTATGCCGTTATTAATACAATCACTTCTGAAAATTTGCTAATGCTTCAAGCATGTGTGCATGTGTGTGTAAGCAATTTCAAGTTTTCAGTGTCAAAATGAAATCATGTGTTTCTGCCAATCGTAATCTTTCAGCCTCACCTCACTCATTCAGCTTAGCAAGTCTGTGTGTCCCAGGAGGGCAAAAAGCCTTTCCTCAGGCTGATCAGATAACTCCACAGCTCATGTATTTGTTCATGAGTCAGAAAAAATTAAACAAACAGCAGTTCCTACATGTTCTTGCTCTCAGCTCTTCAGTTAACCTTGGATTTGAAACCCATTTTCATCAAATGACCTGACTTGGATCCAATAAGTTTTCTCAAACTTCATGGCTCTTTTAAGATCAACACTCTTTACTTTTTTTTTTAAATTTTCTTTTTTGGAAAACCATACACATTTTTTAGTTATTACCTTTATTATTAGTCAGACATCGTTCTTCTTTTGTTTCACTGTTAAGTCACACGGCATCAAAACTGTTTGCAGTTCAGAAGAATATCATCAGCAAAAGCAGCCCTGTGGAAATTTGATCAGAATTTCCACTGTACAGATGAAATGCGCCAAAACGTCCTGCAAAAGCAGCTCAGGAGGTTTTTAAGGCAAAGAAGTGGAATATTCAGTGGCTGAGTCAGTCGTTAGTTCTCAACCAAAAATGAATTAAATTTTTTTTTTTTTAGACAAAATTTACGGCAGAAAGACCCACAAACAAGCAACACCTGAAAACGGCTGCAGTAAAGGTCGGGAAAAGGATCACAAAGGAGCAAAGCAGTTGTTGGATGATGTCCATGACTTTCAGACTTCAGGCTTTGTCTGCAAAGGATTTTTTAAACAAAGTATCAAAAATAAACATTTTATATACAGTAATGTTAATTGTCCAATCACTTTTGAGCTCCATAAATGAGGAGACTTTGCATAAAAATGGTTGCAATTCCTAAATGCTTATTAGGATATTTTTGTTCACCCTGTAGAATTAAACCTGAGACTCTGCACATGTCAGACGTTTCATTTTGAATCCAATGTTTTGGCATGAAGAGCCCAAATCATTGCAGTCTAAACAAAAGTTCAGTCATGGAATAAAGGAAGCTGAATTCATAAGATCATTCCCTTATGATTAGACAAAAGCTGTTCGTCTTTGGTGGGACTGGTAGCTGCTTAGACATTATATACATATTTGTTTTAATTTCTGTAAAATTGTTTTCAGGCATCATCATTTACACAAGAAGGAAAAATTGTGTACATAAAAAACAGGGCCTGAGATATTAAAATATTTCCTTTTCCTAAGTGCTTGTCTCTCTTTGTCTGATCTTTGAACCTTAAATGTTACGTGCAGCAAATCATACACCCACTTATCACAAGCACCTCAGTGCAAATTCAGTTTTATTGATTTGTTTGTATCTCATGGGGTCACACTGGGAATAATTCCAGGCCATAATTCAAAAGGACACAATATAAGTTCATACAATAAAACAGAGGAAGAGATTTATATGAGAACACCTCCAGCAGGTACACATGTAAGTCTGTACCTTGCCTTTGTCTTCACTTGACCTTCAGCATGCTCACGTGCTTTCATTCTTTTACTTCATGACAAACTGTTCAAACACAGCATAAAAATGATAACATACAGTTAACAACTGGAGATACAACAACAGGCAAAGCAGTGGAAATGTGCAGTTTTAAGATAGATATAAATATATTACATTAAAGAAACTGCAACCAGCTGCAACCATAATAAAAACAGCAATGGGAATTTTTTTTTTAAAAAAAAAGCAAAAAACAAAATCAATTTCAACCTCAACAACCTAACTTAAGGTCCCCTAATCCACCTTTAAAGCTACAAGAAACTACATATTATTTTACATATTTATGACGATACATGGAATTCATCTCCTTGTTCACGGTGCTTTTTAATGCTTCACTGAAGCTACATTAGCAAATAGTCAGACTTAGGATGCCGAGCTTCATTAAGAATAAATGGAACATTTAGACATTGTTAAAAGTGATCAACATGTATCTGTCTGGTCCAGGTACCTATCTTCTCTATTTTTAAATAAACCAATGAACATCACTGGCCAAAACCCATTTCACTGAGCGACTGAAGAGGTTACACGTGTGTGTGTGTGAGTATACAGAAAAATAAAGATTTGAAGAAGAAAGAGAGTTTCAGTTCAGGATGCTGTCAAACAATGGCCCGCTCGTGTATCTAGCGGCTATGAATGGACTCTGGCTGAATCTGAAGCCGGGTCTTGGTGGCCAGGGCCGCCTTGCGGGTCATGGTTGTGCAGCGAGTCAGGATCTCCTCAGTCTTGGGTCTGGGAGGAACTCTGGGAGCACCTGAGGCTGCCTCGCTGCTGTTGGAGCTGCTGTTGGAGCTGCGGCGATCGGAGAGGCTGTGATCGGGGCTGCTGCCTGCACTGCTCTCCGCATCATCCGTCTGGCTCTGCGCCTCCTCTTTCAGACCGGAGGAGGAGTCGCTGCTGGAGGACAGGTCGGAGAAGATGGACTCAGTGCTGCTGCGTCTGCGGTCGCCTGAGGTGGAGGCGTCCATCTCTGTCTGCGTCTGCAACCAGGGCTCAGAGAGAACATCCAGGGACTGGGCCTTGTGGAGGCGTGCGGGGACGTCGGGCACGTTTCTGGAGTGACCTGCAGAATCCTGTCCAGAGCTGTTTTTGTCTCCAGGTCTGGGGGGAGAAGGCGCCTGAGGGTCCCTGCTGGTTGCCAGGTTGAGAGAGGAGCTATGAAGCTGTCGGTGGAGGCCGTAGAGACCAGCCCGTGGGTTGTTGTATGGCTGCAGGTACATGGAGGGGATGTAGCCACCTTTGCCGTTGAATCTAAGGAAATGAAAAAGAAAAAGAGGCTGTTTTAATCGTGTCTAACATCATCAAGCTCTCCAGCCAGACCACGGTGAGTTTGGGATGATTGCATGCGAACACAGTGGCTTCATGCTTTTGCAGGGAGTCAGGTTTACCTGATGAGCCACCAGCCATCGTCAGACTTCCTCAGCACCTCCACAACAGAGCCAAGGGGCACAGACACCTCGTCATCCTTCTTGGATGTGTAACTCCTCACAGCGCAGTACAGAGCACCTGTTGGTGAGAGGAGATGCTTTTAACAGCAATCCAAGCATCTCTGTTCTAGTGGAAGGAAACAGACCTGTTAACTGGGTAAAGAGAGCTCCCTAGTGTTGGCTGTTTGCAACAACTACACCTCACAGTGATACAGATAACCCACTCCTCTCTCTGATATGTCTAACTTTATGTAATGCTTAGTTAATTACAAACTTTGCATGTTTGAAATTAAAAAAGAAATGGAACCACGAGTAAAAATCTCACCTCCGAGGGGTCCAGCTTCATCCTCATCCTCTCCATCCAGTACCTCCAGGTAGGGAGCAGGAAACCAAGCCAGACGCTTATCCTCATTCTCCACCAGCCACCAACCTGCCGAGGAAAAGAACAGGACTGAGCTTGGAGGTGGCATAAAACTCTGAAAGAGTGCGTGTAGCTGCAGAATAAGATGCTGTGTGAAAGCTTCAGCACTGACCTGCAGGGTCTTTGATCAGGACGTCCAGCTTCTCATCCACAGCAACCTTAAACGGACGGTTCTTGGTGTCCTTTGTCTCATAAGCTGCCACACAGCGGTAAGTCTGGGTGACAAAAGGGTGGGTGACGTTGCCTGTGTGGTGGCGGGCAGCACCCTCCCCTCCTCTGCTGTCTGGCAGGTCATCGGACATCAGGATCATGACACTGTGGGTGAGAGACAAATTAGACGCCTGACACCACGAACGCTGACGTGTCACAGGTTCTGCTGAGCGGAGGCCCTACGTGTTTTTGGTGAAGTCCGGCTGCAGGTCGTGCTCCTTGGGCGTGAAGAACCGGGTAACCTCTGGGCTCTGGGTCACAGTTTGGTCACACTTGAGCAGTTTGTCGCAGTAGCTCTCCAGGAACTTCATCTGCCTGACAGACTTCCTGGATCCTTTCTGCTGGAGGTTGTTCCTCCTGGCCTTTCCTAGAAGGACAGGAAATACTTTAATACAGCTTCTGCTGAGGAGAAAATAGTTTAAATACAGCACTTTCGTAAAAGTCCCTAGAGGATATTTCTAAATTTAGAAAGCCACTCATGTGGAATGATTATTTTAGGAGGAAAAGGAAACTATATTAACCAGTTTGGGGATATCAAAGTGATTGGCTTGTTATTGAAATATAATCTATCCACACATCTGGCACAAACTTACCACTAAATTTGGGGATCACTCTGTCATTTTTCCGAAAAGGTTTCAAATTGGGGAATTTCTTTTTGAGCAGCCTCTGTTGGGAAATAAAAGATGTCAGGTTCAATATCAGGACTTCTTATATTTGACATAAGAATCCATTAGATAGCTTCCACAAATAGACCTGTTGATAAAATTTAAAAGGTTTGACTTACATGAAATTTCCTAAAATCCTGGAAGGATCTGTAGATGATAACTTCAGTCGCATCCGACCACAACACAGATACCATGAACATCTGGAAGATTATAAAACAGTAAACCAAAGTCAAAATCATTTGTAAAGCTTCTATAAACACACTGTATGATGATATAAAGGCTATATGTGTGAGGCGTAAACTCACCTTGAGTTTTGGTTTGTCCCTCCGGACGCCTCCAACAATGCGGGCACTGATAACGCAGCGCTGATCTGCGGTCATGGTGCTCTGCTTTGGGCTTCAGATCGCGGGATGATTCGCTGCTTATCGTTGTGTCGCCTCCTCGGCTCTACCTGGTCAGAGGAGTCGGTTGCGGTAAATATAAGCCATGCATCGCTTAAAGAGGCGGAGTCTGACCTGACTGAGCGCAGTGGAAAGGATGCAAACGTCCCAAGGTGTGGGGCGCGCGCAGCACCGCGTTCAACGTCACAGGGATTATGGGAAAGAATGCAGAAAAACTTGTTCATGACATCCGTCTAATGAAAACGGCTTGTCTACGTGCATCAGAGCAGTAAACGTTACAAACAAACAAATATGTTATCTGATATTGTGATTTAGTAATGATTTTATGACGGGAAAAACTGAAAAATGAGTCACTTTTCTTAATCGTCAATTACGGACAGCTATTATAACATCTACCGTCTTTTTTTCTCCTTTGCTTGAAATTATATGCAATGTCTGCTCCTTTACAGCTTGACTTAGACTGCACATCTTGCACGTAGCTCCTACACGTCCTCTCCCCTGACAGCCAGGAATTCAGATAACCAGATGGGAGGGGGGTTGGGGGGTATTATTATTTAATGTCTAGGTTGCCCTGTAAGTGGTGGTAACGTGTTCAGGGGATTTCTTGGCTTTATAGGTTTATCAGATTTTGTAGATCTGTTTTTTAGATGCTTGATTTTGTTTTTGTAATAAATCCCTTTTTTTTTTAAATCACGTCAAGCTGTAGTTCACTTTCAATTTTTTTTTTTCACATCACCAACCTTCCTCAGAAGATACCACAATAACCTGCTGTGGATACAACTTTAAGTCAATTTAATTTAAACAACTAAATGGTTCTTTAAACCATTAAACCATATCTTCTTTTTTTTCTTTTTTTTTTAACAGTTGATAACAAATCTTCCAAAGCAAGAATTCATAACAAAGTTTATTCTACTATCAGCTGCTCCACTCCTGTCTGCATCATGTCTTCCTGGCATCTCTTGCATCCTCAACTACCATAATTAAATTTCTCTTTGCACGTGCATTAACCTCACATTTGTCATCTGACTGCAATATCACTTATCAGAAAGTAGCCATGAGAGCTTTCTGTCTGTGTGTTATTGTCTGTTGAGGCTGGCTGAGGAGTTTAGGGCGTGTGTTTTGTGGAACAGGTGTTTCTTCAAAGTAAGGATTGCATGAAAGGCCCAGAGTCTCGAGGGGGTTATCCCAGTCACTTATCAGATGGACGGGAGTGTGGAGTCCCTGTATGAAGTCACGCCAGCAATTTATCACACAAACTCACACAGACATAAAAACACAGACACACACAAACACGTGCCTGGCTGGAAAAGGTCAGGATTGTCCAGCTTTCTGCGTGACCCGAAGGGATGTCAACACCTGAGAGTAAAGCAGGATGAGATTTCCAACAGGGACCATGTGTACCATGACTCTGAATTTTTGGACATCTGTTCTTGATAAACACGATAAATGCAAAACACTCTGACAGAAATTCACTCATGTGAGGGACTGTTAAATCAGAATTAACCCTGTTACATCAAGTATTAGCCAACTCAAGGCTTTACATGACAGAATGAACATAACAAATGAGAAGGAAAACAAAACAGAACAAATAAGAACTCTTTGTCTTTATTTGTACACCTGCATATGGGTTTTTATTTAAACAGTATAATGCTTTTCATATATCCAGCACCTAAACTTTGTAGAGGATGAGGAACCAAAAGATTAACATACATGCAAAAAGCTACAAGTTCTGAGTTTGAACAATACAATAAGAGGAAATCAAAAGAAAATGGATCTCCATGAGCTATACAGTAGCATAGTATACAGAACAGCTAAGGTTTGTTTTGTTCTGTAAATAAACCTTTGATACAGATCATTTCCGAAAAAGTTATTGATTGCAAATGCTTATATTAGCTTTACAATTTTGTCATCTTCAGTCATTTTACACTGGATTTTTATTTCCAGAATTTGCTGCCGGTGCTAATGCTAATTATTCCCAAGACACTGTCTGTGTCATTATTGCCTAGAAGTTCTTAACTCAACCTCAACTCAACAGCATATCCATAAGATGTGTTTCAAAAATTCATTTTCTTAAAGATGCTCATGTACTGACTTTTCAGGTCAGGTTTCATTCTTGCAGCTCTTGCAAGTAGTAGGACCATACTTGAATAGGTGTGGCTGCAAAGCAGAATGGTGCAACATTTCTTCAGACTGTGCTAAATCCTGGTCAAGATATTCTGCAGAGGAACAGAGGTTTCCTATTTTCCTGTTATATTAGCTCTATGAGTAATTCTTGCCAAAAATGATCTGGCCAGACCAAAACCTGATATCCACTTCCTGTTAACTGTTGTTTCTTATAACATGACGAGCTGGAGAAACATCTACCTGACACAAACACGTGGGTATCTTCTTACAGGCTTCCTCTCTTTTCGAAGTATGAATTATTTCAGTAGGGCACTGGGCAGATGATTATGTCATCGCTGCTGATTCTTTTGGCGCTTTGAGAAGTCTTAAGGTTCATTAAGACCTTTTCAAACCATGATAGTAAAAATGTTTATCTTAATAACTGTTGTTGTTCTGGTCCTTTTTTTTTTTTGGTTTAGTTTATTTTGCACATTGAATATAAATTGCAAAAAAGAATAACAATAATGGGCTTATTCATGCTCTGGTCTGGGCTTTCTTTATTTCTTATCTTTAGTGCTAACTACCTTCTCATCATCAGCTTATTTCTTGCACCTCATGTGCAGGAGTGGGTCTAGAAAATTCTTCCTGGGGGAGCCAGGCAGGGCAAAGACTTGGAAAAGGGTGACACATGCACATGAGACCTACGTGATAAAGGATCCAGACTTTTTTTTTTTTGTTTTTGTTTTTTTTATTACAGCTAAACCTGCTATCTATTGAAAAAGGTAAAGCAAATTTTACTAACACACAAAAAATGACATTTTTATACACAACTGTTTACTTTGGATAACACAAATTAATTGATTAAAAAGAAAAAAAAACTTGCTATGAGCCAAATCACAAGTTTTCATCAGTGTTTCTTAATTATTGGTGGTTTAACGTTGCACAGTCGTCACATCTGATGATTTCATAACTTTCAAGTTGTCTGTTTTTGTTTAGAGGAGTTTGTCATCATTTCATATTTGACTTATCGTGGGAGTAACAGACCAGAGCAGATCCAGATCAGTTGCTAAATTATTACACAATTATTACATGACGAGACCAAGTGAAATAACAACATTAACTGGTTTTGTTGTAGCTGAACGCTCCTGTGGGTGCAGTGTTAAGCTCACCTGGCTAGCCACCCATAGAGGCCACAGTATGCAAGTAAATCATGCTGGGATTAGAGTGTGTTTGGCGGCATCAGACACTGTGGTATGTGTCTGATGCCTCCAGACCAACTTCAATCCCAACATGTTCCTGACCCACTTTTTCATCTATATCGTACAAGGACACTAGAGCCCACAGAATGTTTTAAAAAAAAAAAAAAAAACTGTATGTGGAGCACACATACAAAAAGCAGAATTTCTGTTAGTCATTCTAAGTAAGCGGTTAATTATGGTTGTATTCTTTGGCTGCTGGTTCACTGAGTTTTTGTCATAGAGAAATAATAGTGGTACTGTTGAAATCGTCAGGATCTTAGCTTTCATATGATATACTATTTGTTTGTCTACAATGAAGTATCAGAGAGGTAGCGATGGAAATGTGCAGAGTGGTTGGACGCTCTGACCTTATTTAGATTTTGATATTTAAACATTATTATGCTTGGTGTATGTTAAATTGACTTATATGTGCTTGTAGCAGAGTTTCTTCTGTTTAATTTGATGTATGGTATGACTACATTGCTACATAATTAGTGCAACATTGTGCATCTTTTGCTGCAGTGAGTCTCAAGGTCCCCCAATTGGGGGGACCTTGGGGTTTAAGAGGCTACATCAATAGTTTCTCAGTTTTGTCTGCATTTGGTAATCTAAAACAACAAAGTTTATGTTGAGAAACTATAGAGATAATCAACAGAACATAGCTTAAATACCTTCATGTCATTTGTTGTTTCTTTTCACAAAGACGGGTTGAGTCAGTGCAGTGTCACTGCAACAAGTCTCTCCAGAATAAATAGAAGCTGATGTTGGAATGTTTCATTTTTCCTTCTGATTAACAGGAAATGAAACATCCACTGTAGCACCTCTAATTACTGTTTTTGAAAAAAATCTGCTCGACTTTTACTCAAGACTGTTGAGCCCATGGTGATTTTTGCGTGTGTTTGTGTATGCCGGAATTACATCCTGTTCATAAATGTAAAATCATTTTTTTTAATAAAAGGTAACCTCTTTTATTATTGCTGTGTGAGCATGTGTCATTCACAATTTTCCTCCCAACAAATGAGGTATTTGCAGCTTTGACAAGACTTTTCTACTATGTGAAAATGGATTTTTAGATGGGCAATGACACCTGGTTTGCTCAGATCAGTGCATCTGTCTCATGCTAGATAACTAGCTCCCTGGACCCTGAGTTCAGAGAGCGGTCTGGGTTTTTCCTGCGTTCCATTTGAACTCGGAAGTCGGAAATTCCCATTTCCGAGTGGGAAGTTTAAACTGGAATAGCCCCCTGTGTTCAGATTTCCCACACGGAAAGTTGGAGAATTCTTGCAGCTCCGAGTTCAGATTTAAAGATGGCCGCGCCCAGTGTTAGCAGTTTTAGAAGCTCCGCAATGTTACATTTATTTACGCTTCTTACAAATATTTTGTTGCATAAATCAGTCATACACGTAGTATTGATTTATACAGATGTAGGGGGAAGCTGCTGTGACGTAATTCACATTTTTCATGTGAACTTCAACGCCAGCTGTACTAACGGCTAATAACAATAGCCTTAGCAAACACGTAGTGCTAGGCTGCTATCTGGTTTTCTGACCAGTGAGCTGGAACGCAAGTTGGTCGGGTGTGACGTCACCCCCCAGTTCCTACTTCCCAGTTCTGAGGTAAATGGAACGCAGCATTTGTCCCGGTGTTTTATGGTTCTGTTTAACGTCTAAAGTTCTGTGTCCAATGTCGTGCTCTTTTTGTGCCTTTTTATTGTCCTCTTGATCTGCAGTTAATTTTCAGCTTAAAGCTGTGATGTTTTCTTTTTCTTTACTTTATCATGCCTCATTGAAATCTCTTTTGCTTCTTTTTCTTATATAGCCTATAAACTTTTTATTGGTTCTCCTGCTATGGGGTGGCCGCGGGGAAAAGGTCCCGCCTGCGGATTAGGACGAGGCAGAGTCGGATATTGGGCCGGGTTGGATGTCCGGCTCCGCCTACATTACCATTTTGTGTTGTTTATTTTAACCCTTCCCCCTATCCCCAAGCCCTAACTCTAACCTCAAGGTCACGCCCATGGATGTCCAGCGCCACTTAATATCCATCTCCTGCAAGCTGCAGGCGGGGGTACTTGGTCGTGGCCACCCCTGGCAAATCACTGGCCACCCCCATGCTTTAACTGGGCAGCACTCAGGCAGTAACGGAGACCCCAAGCTGCTTCCAAACCACTTTTCCTTCTTATTTTAGACACGAACTACCCCATACAGTTGGATGTATATATAATATAGGCTATATATCTGTATATATATATATATATATATATATATATATATATATCTGTATATATATATATATATATCGTCTTTATTTTGCAAGAAAGTTCCATCATAATATTTGTGAAATTCAGATATCATGTTTTTCTATACGTGGGTGGATGTTGGATGTATATCAGCTGCATTTGTATTTATCACAAAGTCACAAGTTGATCCTGTATGTCTGAAATAACCTTTTGAGTCCATGTCTCAGCGGTTGTTTAGAGCCAAGATGGGAGGTGTTGGGGCGATAGCTGAGTGGTTCCCAAACTTTCTGAGCCACAACCCCACTTATATTGGTGTTTGTGAGCAAAAACCTTTCCCGTGAATCTCGGCAAACTGCCATCATTTTATAACTGAAAGCACCGACTCACCAGAGTTTTCCACGCTGCACCACGCAGCATTGTGTCAGTTGTTTTTGGCTGGTCAAACAATCACCTCTTTGTTTCAGTTACCCTGAAAGTGAAACAATGGAAATGTCATATAAACCGTCCAGGTGCCTTGCTATTGGCTTTTTTTTCCCTCTTCACTAACAGGAACACATCTGTTACTGTGAATGCTGTTGGCAAAAAAGAAGCTTTTATGTTTGACAGGGAAAAAAACAACCTGGGATTATCAATTATCTAACAAATGCCTTTTTAATCTCAAAATTATTCTTGGTAACAAAGTCAAGGAAGCAAAAATCCCAGTCTCTGTTCTAGTAAGGAAAGAAATCCTTTCTGCTGTGTGTTTAATCATAAACAGAATTGTTTAGATGTGCTGGCTTTTATGACAGTACTTTCAGAAAAAAAACCTGTACGTGAGGACAGTTACTGCTGCTAGTAGCGACTCTGAATGATAAATACTTCTTCAGGTGTGTAAATGCCCTGCTTGAAAAGACATAATGCAAAAGACGTAATAATGTTGATTCATCCTCAGATAAAGGCTGAAATCTCAGTGATGAATTATAAATACCAGTAAGATGAGTGTGTGTAACATCCACAGCTGGGATTTCTGTTATTGCAAAACTCCACAAGCAAATTGCAGATGTGAACTCATCACCATCATTGTGAAATAATGGGAAAGTTGCACATGGCCTTTGCCAGAGGTGTTTACTCAAGATAGATTTCTAAAAGACAGATTTCCTACAATGCATCCCTTGGGAATATGCTGGAGACCGTTTTCAGAAGTCTTGATTACACTTGAGGAGTCAGCACCTTTGAAACCATTATAATCCCAGGCTGAGGGAAGTTCCCCAGGAGTAAAAAAAAAGGACACAGTTAAATCTATAGTTAGGTATTGCTGGGAAATGAGATAACAAACACACGTACACGGGACCTGAGATTATGTTTATTTGGGCCTGATACTGATACTTCTCTCAATAATATCCAGTGAACTGGTGCAGAGTTAACCTCTACTGTTATTAGTAGGTCCTGATGTTTTTTTTTTTGTTTGTTTTTTTATTTAAACCTCTTGTTTTTTTAAAACTTCGTTTCAGGCTGGAGATCAAACTCATCTGCCAGCTTCCTCTTCATGTATAGTATAACCTGCCTCAGCCTTGTTCATTCATCTTATTATTCACTCCTTTGTGATTCAAACACATCATTTTACGGACTTCAGGTTTATTTGGACAAACGTAGACAAACATGTCATTTCTTTGCTGTCTTAGATAATCTGGCTTTTAAAATATTTACTTTAAATTTGACTTACCAAATTTATTTTAGAGACCATCCACGGAAATGACACCCTGTAATTACAGCTACTTCAAAGAAAAAAAAGTAACAATAAAGCTTATAGGAGCCAGAAATGACCTAATCTTTTATCTTTTATATGCAAGATGGGTAAATTTGAATATTTATCAATAATAAACTATGCAAAGACAAACATTGAGACATACTTGGTCCTGTTTATAGTTTGTGTCAAGCTTGGAAAAATGACCAACCATGATTTAAGAAATATACAAAGCAAGCAGTTGTGTTTGAATAGAATTTTACAATGGATTAGCCACAAAAGTAGAAAAAAAATAGAAACATAAAGAGTAATTTTAAGGTGGACACAGCACCTGGAACACACTGGTAATTTTTTTTTCCACACTGGTAAAATTTAAATGCGTCTAACAAACCCAAGAGCAGAACGATGAGAGACAAGACACTTCCCAAGATACTTATCAAACCTGTAATTCCAAAAGCTGCTGTCACCAATGATCTCAAAATAGTCATTGCAGCAGTTTGTAAAGATGTGAAGTTTCACAATCAGAAAACTGATCAGAACCTTCTGGGCTGTGGTGCTAAGTTTATTAAGACAGTAAAGGAATTTTAGTATGACTAACCTGTGAAGATTTCTTACATCTTTCAATACCCCCCCCCCCCAAAAAAAAAAAAAAAAACTCAAGTCATTTAGAGAAGTTTGGGGACTTGGTAAAGTCTGGAGAGGTGGTTTCAGCTTTAAAAAGCCAGATAATCTGCTCCACCCCACCACCCCCTTCCGCTGCTCTTACACAAGTGCTATGAGAGAAGGCCGTGCTCCACACTTGATTTCTGAAAAAGCTTCAAAGGCAAGATCAATATTTAAAGAGCATTCATGGCCAAGTCACATTCTGTTGGTGGCATTGCTAAAGCGCTGTAAATATCCAGTGTTTATAAGTACAGGTCCAAAGTCTGGACACATGTACCCACTAAATGTCATGTGTATAGCTCCAAAGTGATACTGTTGGAATGTTAAAGAAAGAAAGAAAGAAAGAAAGAAAGAAAGAAAGAAAGAAAGAAAGAAAGAAAGAAAGAAAGAAAGAAAGAAAGAAAGAAAGAAAGAAAGAAAGAAAGAAAGAAAGAAAGACCACTCTAAAACATGGTGGAGGGTCTATCATGCTATGGGATTGCTTTGCTGATGTCACTACTGAAGCAACCAAATGGGTTAACAGAACTTTGTAATCTGAAGATTATGATGCGATTTTAGAGAAACATGTTTGCTACGTGTCCATTAACACGTAAAAGTGGAGACACACCGAGACAATTTTGGTCCATCTGGTGTCGTCGTGTGGAGCCTTTTGAAGTCAGTGGTGTGGGTCAGTTTGGTGTGTCCTGTGTCGTCGACTGTTTACAGCTGTTGCCAATAGGGCTGGGAAAAAAAATCGATACACTGAAATATCGCAATATTTTCATATGCAGATTTCATAAAGAGATTCAAAAATGCAATATTTATCTATTTTACCAACGAGAGATTTCACTGTTATCTTACGAAATCTTGCGAGATTTCACGAAAACCCGCGAGATTTCTTGACTGTAAAAACGAAATCTCGCGAGATTTCATTAGTAAAATAGATCAATACCACATTTTTACATATCGATATGATATCAGCATATGAAAATATCGCGATATTTCAGTGGATTGATTTTTTTTCCCAGCCCTAGTTGCCAATACTATTGGCAATACTGTTGTGGTGGGCTGACCAATCAGATTAAAGGAGGTCTAGCTCTTGTTAACGAATCAGCGAACAAAAAGACCGGAACTGAAGATAGCAAATAAACCAGAAAAAGAGCAAACGCGTGGACATGATACACACTCTCACATCATTCTGGATCAATCCTCTTTAATCATGTGTTACAAAACTATGGAGAAGCAGCTGATCAGCTGGTGGAGGAGAGGCCAGTGCTCCAATCACTGTTGGAGGGACATTTACGGTTTTCATTTCTTTGGGGCCATTGTATAGATTAGTGCTGTCTGCTGTTGTGGTGACATTATTTTGTGCATGCGCAGAAAGTAGTCTGGAGTGGTTTCGGTGTGTTCTTGAGCACTTTTTAAACCTTGTCAGTGAGACTGAGGCCAATTGATCAGCCCGACCCCATTTTCTGGCGACAACTGCAACGGGAGTCTGTTCAGTGTGTCACCGCCTTAAGATGGACTGCTTGAAACTGGTCAGCTACCAGTCCTTACATGAATTCCACTGAAATGCTTTGGTAATACCAGAAATCTGAAATCTGAAATCTGCAAAAAAGGACTCCTACAACCTTTAAACAGCTTAAACTGGCAGCAGCGGAGGAGTGGCAGTAAATACCAGCAGTCAGGTGCAAGAAGCTTCTAGATGGCCACATCTACCTGCAGGGGCTGTCAATGAAAACAAAACATCACTGAGAGGAGATGGAAATTGTGTCCAGTTGGAATTATTGCACTTAAAAAAGGTTTGAAATTTTATTCAATTAACCCCAAATATGATTTTTTAACCTGCAGCCTACAAATTCTGACCTGGATGGCACATCAGTCATTGAACTTACTTAAGAGCTGGGTGGTAGTTTCAATAGACACATGTACAAATACAATAGGTGCGGTAAAGTACACATTCCATGAAACAACATACAGCAAAACATCTTATGTAGAAACTAAGAGAACCAGCCAAACCAGACATGCAAATTCCACGACAACCTAACTCTACTCCTGTGGGAAGGAATATTAAATAATGCAATTTAAAATGTAGCAGTAAAAGAAGCAAGAAGGAATAGCAGAAGAAGAAAGATTAGAAGCAAAAGCTTGTTTGACATATTTTATAGCAGGATTCAGAGATGTGAGGCATAATGAAAACAATTGGGGGAAAATGGGGAAGATAAATGTTTTGTGTGAGTCAATCCTTAATTTCACAACACTCATCACTCATGCCAGTTTCTATATAAGGAACCATATCTGGTTATATAACTTTAAATGACAACATTTGATGGAGTGGTTTCCACCATTTGGCAAACTGTGCCACAACATTCCATAAATGCTTTTTTTTACAGCAAGTTCATTGTCTTTCTCTTCATCTTTGTCTATTGTTAGTGATACTTCCGACAAGGAACCAGCTATCTCTGCCAACTGTAATACTTTTAAGCTTTTTGTGTCAGCTGACAAGATCAACTCTGTCAGATGCATGCATAGTTTCATAACCATGTCGCTCGAATCAAAGTTTCCTTTCAACCACAACTCCATATGCACATGCCAGTTGTGGTTTTAATTGAATCAATAAATTAATGAGGAAGGAAAGGAATCCTAAAATGCCAGCTTTGATAAGGTGCTGTGGTTTGCTGTGGTATTGTTTTGATATTGTTTGGAGAGGCATTTATTTTTTTGACAAGCTCTTATACTGATGATGGGAGTATATCCAAGTCTTCTCCAGGACATCCCAAAGATTCTGAGTGGGGTTCATGTCTAGACTCAGTGGTGGCCAACCCATGGCCACCTGAACCACTCTTTCATAACTTGAGTCAGATGAATTCCGACATTGTCATCTTGGAATATGTCCATGCCACTAGTGAAGAAAAACTTCCCAAACTGGACAAGCTGGTCATTCAGTATATTCAGGTGGTCAGATGTCGTCATTAAATTGGCTGAACCTTGACCTGATCAAAGACCTGATCCCAGACAATAGACTGCCGGCTTGTATGCTAGGCACTTAGCATGATGGGTGCATCAGTTCATTTTCTTATGCTCATGTGGCGAGGTACGCAATTTGATCATGCAGGATTAAATCCCAACACTCCTGGCTGAGAATCATGTGTGCTAACTAGTCAGCTTAAGGGACATCCCTGTGGCCAAGTAGCCAGGGCGCATGATCAATCGGAGGCATAGTGACAGGACCCCACACTGTAACACTCCCATCACTCTGTAACAGAGTAAATCTGGGCTCATTAGACCACATAACCTTCTTCCACTGCTTCAGAGTCCAAACTTCATGTTCTCCAGCAAGCTGAAACCTTTTTTTCCAGTTAACCTCACTGATTAGTGATTTTCTCATGGCTACACTGCTGTTCAGTCCCAGTCACTTGAGTTCCCTTCACATTATGAGTGTGGAAATGTTTTTTGACTTTCACTGCCAAACATAGCCCTGAGCTCTACTGTTGTTTTTTCTTACCTTTTGATTTCACCAAACATATAAGTGATCACGATTTCGTTCATCTGAGAACTTTTTCTGACATGATAATTTGACCCCTCTGAAACGGATTAATATCTCCTCCAAAAATCACAGAATTCTGACATGATTGTTTAAGAAATGAGAATGTGGCAGTTGACGTTTGTCACTATGCTTCAGAGTGATGATGCGCCCTGGCTACTTGGCCAAGGGGATGTCCCTTTGGCTGAATGGTTAGCACGCGTGGCTCTTACCCAGGAGTTTGGGGATCAAATCCCGCTTGGGCCCTTGTTGTATACCTTGCTACAAGAAGCTACTCACTGCATCAGCTGGAGTCATAACTTGTTGCAGCAGGAACATGATCATTCATACAGTAATTGTCAACATACATAGCTTTTTTAATGATGTAGTTGACATCTTTTGGGGGAGAAACAGTGCAGCTTTCACAATTCACCTTCTCCTTTAACCCTGATGATCCAACTCTCACTGGTTGAAGCTAGTGATGTTATTTTAATAAAGCAAAGTGTAAAGTTTACACTTCTATTTCTTTTCAAACATGTAGTTTGCTGATAGCTCTGTACTGCTTGGCTGCAACCAAGTCATCTGTGACAATTATAATCTGCTCGCATTATCAGATGCTCCCTCATCAACATCCGCTTCATTCATTTTCATTGTACAAGCAGAAGCTCGATTTCTTCTGATACCAAACTTAGGCTGGGTTGTATTCCTTACCCAACAATTAGCAAGTGTATACAATTAACAAACCAGTTTTTATCCAACCTGTTTTCCATCTTGCTTCTTTGTAGGATTCTTTTCCTCTTGCTGGTGCACTCTGAATTATAATACTAAATGACTGTGTACCAATTTGTTTTTTTCTGATGTGAAATATTAATATTTAAATGCTCGTAACATGCAACTACCAAAGTGCTTTGAGTATTGTTTCATTTATTTAAGTATTGCTTTGTAAGGTACTTACAGTGTAAGTATAGTTTTACCTACAGTAGTTAGACAGCACTAAGCATGTTCTCAGTTAGGTGGAAGCCGATGAAGAACAAAACTTCAAGCAAAGCGTGTCCGCAGTGATGCTCAGTAAAATGGATCTGTCTCAGTGGAGGAAATTGTGACAACAGCAATAATTCTCTGACGCAAAAGTTGAGTGGTATAAATGAATAGAAAGTAGCATTTACTTGAACTGCTGTGAAATGTGTGAGTTAGATTGTTTTTCTGGCCCCTTCATTCGGAGTAGTGTTGGCATTAGTTTAGTTTCCTGATTCTCAAAACTGAGAGTGCTCTGACTTCTTCCAGCTGCAGGAAATAACCTGCGCCCTTGTTACTGCTCGTTTCAGCAGTACCGAAAAAAAAAAAAAAAAAAATCCTGTCAGTCTATGCAGGTTTGCTTGCTAACATTTCTTTACCGCCAATGGCTTTATACTGAGCCAACAACAACATTCCTCTCCTAAAATTGGTCTCCTCACTTCTGAAGATGTTTGCAGACATTTGTCAAAATTAGAGGGGATGCTACACAAAGATATTTCACATCAAATGGTAAAATGTCTGTTTCAACATGTTTTTTATGCTCTATTGATGAGGCTTGATTTTGTTTTCATTGACTATTTACAAGGGTTTTTTTTCTCCCCTTGGTCATTTAGATTGCCAACCAACCAAAACTACAGCTTGCATAATCCAAGTGTGAATATTTTTATCTGTCAGCAAGACAGACACTCACATCTGCATATGCTGCTTTGTGTATTTCTATGACATTTTATGCAGATTTCCTGGTATTCAGGGATTAAGCCTTTATGACACTAACAATCTAATAATGTTTCTCTTTAACATACAGTTTGCTGTTGCAGGAGACCAATAACCCTAACATGTCTTCTAAATAAAATTATAGCCATCAGCCTATCATCCGTCAGCTGTCAGCGCATGTTCAGTATTTCCCGAATCTAAAACTACACTATTACTCCACCAGATGGCAGTGCCGGACTACTTAAACTAGTTACTGAGCAGTCCATCATTCAAGGAGCATCTCCGTTATTCCTCCCGCATCAAAAATGCATTGAACTCAGTTATTATTGTTGGAAAACATGAACAAGTGATGATGCAAACATATATGAAGTTATAAACAACAAAGCAAGACACAGTGGAGGGTGTTTTGGTATGATTTTTTTTTTTGTCTTAAATCCACAACCCACTCGTTACAGTCACACCACTGATCAGATCCAGGCTTATTCACAAACACACTTCAGATCTGTTATATTACAACTCTGGCAAGCTTTAAAAACATGGCACTATCACATGGAAGAGAAACATGATTGGGGAAGAGTGTTAAAGACAATTTAATAAAAATATTTTCATGAAGATAGATCTTTTTTTTGTTTGTTTTTTTTAAATAGATTTTAAGGATTGAATAAAATTTGGGCCCCTGAAACCTCAGGGTCCTATGTTTGGACAGTGCTATCTCTAAAGAGTTGCATAGTTGAGGGACATAAACATGAGGCAGTGGGGATCCAACTTAAAATAGCACACAAAGGGTAAAAAGCTCTTTCTTTAATGCAGAGAGGGGTAGAAAATACTTTGATGAATACTTTCATGAGATTGTTTTGGCTCAAAATCTTCCACGAGATAAAACTAAAACTGCTTAACCTTGATGCTCATGTACTGTGATGTGTGTAAAATCCTTTCTGCAAGTATCTTAATGACATATAGTCTGTGCAAATGTAACTCAACAGAAGAAAATCCACAGCAATCCTATGTGACAATAATCTCTAAAGCAGTTTCATGAGCTTAAGGGGGGGAAGCTTGTTTTGTGTCTCTCTCAGATTGTAACCTTTAAAAGTGCCACTCATTGTCCATTATTAACAGTGAAATAAGAAAATATACTCTCAACAGGCAAACCAGGAATCAGCTTAGCTTAAAAATACTGTCTTTCTAGCTTCTGGGCTCATTAAAAGCTCTCATTTTCAAACCAAAAGAGCTGTAATAATGAACCCTTACTTTTTTTTCTTGCTTTCCCTCCTTATAGACTTGGTGATTTACTCCCTTAGAGGTTGTGTTTACAAGAGCAGACTCCTCAGAGGAATCCTTGTCCAGCAGCAGTTTCATCCATTTATGCTGCTCATTCCAAAAGCTGAAAACTTTCCTATTTGCGAACCAAAAAGGGGAATTCCCAATAAGGCTTATAAAGTGTCTCGATATACTGTGCCAAGCATTTTTAAAACCAGACGTCAAAACAAACGAGGGAAGGGATACTCCGTAAAGAACCGTACTCAGTCTTTGCTGTCGGTTCTCGCTTGACAAGCTCCGTCCAGGGAGCACAACTGCACGCGCCTCCTTTCTGTTTTCACCTCATACATACATTCATCTGTCCCACGTCCCCATCCTCAGCTGCTCATCCATTTTAAAGAAGAATGTTAAGTCCGTACTTCTCAAAAGCTCAAAACATGCTCCAAAGTCGGTGTCCGTTTCTCTTTCAGTAGCATCTGCAGACCTTTGCTTTGCCTCAAGTCTGAACTGGAAAAAAAAAAAAAAAGGAGAAGAAGAAAAAAGGAAAGAAAACAATCCACAATGCTGGCGGGGGTCACCGGAACTCGTAGATGGCTGCACTGTGCTCAGGAACGTGGGTGAGGTTTAAAGACTGGTACCTACAGTGGAACAACAAGCACATTTAGCATCTGTTTCTACTGAATGTTCATTAGTGACAAAACCAACTTCATAACATGCATTTTATCTCAGTGTTTACAACAGCCAACCGTGTCAGCAGTCACATTAAGACAGTTGTGAAGTCACCCTAAGAACACGCTATTAAAGGACTGATGTCTCAGCAGAATTTAGAAAAACTTGTCCATGCATTTATCTTTACTGGACTAGACTACTGTAACAGTGTCCCTCAAGGTCGCCCTTAAAAGTCCATCAGACAGCTGCAGTTAGTCCAGAACGCTGCAGCTTAGTCCTCAAGAAAGTGGACCATATAACTCCAGTCCTCAGGTATTTACACTGGCTTCCTGTGACTTTTTTTTATTAATCTATTTACACGTTATTTAAGAAAATTCAGAAACATAAAAGCTACAAATGTATCACATGTGCAGGTGAGGTAGAAACCCATTACGCGCCTATCTAAAAACCCCACTTTGGAAAATTAAAATAACAGTAATAATACTAACAATGCAGTGTGAAGCATCAACAAAAATATCTGCCTGATTAAAATTACATTCAAACATTAAGAAAAGCATAGAGTCCCAGAACAGCACACATGTTGAAAAACATAAAGCTTCTACACCTTTGACTTTAAAATTCTGCTGCTAGTTTACAAAGCACTGAATGGTTTGGAGCTAAAATAAAATCAGGATCTTCTCGTTTGTTATAAAACCAACCAGATCCCTCAGGTCATCCAAGTCAAGTCTACTTTCTGTTCCCGAAATCTGAACTAAACCTGGAGAGGCAGCGTTCAGTTTTTATGCTCCTCATATGTGAAACAAACTCCCAGAAACCTGCAGGTCTGATTAAACTCTCTGAAGTTTTAAATTGAGGTTAAATGCTTTTACATTTGCCGCTTCTTTTTATCAAAACAACTGTTGATCATTTCTTTTCTGCATTTTATAGATTTTTCTTTAAGTTTGTTTTCTTCTGCACCCCGCTGTAATGCTTTTGTTTTATGTAAAGCATGTTAAATTGGCTTATACATGAAATAATGCACAAATAAAACTGCCTTGTCTGTGTTATCTTCTTCAGCCATACTGAAAACTGCAGAAAATCTATTATCATGAACCTATTATTATAAATAATCTGTTATTTGCAGGAATCTGACTGTTTACCCTGCTTTACTTTTAACTATAACTTCAACCCTTAATGTAGATCTAGATATCAGTCTCTACCTGGGAAAGGTAAAAACTGACAGTAATAGATATATAAATGATTAAATAAAAGGGAGCCCTGAACATCTTTGCACTCCAAAACCAGCTAGATAACCCCATTTGCATGAACTAATTCATGATCATGAGCTCAATGACTTGAGCAACACTAATCTGACACAGTATGTACAAAATATGTGGGAATGTTTAATTATAAAACACAGCTTAACTCTACTTAATGTCCTGTAAGGAAAAACAAAACAAAGGCCAATGCACTCCCAAAACATCTTTGATATGCTCAAATGATCTTCAGATGCATCTTTTTACATAAGGGTTTCGATTTTCTCATCAATTTCAAGTACATATTACATTTAAAGAGATAAAACATCTGTTTTTTATTACAGATAATGACGAACAAATTATCTGTTTAAATTATCTGTTTTAATCATGTAATACATCTGTTTTTGAGTGGTCAATAACAGAGAAGTAGTGATGCTCAACCCGCCTTCACAAACAAGATATTCACAGGAAAACAATGCGGGCGTGGACTGCACTGTAATTAGTTGCTCATATCACAGCTGCATGTAGTTATAACTGATGGGACTTCCCACTGTTGCTTTTTCACCATTACAACATTTAAAAGATGAAAGGCTACTCTAAAGAAGCCACAGGAAAACATCATCTAGTGTTGCTGTTTCTGTTGTTTAAATATGAAACCTTTAAAGTGACTGAAGGATTTTGATTCTTTTCAATAAGTTCAATCAAAACAAGCTTGGAGATGTGTCATTATTTCCTGGAAAATCTGTAAAAAAAAAAACTGGTTGTGGACATTGTAAGTAGCAAAGAATAAGGTTGTCAGTCACAAAATTCAGATTGTTAATATTTCAATCCTTACAAATGTGCTAAATACAAACTTCATAATGTGGCAAAGGTGCTGGCTCTTACTCATCCTCCACTTTGGAAAAACCTCACATCAAGCTAAAGGTATTCTGTGGTTGGAGAAAGCAGCAAAAATGGCTTCCAAGTCTTTGCTCAGAGGAGGGAAGTAGAGCAAAATAAAAAGGCGATGGAGTGAAATCACAGGACTTTTTTAAAACAATAAACCATCATGTGGGAGACAGCCGAAAGACATGCCAAAAACAAGAGAGGAAAACGCTAAAGATGGAGAACAAGCAAGCCTCAGTTTGCTTTCAACCTCACAGGATGACAATATCAACCCAGTGCAACAAAATCCACATGAAGCTGCACATTTTAACCTGAAATTATCTTTAAAAAGCCACACTCATGTTTTAAGCATCGATGGGATCACATGTAGGAATGCAGAACTAAAGCAGCAGAATGTTGGATACTTTTAAGACTTTACCTTCAGCTGCTCTGGGATTAGATCTAGTAACCTCCTGGCTACAAGCCTGCTTGTTAATATTCAGGAAAAAAAAAAAGAAAAAGGGGGGGGGAAAAGGCGGGGGGGGGGGGGGGCTTAAAATGACTCTGTGTCAAGTTAAAGTAACTTATTTATTTACCATTCAGAGCTTCTGTGGTAGTAGTAGCCCTCAATTGTTGCTGTAGATTTCTGAAAACAAATGTAGTAAAATCCAGCAAAGGAAGCTCCGCTGATGTCTTTAATCGTGTGGTCAGGGACGAGAAACTGCTCCTGTGGGGGGAGAGGAAGGTGAAAAATAACAGCTCCTCTTCAAAGGTAACTTGATGTACATCCCAGGAAAAGTCGGGGTGGGGTCTTACCTTCCACCTCATGAAAATATAGTCAGAACTTTTCAGATCCTCATAGTCAAACTCATCAGAGTTGAACGTCTTTGCATACTGGTAGAAGGCCTGAAACTTGCCCTTGATGCAAAAAGTAAACAGATAATGTTACTCAACCAGTCTAGTGTAAAGGTCGTGTGCAGACTGGGAAAAAGGTTTCCCCTTACCCAGTGCTTACGATCCACATCCTCGTCTGCGTCCCACTTCCGAGTGAGAAATGGCCGCTTCCTGCTGATGATCTCTCCAGCGAAGAACGTGGTCAACGTTGGATATTCCTGTAAGCACGAGCGAGCAGTTTAGTTTAGTTTTGCTCGCCCACAACATGTTCTTTCCTATACTTTGGGGGTGAAAAAGTGAAACAACCATTCCTATCTATCCTAGCATTTATCGCTCCTTATTTATTGACAGAATAAAGAAAGATAAACAGGAGCAACACTGTTTTCTCCAGCTAAAGAAAAAGGTAGCAGTCAAACAAAAGACATGCAATCAAAATGTTATCAGATTGATAATTCAACTAAATAGATTAGATTTAAATCAATAAGTATCACATAAAAAATAGGTAACTCCCAAAATAAGGGCCACGCAACTTTTAACAGTGGGAAAAAGAAAGAAACAGAACCAAAGTTTGTCAATTAACTTTTAGGTACAGAGCAGATCTTTTGAAAGAATATACACAATACAGAAATAGAGATTACATTAGAAAAGTTTGGTTTAGATCATTTTTTCGGAGAACTTTATAACAACTGTGAAGCACGGCAGTGGGAAAATAATAATAAGGCAAACACATGCTGCCTCTGGGACTGGGCAGCATATATTCATTGATTAATCTGCTCTCAGCCCCTTTCAAAGAAAAGCTTAACTAGAAAACACGTCAACACAGTCATGATCCTCAAGCCAATAACAAATCCATCAATGCAAGTTATGCAATGGCATTGTAAGAATCCAGGTTAGAAAGGTGTGGTGGGGGTTGTGGTGGCTTTTGAAAAAGTGTACAAATTGTAGAGGGTTAAGAAAACGTTTCAGCTGAAGAAAATGTTCAGGGAAAGTGGTTGAAAATGTCTGTGAAGCTTTCTATAAGGAGTTAAAACTCACCTCTGTCAGTCCTTTAATCTTTAGGTAGCCACATAAGTAAGAATCCTCCATTGTAACATGCTTTAATAGAAAAACAGAGATTATTATCACTTACTTTCACATTACCCGAGGTTCTTCCCTCAACATAAGGCTGACACAAACAATCATTTTGATAATCGATTAGTCACAGATTAATTTGTCGATTAGTCGACTAATCGGATCATGCAAAAATTGAAGCATATTTACAGTACCAGTCAAAAGTTTGGACACTTTATCATTGAATCTAATGGGAAAACGTGTCCAAACTTTTGACTGGTAGTGTGTGTGTTTATGTAGGTCACCAAGCTATTCACAAAAAGCTGACCAGACAGAAAGGCAGACAAGGCAGCGGAAGGTACAGTGGCAATTTTGAGAAGAAAAACAAAGCTTATAAACAATAATCGATTAGTCGATAATGAAATCAGTCACCAACTATTTTGATAGTCAACGATTAGTCGATTAATCATTGCAGCCTTGATTCAAATAATAGTGAAAGTGGATCATGTGGAGCTAAAGTTACATTTCTAGAAACCTTGTAAAAACCATTTAAAGCGTGCATGCTTAAGTTGATCTTCACACAGCTGCTTTAGCTATTAATAATTCAACATTTAAAGCAGTATCTTGTGACACTACGTTGGTTAAATGACATTTAAAGCATCAATTAAATGATGTGTTTATGGTTAGTAGGCGTTGTCTGTGTGCATTCGCATTGTTACACCCACAGTTAGGCGACTAACTCCAGGACAGGCCAGGACTGATTTCCCAGCTGTCAGTCATCGTACCGCCGGTTTGACACATCACCAAGTACCTCTGACATCTCAACTGAATAACAAAATATCGGCTTACAGCCCCACCTGTAAAACAACCTCCACATCGTAAGAGTTCCCTTTGCTTTTCTGGTGGCCCCTGAACTTGGAGCCGCTGTACAGGAGCGAGGTGACAACACCGGGCTGATGAGTGTTTATCGGTGGTGGCGGGATAAGTGAGGCCGAGGATGAAAAGGCCGCGGCGGGGGAGTCGCTGAGGTATCCAGCGGGGACAGGCATGGCTCCCGCTTCGCTGGCTGGGCACCAACTGCGGTCAATGGCCGTACGAGCGAGAGACTCTGTCGGCTTCTACGAACAGCTCCAGACGTACAGAAGAGGTTCGCCAACATTCAAATTCCACTTTATTCCGCTACACTTCAGTTTACCAAGCACCAAGCTCCCAGAGAAGTAAGTGGACTTCGACGCTACGTTGTGATCAGCAGTATCCGCCTTTCTCATTGGTCAAATGAGTTCACCTCACGAAGTTACTAAACGCTCATTGGCTCGACGTGCGGAAGGTTTTACGTGAATATTTGTGTGTAGTTTTTTCGTTGTTGTGTAAGGATATATTGATGTACTCAGAAGACTACATTTCCCTGATCCAATCGTGTTTACGACGCCGTCTGTTAGCGAAGGTCACACACGCGTGTTTTTGAATGCAGAAGCTTCTATGTGACAGAGGGAAAAAAGACAGAAAAACTCTGTCTATTCAGCATAACGACTTTACTGTTATTTAGAGCAGTAAAAACATCACCGACTCGTATAATGTTGCATCTTATTTAGTGAGAAACTGCAGATAGTTTCGCCGTTGTTTCTATTTTCAGCTAGCCTCCCATCTTCACTCTTCACTTAATTTGCAGTATGTTTAGAAGCATAGTTACGCTCCAAAGGCAGTTTGGAAATGCCATTTCTCTTTGTAAAGTTTGCCCAAGACATCAGTTAGCCAGGTGTACGCCAAAATACTCCACAGCCTCAGCAGGTAAGATATTGTCTAAAACCAGCTGTCTCTGAAGGTTTTCTATGCCAAATTAACTGATTTTATGTTTTGCTGTTTACCAGAGAGGAAGAAATTTTATCAAGATGTAAGCATATCCCAAGGTGAAGGTAAGCGCTAAGTGCAGTGTAATTAGTAATTAAGTCATGTGTGCTAACTATAAAAGGTAAAATATTTCCTTAAAGGCATTTCTTTCTTTTTTCTCCCCATATTTGTGCTGTTCCCCTGCTCATTCCCTTTTATTTTTCAAAATATGCTTAATATAGGTGGTTTGTTTGAGATAAACCTTGACCGGAGGAAACTGAAGACTCCAGGTGGGAAGCTGTTCACAGTGCCAAATGAAGCCCTGGCCATTGCCGTGGCAACCGAGTGGGATGCCCAAAGAGACACACTCAAGTTCTACACTATGCATCTGGTACGGTCCGGCTGTGTGCTGCTGGTATACTAGTTGTCTGAATGTGTTTAGAGTTGCATGTACATTTATCTGCTATTTGTGATTTGTAATGTCTCTTAGTTACACATATATGCAATAAAAACTATTTGACATCTAAGCTCTGGAAAGTGCTACATCTCATATCTTACATGTGGCCAGAAAACTAATCATAGTTTTAAAAAGGGCTGATCATCCGTTTCCAGACAGAAGTTTCTCCTAGAACTGACTTTTAATTGACCCTTAGGTGAATACACAAGGCTCCACTGTATTTATGTTTGTAGTTGTTTTAGATAAGGGGGTTATAACTTCAAATTGGGGCAACAGAACTGATAATAGGTAAACTCTTCCTCTAGACCACTCTCTGCAACACAGCTCTGGACAATCCCACTCAGCGCAACAAGGACCAAATGATCAATGCTGCTCTGAAGTTTCTGGAGACTGATACCGTCTGGTAAGCCTCTCGTTTATATTTATTTCTGTTAATAAATTACTCTAGTTTTTTCAGTGCTCTATGTATTCTGCCTTTGCCAAAAGCTTATTTCTATCAGTTTATACTTCAGCGGAGGTAAAGGGGCATTCTAATTAATGCTTACACATCAGGGATTTTAAACAACTGCAGCAGAGAGATTGGGGTGTTGACAGCATAGATTTTAGATATCCTCAATCTTATGATTCAAGACCTTTCTGTCTAGTTAAATTTTGTGGACATCATGTTTAATTTGGCACTGAGACTCAGCACTCACGTATTTTATTTACCTTGATCTCAACTTTACAATGACTAAACCAAAACCAAAGTTTGGTTTAATTTAAGAAAGCAGGCGTGATAGTGAGTGATAGGGAGTGATCATATGTGCTGCATCACCATGGAATCTTGTGTCCCAGTGATGGAGCATTTTATCAGACATGATTGACAGGTGGATTCACTCCAAATGGGAGCAGTGGATGAGTTACTATGTTGATAATGGCACTTAACAGGAAAGAATTTATTTGTTCTCTCATCTCATTTTTTTTTTAAATTAATAAAATGTATTGAAGGTAAATTCACATATTATGTATGTAGGATAAAAACACGAAGCTGCTTAAATGCTGCTTGCATTTTTTGCATAAAGCTATGAGGCATGTTCAGGATGCCTTTGGGGTCAATGTGTACAGATGTGTGCCTAATTTTCGCTAGAGAATCAAACCTGACTTTGATCCTTGAATAAGATGGCTCCTGAAAGCGTGAAAACACATATTTTTTTTACATGATGGTCCTTTTTACGAACCAAGATTTACCTAGAACTGTGCAAGTTTGCTTGTTTTTCTTTACATTGAGGAAAATTTCTTGTAGATTTTTTAACCATTTGCCTTTCCTTCTGAGAGGGATATTTTACTTAGTTTGGATTAAACCGTTTCCAGTACGTAATTACATACAGTATGAGATGTTCGCTTGAGCATTGTTTTTTTTCCATGGTTTTTTGGGGGGATCTAACAATCAACATGTTAAATAAAGGAAGCAAAATGGATAGAATTAGATAAAGTATTTGTGTGTGTGTGTGTGTATGTATGTATGTATGTATGTATATATATATATATATACTGTATATTTATACACACAGGTACTACCCAAAAAATTTGAATATCCTGAAAAAATTCACATATTTCCGTAATTGAACTTAAAAGGTGGAATTTACATATTGTATAGACAATTTGTGAATCAATATATTTCAAGCTTTTATTTGTTTGGATGTTGCTGAATAGAAGTTGCAGCTTAAGAAAACCTCTAAATCAAAAACTCCAAAAATTCGAATACTGTGAAAAGCTCCAGTATTGTAGACTCAGAGTGTCACATTCTAATCAGATAAGTAATCCAAAACATCTGCATAAGTGCCCTGAGCTTTTAAAAAGTCCCTGTCTTGGTTTAGAAGAATTCACAATCATGGAGAAGACTGCTGATCTGACAGTTGTGCAGAAAACCATCATTGACTCCCTGCACAAGGTGGGAAAGACACAAAAAGTGATAGGAAAAGAAGCTGATTGTTCTCTGAGTGCTGTCTCAAAGCACAATAATGGACAGTTAAGGGGATAGAAGAAGTGTGGAAGAAAACGGTGTACAAGCCTGAGGGCTGACCGCAGCCTGGAGAACATGGTCAGGAAAGGGCCTTTCAAAAGTGTGGAGGACTTCATAAGGAATGGACTGGGGCTGGAGTTACTGCTTCAAGAGAAACAACACGCAGGCGGATGCTGGACATGGGCTTCAAATGTCGAATTCCTGTTGTCAAGCCACTCCTCAACAGCAAGCAATGCCAGAAGCGCCTTAGCTGGGCTAGAGAAAAGGACTGGTCTGTTGCCCAGTGGTCAAAAGTCCTCTTTTCTGATGAGAGCAAGTTTTGCATCTCATTTGGAAACAAAGGTCCCAGAGTCTGGAGGAAGACCGGAGAAGCGCTTGATAGAAGATGCAGCACGTTTCTCCAGTCTGTGATGACCTGGGGTCCATGTCAGCTGCTGGTGTTGGTCCTCTGTGCCTCATTAAGTCCAGCACAAATGCAGCCGTCTACCAGGACATTTTGGAGCACTTCATGCTTGCTTCAGTGGACCAGCTGTATGGGGATGCAGACTTCATCTTCCAGCAGGACTTGGCACCTGCCTGCACTGCCAAAACTACAAAATCCTGGTTCAACAACCATGGGATTACCTTGTTTGATTGGCCCGCAAACTCACCTGACCTGAACCCCATAGAAAATCTGTGGGACATTGTCAAGAAAAAGCTGAACAGGAAGAGACCAAACAATAGAGAAGAGCTCAGGGCTGTGATTGAAGCATGCTGGTCTTCCATAACACCTGAGATATGCCACAAGCTGGTAGCATCCATGCCACGCCGGGTAAAGGCAGTCATTAAAGGGGCCCCCACCAAGTACTAAGTACAGATGCAAGATTTTACTTGAGGAGCCCTGATATTTTTGTATTTAATACCCTTCTCTGATTGATTTTATGCAGTATTCTAATTTTTTGAGATTTTTAATTTGAGGTTTTCTTAAGCTGCAACTTCTAATCAGCAACATCAAAACAAATAGAAGCTTGAAATATATTGATTCACATATAATTTGTCTATACAATATGTAAATTGCACCTTTTAAGTTGAATTATGGAAATACATGAACCTTTTCAGGATATTCTAATTTTTTGGGTAGTACCTGTATGTATGTGTGCGTGTGTGCACTCCTCCTAAACATTATTCATACCCTCCCATTGAATAAAGAAGGGAAAAAAAATTCCTAAAGAACAATGAAACAAGTTGAAATTTAGTAAGTGAAATGAAATGAGTAAATGAAAATTTTATGAAAATCATGACTAGATTGGTTTTGAATTTTGGTTCAACAGAAATATAAAAAAACAAACAAACATCCAAAAAATAAAACAAGCAAACAAGCATGATTGGGCCAATTTGGGCTGAATTTTGTTGTGCCATCAAAACGAGTCAGAAATGCAGATTTTTAAGGTCTAAAAGTTATGTTGTGTGAGCTCAGACTTTTGGAAGAAAACAAGGTATAACATCAGAAGAATTTCCATGGAACAGATACTTTTCAGGACATTTGCAGAGATATTTGCTTGCCTTCTTACATTGTTAGACGTTGTTGCTTTAAAAAAAACAGTTTTTGCAGTTACAGAGTAGAGGAACCTCCTGCTTTGGTTGAGCTACAGAAGAACGAATGGGATCCTGTATTACACTGGATTGAAAACAGGTAATAATGGCACTGGCTTCTGTCGTAGACACAGCTCATTAGCTATTTTTAGAGACCAAATTATTATAAGAGATCAAAAGTGTAGGTGCTAGAATAAATTATTCTCTTCATTTTATCCTAACACAACTTAAATGCAGGTACAACGTCACCATCGGCTCCTCTTCTAGTATTTTGGGTCCTGATATTCCAGAGGCAACCAAAGACACGTTCCGACAACACCTCAGTTCGTACAGTCTCTGGTCCCTGACAGGTAACGCATTCCTAACCCTGACAACAAGATGTTCCTATGAAATGGATCTTGGTTTATTATGATAATCCTGTGTGTGATTGGTAACTAGTAAATGTAAACAGTACAATGGTAAGAAGTTGATACTGCAGCCGTAATAAAGCTGTAATAGTTGGTGGTAACTTGGTGCAGCATTGACTGTTTTACATAAAATGTGGTTGCTCTGGTGCAGGACTTGAGTTTGTGATCACCCAGCTGAAGTCTGTTGTGCTGTCACTGGGGATGATTGACAGACACCTGAGTGTGGAGCAGGCTGTGCTGCTGTCCAGACTGGAGGAGGAATACCAGGTAGGAAGTACAGCAGAGTAATAACAATTCTCCAGTGATCTTTTTAACTCGTTTCACAAGGTTTCTTTTTGCAGTGTGAATCTTTGCTTCTTCATGGTGTGTGTGAGTTTTATTGAAGGGAAGTGTCACAACAGCTCTGATAATGTCTAATCTGGCAGCACATGATGTACAAACACAGTAGAAGCAGACAAGGTTGGCCTGTTTGCAATGCAGAAATTCTCCAGATATCCGATACATGGTGCATTTCTCAAAAGTCTCAAGTTATTGGTTTTTTTTTTTTTTTTTTTTAACTTATAATTTTTTTTTTTTTTTTCTTTGACAGATTCGACGGTGGGGGAATGTGGAATGGGCTCATGACTATGATATGTATGAGTTAAGGGCGCGGACTGCTGCAGGAGCTCTTTTCATTCAACTTTCATCTGAGACTTCAACTGTCAAACGCAAGCTTATGCAGGACTGAGAAGGACTGGGATCATCTATTATCTAATAGATCAACATAGAAGTCTTAGAAAACATGCAGCGACTCTACCCTGAAACACCCCAACCATCTGAGTTTTATGAATGTTTCTCTATCCAGCCATATCCAACACCCCATGTCCAGACTCTTCTATTTAGCAGTGACATCTGTTTTGTCAGTGAGCTGTAATAGAGTCATCTCACTCCAGTAAATCACATTTGCTGTCTTTTTTTTTTTTTTTTTCTTCCCCCAGTGTTGTATATGTGGCAGCTGCCAAGTCTGACTCTCTCCACATGGTTTCTAGCCGGTTCTCTATCACCCGTGACATTCTGGACACTGGCACACGGCCTGAGGGGAGTGAATGATGATATTGTCTGTTTGGTGATGGAATGTTAATTTCCATGTCTGTTAATTCCTGTAAGCAAAAATTGAATTCTGCAGAGCACATATGCTGACTTAGCAGCATAAAAATGTGCTAAAGCTAAACGTGGTGTGAACTGTGTGCAGAGGCACAGTGCATATGAGAAATATTCTTAAAATGAGATTTTGTGACGTCACTGATTACTCATGTTCACTTGTTATGGTATTTTTGGTATGTTACTGGAGGTAGTAAAAATTTGAAGCCTGCATCTGTTTTCTCTCTTTTACACAAAAAGTGGACTACATACTCTTCCAATATTTAACAACATGTACAAAACCCGGGGTTTTGATGCGTTTTCAATTACTTGGATCGAAAGAATAAACTAATGGTTTTACTCAACTCTGTAATTGTTTGCTATTTCCATGGCCATAAAGTAAAGTTATGCCAGCAAAATTTATTGTTAAATAAAACAAGAAGTCAAAACATTTTTCACAGACCTTTGTCATGATTATCTTTTACCTCTGTATGAACAGTGGGTCGTAAAATATCACTTCATAGTTCTTCCTATGCAACCTTTGCTTGCTTTTATTTACTATCTCTCAGCCTTTTTGTTGGACATTAAGATTGCCCAATCACGACAAAGGTCAGGATTTTTTGTCCAATCACGCTACAGTGTGGGCGGGACTTAACAAAGGCTTCCTCATGTATCGTTATCGTCGTTCTCATCCAATGGACTGACTTGTTTATTGTCGAGCAAGATGGAGTTCCTGTTGGGAAATCCTTTCAGCACCCCAGTGGGGCATTGCATTGGTAAGAAGCTAAAATTTTGGAAATGGCAACACGGACATATGGGTGTTTATGTCTTGGAAGCGTGTCCATTTTGCGGGGACAGTCGTGAGCGGGCTACTTTAGCTTGCTAGCGTTCATGAGCGAGTTTTCTACAGCTGGAGAGCTACCGTTAGCCGCCTGCCAAACTCGTAGTTACGATACCATATTCTGTCACTGTGCTACCGTTAACAAATTAAATGTGTTCTTTGTTTTTGTCTGTTTTTATTAATACTACTAGATTATAGGTTAGTGTAAGGACCATTAAAGAATCTAATATTTTTTGAAAGACTTACTAGCTGAGTTAGCTAACAGCTAATGATAAGTCATCGTCATACATTTGAATGGCTACATGTTATAAAGACGTCGTAATTTTCTTAACTAACTACTTGTGTGTTTCAGAAAGAGCCACTGATGGCTCCCTGCAAAGTGAAGACTGGACCCTCAACATGGAAATATGTGACATCATCAACGAAACAGAGGATGGGTGAGTACCTAAATAGGTCCCTATCTGTAGACTGCATGTGCAATGGTGTCATTCTTCCATTCATGTGGTGTTTACATTATGAATTCCTCTAAGTCGATTTTTATTCATCAACCCCACCCTACGCCCATTTCTTTTATCTGTGTCACATTAACTGACAGAGTCAAGCTCAGGTTATGTGAGGTGGATACATGCAAGGCCTCACTGCTTATCTCATTGCTCCAATAACCTTGTGCTACATGTTTTAAGCTGGTTTGTCAAGTGTGAAGTCCAGGTCCTGTTTGATTAGTGGGTTGTAAACTGGCTTCAGCGGGCCAAGCCATGCACACCTTACTTTAAATTAGCAGGATCATTAAATGCAACATGACTATTGACAATGGAGAGTACAAGGGACATGACACCCAATGCTATCATGCAGATTGAATCTGCTGAAGGTTGTCAAAAACAGTTAATTTTTTCTGCCACATGGAAGAGCAATCCCTAAGCCAATGTAGAAATGGTGAAAAGTTAAAGAATCATTAACAAGAGGCTCTTGAATTTAACATTTGTGCAGCACAAACCCACACTTGTTTGTGCAGGTGCGTCTGACAGACTGTCTGACAGCTGGGTGATATGAACCAAAATTCATATCCTGAGATTTATATGCTGAATGATGATTTACTATATACGCTGGTATTTTGTCAGACTAAGGCATTACAAATGCTGTAAATGAATTTCTTTTATTTTAGATTTTTAAAACACTATATTTTCCTTGGTACTTTGTCTTAAACCTTATTATACTCCAAATTATCATTTTAAATCAGTCATATTTTTTAAACAATCAATTCAAATCAAATGCCATGCTGCTCCCTCTTCACTCATTGAACTCTCACACAAAAGTAACATTGATAGGTTTGTTAAAATTCTAGGTATTCCCAGGTAGAACTGCAACTTTTTGGGCAGCAAGACATAGGAGAGGAAAAATGGCACACATCCATGTGGCTGTTATGCAAACACCTCCTCTTTGGAATGTAGCCTCTGTTTGTTCAAAAAGCCCTGACATCTAAGGCCCTTAGATGAAGGTTGCTCTTTTCAAAAATGAAGCCTTAAAATTGGCTAAAATAACAAGAAGTTACAGATGAGTGCAGATTTGTGTGTTATTGACAGGGACAGGCAAGACTGGGGCTGTGCCTCGAGGAGAAATCCACCCAGGCAGCTTTACAGGAGACACAGCCAGTACTGTACAGTATATAAGTGTCAGTATATCAGTATATGATCAGTATATAAGTGTCCGACTGGGAAAAATAAAATATTGTTATGAATTAAAGTTTTCAGCCCCACTGAACACACAATTTAAAGCCTTAAGTTATCATCATCTGTTCTACTTGTTTTGTTTGTTCACTTAAAAGGTTTTAGCGTACCGTATCATACTATCTTTGTGAGGTTTATTGTGTCTTATGTTCAGGCCAAAAGATGCCATTAGAGCTGTCAAGAAGAAACTCAATGGGAACAGGAACTATAGGGAAGTGATGCTGACTTTAACGGTGAGTTAAATTCGGAAACTGGAGTGCAGGCTTTCCTATTACATTGTAAGTAACAATAACATTTCTGAAAGCTGCAATGAGATAAATATAGCACAATGTGAACTGCAATTTGTAAATTTCTCACATTTGTTTAACCAGAGCACAACACTTTGGGATGTTTAATGGTATTACATAACAGTTATTTGCATGTACTAAAAGCCATTTCATCTCTACATCCCTCAGGTTTTAGAGACATGTGTGAAGAACTGCGGCCATCGTTTTCATGCTTTAGTGACTAGCAGGGACTTTGTCGATGGTGTGCTTGTTAAAATTATCTCTCCTAAAAACAACCCGCCGACTATCGTTCAAGATAAAGTCCTTGCCCTGATTCAGGTAAGATTAGCAGATTGCAATCCAGGTCATCAGGGTGGCACAGTCGATGCATATCAAAAAGCTTGATGGATTACTGCCCTGAATTTATGTATTCTGTATAATGCTTTATAAGGTTTTCCGACTTGACCATTTAGTGAGAAGTGAGGCTTATTTGCAGCAAAGGTGTTTATTACAGGCCTATCATCCCCAGGCAGAGCCTCAGGTAAAGCACAGTCCCCAAGGCTTCAGCCAGCAGCAGCTCTCATTACCTGTCCCAGCTCAGGTGACCCTGCAACGATCACGTGGGCTGCTCTTATTTCCACCAGGGACACTGTGTGAGGCCAGCATAAACCATGCATTCATAAGGGGCATGCTGCAGCTGCGAGGGAGCATTTTAGTTTGTTTATCTAGTATAAAAGCAAACACATTTGTGGAAGGAGCGTCAGCTGGGGAAAATGCTGTGGTAAAATTTATGGAGCCAAACTGTTTTCACACAACAGCTGAAGAGTTGTTGACATTTTGTTCGGCTGGGAAACAGACTGGATGGGCCATGCACCTCCTTTTATTACCTGTATCATTTCTTAGATGTTAATGTGTGTATTGTTTAGTTTACATTTGCGGCTTTTTCGTGCAGCTTTTAAGTATCTGATCAGCACAGGTTTTATGTTGCTTTAATCGTAATTTAACCACAGGAAGTGAACTGTTGTGACAATTTGACTTTGGAAACAGAAAGGAATTTTACAGTGACTGAGTTGTTTATATAAATAAAACCTCTTCCAAAGTCCTTGTGAATTTATTTTTAACCGCCATTTTGTTTGTTTGAACTTCTAAAGTGTCGAGCAATTTGCTGACTGAATGAATTCAAGGCACATGAACAGAAATGTTCAGAGAAAAGGTGCCTTTCAGTATTCCCGCATCATTTTCTTTGTTTGCCTTATTGTCCCTCCCTTCACCCATTGTGTTTTATTTGCCCTCTTCTTTTTCTTCCCCCTTTCTTTTCTTTTAACCCATTCCTGGTTCTGCATTCTGTAGGCATGGGCTGACGCATTCAGGAGCAGTCCCGACCTCACAGGTGTGGTTCAAATTTATGAAGAGCTAAAGAGGAAAGGCATCGAGTTTCCCATGTCGGACTTGGAGACCCTTTCACCTATCCACACACCTCAGCGGGTAGGAGGCATCATGCCGACCAGTCCAGTTGTGAGCTTAGTTTTTGGTACAAAAATCAAGCAGAGTCTGATTGTCACCTTGGGTGATTTGTCACATTCTGTTATGTTAAATAAATCCTTGTTTGTTGCTCATAGGCGGCATCTGCTCCAGAAGGTGACTCCACACTACAGAAGTACAGCAGCACTACTCAACCCAAACAGCACTCCGTTCCACCAGCATACACCACCCCTCAGGTCCCTAACATTCATGCCTCTGGATCCATCAATCCTACACCTGAACAGGTACTGTTGTTCAACCACAAACACTTGGTTCCCTCTAACCATATCCCTAGTCTGCTTTTTTTTTTTTTTTTTTTATAAGGAAAGTGTTGTAGCTTTCATGCAGATCATGCTGCAGTAGGCAGTCGTTCATTGTCTTTCTCTGTCAAGGCTGTAAAGACACAAAAGCTGGCGAGGCTCTGTTATTTCTGAAGAACATCTTTGTTTAGATGGTTTGTGAGCTCTGTGGGTTGTGATGAATGTATCATTCACAGGATAAGATTCTGATTCTCGTGCGACATTTTGTTTCTGGTCTGCTCTACATCAATCACCAGTGAAAGTTTAAGTTTTTAAAAGATTTGTGATCTATTGATTTCAGTAATTGATCTGATGGTGATTAAGGTTATAACCAATGACCAGCTGAGCTGGCTCAGAATCATTTGAATCTATGCGGAGCTGCAGGATAGTCCAAGCCATGTGCGCAGTGACACAGGTTGTAACATGAGCATCACATGCTTACCTGCTGTTGCTTCACCATGAGTTCAGACACAAAGTATCTTTGATGCTGTAACTCACAGAAAAAGTATCTTTGTCGACTCTCCTTCATCCAGGCCATAATCATCCTTTAATCCTTCAAAAAAAAAATTAGTGAGTCAGAATGTGACAATCTATGCCTGTCTTGAGAGGCTGCGGATGACTATCTTCATGACACATTTTGGAACAATAGTGGTTACTTGGTTATTGTTTGTAGAGTTTGGATAAAAATTGGTAAAAGCAGTCAACCCTGATGGAGAGCTGAAAAGAGAAACAAAAACTGACCAAACTGGGAAGAATTCAAATTTGGACAAAATGAACAAGATAAGAACATAGTTGGTCTGGATTACTGACCCTGATGCTCTAGTTTTCCTCACATTCCTACACATTATAATCTCTGTTTTTGGACTGAGAAGATGTGGTTGAAAAGTTAGTTAATCTTAAGAAGCTCCTTAAGAGTTTGGCAGCGTTATTAACTTGCATTAACATGCTGGCGGTGAAAATTCTGATTCCTACAGAATCCAACCCTTTTTTTCTACTTGATTATTTAATAACACTTCTTCAAACTTCTTTAAAAAAAAATTGAGAATAACAACATTGAGGCAGATTAACTTTAATGAGCAAAGAAAGGAAACACAGCCAACAGTAAAGCCAGAGGAGAGCAGAGCCAGCTGTAAGCTGACAGCCTCTGCTTGCCTTCATGCTGAAGATTCATTTTCTCTTGGATTTTCTTTGAACGGTACCCTGGAGCTTTTTATGTTCTCTAACTGTTTGAGTGAGATGAAGGTGCTGGGTCTTGCTGCAGTTTGGAGAGTTATTTAGTTATCAGCCTCTCTCTGGACTCCTCAGATAATAAACTTGTCAGATGTTCTCGAAGTGTACCTGCCTGTAGGCCCTGCCTTTCTCCCTGTCGCTGCTCTCTGCATGCTGTGTTCACATGCAGAAGCAAACCGCCGCTGTGCTTTTGGAGATGACAATGCCAACATTGACCATGTGAAACAATTTAACTCATGGTAATTTGAAGGCGTGTTGTGAACAATTTGGCGGGTTGTCATCGGCTGAGTTAATGTAGGGAAACACTGATGTTCTAAACATGTTCTTTGTATCTGGATTGCAAACCAGTTGGTCTTTAAACTCCTTTAGAAAAGTGGTATTTATTTGCTTTTGGATTTGGGGGTTAGATCATTGTTTTAACTCGCCTGTACAATTGTTTAGTCATTCATTTTAACTGTTAGTAAACAGATTTAACTTGTCAGCTTGTTTGTTAAATGTCATTTTGCTTTTTGTTTTATCATTATTGAGGCCAGAATCAAATGATTGCTAGTTGTCGCTCAGCTATTTTGGTTTGGCAGTTACTGCCCTATTCAGTGCCCCCACTTTCTTTAATCATGTACATTAACTGTAAATGAATTTACCTTTGTCGTCCAGATTTGCCGGCTACGCAGTGAGTTGGACATTGTTCGTGGAAACACGAAGGTGATGTCAGAGATGTTGACTGAGATGGTGCCAGGACAGGAGGATGCTTCCGACTATGAGCTGCTACAGGTAAGAAACCCCTGTTTGAGTCTCTGAACAAATATGAAAGACTGGAGGATGTTTTTTTTTCATGCTTACCCTGAAGATAGAAAATCAAAGTGATGTTAATTTTATTTTGTAACGTGTTCGTTTCTGTTTTTTAGGAGTTGAACAGGACTTGTAGAGCCATGCAGCAGAGGATAGTGGAGCTCATCTCCTGTGTTTCGAATGAGGCTGTGACGGAGGAGCTGCTGCATGTCAATGATGACCTCAACAACATTTTCCTCCGTTTTGAAAGGTTGGTGAACAGTGCAAAACTCACTTAAGGCTTCAGCTTTCTAAATATTATCTGGGTAGTTTGCAGTTGAGATCACATTTACTGTGCCAGCACACTTGTATTAAGCATCGACCATGTCCCAGTGAGTGAATGAAGTATATCATTGTGAAGAGAATCTGCAGTTGGGGAGCATTGATACTTTTACTCCGAGGTGAAAGACCGGAACGCATGTCTGAATGCAAACGTTATAAAGGATAAGGTTTTCCAGATTAGTTAAGACACTCTTAACGCTGAGGCCCTCAATAAGTCACTTTTTAAAGGTGGCTTGTTTGGAGGTTGGGTTTCCAGATGGGTTTTTAACTAAATAGTTTTTTTTTTTTAGGGGGTGACAAACCCTCTTTTTTCACTTTTTTTATAATTCTCCCTGTAAGGGAAAAAAGGCCAATTAATGGTTAATTTTGGAAAAGCATTTTATTCGTGAAAAAAGAGAAAATGAAATTATAAAAAAGGATATTAGGATAGTTGTTGTATTTTGAGTCATGTTTTTTTATTCATGTATAATATAATAATATATGAGGAAGAAAATGAAATAGAAAAAGAAAAAAAAAATGTTAGTTAAATTTATGAGAAAGGATTCTCTCCTAAATTTATAAAAAATGAGATTAAAAAAAAAAAAAAAAGGGAGGAATTAAGGATAATTATTGAATGAGCTTATTATTTGATTTATGTAAAATTGTGATAAAAAAAAAATCATAAAGAAGGTATTAAATGAAAAAGCGGGAGGGAATGAGATGTAATGTTATGTAACAGATCATTGGTGTAAAATATATGATGGGAGAGAAAAGGAAATATAAATATAAAAAGAGAAAAAGAATGGGGGAGGGGAAGGGGGTGTTGGGGGGGGGTGGTGGGGGGGGAGGAAGAGGGGGAAGTGGAAGGGGGGAGGGGAAAATTTTATTATTGATTACAAACCTGGGCTTTGCTTCTATGTCTTTTTTCCCCAAAAGGAATGCTTCTTTTACCTCCCTTTTTAAAAAAAATTTGGCTTTCTCGGGGGGAGGGGGGGATTCATAGGTGGTGTCCCTCATAATAAACAAAAAAAGAAAAAAAATAATTATAAATAGCACTAAAAATCCCACCCCAAACAAAAAAAAAATGCAAATAAAAAAAAAAAAAAAATATAAAGAAATTAAAACGAAAAAAAAAAAATTTAAATTTCTAAAAAAAAAAAAAGAAAAGGAAATAAAAAAAGAAAAAGGTCTGCACTATTACCGCTTTCCAGCACAGGTCTGAAAGGGGCTAGAAAGACTTACCGATGCCGACATGCTGCCTGTAGTGAAACACTGGAGTCTGACCCAGTTGCATTTAAGACAGTAAAAGCCCATTGATTGGCTATTGAAACAGAGAGCAAGCACTGCAACTGGAATATCACGTCACTGCCTTAAAATATGTCAACAAACGCTTCTAGATATTGCAGTTTAGGCCGTCTTTGCGATGTGAACATCGTACAGGCCAATATTGCGATGAAGGTAAATTTTAGATATATTGTGCAGCCCTACATCATACTTTCTTTTTCTGCTTGCATGTGTATTGCTTTCTCTCTTCCTTAATTTTTAGATTTTCATTAAAAGGAAAAATTCATAAAAATGAACAATTTCATTTAAAAGGGTGCCAAAAATATTATAAAAAAAAAAAAAAAGGGAGGAAGAAGAAGAGAGGAGAAAAAAAAAAATATATAAAAAAAAAATACAAAAAAAAATATAAAAAAAAAAAAAAAGAAAAAAAAAAAAAAAAAAAAAAAAAAAAAAAAAAAAAAACAAAATAAGGAAGGGTAATTCATAAAAATGAAATAAAAAAAAAACAAATCAATCAAATTATACAAAAAAAAAAAGAATTATAAATAAAAAAAGATATTTGCTAAGAGCAAATTAAATAAAATAAAAAAAGAGAAAAGAATAAAAAAATAAAATAAGTGGAGGCGCAGGGGGAAAGGAATTCCATCTCATGCCGCGGACAAGGCTCAAGCATCGCGGGGTTGGTCGTGTTATATTCTTACAATGGGGCAAATTTTGGTGTTTTGGGGTGGAGGTATAAGATAAAGAGAATTTAAAAAGGGGATGTAGGGGGGCTGGAAAGCCAAATTTTAAACTTCAGGAATACGTATCCATGGAATCCGTGTCAGGTTCTACTAGTGTGCTGAATTTCATGGCCTTTGGTTGATTGGGTTGGCCAAAATGAAAATTTAAATTTTTGGGGGGGGGTGTTGAAGAGAAATATAAAATTCTGAAAGATATTCTCAATTTTAAGCAAGGGTTTAAATTTAGGGGTTCTTGGGGTTGTTGTGGTAGCAGAAAATAATAATAAGATGAGTGGTGGGGGGAGCAGAGTAAAATAAAAAATAGAGAAATAAGAGATGTTAATGACATCAGGATATCAAACTAGTGTGCTGAATTTCATGGCCATCGGTTGATCTGGTAGGCCAAAATGACAAATTGATGGTTTGGAGGGGGGGGGGGCGAAAGAAAAAAATAAAAAAGATATATGGGTGTATATCAAATCTAATAAGAAACAAACATAACCATATCAATCATGTTTGGGATATATCAGACAAAGTTTTACTTAGAGGTATGTTTTTTGGGGGGGGGGGGGGCGGGGGGAGGAGAGAAAATGAAAATAAGAGATAGTTAAATATATGACCTGAATAGCAAACCAAAATCCTAGGTGGAAAATTATATGTGAATATATAATATTATACCAGGGGTGTAGTGTGAGGTGACAAGGTAAGCATCTCTCAAGCAACCCCTCAAAAAATAAAAATTTCTAAAGATGAGTAAAAATTTAAAATTTTATTCCAAATGAAAGAAAAGGGGATATTGTGAAGCCTGAGGTGTTAATGGGTGTGAAGAAAAAAAAGCGAAATATGATATTAAGAAAATGAAAAATAATGAAAATTTTCAAAATGGGCGGATTACTCATAAAAGAAAAAGGAGAGGTGAAAATTGATTCGGGGGGGGGGAAATGGGAGGAGAAAAGAAAAGAGGGGGAAAAATATAGATGGGAAATTATTTTATTTTTCATCTCTGTTTGGGGGGATAAGTATATGGGGATAAAATAATTTATTGATGGGAAAATGAGGTGAATTAAAAAGAAACAAGAAGAATAAAGAAAAAAAGAACTGAGGGGGGAAGGGAAAAAAAGAAAAGGAGAAAGGCAACTCGAAAAAAAGGAATATGGTATATCGAGAATATAGGTGTGGGACACAGCCCCCCCCCTCCAAAAAATCTTATAGAAAAAAAAAAATAACATCATAAGAAAAGAAAAGGGGGCAAAAAAGGAAAAAAAAAAAAACATAAATAATGAAGAAAAAAGGCACTTTTTTAACCAACATGGATATATAAATAAAGGGTAAGGTGAGGGCATGAATAAAATATAAAGCTAAAGAAGGAGGGGGGGGGGGAGATAGGGGGAGGAATATTAAAATTAAAATATATAAAATGGAGAGAGATCACACAATGGAGAGGGAATGATCATTTTATCATCTGATACTGCGAGGAGAACCAGATGGGAAAAAATGGATTAGGGGGAAGGTGAAGAAATCAATAAAATCAGATATGAAAAAAGGAAAAAGAAAGTGGAATCGGGAGGGGAGGGGAAAGGAAAAAAAGGATAAAGGGGAATCAGGAGAAATTAAAAAAGTAGAAATATATTTAGTGGAATGAGCGCCATGCCCCCAAAGCAAAAGAAAAAAACTAAAAAGACATGAGACAAGGGATAGGGAGAGAAGGAAGGAAAAAAAAGGAAAAAAAAAAAAGGAAGCGAAAATGCGACAGAATAGTATAAAAAAAAGAAAGAAGCGGAAAAAAATGAAAAAAAAAAGGGGCGGCCAAAGAGAAAAAGAAAAAAGAAAAAGAAAATCAGAAGGGAATGAAATTGTAACAAAAGAAAAAAGAAAAAAAAAAGAAAAAAAAAAAAAAAAACAAAGAAATCAAAAAAAGAATTAAAAAAAGAGAGAAGAAAAAAGAAAAAAGAAAAAAAAAAAAGAAGAAAGAAAGAAAGAATAAAAAAAAAATCAAAATAAAACAAACAACGAAAGGATAAAAAAAAAGAAGGACTAAAAGAGAAAATGAGTATTTCCAATGTGTCCAAGTGTAATTTTGGTATAAATGCAAAAAGTTAACTTTGCTTCCAAGTTATAGCCCTATCCAACATCAGTAATGTAGAGAAATCAGAGCTACTTCCCCTGTGTGCTTTATTAGGCTGCTTTACACAGACAAACTGCTGGAAAGTGGAGGCTACTGTAGTTTATTCTGCAAATGCAGACTCAACCGTTTTCTTTTTTGTCAGCAGCGCATATGATCTTTACACTAACAGTACTTTGTTTGCTGAGAGATAAGAGTTTTTATTTATTTCTTTCATCTTATCTTTTTCTTGCTTCAGGTATGAGAGGTTTAGGTCTGGGAGGTCCTCAGCTCAGAGTGTCAACAATGGGGTGAGTCAGCGTTTAGTGCTGTGAAATACTCAGTGCTTGCATCACACTAAAATTCCCTTGATTACCTCTCAGAATCTTCTCAGCTATGTCTTAATGTATTTGTTTGTTTGTTTGTTTATGTTTCACATCATCTAGCCTTACCACATATCCTTTTAGGTTGTGCTGACTTGCATGTTACATTATCAGTCAGTGTTTGTTTTTTTTTTTTCCTTTAAAGTAGAGGTCAACCGATTTGGAGTTTCTATAATTGATGTTCATCTTTAGAAATCAGGGTAGATGATGGGAGATTTGTTTAAGGTCTTTATTTACTGCAGCAGCATTACATGCTAGATTAATTAGCATGATATGTACAAACAATAAAAAAAGATCAGTTTTAATAAAAGAAAAATCATGGCTTCTTGCTCGTCTCAATATAAAAGTAAGCATGGTTTTAGGAAGAAGTACTGCATTTACATCTGTTGTGGAATCATTTATCATCATTGACCGTCAGATCATTAAGCTAGGTGATTGAGGGAAAAAAAACAACAACTTTTGTTTACTTTTATTACACAGCTGGCTGCTCACACCGCTTTGCTGGAAACTATACAGCTTCTCAGAGGCTCTTAAAGCAACACTATTTAACTTTCCAGGCTTAAAGACACACAACGTAACTTTTAGACCTCAAAAATCTGTGTTTCTGACTCGTGTTGATGTCACACCAACATTCATTAAGCGCATTTTCGAGCTGTCAGTGCCCAGAGCCGTCCCGGGGCTCAGAAACAGCACTATGTAAGATTCCCATCCGGGACGCGACCGTGACGTTGCAGCCAACTATTGGTTGCAGCACCGCGTCACTCACTAGCAACCGGATGTAAACCAGGTATCAACATCGTGGGTGTTTTGAATGCGCATCATGTCGAATTCGGAAAAGAAACGCAAGGAAACGTTACCGGAGGAAGAGAGGAAAAGAAACAGAGGAAGGGACAGAACAAGAGTCAAGATAAGACTGTCTTTTACTGGCTGGAGTGAGCTTACAGTACAGGTACGAACAAGATGGATGCTAGTTTAGCCGCCGATAGGGGGCGCGTCACTTAGAAAACTGCTGAAAGTTCCGTTGTGTGTCTTTAAGACTCCACGCTTCTGGGTAACTGACAGTTACTAGGCACATTCCTGGAGCCGTCATTGCTCATTCTGAGGCTGAAAAACTGTCTGTCACAACTTTTTATTCCAACCCAGAGCATCTTGTTACAGCTGTGTTTTGCTTTACGGTGTTTGTCACTCCAACAACTGGATATCAACACTGGCGTTTTTGAAGTGCAGCCTGGTTGATTCAAATGTAAGAGAACATTATCAGAGGAAGCAAAGAAAAGAAAGAGAGAAAGTGACAGAGAAAGAAATAATACAAGAGTCTACACTTACTGGCTGGCGAGAGCTTAAAGGAGAAGATTCAAGATTGATGCTGAATTATCCTTCATTAGGGGACACTACAGTGTGAAAATCTGCCGGAGTTCAGAAGTGTTGCTTTAAGTTTGGACCTATATGAACTCCTTCTGTTGTGCTTTCAGCAGTTCTGACAGGAAGACTTACTTTAAGATATGATCTGTAACAGTGATAACCTGGACAACCTAGTGGGCAGAAATGGCAAAGTTTACTTTTTTTTACTGTTGTTTTTCCACAAAAATAACACTGTGCTCTCATAGATGCACCTGTCTGTTCATTGGTTCTGTATGTTGAGGTATTGGCTGACGCCAGTAATTCGAATAATGACAAAAACCAACCTAACTAAATGGCCTATCAATCAATCGGTCTACCTCTACTTTTAGATCTTTGTATTATGTCGATTAGCTGTTTGCCAGATGTACGTGCCTAATTAAATGGACACCCAACAAAGACACATTTCATTCATTCTTGAAACGCAAAGCCCATGTAATTTGTTTTCATTGTTTTTATCTCCATGAATTAATGTTTACAGTGCAGTGGAAGAGACCTGTTTTGTCCAGTAGGGGGTAACATTGACTTTGGGTGCAAAGTACATTCATTTCAGTCAGGGAAGCTTGGGCACTTGTGTCATCCATCCATAAATAATCCCATGAACAGCTCACTCGTACTGTAGCTTTGAAGCAGACTGTTTTCATGGTAGAAGTTACACTCTACACTAGTCTGAGCAGCTTCCATGTGTTGTGCTTTGTGAAATCGGCTTTGCAGTGAACCACAAAATTTCCATTCTTTATACAGTATGCATAACTGTTCACTGCTGCTTTAACAGATAAATGTACTGTGCATTACATACCAACAGCTGCTTACTGTAAAGCTCTCTTTTGCCTCATGCATGTGTTGGTTCTTGCTGCTTCCTCTGCATCTCTAATCAAAAAGCAATAATAAATTGAACATTATTGCTTCTTCATTGGGTTTCCAGTTGTTTATGCACGGTGCATCATCCATTGTTGTCATGCCATTACATTGTGTCTGCACTGGCATGTTAATGGTATTCACCGTCTCTTCCTTTCTGTTCTTCTGTTTCTGTGGCTAGCTGAGACAGGCAAGTATGGAAATATTGTCAACCCTCCTAAATGAGCAGCGTCACCCAATAGCAACTGTTGAAACATGGCTAAATGATATGGGCTCATTCTTCCACAGATCTTATCACCCCATATGGCATGTTTTGACTCAGCAGCCCCCAGCAGTCAATGATATGAGGAACCTGGATGTAGATGCAGCGACGAGCTTAAGATGTGCAAAGTGAAAATGTGCCTACAGTCACTGTCATGTTTTGTTTGCATCATCTCAAAGATTCAGTCTTCCTTCTTCCCTCCCTGCTGTTTCTGCCTTCTTAAGGGGAGTGCTTTGTGCATTTGGATAACTTAACAATAAAGGGAGCATCTACCTTATTTCAAAGCATATCAAGAAATCATGATCAGTTTGTCTGTTTCCTACAAGCGAGACCCTTAAAAGCTGTATTTCTCCAAAATGAAGATGTCTCTTTTGGACCCCCTTAAGAAAAAGCTTCCCAGAAAGTGATTTAATTGGCTTTGATCCTCAGTGGCAGACATTTTCATGTGCTCCTGAAGCTAATCAGCAAGTTTTTCAAGACTATGCGGAAGCTTGTTGCAACGCACCTACATTTTCTGAGTTCTACTCCACAATATGTATATGTTTTTACAAATATAATCAAGGAATTTAATACTGGAAAACCCTCCCATTTAGCCTCCTACAAAAAGCTTTATTTTGCAGAAACTCCCCAGCCCCTGTTTTTTTTCTACTAGAAATTTCCTGCAGGAGCTACATTGTTGAATCATTTTTTTACTCCTCAGGTCCTGAGCGAGGCTACAGAGGACAACCTCATAGACCTTGGCCCAGGCTCTCCCGCAGTGGTCAGTAACATGCCGAATGCAGCTCCTACCAGCTTGCCCCCCACCCTCACAGCCCCTGAAGGAAGTCCCTCCTCCCCAGCCACCTTGGCCTCCCGTCTGGCTGGTCTAGGTATGTATAAGTTACGTTAGATAAACACCAAAAGTTAACCTAGATATCAAGAACACATCAAAACGCTCATGCTTACTTGCTGAATTATGTAGAGTATCATCTGTATTTAAGAAATAGAAGAGATGAGTCAACTAAAAGTTTACATCCATCCATAGGATTCACAACATTGAAAAAAAATCAAGTAAAAGGAAGAGAAATGTTTAGAAAAAATAGCAAAATTCTATCACTCTCGTTATTTACAGTGTGCCGTATTGTCTTTAATTCACTGCTCATGCTTGGAGCTATTTGCCACCTGTGATGAAGTGTGCAGTTATGGTAATGTTTCAGACAAAACGGTCTTGTACTACAGTGAGAGGATCTCTGTATCTTCAAGTTGGGACGTTGTATCTCAGCTCCACAATGCAGCTTAGAAGCCCCGATTCTAAGAACAAAAACGCTCAACAATGTCAATGTAAATTGTAAATGCTTCTGTCCAACACTTTGCGTAATATGGTTTTTCACGTTGTTTCCAAGTATTTTAGCTCAACTTCATAGAGTTTGCTTGTCGGATTTCTCAGGCAGTCCTCGTCTCTATGCTGCAGACTGTTCAGGCACTTCACCTCTACTTTCCCCACTTTCTCTTTTTGCATTTTGTCAACATTATTTTAGCAATTAAGATAGAATAAATTGATTGTATTGATTCAGAATCATCCATGCCTGCAGGAGCTATACCTGATTCTGTGCAGTTTTGAACTATGAATGAGGAAAACCATTTAGTTTGAACTGTAAGCCCAGCCAAACAGTTTTTTTTTTTTGTTTGTTTTTTACAATTTTATGATTGTTCTTTTTCACCTCCTTACTGTTATTTGTGTTCACCTTATGTATTTTAGTGGCATTTACATTGTGTCCTGGTAAAACATGCATATGTTCAGTTCTTTCAGAGCTCAGGTTCTCCACTGGAGTGAAAAAGAGCCGACCAGATGAACACATTGACACAGCTCTATGTCTAACCAGAACTCATTGCAGTATAACCTTGATGATCAGTAATTTAGCAACTTTTTGCAGCAGATATTCATCCATATCTGGCTGGTTGTTGCATCCAAGTCATGCTTTTAAGTCACCTGTATAAAAACAGCTTCCTCTGCTGTAAATAAGCATCATATAGTGACATTCAGGTGTGTTTTTGCTCCCTGTAGACATGGGTGCAGACAGCGTGAGCAGTACCCTGAGCTCTCTCTCCAGCTGCAAGCCTCCACCCACCCAGGACGATTTTGATGTCTTTGCTCAAACAAGAACCGGAACCATGTCTGAACCATGCAAAACGTAAGAGTACACCGGTACTTTTATTTGTTTTATGCAGTTCATTGATTTTCAACCAACCATTTGTAATTTTTGACGGAACAAAGAGAGAGGAAGATGAACTTGCTCCCAGCTTTAATATCATCCCACATCTGCTTTGTTTCAGGTCTGCAGCCGAAGACAAGAACACTCCTGGTGGCCCTCCCCCCACTCTGGATGTCCTACAGCCAGCAGCAGCAGGGGTGAGTCGGGTGATGAGTTGAGCCATAAACTCTAGTTATCACACCCACTTTATGTGTGTGCTGTGTAACAAGCAGACCTCTTCATGTCTTTAACTGGTCCTCCCAGATGTCACTAATCCTCTAACATATCAAGAGATAAGTTTGGATCTGGTCTTTTTTTGTTTTTTTCTCCTGATTTGACAGTTTTATCAGAATAGTTGAATATATTCGGTACTATCTTCATATTCAAACATTTTTGATGAATAAAGGACTAACAATACTCATCCAATACACCTTTTATTTGAATAAAACCGATCAAAACTGTACCTGCTTTAACATTCAACATGGCAGTACATGATCTGTTATTTTAAAAGGGTGAAAAGAAAACAGAAGCAAACAAATAAAAAACAAATTGCAGGCTTCTGGATGAAGCTTCCAAATTTCCATTATAGTCTCAGACAGGATTCTCTTACATCCAACTTAAACTTCGTCTGCATTGTCTCCATCTGCATGTTTCACTATGCGGATCATTTGTGTGTCACACCATCCATAATCATTGGTTTCTCTTCTGTTTTTTTTTTTTTTTTTTTTTATCACAATGAATTTGTTTTTACTCACTTAATTTTCTAAGTTTCATTTGAGTTGACTTTGAAGATTATTTCATGTTTTAAGTCATATTTTCTGTTGTGTTTGGGGGGGTTGTTTTGTTTTCTGGACACCTATGGCGCACTTAGGGTGTCGGAGGTCAGTCCTCTGTCATGGATGACATAGAGGAGTGGCTGTGTACTGATGTGGTGAGCCAATCATGATTTTTATTTCTGCTTGCTTTTCTTTCCTTTTTCGCTTTGTTGCTTCCTCTCATCTTGTTTATGGTGTCTGAAGCTTGGAATAACCAATAACAAATTAATCTTGTGTCACATTTCATCACTCTGTGGTCAGTCACATCTTAATTCCTTAATTAATCCCCCAAATTTACTAACAGTGTTGTTGGGAACATACTGCAACACTTGAACATTGTGGAGAAATGAGCATGATGTCTTTATGATGGATCTGATGGAAGTACTGATAAATCACAGTGGACAGTCTGGATGGTTTTATGTCTGTCTGTGTGTACATTATCCCTCTGTTTTGTGGTGGCACTAAACCTTCACCCAAACATCTGGCTTGCCTGAGCTGAGCTGATCCTGCAGCTGAGTTTTTCATGCAGCTTACAGAGAAACTTGTGCACTTGTGGCTCAGAATGAGCACTAAAGCATCAGAAGACTTCATGCTCATTTTGTGAAAATTTGTCAAACTGGTGATGTTTTCTATTTGGTTGGTACCGTCCCGACGTCACATGACTCGTCATCACAGGTAAGGAAAATTGGCATAAAAGTAAAAGGAATTCATGTTTGGTTAACTATTTCATTCCTTTAATAGTTTTAATTGACGTATTATATATTGTTGAAAAGCCTGATGAGTCACCTTTACAACAAGTTGTGACTTGTAAGGATCATGCTTCTATGGAATGAGCAACACAGCTACACGTGTGAAGTTCACAAATCCACAAAGCAACTCAATACAAGTGAAAACCAGCATTATATTGTAGGGGATTTTGGTGCACTTTTTGAGAACATTACTCTCAAATTCTGCTGCTGTACGATCTTTCCAAGTTATAGCTTGTAGTAAAGGGGACTAATAAAGCTTTCCAACAGCATATGACGCAACACGAGTTGGTCTTATTAAAGGAAAAACTGGTCCACCAAATGCAGGTTTCCTTACTTTTTGTGCTAGTTTTGGCTTTTTATTATCAAATATTGCTAGCGCGGTGAATTAATATTTGTTTAAGATAAAACACATTCTGGTTTTCTTCAAATTTGGGGGTTTGTGGAACAACAGTTATGAGTTTGGTTTCTGGTGATTTGCAGTGGGTTTGGTACAATCAGCTCATAGATGTGACTTTTGGGGATTTTTTTTTTTCTTTTTCAATAGAAAGGAGATGAAGGGGAGGAAGGAGTTACCAGTGAAGGTAAAGTAACATAAATCTGCATTCCCCCCCCATTTTTCCTTGCTTTTTCCAGCCATAAGTTTTGATATTCATTGTCTTTCTCTGATGCATCCAGAGTTCGACAAGTTCCTTGAAGAGAGAGCCAAAGCTGCTGAGACGGTCCCCAGCCTACCATCCCCCCCCAGTGGCAACCCCGGGCCAGCGCAGGGAACCCCGAGTCGGAAGAAGCCAGACAGACCTGAGGACACTTTGTTTGCCATGTAGACCTCCCACCTTTGACCTCTGATCCCCAGCCTTAGACCTGAGCAGCACCGACCCGAGGACAGACTGACCTGATCCAGAAGCACATCCACCTGCTTTCTGACTCTTCACACCACTACATTACAGTTTTGTACATGCGCTATTATAAATAAGAAAATACTTATCTCATCATGAAAGGGAAAACCGGATGGCTTATTTTGTTACGCCAGCAGATGACCAGTGTTAGAGACAATGAGGTGCCCTGCTTTCTTCTTCATGGGGGAAAAAAAAAAAAAAAATCCCCTTCTTGTGGACTGCAGAGCTTCATGTTGCAGCTAATCCTGATAAGAGCAAGTAGTTTAATTTTTTTTAAAAGGGTGTTCATGTCAAGAGTTCCTAAACTGACATCAGATTGGTCTTTATTTTAGTTTTTCTGTTAAAAAAAACAACTATAATTTTTCTGTTTGCAGTGACAGACTACTCCCGTAATCAGCAGAAGCACTGATCATACCTTCAGGGGTCTTGTTTTGGTGTTTGTCCGAGTCTGTTTGCAAATCCGTCTGAGTTGATTTGTAAATCTGTAAATGGCAAAATGTCAAGTTTATTAGTTGTGTGTATATTTAAGCTACATATATATAAAAGAGATGGTAATTTAATGTAGAGTTTTGGAAAGAGTTTATGTTCCACTTGCTTTGACAATAGGGATGTACCTCACTGGGTGGTCAGCGTTATCAACAAAAGGGACGTGTGAAGACGTATAAACACTATTGTAAAAAAGATGGAAAAGAAGTAAAAAGGAATTTATTTTATCTGATTGGTATTGCGCACTGCACCAACAAGTGGTATGGAGTCACCGGCTGGATCTGCCTCGTCACAGCATCATGCAACAGACCGAAGTGCAGTGTTGGTGATGGTTCGCTGCTTGCTACAGATTAGCTGAGATTATTTTTGCTGAGATTTATTACCCTGAAGCTGCTAAAGTTGGTTATAATTCCATCAGCCGAGCGATGCTGTCTAGTTATTTTCATTTCTATAATTGTCCGTATGATGAGCACACAGGTTCTTGTGGATTTAAGTTGAATGAGCTCTGAACCATAGCTGAAGAGACGGATGCTGTTATTTGTGAGTGTTGACTCAGTGATTAGGTTTTAATCTCTTTGAGTAGACAGCACTGAATATTTTGTTCTAAAATCGAGCTTAAAGGACCAAATGTGAGTTTTTTTGTTTGTTTTTTTTAGATGTAAACTGGTAATTCTGCATAATTCTGTTTTTTTGATTTGGTAATTTACATCCATTGTTATTTGAGTATGTCATAGCAAATTTAACATCACACTACAGAAGCAGTGACCACATTATTTTGTGCATTTTTCAGTGTTTTTTTTTTTCCCTGCTGACATCTTGAAGGCCTGACCTTTCAGCATGACATTTGTTTTCAGAAATGAGCTCACTGCAGACAAAATGCTACAAATGAGACATTTAACTCTTAACAACAGTGAATGCAACATGTTACACAATCACAACAAGCTTAAAACAAGTGTGCGCTTTGACAGCCGCACAAACTGTAAGTCAGCTAACACTTAGCCAGCTGTAATTAATGAAAACCGTTTAAGCAGAGGTGTACAAATATTTATTCAACACTATTTCTTCTGTTCTGATCAGTATTTTAATTTTTGTATTATTTCAAATTAGAAATGGTGAAATTAACCATTAATGAGCAGAATGAGATTCATTGTGTATTTTAGTGGGGGGTTTTGGGAGGGGCTTTTGTTTATGGTCATCAAATTTTCCTTTTTATACATTGCTGCTGGTTAATTGAATTTTCCTGATGTTTGTTTATTGGTTGTGTGCATACAGTAAACATACAAACATGCTTTCTAAGAGCAGTTCACAAAAAACTGTAAAAGCCTGACACTAGTGTTGTTTATCTCATGAAGGATTGCACATTTTAATAGATCTGTCATTCTGTCATTTTTAGGCTGACCAGCACGTTAACATGATCCAACACGTGTAACTTTTTTCGGGACACTTTTTGACAAAGCATCAACATTGCACATTTTTAAAAGGGAAATTTCCTTCCTTCTTCTGTTTTCTTGTTTTTGGTGTTGAACGTGTGTTCTGTAATGCAGAGATGTCTTTTCTCAGTTGACTGGAATAGAAGCCTCTAAATGAGTTTCTGAAGAATGCTCATTACCCTGTTTGGTACAGATCATTTTGCAGAGTCCTGTTTTGCAGAAGAATTCTTTATATGTCTGTGGATTATGATAAAAGGAAAAAAAAAAGATGCTGTAAAGGGAGGCTGTGCTGTGCGACTGCTGACTCTTCTGAGTTGCCTCAACTCTCATTTCTCTTTGTGTTGTTTGACTTATGCATGAAATCTCAATAAAGATTAGCAGTGTGTGATCCGCATCCTGTTATTTTTTTGTCTTTATTCTGTTGTCCTGCAGCGACAGTGACTGACCTGTAGTAAACCCTTCTCATTTGCCTCACCCCCCCCCCACCTCTCCCCAGAGGCCGGTGGGCCCCACAACAGGGGCTTCCCCCATTGGTCATCAGGAATCGCCTCATCCCACAACATGGCCCACTCATATTATACCTCAGTCACTGGAGCGTTTTCCCGGTCAAGAGAGGGGCGTGTCTGTCAGACAGTAGACTGGAACAGACAGGATCCCAGTTTGAGTCACAATACTGGGTTCATTTTCTAATTACAGTCCTCTCACTCAACCGCTGCTGGTGGATTCATCTCTGAAAGGTAAACGGATGCTTTTTGTGTCTTCGGTTGGATTTAAGGAGAAAATTTTTAAATGTAATGCTATGACTAAAAATGAGTTCTTTGTCAATGAGCAGTCTGTTGCAAAACCACCATGCACTGCTTGGGGGGATGTTACCATGTGTGTTGCAACTTGCTGTTAAACGCAGACTTTCAAATACAGTACAGGTTACACATCAACCATATTCTTTTTTTTTTCTTTCACAGGCACAAACTGAGCAAAAACATCCATTCTTGGATTCATTTGCTAAGGCTGGTTGCAAACGAGTGGCCTCTCTACAAGTAGTTAGCACTCCCTGGTGGCTGCACCGTGGTGACTTATGTCAGGGGTCGAGTTGCCAAACGGCTGCTTAAACCCTCCTGTCAGGAAAACAAAACATCCTTCCTGGCTTCCTCATCTGCCCAATGGTGAAAGCCGGAGAGAGACGCTGACCAGCGCTGCGGTGCATTGTAGTTGCATTGCATGTTATTCCAGCACAGTGCAATGGATCTGCTTTGCAGCACAGAGCTAGGTTGAAAGGCAACTTGGATATGAGAGTAAAAAGTGTGAGAAAATCACAGGTGTTAGTTTTTCCCTAACATAGGTCATCTAAGAATAAACGTTTGTCCAGGACTTCCTTAGCTCACCTGCATCATGGTGAAAGTTGATCAGTTGCAGTGATGCTGTAAGAGGGTTTACTTCTGGAACACTGAAAGTTAAGAAATAAAAATCACAAACATTCCATGTTACTTTGAGATAATAGATCAGTGTAACTGCACATAAACTTGTTTATTTTTGTCTCTTTTGGGAGCCACATTTTAGCATGCAGAATAAGCATGAAGCAGATACTTGATCTTTTGGGGGGTTTTGTAGGGATGTCCAGTTTCAGTCCTCAAGGGCCACTATATGGTAGGTTTTAGATGTTTCCCAGGTCCAACACACCAAAATCAAATTAAATTAACATTCCCAACAGCTCGTTAACCACAACTCTGTTATTGAGAGAGAATCCTGCAGGATAGAGGCCCAGAACTGGACATCCTTGGTTTTTTGGAATAATGATATAATGGGGAATAGTGACATCTGCTGGTGATAGGTGGCATAGAGTGCACGAAAACATTTGCAGGCATCACCAAATGCTTGCAGTGTTTTCCTGGCCTGCTGCACATGTATTAGGGGTGTGATTTTTTTTATTTTTATTTTTTTTTTTTTTATGGTTTGGTAGTCTACAAGGCTATAACAGCTGGTCAAGGTAAGAGCCTCTAAATTATTGCTTTGGGGGATTTTATTCCATTTTTCCATAAGAAGACATTTACAATCATCCTTACTCATACCCTAGAATTAACTACAATCAATTGCTAAAATCACAATAGTGTAATTCATATAACAAACTAGAAAAAGTAATAAATTAAAAAAAACCCACTAAATTATAATTTAGTGAAATCAAACATTTGATTTCAGTGATTGTCTCAGAGAGTTGCTCAACAAAATTTTAGTTCAGCAGCCCGATTATGCTTGTATACTTGTTTAATTATTATTATTATTTTTATATTTTTGGTAAACCACAATTCAAAATCAATGTCATGATTTTCATAAATTTTTAATTATTATTACTTTGGTCAATTTCAATTTATTTCTCTGATTAAATGAGGGGAAAAAGCTTATGGAGGGTATGAATAATTTTAAGGATGACTGTAGTTCTGAGATATTGGGTCATTTCCACAAAATTTTTTAAGATGTTACTTTAGGGAACCCAGAAGTTTTTTTGCAGAACCTTTAGTCTGTATTACTAGTTTACTGTCGTGGATTGTGTGCGTGTATGTTTGAAATTATCCTGTTGTAGAAACAAACCTCTCATCATCATCAGCTCTAGTCTTCTGTCCTTTACATGTGCATTGCTAATTCTCCCTGGGATTTCTTATTTAACAAGTTTACAGTTTCCTAAATGGCTTGTACAGATGCTCACTTGCGAACATATGCAGAACTTTTGCATTGAGGATGCAGAAAAGAACTGATTCCTGAAAGTCAGTTTTGTGCACATAGTGCACCACCACTCCAGAGCTCTTTCCAGAACTCTAGCAAGCAGTTCTCCCAGATTTTCTCGTCTCCCAGACCTCAACTTGACCTTCATCATTCCTGCTAATTATAATTTCTTAACAACATTACTGAGGAAATGGCTTCACTACAAAAACAATAAAGCAAGAGTAAAATACTGGAAGCAGAAATGTGAGCATGCTTAAATCCAGATTGTGTGTGGCTTTAATGTACCTGCTACCAACATGTTACTATTTATTTAAAAGTAACACAAATTGCTTTGTTTACACCAACATGCTCATTAAAGATAAATGAAATGAGGAATAGGTTACCCGTTTTAAGTTATCATTTCTAAATAAACTATGTCCAATTTTTATGATGTTATGACAACATTTCCAGTGTAATGTTTTTGTTTTAGCTGGTGTGGTTGAGGTGAAGTCATCTACAATTAATTACTAAATATAGAATTTTTGCTTCCAACGCCTCCAGCGTGAATCTACTTCAGACCAGAAACCTTTCTCACCCAGACTGAGCAGGATTAAAACAGTACCATTAAGCTCATGGTTATGTGCTGCTACTTTGCTATTATCAAGTGGGTTTTGTATGAGCACAGAATCTATTAAAATCAATTGTCCATTAAAGTTACAGCGCTAAATGACTACAAAATTCTCCAAAACCATTGCAATTATATAAAGCTAAAGCTATAAAAATGAACTCTAAACTCAACTAAAGATATACCAAATAATAAATCATTATTGGTCCCCATAGTTACATACATTACATGCAGTATGAGGGCTTGAAAGCATATTTAAGACCAGTACTAACAAAAACAACAACAACAAAAAAAAATTATTAGTCTGATTATCATGTCAGCCAATTAAATATTCATCAATCACACTGTGAAATTCAGATTTATTGAGCTCAGCACTCTGCTGATAATGTATAGAAAAATAATTTCTAGATTGTGTTCTGAGGGTGTTAAAAATGCAAAAGAAAAATATTAACTCAGAGGAAAAGGTCTCTTAAAAAAAGAGCGAATGTATATTTGATCAAAACATTTGTTTGTGTCCTAGTTTACTGTTTATTTTCTTGTTGTATGTTTTTTGCTTGTTTGTTTTTGATGAAATCATGTTGCCATATAAAATCTTTTGTCTGTAAAATGTTCAGTTGTAATGGATCAGCCTGAACTTTTTCAGCCAATGGTGTTCTCCCCAGTTAATTCTAGTCTTTATTATCAAAATGTTTTTTTGTTTGTTTGTTTTTGGATTACTTCTTGCTGTTGTTGTTGTTGCTGTTGTATTGAAGTAAATTTAAAATGACTGAAGTAAAAGGATGAAAAGCAACAGCAATGTCTTTTTTTGTAAATATGAATCAGTTTTGTACAAGGCACAGAAAAACAAAATGCTGTTTGAGGAGTGAGAATATTCAAAAAGCTCTGAGGAAAACTTTTTTTCACTACTGGAGATTTAGGTAAAAAAAAATTTATTAAAAAAGTATATATACAGTTGGTATGGAGAGTATTCAGACCCCTTTAAACTTTTCACTTTTTGTTTCATTGCAGCCATTTGCTAGAATAAAAAAAAAAAAAAATCATTTTAATTCTCATGTATGTACATTCAGCACCCCATCTTGGCAGAAAAAACTAGAAATGTAGAAATTTTTGCAAATTTATTAAAAAAGAAAACCTGAAATACCGCATGGTCATACTGTAAGTATACAGATCCTTTTCAGTGACACTCATATTTAAAGGGGAAGTTCAGGATTTTTGACGTAGGGCCTCATTTTCAAGTGAGCCAGAATGCTACTTGTCACTGAAGACGGTTTCAACATATTTCATCCCATTAGTCTAGTTCCAGTGGGTCACCAATGCTAATGCTAGTGCAAGTCAATAGGAATCTGCTAGCCTGTCATTAATAACAACCTTATCCACTCCACAGAACATTCGAGGCAAATCATTTCTAACTTCAGACTATCTGTGTAAATGCCGTGTTAACAGAATAATGCTACAAATAAAACTAACCTGCTTTTTGTTGCATTTTGATTGTTGCTGCTGAGAAACTTTATAAAGTTTTACTTCCTGTATTTGGCAGCAGAGTGACGTCATCTGCTCCTACGTGCATGAAGGAATCTGATTACACAAATATAAAGTCTAAAATACGGCCACGTCTGAAAGGCATGAGGATATGTCGGATTTTGAAGATGATTTAGAACTTTTTTCATCAAACTAACTGTCACCAGTCTCTATGAACCGAAATACACTGGCAAAGGTAGTAAGCTGGTAAGAAACTAGTTCTTCAATATGTAATTGGAACTAGAATAACGGGATGAAATATGTTGAAACTGTCTTCAGTGATAAGTAGTATTCTGGCTCACTTATAAATGAGGCCCCATGTCAAAAATTCTGAACTTCCCCTTTAACTCACAGGCTGTCCATTTCTTCTGATGCTCCTTGAGATGGTTCTCCTCCTTCATTGGAGTCCAGCTGAGTTTAATTAAACTGATTGGACTTGATTAGGAAAGGCACACACCTGTCTATGTAAAACCTTACAGCTCACAGTGCATGTCAGAGCAAATGAGAATCATGAGGTGGAAAGAACTGTCCAAGGAGCTCAGAGACAGAATGGTGGTGAGGCACAGATCTGGCCAAGGTTACAGAAAAATATCTGCAGCAGTAAGGCTACTAAGAGCACGGTGGCCTCCATAGTCCTTAAATGGAATAAGTTTGGGACGACCAGACCTCTTCCTAGACCCGGCCGTCCAGCCAAACTGAGCAATTGTGGGAGAAGAGCCTTGGTGAGAGAGGTAAAGAAGAACCCAAAGATCACTGTGGCTGAGCTCCAGAGATGCAGTAGGGAGATGGAGAAAGTTCCACAAAGTCAACTATCACTGCAGCCCTCCACCATTCGGGGTTTTATGGCAGAGTCAGTGCAAGACATATGAAAGCCCGCAGAGTTTCCCAAAAAACACATGAAGGACTCCCAGACTGTGAGAAATAAAATTCTCTGGTCTGATGAGACCAAGATTGAACTTTTTGTAATTAATTCTAAGCGGTGTGTGTGGAGAAAACCAGGCACTGCTCATCACCTGCCCAATACGATCCCAACAGTGAAACATGGTGGTGGCAGCATCATGCTATAGGGGTGTTATTCAGCTGCAGGGACAGGATGACTGGTTGCAACTGAAGGAAAAATGAATGCGGCCAAGTAAAGAGAGATCCTGGAAGAAAACCTTTTCCAGAGTGCTCAGAACCCCCGACTAGGCTGAAGGTTCACCTTCCAACAAGACAATGACCCTCACACACAGCTAAAATAACAAAGGAGTGGCTTCAGAACAACTCTGGGACCATTCTTGACTGATCCAGCCAGAGCCCTGACCTAAACCCAACTGAGCATCTCTGGAGAGACCTGAAAATGGCTGCCCACCAACGTTCATCATCCAACCTGACAGAACTGGAGAGGATCTGCAAGAAAGAATGACAGAAGGTATGAAACACTTGTTGTATCATTCCCAAGAAGACTCATGGCTGTACGAACTCAAAAGGTGCTTCAGTACTGAACAAAGGGTCTGAATACTTCTGACCATGTGACATTTCAGTTTTTCTTTTTTAATAAATTTGCAAAAAATTTCTACATTTCTACTTTTTTTTTGTCAAGATGAAAGTGAAAAGTTTAAAGGTGTCTAAATACTTTACATACCATATATACAATATATATATATATATATATATATATATATATATATATATAAACATAAACTTCTCTTGCTTAAAAAATTGTAAAGTAGCAGTTTTCAAACGGGGTGGTTGGGACCCTCAAGTGGGTCAAATGATAATTTTAGGGGGTCGCCAAATCATTATAAAAATAAAAATGATGCCTACATTTAGGATTTTAGGGGCTATAAACACAATTTTTAGAAAAAAAATATTGCATAATAACGAAGCTATAACTAATATCATGGTTAAAATTCAAAGTTGACATTATCTCAGCGAGAGAAGCTTGTTCAGAGTATGCAGGCTAGTACAATTGTCACAGCAGTAAACCGAACCCACCAGAAAACATTTACCCTCCTTCTTTATGAAATTTCTGATGGTTTTCAAGTCTCATATTTAGAATTTTTACCACTGAGTCCAGAAACAAAGATGTTAGAGGTACTGTTCTAAAAATCCAAATTTGGCCCTATTTTGGTGAGAAAAGCTTAATTTTGACTTTTGGGTGCTTTCTACTTTACCCTCCATATTTATTAAGATTCTGAAAGTTCCCAAGTCATACACTATCATACACGAATCTAATCTAATATTTGACAATCAATTAAAAACAGTCACTGAAATTTGTCCAAACCTTGTCATACTACCGTGCTGCACAGTATCTTTTTGCGTTATTGCTTATTTGTGCTTTTCACAAAACCTTTAACACCTGTCAGTAAGGCTGGCGTGTTTACAGCATGAAAGCTGACAAATTTAAACAGATTTCTGGCAGATTCCTGAGTTACATTTTCATTTGAATGTCAAGCCTTTCTCTTTATTAAATTGCTTTTCCCCCGTTTCCTTTTACAGAATCAAAACTCCTGTGTTGACCCGCAGTCAGCTGCATGCGTTAAATTCCTAGCAGGGACTTCCTTCTAACAGCTGAAATGTAAACACGTCTCCCAACAGCCATTGATTGACAGGCTCTCCTGATTTCCTCATCACTGATACACACTTGTGTTTAAAAACAAGAGCATATTTCAGCTTTAAAAGCTCATGCTGGCTGTACCTCTAGCAGCCATAAAATGGCAAAGGGCAGAGATGTGTATAGAGACCTCAGGCTATTTCACACATCTTCATTAGCTGGCAGCCAGTCTTAGTGTTACCACACTTATTCATATGTCAACATTTTTATCAATCCAGGCTAACGGTTTGATGAAGAGAAATTATACAAAACAGATACTTTCTCATCAGAACAAAACAATATAATATATGTTTCTGTACTCTACGCCATGGCCCCAGTGAAATCCAATCCCAAAACAAAAACTTAAGTTAAAATGACCTACAGTATTTGTGTTTACGATGTAGTTGTTATTAATGTTGCACATCAGTAGGTTCTCAATTTCATGTACCTGCTATTCTATAGTTTCTTGCCCTCAGCTGCTAATTTAACCTGGCAGCATGCACATAATGAAGTCTCAAACAAAGGAATGGCTCGTAAATGTATAGATGAGAAATACTGTGGGAGTAATTAAGTTAAAAATATTCAAGAATCAAGTAGGAATAAAACAGAAGGGATGGATTTATAAAACTTACTTAATAAAGGCCAATTATTGGGACGGACTGCTAGTAGCGAGACTTTCCTATATTTACTGACAATGTAATATGTTCATTGACTTTTCGGGCCTGACTGGTGCCCTGCTTTCTGTTTAGCCGCTTCCAAAGACTCCCGTAGCCTTGAAGCACTTTATGCTAAGTTAATTTACCCAAATATATCCGCGGCATCATGGCAGCAGCAGCCCCCCTTGCTCCTCAACATCAACAACTTTGTTAATGGAAACCTGCTGATCCATAAACGTTTGCGCCGCCGCAGACATTTGCTGGGGGGCAGCTCACACATGAATGTTAAAATCCTGCAGATCGATGAGGGGCATTTGCAAGGGAGGCATAAGGTGTGTTTAATTATAACTGCGTCAGGGGTTTGTGGGTGTGCGTGTGTTGGCTGGGGGAGGTGATAGTGTTTTAAGCTTGGGAGAGGGGCCCCGGTATTTAAATAGGGTCACTTCTAGGCCTCACCTTGCAAGTGTTATGCTATATTAAATGCCACTCATGTTAAGTGTGTTGAAACCCTACTCTGATGTAGTCAAGACATAATATAAAGGTTAAATTGAAAAATGTCCCTTCAACAGCACAAGGAACACACCATGATTGATATCCCTTGTACAGGAAAGAAATGTTAGCCAGTTCTTTGTTTTGTTAGGCCACCTATTTTAAGTGCGTGAATACAATAAGGAGTGACTGGATTAGTATTTAAGTGTTTGTCAGTCAGCTTCCCAAAAGGTCAGTGAATAAAAATTAGCAAAAAGTGAGCTGAAATTGGTTTCAAAACAATTGAATTTTAGCAAAGGAGGCATATTTTACACTAATCTTTAGTCTGAGTGGCTGAAACACATGCTAAAATCTTTAGCAATTTTGACTTTGAACTGAGACCACTGACTAACTAAAACACATTCAAAATCAGTGGGTTTTGGTGGTTCTGTTCCAGCTAAAGCTTTAGCATGCTAACCTGCTAACCTTCCCTATGTCCTCGGTCTCTTGGTCATATGCTGCGTTCTATATGAACTCAGAAGTTGGAAGTTCCCAGTTCCGAGTAGAAAGTTTCAACTGGAACGCCCCTGTGAAGTCGGATTTGCCACTCAGAAAGTTGGACAATCCTTGCAGCTCCAAGTACAGATTTAAAGATGGCCATGCCCAGTTAGCAATTTTAGAAGCTCCTGTAATGTTACATTTATTTACACTTCTTACTAATATTTTGTTGCATTAAATCAGTCATACACGTAGTATTGGTTTACATTGATGTAGGGGGATGCTGCTGTAGTGTAATTCACATTTTTCATGTGGTATATGTGAACTACAATACCAGCTGTGGTAACAATGGCTAAAAACAATAGCCTTAGCAAACACGTTGTTTTGCTAGGCTGCCAACTGGTTTTCCAACCAGTGAACTGGAACGCAAGTTGGTCGGGTGTGACGTCACCACTTCCCAGTTCCGAGGTAAATGGAACGCAGCAATAGTGTAGAGCCGCTAACATCTCTGAGCTAGCATCTTCACAACAGCCGCCAAGTGAGAAGGGCAAAAAGCATAATGAAATACAACACGCTTTGGACACCATTGGTTTAAGCTTCACACAACATATTACGAAGATAATTTATACCTTATCACATGCTAATAAACACACAAATACACAGTCACAGGCTCTTTGATTGAACTATTACAATTGATCTTTATGTACCTTGAAGCTTTCCTCCATATATGTATAACTTAAATTCTGTACATTTATATGTACATTTATATTTTTGATACCTTATTGTATATCCCAGTATGAGTACCAGTTAAAGTGAGTAAACAGACCATTTAAGAATGATACAGCTGGGATCTTGTTCTTGCACAATCACATCAAAGATGTTACAGTGAATACCAAGTCCTGCTTTTATGGCAATTGTGCTAAAAGAAAAAAACAAATCTAAGGTTGTCTGACTTTCAAAATCTAATAAAGGATGCAACAAAACTTCAATTACTTCTGTGACAGTGTGGGGTCCTGTCACTATAGATCATGCGTCCTGGCTACTCGGCCACAAGGATATTCCTTTGACTGACTGGTAAGCGTGCATGACTCTCACCTGGGAGTCTATGGGGTTGAACCCTGCCCGGGCCCTCCATTGCGTACCTTGTCACACTTGGATATGTGTAAATAAATACAATTAGAGTTGTATTAGAATTTGCATTTAGGACAAAAATTGACCAACACATCCAATATATAATAAGATAGTGTGTGTGTATATACATATATATATATATATATATATATATATATATATATATATATATATATACGTATATTTTAGGGCTGTCAAAAAATTAATCCTAATCAATCACATTACTTTTCTCACTTCTAGAGCATATTTAGGATTAAAGGTGTCTCACCAGGAATTTTGCATTTATCTTTAGTAGACTAGACTACTGAAACCCTGTCCTAACATGTCTCCCTAAAGTCCTTCAGATGGTGGCAGTTTAGTCCAGAATACTTCTGATACGATCTTCACAGGCTGACTTCACAACTGTATCAAGTTCTGAGTCCTGGACTACTCACAGACTTATGGCTTGGTTTTAGCCTTCAAGTTGTAAAACAAAAGTTAATGTATTTTCTGCATATAGCAGTACTAATTAACATAAAAAATATCTTGTTTGACAATGGTATATATATATATATATATATATATATATATATAGATATATATATATATATACTGTATATATAAATATATATATATGAATGGTGCGAATGGTTGTCTGTCTCTCTGTGTTGGGCCTGTCCACAGACTGACGACCTGTCCAGGATGTACCCTGCCTCTTGCCTGATAATGGCTGGGATAGGCTCCAGCAACCCCTGCGACCATGAATTGGATAAGCGCTACAGAAAATGACTGACATGATATATATATATATATATATATATATATATATATATATATATATATATATATATATATATATATATGCTCTCTCTCTTTCTCTCTCTATATATTCATATATATATCTATTATATTACACATTCATTCCATTGTTTTACTGTGTTGTGAGGGTATGGAGATAACAGTTTAGATCTAAAAGCCTATGAATAAGTCTGTATTTATTTGATTGGTAAAATGTCTATGAAAAGACACATTTTCTGACTTTTCAGTGAATTGCAGTAGAGGTGCTGTGTTGAGCTGTTTAATAGATTTTGGGTTTTTCATTGAGTTAAGAATGACCATTTTCATTATTTTCTCATTTTTGAAAATGCTTTTAAAGCCATTGTTTCAGTCATATTCTGGTAAAAGTAATAAAAAGGAAAAAAAAAAGGAAAATTAGAAAATTCTTAATGGTATTCTGTTTTATGACAAAGCAATTTCAATTTCCTTTATCAGGACAGTTGAGTAATTCCAGCCAACTTTTGCTTTGTTCTTGTTTGGTCTTATTTCGAAAACTTTTGTTAAATAAATCATTAACGGAACTGAACTGAATGACACAGTTGTGCTCCCAGTTTCTGAGTAAATACATACAAAGAATACGGTAAATCTAGTCTATGTCAGCACTGGACAGCCCACAAACAGAACAACGACATGTAGATTGTTTACTGAGTGTTTATGTTGTGGTCATCTTTTTTTTAAATGTACAGATGCTTTCTTCAAAGCGCTTTTCCATCTCAAATCCAGTACGCCATCTCGTACCTCACTGTTTCCTTATCTGCAATTTCAAGTTTGAATAAAATCCCTCCTGAGGAGTTCTTATCTTTGGATGTCCTTTAAGTTCCCAGTTTTGGACCCAGACCATAATGAAGGAATACATTCTGTCTTTTCTCTTAAAGAGTCCAGAAGTGCAGGTTCAGGTGTTGGGGCTCGAGAACGTGAACAGGAGGTCCTGTAGGCACCATATGTACAGGGCCCTGAGCGGACCTGACCCCAGGCAGAGGGGGATCCGGAGTGGAAAGGATGTAGTCAATGCTGAACTTTATCTCTGACTCTGGTTTTTCCTGCCGGTTGGGGTTGGGGATGAGGTGGTGTTGTAGGGAACCGGGCCTCGGCCTCTCAGGGTTCAGAGGACAGAGGGTGGAGTTGAGGTCAGGACGGCGAACGGCGGGTGCGTGCTGATTACTGTGGCTCTCCATGGGGTGGAGAGAGGTCTCTGCAGAATCACGGAGGCCAATTTTCATGTTCCTCCGACGCCTGCGACGTCGAAAGTTGCCATTTTCAAACAGATCAAGCATGGATTCACAACCAGTAGCAAAAGTCCAGTAGTTTCCCTTTCCCTTCTCATTGCCCTCAGTCCGAGGAACCTGTCAGAAGCAAAGAGCTGATGTGTTTATGCATTTGATGATACAGTATTAGAGAAAAATAAAATCCCAAAGAAAAGAAAAACTTTTACTCATGCTTCTGCGGCTGTAGTCTTTAGAAAATAATTATAGTAAATTAAACAAATTAGAAAAGAAGATATTTTTTATTCATTTAGAAAAAGACAAACATTCTGTTTTCAGTCCTTACCTTGATGAAGCAGCTGTTGAGAGACAGGTTGTGTCTGATGGAGTTCTGCCAGGCTCTCTGGTTGGAGCGGTAGTAAGGGAACCTCTTCATGATGAACTCGTAGATGCCCGACAGCGTGACCCGCTGCTCGGGGCTCTGCTGGATGGCCATGGCTATCAGAGCTATGTAGCTGACACACAAAGACACACTCCAGGTGACAAAGAGTAGCACGCATTTAAAAAAACCTGAAAGAAAATTTTCTTTTCTGTAAACAATCAACCTGCTTGCAGTCAAGAGTTTTAAAATTCATGTTTTCTCTCATTTTAATTTCACTATTTTTCTAGATATATAGGGGGGGGGGGGGGGGGGGAAACCCTATGAGGGATTTAAACCTCTGAGCATTTGAATGATATTTACCAACATTGCAGCAACAATAAATAAATAAATAAATAAATATAAAGATATAAATAAATGAATAAATATATAGATATAAATAAATAAAATAAATAAAAAAATGAATAAACAAAGAAATGGTGACTGAATAGGAGGGAAGTAATATATAAAACACACAAAAAAAACGTTATTATTATCATTGATAATAATAATAATAATAATTTTGCTTTACTTTTTTGTCCCAAATGTCTTTAATTATGTTTCAATACTTTAAAGAATTAAACATATTCTAAGAAATATCATTATTATCATTTGTTTTACAAATGATTTCATTGCATTTACATTAGTTTTACTGTAATGAGAAAAAATGTCTAAAACTTTCCTCCTGTGACTGATGAAATAATGGCAAAGTAAGAAGAAAAATAAAATGCTTTCAAATAAATGAATAAATAAATAGAAGTCTTGCATACCTGTAAGCGGGTCTACATATCTTTTTCTCTTCATCAGTGCTGGAAGAAGGATATCCGTCCCCATCGTAGTTGAAACAGTTGAAGGGGTAGTGAGAGTTATCAAACATATCTTCACTTTCAGGAGTAAGATGAGCTGCCCGAACTGTTTGGCTCCTCTGAGAGTCCTGGCCAAAGCCCAGCAGCAACACCCCGTCCTGCTGCTCTGCTCTGCCACCATGCTCTGCTCAGCCAGCTGACACTCACTCGGAGCTCTCTGTGACGACGGCTGCCTCCCACCCTCTCCTCCCCTCCTCGTCCCAGCTGCTCTCCACAAACGCTTGAAGGTCTCAAGGCTCCTCTCTGAAGTCTCTGAACTTCTGACACATATAAGGTCCACTGCAAAATAAGATATTTTAATCTAAATGCTTTTCCTTACCTACATGTTTTGTTTTTTTGCAGAAATAAATTAGTATTACTTAAATACTCTGACCCCAGCCAACTGTCTCATCGTTGTAAAGAACATTTTACATTTTAAACATGGTTTAAGTGGTGGGAAACATACTGAAAACCCTTTTATAAACTCAAACTTTAAAAGGAAACTATCTCTGGTGAGGAAAATCTTCTGGGGCCAGAAAAGTAAAAGTTCTCTTCACTTATTCTCCAGCTCCTTTTTAACAGACTCAACATGTAAAATTGATGTGAAATGTGAAATCTTTTAAGGAACTGGAAGGTTTTAAAGTATTAGCTTCTTCAGAGTTTATTAAAAGCCTTTTATTCTAGATGTTTCTACAGGCTTAACCAGAAAAGTGAATTTTCAAAAGAAATAAAATGAGCTGATCTAGTGCAGCACTGTAGCACTGAACCCTGTCATCAGGTTCTACTGTGAGCCAACCATCACAGATACCAGTTCCTCCATTCCTCCATTCCTCACGTCTTTCATTACTCCCTCTTTCCCTGACAAATACTCACACTTTCCAAACTTCACACATGAGGTCTGGGCTGACCTGGACTGACTCGGCGTGGCACCTCTGAGTCAGTCATTTATCAAGTCCTGTTATATCCAGTCATCCATAATAGATACACAATATTCAGCGTGAAGCAGGATGGGTTGGGGAATAAAATCCTACTTTGTTTTGGGCCTCAACTTCAGCTTGTTCACTTCACAGTGATGAGACTTGAAAATACACATTCACCTGATCATCCAGGCCATGCCAACATGTGATAAAACCTTATAGTCTTTGTGTTAAACTCTCCACACAAGTTTGAACTTATACACATCTGAAACCAGATTGTCTTAATGTCTTGAGTCATTCAGACCTGAATAAGCAAACTGATTGCAGCTGATCTGCATCTGAAAAAATATACTGACAAAAAAAGAAACCATTTCTGACTTAAACCATGAGTATTTGCATGAAATTATCAGAGTGACTTCCTCTATGGACTGTAAATGATGGATAAAGCTGTTTACTGTTTGATTTGAAGCAAAACCGAAATCTCAAATGCCCCTAATTTATTAATTCATTTTTACTCTCATTCAAGAAAAAATAAAAATCCCTCGGGATTTCTCTTCTATCTAGGTCAATCAAATTTTCCAACCACACTGAAAAAAGGGAAATTCCAGGTCTTTGAATTTACTAATAAATTTAGTCCATTTTACACAATTAGCTTTAAATCAGGTTTATTTTACATGTTTAGAAAGAATACTGCATGTTCTAGGTACAAATATATTGATTGAAACGGTTGCAATAGAAAAACTGAACACAAATTAATTGTTTGTTCACCCCTTACTGTATACCTCCAAGTGATGTTGTGCCCTGGATACTCAACCACAGAGGTTTCCCTCTGGCTGACTGGTTAGCACACATGACACTAATGTGGGAGGCTGGGGTTCAAACCCTGCCTGGGCCCTCCTTGTGTCACATACTCCTTGTGTTAAGTCACATTTAGCTCAAAACTGCTATTTTTGGTCAAGATGGGTGGCAATAATGCTCACAAAAAAGTGAATCTGCCTGTTTGTTCAAATTTCTCAACTTTGGTAGCAAATAACGCGCTGCATAAAAACACCATTATGGCAAAAATACCAATAAAACCAGTAGACTGTAACAAAATATAATTTTCAAGTTGACATTGTAGCGGCTGCTGTGATTGGTTCCTGGTAGATGGGCTTGTTTACATATTTCCCATCATGCCTTCTTGCAACCCGCTGTTCTTTTCTTCACTATGAGTTAAATCTATATAAACCATAGACTGTATATAATTACTGGACGTAGCTTCCGGTCTCTTCTGAATAGAGAAATGTGAAGCCAGGTGGGCGTGTCTTACCGTCGCCATCTTGCCGTGTCACGTACGTCGTCACTCCAGGAAAATCCTAAAATGGGCACAGCGCGGCCGCGGGGCAAATGATTGACAGCTGACGTACTGTGGGCTAAACACTAACTGAGCTAACACGAAACTAAGAGGAGCTAACAAAGATAAGGCCCCTAAGCGGCATGGTTAAGGTAAGACATGCTTAGACTTGCAATTCGCTGACTAAACACCGCCGTTGTGCGACTCTGTAACAAACTGAGACCTTATTAAGAGCAAAGAAGGAGCTAACTAGGAGCCTCCGGTCGGCAGGCGGAGCCTCCGGTCTGCCGCATGTCAATCATAAGGACACGCCCTTAATTATGTGTAATTTGAAGAATAAATAACATCTAAACGAATGAGTTATAAAAAAATTCACCCCCCTCACAGTTGACATGAAGGTAAACTTGACCTAATAAACCTAAAATGATTTTTTGAACCAGGCTGTAAACCTGTTTATTTCTGCTGTGAAGTTGGTGTTTTTAACATGGGAGTCTATGGGGATTTGCTCGCTCTTGGAGCCAGCCCCTAGTGGATGAAGGGAGGATTACACTATTTGCAACAAGGAAGCGAGCTTCACTGTTCTGAGGCGGAGTTTGCCCCTTGATATAAACCTATGACTCCATCCCAATCTGATAATTATGACATGCACTGATGTCGACGTCTGAATGCATGCCCGTGTGTAACCAATACCTGGAATGGAAAATTGTGAGGACTAAGATCCCAAAACATACATTAATGGAATATCAATGTAGCTTGGAAAAGAAGTCTTGGGAATAGCCACACTACTATGTAATGTGAAGGTAATGTTTTATATATATGTGACCAAATGGTGTTGGAGTTAAAGTTACTGGATAGTTTTGGGATAAAGTGATAAAATAGTGAGGGTTTAAGATCGAAGAACTTCAAATTACTTAAAACATGTTTCAGTCGCACCGTATCAACTTGAAATGCACAGTTTTATCGAATATGAATGACTTGGTTTCAACTCAGTTTTTAAAGTTGCTGCCAAAGCACAGGGGGGAGGGGAGGGGTTGGAACAATAGCCTACCTTTGTGGAGTTTGCATGTTCTCCCCGTGTAGGCGTGGGGTTCTCTCCGGGTACTCCGGCCTCCTCCCATCGTCCAACAGCATGCATGTTAGGATAATTGGTCTCTCTGAATTCTCCCTGGGAGTGAATGTGTACGTGAATGGTTGTTTGTCTCTTTGTGTTGGCCCTGTGATGGACTGGCGTCCTGTCCAGGTGTACCCTGCCTGTCACCTGATAATTGCTGGGATAGACTCCAACAACCCCCATGCATACAAGGAGCGAACAAATCCTTTATTTTGCACATTAAAACAGTTAAAATTGCAAGAACAAGTGGAACATTTCATTTTACACATCATGTTCAAAGCCCATAAAAAAGACACCAACAAATAATTTTCAAAGAAGAGAAAAGACAAAGTTGTTATAATTTAAAAGGAACAGAGATCTTTAAGAAAACTGAGGGAAAGCTGTGTTTCTGTGAAAGGACCCAAAGTGTGAAATGATTTTAATGAAGAAATCAAAACACTAGAATCTGGAGTTGTATTAAAGGGACATTGTCATCACTTTTGACCCAAATATGAGCATAATGTAAGTAATAATATTTTTTTAGGGTCAACAGCACTTCATGCATGTCAGTGCTCAGAGGGGGCTGCCCTCCTAAAAAACCAGACATTGTAACTTTGCAGGAGTGGATCCATCTCTCATTGGATCATGTGACCGCTTTGCTTTATGGATTGAGAACTTCACTATCATCTGATCAAAGTGGTCTGCAAACACGATTCCAAAACACAGAGACTGTTTAATTTTGTAACAGTTGTGTGTCCTAGTGGCCAAAAGTTACAAAGAATCGCTTTAAGAAAGATTTTTTTTTTTGTAGATGTGCAATAAAGACATATGAAGAAATATGTAGTTGTAAGTTTACAATCAGATTACTCCAATGTTGGAATTTATTTTGTTTGTTTGCTTTTCAGAGTGATACATTAGATTAGGGGTGCCTAAGTCTGGTCCTCAAGAGCTACTGTCCTGCAATTTTTAGAACACACCCTCTGTAACACACATGAATCAAATGGCTAATTCCCTCATGCACGTGCCATTCAGCTCTGCAGAGGCTGGTAACGAGCTATTCATTTGATTCAGGTGTGTTTGAGAAAGGATGCAACCAAAATGTGCAGGATAGTAGCTCTCGAGGACTCGACTAGGCACCCCTGTATTAATGAACAAAAAAATGTGACTGTGATGAAGGGGCAGGTATTCCTTTTTCTTCCTTTCCCCCTTCATATTACTTCAGTTTGTTGATTTCCTGTTGATTTTATTATTTCTTTGCTTAAATTGCTTTTCATTTTTCTGAAAAATGAAATAAACTGAATTTGAATTGGATTGAAACCTGAGCAGCGCTGTGACTAATAAAGACGTGTAGAATTAGAGAAGCCTGGTCTTACTGTAGCAGGTTGCTTATCTGGACCCTGTGCAAGCACACAGGACATAAAGGTTTGTTCGCCCACCTCCATCCAGCAGGATTCTGGGTGGTCCACTGAGCTCTTAGGCTGCCTTCATGTTTTATTTTGCTTCTTTTTATAGCCTAATCTCTCTAACAGCTAACTTCAAATCAACAAACAAATTCTTTGCATCTTTGTTTTCTTTTTCTCTCCGTTAAGTCGATGGTGTGTTTGTGCGCGTGTGTGTGTGTGTGTGTGTGTGCGTATCCACTCTGGCAGACGTTTAGTCAACAACGGGAAGTTTTGTAGATGCTATCTAAAATGATCTATAATGGCCACAAATTGTTTCCGTGTCTATAAAACAGGGGGGATGTGTATTTTCAAGGGCTCTTAACAGGGCAATTGGAAATCTCCCATGAGGCCACGGTGGCCGGGAAAACAGCCCGAGGTCTGCTGGGCCCTCTGTGTGTGGCCCCACTAGTGCTGGAGTCACCTATAGGAGTTAATCAGAGCGAGTGTTATAGAACAAAGATGTGACTATACGATCAACCTGCTTTCAATTTTAGTGACATGAACAGAATTTCTGTGGAGCCTCGTGAGAAGGTGATGCGTGAAAAGGTATGTGATGTTTGCTACTCGTGCTGGTGAAGGCAACATGACATCCATGGCTTCTGACGGACCGATCCAGCTCTTTTTCATTGAAGTTTTATCATCCAGACAAGAGGCCTGATTTAAATTGGATTAACCTGTTAGGACTCACGTTATCAACTGCATCTATTAGTTTCTGCCAACTACTCCACACAACAAAAACATCCAGTAGCAGCTCTAACATACACCCAAAGCTGACCGATCGTTCCCTTGTGATGTTTTTTGCATGAATGGTTTGAGCTCATTCAGGTGAACTTGCCAGTGTCCAGACAGGAAAAACGCATTGATTCATGCAAAGCTGCAAACAGGACAAACAGAGGGGAGGCGGTGCAGAGCAGAAGAAGAGGTCAGGTTATCAGGTTGGTATGAAGTGAGATCTGATAAGCCCCTCGTGGCTCGCTCCCATGACGAAGCTTCCTCTGGAGTCCTGTCTGCAGCCGGCCGCAGTGATTACAACCCTTAGTTCTCTGGTCACTCTCTGTCCCTCTGATGGTTGTCTCAGACGCCACTTCCTCCATCCGTAGCTCTGTCTGCCTTTCGGTGTGTGTTTGTGTGTGTGCATGCGTTTATGTAAACCAGCCAAGGAGCTTTTCCGGGGGCTGTTCTTTGAGGAAAGGTTATCAAAACACAACAGAGCACTGAGAATGGTAAACATGCTTATGCACAGATCTGGGGGCTGAGGGCCATTTTCCTTTGCACTGTACTGTGTAGTCATCCTCACTGCCACCGCTCAATGTCAAATTGCACAAGGTTATGTTTAGTTCGACAGATAAGACTTCCACAAGAAGCCAGTGTTTGCATTTGTAGTCGGCCTTTCTGAAGCAGCTTCAACACTTCTGGGCATTTATTCTTTCACAAAATACAAAGTACTACAAATATTACATCAAGATGTATGGTTTCATGCAAAAAGTTTTAATTTACCTTACAAGGTTCCTGATTTATTTACCGTAACTCAGAGGGTTGATGTTTCTGGAAATGTTCCCAGAAATCTCACATGAGCTGATTGGTGGTGTTTGTAAATATATTATTGAACATCAAGTCTTGCTGGTTGAACCTCGTGGCTTCTCTGTTTAAAACCCTACAAGAAAGAGTTTGGTCATTTAACTGACTTCATTTACTCTTTCATTTCTTTTATTTTACTATTGTTTATCTCTAATGTTTTGAAAGAATTTCATTCTATTTTTATAATTTTTTAAATATATTATCATGAGTCCTTGTACATTTCTATTATCATTTATTCTTTTAATTTTATCTTTAAATACAAGAATTTTATTCGTTTCATAATTATTGTATCTATTACCTGTTTTTATTGTTCTTTACTGTATTTTAATCTTTTAGTTTTTAGGTCTTTGCTTTCTTATGTGGGCCCTCCATGTCTGGTTTGCTGCTGGGACATCATCTTGTGAGCCCCCCGGACCTGGAGGACCAGGAGGCCAATAAACAAGCACACAAAAAAAATTAAATGTCTTAGTTTGTTTTAATATTTCTATATAAAATTTCCTTTTTTCTTCTTTACTTTTGGGAAGGTTTGAATTTGGCAAATGTGTGAAATAAGTACATGAGAAATGTAATTCACATTGTAATTATAACAGCGCTGAGGACTGCAACCAAGCAGACAACTTTTAGAAAGGCCGCAAACTATCTAGATTTGGGACTGAAATAGGCACAAAATAATTAAACTTTTGCAAACAAAGACCTTATGTGTTTGCTTGTCTTAATTTGGGCTGAAGTGGCCAATTGAGACTTTATCTGTAAAGCTTTTTAATCTCTGAGGATGCTGCTAATTATTTACCATATGGAGAGCACTGAAGTGCATGGCATAGCTTTCATTTACAACCTGGTCAAAGGAGAGGGAGAAATGACAATGATGTTTTAAATTTAAATTTAAATTTTAATCTGATGTTTACTCTTTTTCTGTTTCTTTGCTCATCGGCTTCATCTCTTTTTCCTAATTTCATCTATAGTCTTAAATCTCTTCAAATGGCTAGCGTGTTGTCATTAGTGTGCAACATTGTACATTTAAACCAAGAGTTATACCAGGCTGGAAACCAGAAAGTGTGAATATGTTGTCTTGAATCCTGGGTTGCTCCAGGCCAGTTTCAAGCCTGATAAAGTACACAGCAAATGTTGCTGTACTTCAAAACAAGTTAGAAACTCATTGGATTTTAGATCCCGAAATTTCCCTGGAGCTGCTTTAAGCTAAGCTAGTACGTCGATTCTAACCATGTGACTATTTACACTACTCACAAAAAGTTAAGGACATTTGGCCTTTTGTATGATGTCAGAATGAATCTAAAATCCTCTACAACCTTTACAGGTGAACTGAATTAAACTTTCTCTAAACTTTTCAATGCACATTTACATTGTTCAATGGTTAAATATTTATTCTGCATCATTCTGTTCTCCAAAAATTGAAAGTTGAATACCCCTAACTTTTTGTGAGTAGTGTAAGTCATTCTGTTTTTTGTTTGTATGCTGTTTTTTGCATTTTATTTGGACTACTTTGGGAACATTTCTGGAAATGAGTGCTATTGTGGACCGCAATGAAAAATTCTGACATGTAATTGCAGGGTAGCGGAGGTAGGATGTTTTTGTAAACCTGCAGGGGCAATCTACTAGTTTTACAAACTGGAGGGAGGGGGGGACTTTAAATTTCTGCAGCTAAGTTTTTCCACTATAAATCTAGAAATTTAACTGAATCACTGTCATTGAATTGGTCAACAGTAGATTGACGGTTTTTTAAAATCCTCAGACCAACACATCCAACGCTAACAACCATGTCACTTAAATTCCCTTTCTTCCTCATTCAGATGCTCAGATTAAGTATAAGCAAGTTATCCTGACCAAGTCTATATGCCCAAATGCACTGAGTTGCTGCTGTGTGACTGTCTGATTAGATATTCTCATAAACAAGGAAACACACAAGTGCAAGTGAATTTGTGCCACTTGGTTCTATATTTTATCTGCTGTTCTCATGCAATACATGTTGGACAGCTCCTAGTTTACAGCAGTTTAATCCAGATTTTCACCAATTCTATGATGAGTAAAGTTCAGAATATGTAGAGTGGTGGGCAAACCTGAGGGGAGTAATTTATTTTTGCTGTAGGTCCAGTCACATGTTTCACTCTAACCGCATTGTTACTTTTTCTAGTTTCCTGCTGTCCCAATGTTCTTGTGCATAGATTCATCAAAAAAATTCTTCAACCCTTGCCTCACCCTTAATAGAATTTCTATTTCTTGCTTGGGATTTTAGAGATTGCTTTGCTAATCTACATTCTTACTGCCTTCAACACCCACATGAGCAGGTATCCCGGGGAAATAAAGCTGTTTTATGCTGCTCGTGTAATAATACAGTCCTTCACACAAGATGACCCATCTGCATGACTTTCCTGATGTGAGAAGCAGTACAGAATCCACTGCAGTTCCTCTCTTCAACATATTTGAGTCCTAATTGAAATTTAATGTTAAAGTTCTCCAAAGGGAAATTAGATAGTTGTAGTCTACATTGAATACCAAAAGAAACCGTAAAAGGTTATTGCTGTGGGTAGAAATGATCTTCTGTGGCTCTGCTGCCACCCCAACAGATAACTGTAAAGAGGGTTCCAACACAGACTTAAAAAGGATACTCAGCCAATGCAGTAGAGTGGTTGGAGTAATTCTGCAGACGACAGGACTCCGACTTGTACCAAAAGAAACAGTACGATGGGCAGTGGTGTACACTGAAAAGAAGAGCTGAGAGTACAGCGCCCTGTGGTACTCCTGAGCTGTTGGAGTTTAATATTATTCCTGTTAATTTAGGATAATTACCCATGAGTCCAGTTTCAGGGTTCTATAATCTTTTTTAATTTTACAAAGGTAGGAGGTAGGCCCATCTTCCCCCCCCTCCCCCTCTGCTTTGGCAGCAACTTTAAAAACCAAGTTATTTATATTCGATAAAACTGTGCATTTCAAGTTGATACGGTGCGACTGAAACATTTACAATGTTTCCTTGTAAATGTTAAGTAGAGTAACAAAAAAACTAATATTTTGGCAACATACATCCAGAGATAAAGACATAAGAAAGATACATAAGAACGCAGTTCCTATAACTATGCGTCCCAAGTTTACTTGTAAGAACTACCCTTCGCCGTTCGCACATGAGGGGGGCCTTTTTAGGGACCATGTGTGACGCAATCGTTGCGACAGTGACAAATTTATGGCCCGGCAGATCTTATACAAAACAGGTTTCTCATCTCTTTTGTTCAAAGCTGTTGTAAAAGAAAACTTACCAGCTTTCCCTCATCACGGTCATATGTATCCTGTAACGGAACAGCCCCCCCCCCCATTGGAAAGCTGCCCTACTAACGTTTTGTTTAGGCCTACCTTTCATTGAAGTAGTCTACGCCCGGACACTTTAGAAGACGGACCGGGGTGCCTACAGTCCGAAAGCGCCTCGTGACACCAAATTTTAAAAGGATAGCCTACAGTCTAACTTTTGGCCACTAGGGGCACTAAACCAAACCTTACCACAGGCTACATGACTGTCGCAAAATCAGTCTCTATCCATGTTTTGGAGTCATGTTTGCAGACCACTTTGATCACCTGATAGTGAAGTCATCAAGTAATAAATCAAAACACTCCAGGTCATACGATCCAATGAGAGACACATCTGCAAAGTTACGATGTCTGGTTTTTGAAGAAGGCAGCCCCATGGAGCACAGACATGTGTCAAGTGCTGTCTATTGAGCCAAAAAATCATCTTACTTACATTAGGCCAGTGTTTGGGTCAAAAGTTACACGGTATCCCTTTTACTAATTTAAAACCTAAGATATCTGCTTTAACAGTCTGTATTTTTTTCCATTATTATTTTTTGACTCTTGTGGCATTTATTTGACATTGACAGACAGAAAAGGGGGTCTGAGAGAGAGTGGGGGACGACATGCAGCAAAGGGACCCAGGCCAGGAACTGAGTCTGGGCCGAATGCGCTGACGACATGTGGCCTAGACAGCTGCTGTACCAGTTGAGCTAAACACCACACCTTTAACAATCTTTATGCAGTTAAAATGTGATTTGCATTTTTCATTCCTCTTGTAAGTTAATGTTTGTGAAATGCAATCCACTGATTCCTCATAATTGCCAATAGCTTCTGTTTTGTTTCTTTTAAAAAATAAATAATTTTCCCTGTTTAATAAGCTCCTTTAAAGTCCAGGGCTGATCTCATATGAGTATGAAATATATACCAGTCCCACAGATAAAGAAGAGATTTCCTATTCAATATTTTCTACCTGTATCATCATCATTTATCACAAACCTAAAGTGAGTCTTTTGTATTTTAGATGATCCCATTAACCATTATGTTCCTACTCAAGAGTACACTACCTGGTGGAGCCCCATTTTCAGCTGGACATACTGCACAACGGAGATCTACCCCTGCCCCCATACCAAACTTAGGCTTTTACCTCCTGCACCCCCACCTGCTTTAATGAAGAACAGACACACCACTCAGTTATGCTTACCTTGTTTTATTGCACTTTTACCATGATGCAAAGGAATTTTAAAAAATGAAATCCACAGAAACAATGAGTCAAATAAAAAAGAAGCATTTTGACTTCAAGAACACCAGCTAAGGGTCTCCATGGATCCACGCATACATCCATGCACGCTGTACTGCCCTGACACAGACAGGACTATGGAAACCTAAATCTGAATAATAAAACCAGTATGAAACAGATGGAATTTGCACGTACACAAATGAAGACCTCTGCATCTTATCTATAGCTTGTACCCTTCCCGCTATGAAACCAGACATTCAAGTATTTCTATCATTGCACAGGCACTAGATTTTCCTATTGAATATATTAACTTTCAGCCAGTGACTGAATCATTGACACCAACAGTTACGCTATCATCTGTTGGCAATGAATGAAATATACATCCTGAAAAATAATCTCTGCACAACAGCAACATCTGGACATCAAATACATAACAAAGAAACAATAATAGAAAAGTATTAGTGTCACATTTGGCTTTTGGTAGCATAAATCTGACCTCATATCTGCTGCACTGAGAGAAATAAAAGCAGCAGCTGGGAACTGACTGCATGTAGTAAACACACGTAGATTCATGGTGGCAATAAACCATCTTCAAACAGGTTGGACAGCGGCGATGGGTGTGCACTTTTGCACATGCCCAGTTTGCCCTCTTGTGGACAAATGAGGAAGTGCACTGTTGTGACGTAATTCATTTGCTTGCTTTAACAAGTGAGTTGTGTTATTGTAGGTATTAGCACTCGTTTAAAACAATAAATATGAAATCTTAATAAATACTCTTTTAAGGACACGCAACAGTTTGGGGGGGGGGGGGGGGGCATCCAGGAGTAAACCTGCACTCCAATCAAATACCTGTCTAGAGTTCCAATGATAAGGTGCTGAGACAGCTCAGCAGAAATAAAGCAAACAAAAAAACAAAACAAGATACAAAAAGTGCAACAAAACATTTTGCAGAAAAACAATGAAACATCATTTTGTCCAACTCCAGCTCTTCTTCTGCTTCTGGCAAAACACTTGCATTGCTCACAATAGGTAGAAACACTTAGCTGGGAAAAAGTGGGGCAACTCGGCCCTCAGAATTCACTGAATTCAAAAAAAGAGGGTCCTTAAGCAGACGGAGATGTTGTCTCTTGCAAGACTTTGACTGTTTCGCTGCTGCGGTGGGTGTTTGGGTCATCCATGGTGATGCTATCCTAAACTACAGTCAGGGGAGTAGGTTTTTAAGGAGTCTAGGTGATATGTGGTGGTTCAGTCGCGTCCAGCCTCAGATCTGTCCAGAAGCATCAGCACAACTAAAGACACTGCACAGCTCATGGAAGTCCGATCCCATCCAGCAGATTATTTCACCTCTGGCAGGAAGGCTTCTGTGATGTACAGAGAAACTCCACGCAGACGGAGCTCGTCTGCGTTACGGTTCGGTTTAACGAAAACGCTGGATCGTCTCAGTCCAGTGCTGCATCTCCAGGGAGGCAGTCTGATCCAGCCCGCAGCACCCCCTGGCAGCTACCTCCGTCTCGGGCCGATGTGGGCGTGGCCTGTCCCCTGGTCTCCCTGGAGGTCGTCTTCCACAACGTAGCTGTAACCCTCCTTTTCAATGCATTCAGACAGAGTATTTAGCACCTGCAGCAAAATACGAAAAGACAAAGTTTCATTTTTGAACGTCTCAGTCAGAGGTTAATGGAAGTATTTCAAACATCATTTTTTCTTTTTTATCTTTTATAAAGGCCTAAAACTTTATATATGAGTGAGGATCTGAGGTTTCGACCAGCAGGCAGCTTCACTTGGTCCGGAAACGGCCAGGAATGTAATGGATGAAGTCCAGAATCCAATCTTGGGCTGCACATCAGCTGGCAGCATCTCAACGCATGTAAGAGTAGAATTCATCCTCTAAGCTAGGCCGAAGCAAGAAAACAAACCTTTCCAAAAATGTTTGATCACTTCTTTAAAGTAAGTCTCCATCTCTGAGGCAGGAGCTGAGTGAAAGATGGCTTAACATGTTTTCAGTACTGTCTGCTTCTTGTTCGTTTGTCGGCTCAATTAAGTAAAAAAAGAACAAAAACAAACAAAAAAAAAAACATCTGGATTTGATGGAAAGGTGGCTTATGGCTCCAGGATCTGCATCCTTTCCCTTGATATATGAGCAAGGTATTGACACACTCATTTCTAAACCCAAAACAAATAGAAGTCAAAAAATGCCAAATTCCTGTCATCAGACTTCTCGTTTTGCTGAACTTACAGAGAAAGGTTGTGATAACAGTGAAAGCTGAACACATTGCAACAGCAGGTCTGACAAGTCGAACCAAATAAAAAAAAAAGATTTCTCAGTTAAACTGATCACCAGAAAACAAAAAGCAACAATCTTTAGATTTTCTGAAGGGAAAATGTTTTTGGCATTGCTGAGAAAAACATCTTCGTCTTCGTCCTTCCTGACGTGTGTTGATGACGTGGTCTGATAGGAAACTAGACTTCAGCAAATCCTCTTAACTTTTCTATCAGACTTTGACCTTTTACATTTTCATTTAGAGCAGATCAAGCGACGCCATCAACAGCATATCAAAGTCCTTATCGCGGGTTAAATTCTACCAACACTTAAATGTATTTTGCTAATATTCACAGCGATGGCAACAACTTCAATGATTCAAGATGAACAGTCATAAAAAGCAAACAAAGAAAGAGCGAGACGAGCGCTGTATGATGAGTTGGGAGCACTGACCAGACGCAGTCGTCGGTCCATGGCGTCTAGGTGTGGCTGGATGAGGATGGGAGCAAGCTTGTCCCTCACTAGGGACTCTGCCATGAGCGTGGACAGCTTGTACTCTTCTTTTGCCAGCAGCTGCAGACGCAAGTGTGTAGATTTCCTTACTCTGTAAAAAAATACAAAAATGAATAAAATCATGTACAAATCTGGGAAACAGCTGCTTCCTTTGGTAGAATCTCCACAGCCATCATATGCTTTTATTGAGACCACACAAAAGCACCTGGAAGGAGGCCTTACCTGCAGCACTGGGTCAGTGGCACCAGAATAGACATCTCATCATGGGAATGCTTTCCAAAGCTAAGGAAAAAAAAAAAAGCATGACGGTTTATAGTTTCATTCTTACAGATATATGGATGCTGCACCTTACATATTTATTGCCATTATTTTTATACTTGGTGCAGAGTGCAACGTGAAAAAAAAAAAAGAAAGGCACCTTACAAAATTATCTTATAAAATCATTTGGTTTGCACCAGGTCTTAACACATGGCTCATTACAAACTACAGAAGCACAGTGTAAAATAAAGCTAAGCTCTAAGTACAGTTGTAAGGAGAAGCCAGCTGCTTCTTCTCAAATACATTTGATTAATTGATCATATGCTTGACCATGCCTTTCCACTCCACTCAAAACATTCAAAACACTTGCTGGTCTTCTCAGGAGTGTTCCAGCAAGTTCAACCAAAGGTCAGACTGTGCAATGCTCAGATAAACTTTAAAACATCCAAGAGATAAGAAAAATAATAAGAACATGCAAAGCTGCAACTGAATGCACAACACTTCTGGAACAACGTCCTTTAGACCCATGAGACGTAAAGTAAAGATGTTTCACCATATTGGGGTGAAAACCACATCCACAGAGGTATATTAAAGTAATCTGGAGTTAAATGTAAAGTCATCTGACTGACAAGTCAAATACAGGCTGAAACTGACTCATGCAAGAGAATAATGATCCAAAGCACAGCAGCAAATCTACAAGAGGACATCTGAAAAAGAAAAGAATCAAGGTGCTGCAGGGGGACATTAAAGACAGCAGTGCACTGACTTGATAAACTGAAGCTGCCCCCCATGCAAAACTTGAAAATAGCCTCAATCACTTGTGCTGGATTAGTGCTGAAAATTTTGTTTGTGCTGGTTTGGTTTTTAAGATATTAAATGTGAGATATTACATAATATTTTAGTGGCCAATATACAAATTGAACCAAACATAGTCTCATTTGCTTTCATGCTGGTTTGTGCCAAAACCATTTTCTTTTGTGCTGTTTTAGTTATATAAGATATAACCAGTTCATAAGATGATGACGCCACGCCCTTGTCTAAATTGCACAAAAACGTCTTGCTAGTTTGTGCTGCGTTTGTTCTGCAAAGCAGCACAAATGATGTTTTGCTGTTTTGGCACAAACCAGCAATGACGAGGCTTACATGTAAACCAAAAAGACCATTTTCGTGCAATTTGGACGATATTAGGGTGGCGCAGCGTCATCATCTTATAATAAACTTGTTATATCTTAAAAACCAAAACAACAGAAATGATTTTTTTTTTCAGCACAAACGAATGACTCTATTTTCACCACGTTCTGTGTGGGGGGGACCGGTCAACTTCACACAGGTTTCAGCAGAGTGGGCCAAAATTCCTCCAAAATGTTGAAGATGCATACATTTTTATGCAAAAAACAAAAAGCCCACTTCAGATGTTGGTGCACTATAATAACAGTAAGATTGCTGTCATTGTATGTAGAAGTTGTTAAACATTACAGACTTAAACTGTATGACAGTTATGTGTTTGCAATAAGTTGTTTAAGGGTGAAGTTTTCTTCGTAAAGCATATTGTGCACCACTCTATGCTGCACATTTGTTATTAAATTACAGAAACGCCAGCCTACAGAGACCTTAAGGCGCTTATAATGATGATGAAAGAGTGTTATTGAAGACAGTGAGACAATACACTGCAAGTCCAATGTTTATGGCTGCTGGAGTCAGCACTTTTCAGACTGTTTTAAGAAACATGATGCATAAATTTATTTGCTGTGTCAGTGTCTTCAGAAAAATAAGGTCATGGAGACACAGTTGTTTCTTTATGGGAGGCTGATTTACAGAAACAGTCAAAAGTTTGGGCACATTTTCCCATTAGAGTCCAAACTTTTGGACACTGTATTCAGTTTTTGTGTATTATATATTCTATGTATTACCTTGTTTTTATGTAAGACCTTGAGCATAGCTACAGTTAGAAATGACAACTAGAGAGCAGATCTCTGCTTACCCTCTACCGTTGTCCAGATGGATGATGAAGGTCTCATTTCCAAACTTTTCAAAAGTCTCGTAATGGTGACGATCCATGTTTCCTGTGAGGAAACGTAAGGGGAAGCGGATAAGTCAGCACGTACAACCGTACAGGTCATGCAGCAGGAGGCAAGAAGCCATCCAGCTCTTCCCGGGTGCTGAACTTACCCATGAGGAAGTCAAAGATGGTCATGTCCATGATGTCTAGCAGTCGTGTGCCGCTGTCATACGGTGGGGTCTGCTTAACCTCCTCACAGTAGTCGGGGTCCACCTCCCATCTGCAGAGTTCATCATTGTTTTTTAGAATATATGCATCCCAATAATATAGAAGCTGTATGCAATAAGAGCAAAGCAGATCTTTCTTACTCCGCCTTCTTGCGTTTGTGGTAGGAGCGTCTCCAGGGGTTCCTCCAGGTCTTGCGTTTGGCAAGTGCCAGATCTGGTAGGAAGGCAGCCAGGGATCCCTCTATCTGGTCTGGTTTGCCACACAGAGCGTGCTCGGTGGAACAGTAGTACGAACACTCTCCGTAGAAACACACGTTGTTGGCTGAGAATTAGAAAACCAGAATGACATTTCCTTTAGTTGCGATGCCACCTTGTTTTCTCTACCCTTTTGTCATTCACTCTACATAAAGTCAGAGCTCACGTTGCACATGATTAAAATTACCTGGGGACATTCACTGACCTGTATTAATTGCTGAGATTGCTGGTGATTTTAATCCTGGGAGAATTTCCTATAATATGTAAAGTCGCTTTGCTAATTAATTGTCGCGCTTTGGCATGAGGTAAAGTCCCCTGATAGTACTAATCTCATGCAAATGAATATCCAAGTAATTCAGGCCACAAGCTCAGCTATACACCATGAGAAAGGAAACTGTCAATTTTTGCTGGGCTTTCACTTTTGTTGAGTGTGCTGAGAGTTTTTCTCTCTAAGATCAGCATAAAAATCCAACTTCCTACAGTAACTGTGATTTCGGACTATAAATGAGTAAAACTAAAGAGAAGTATTGATATATGTTTTGTGAAGCAAATCTCTTCCCTTGTGTCTCATCTAATTTGCCGTCATTGTGTACCTGGTGAAATGAAGAAGGTCCTCCAGAGCTTTTTGTCTCGCGTGACATCTCGGATCTCCTTAGTCATGTTGACCAGCCTGCCGGCGACGGGAGGGACGCGACGGAAGTCCAAGATCCTGTTGAATAACGACAAATACTGAAGTGTAAGATTCAGAATTCATGATACAGATGAGGTGTTTATATTGTGAGGCACAGACTCAAACTATGTGAGATGAATGTGTTAGAATAATGGGAAATTAGTTATTGTGTTAGCTTGTGTCAATAATACATTTATACAGTAGAATTTGTTTAGAAAATAGCACATATGTGCAGATGTTTCCATATAAGTCCACCTTAAGAGCTCCATAAGTGATAAATAACTGGCTGTTGCTTTTGGAAATGTGGAATTTCTTATCAGATTGGAGAAACCTTGAATCTAAACAAGATAACTGCAGTCACTGTGAAGCAACATGCAATTTAACATCACAGCCAAAAGGGGGCACTGTGGCACCAGTCAGGCCCTGGCAGCTCCACCACATGGTGGTAAACCTCCCTGTGGTTTTGATGTGCCTGTGATTCGACATCAAACACATTTTTTATACTTTCGTGCTGCTTTATGCTTTTTTTTCTTTTTTTTTAAATTGTTATATTTGTAGATAAAGCTTCTGGTATATCATAGAAACCTAAATCTTTTAGATTCAGTTGTGTGAGTCTGCTTCAGTTTTGTTTTTCTGCACCGTTTGCCTGGAAACTAGCACCGGTGTTGATATGTATGCATGAAAGGAGCAGAGAAAGATTAAATATAGCTGTCTCTCTGTGAGAGATAGCCGTGGAGCCTTGCCTGTTTTATTCATGTGCAGCCTCTGCCCTCAATACCACCCAACTACAACATCAGCACGGCTCTTTAAAAATTGATACTCCTGACAACACCTAATGGCCGAGTCCTGCGGGCAGAGAGAGACGCAGGAAGACAGACTGTGATTTTGTTGGCAGGCAGACTGAGGCAGGTAAGTTCCTCTTTACTGTCAAACACACAGATGGATGGAGGATGGAGCAGCGTGGCGCACCGTCTGGCCTGCTAGACCTGCTATTGTTGTAAAGAGAACAGCGAGGGTTGGGTTTAGTTTTTTTAATCTTATACACTTTTCTTCCATCTTTGCCCCCTTTGTACCACAGAGAGCCATGCATTGACCAACAGAGAGTATTTTTACGTATTCTCATCTAAAAATGTGAAGGAGATTTTAACATTCTGAGGTCATATCAAGCCCTGTGTCATATTTTGCATTGACTGCCTAATGCAGCAAGTGCACCTCCTAGTTAAATCCGATCACATAATTAATGATGCTTAAAGCAGCGTAGCCTACATAGAAGGAGACGGCGTGTCTGTGTGCACATTAAAAAGAAGCTGTGTGTGTCTGAGGGCCCCCTGGGAGGCAGTGCAGCCTCAGCCTCTGCACCAGCAGCAGCAGCAGCAGCAGCTCTCTGGACAGGCTCTAATTTAGAACAGACAAAATAAGGAAAAAAATTTTAAAAAGAGAAATAAAGCGCTGCTTTTGGCAAACCGTGCCTGGCTTATATTTAGTATGGGCACAGGGCCTTTCATGCCTTTGGTTTCCTCCTCTTCCTCTAAACCCACACACACGCTGAAGTATGTGTGCATGTGTACAGAGGAGGACCAGATGTGCAGCAGACTGGTGAAGAACGCCACTGCAAATGCAACTGCTGGTGAAGTGTGTCATTGTGCCTGAAGGAAAAAAAGGGGCTTCAACAGCATCACAACCCTCCATTGTGTGAGCGTGTGACCTCTCGTATCATCTTGTGTCAGTACAGAGTAACACCCGCATCCACAACGCAACCCCTCTGCTCATAATAACACACAGCCACAGTGACATCAGCTTGACTTTAATAGCAACACTGACTCCAAACTCCCCGCCCGCTCTCGTCGATCAGAGAGCCTTCTGAGGGTTTCTCTTTTCATTAAAGTCTCTCCAGCGGGCTGGCAGGCAGGCGGGCCATAAAGTGTTAGCCTTGTAAAGGCAGCAAAGTCAGAGAGCGTGGTGGTTAGCTAAGCAAAGGGGGGGCTGCATTCATTGCTCAGTCAGATGCTAGCTGCAGGAGGGCAGCATTCGTTCTCTGTGACTCATGGCCTCATGGAGCTTGCAGCCTTTACTACACGGGCCGCGCTAACACCACTCACACCCCTCAATGAAAAAAAGATGAGGAATGGCAAAAGAGGAGGCAAATCTACAAATAAGAACAGAAGACATAGAGAGGAAACAGGTATGACTGCAGACACTGTGACTAACCCGAGTGCCAATCTGTGATCCCAAACTTAGGGGTGGTTTTATTCTTTCTGACCTTAAAAAATGTGAATGTGAATATTCTATCCTCTATATATCTATATAGGCAGTCTAAAAGTGTTCATGCAAGAATCAGCAACACTTCCAAAGAGATATGGACAATGTCAAGGCAAACACATCTTAAAGCATTCCAGCAAGACAGTAGTAACCTGCTTTGATGTTCTCTTTACAATCTGTGCTCCTCCTAGGTGGTTAATGAGCCAACACAGGGACGGGCAAATTAGCAATCAGGGAGGAACAAAAACCTGCAGGATGTTGGCTCTGAAGGAGGCAGAAAAAGCATTTGGACCTTCAGTGAAGATTCAAGAACACCAGCTTTTTATTTACAGTGACAGAGCTGAATTTAATGTTTTGACTCCCCAAGAACAAGAAGCCCTGTTTCTGCTTAGCTTAAATTTAACATCTCTTTGTTAGAACTGGGTCATTTATGGTTCCTCCTATTTTCCTTCAATGTGTTAGATACATTTTTAGAACATGTAAAAGGTTTGAATGCACATCCAAAGAAGCTTTCATACTTAATCTGGAGTCCTGAAATGATCTAAAGATGTTCTGGAGTGGTGGCATAGGGAACACAAACGTCCAAAACATTTGCTCTGGAGTTTCTAAAAGAGATTCTCCAGCCAGACTTGTAGGAAAATCCCTGAAACATCAGCACGTGATGAATGTCTGAACGTGTCGGGGAGAAGTCCAGAGTATTTGCAGTCACTGCGTGTGAGCATCGGTGCACCGCAGTGAAAGTTTGTCCTTTCTGTGGAGCTGTACTCTGCTTTCCACTAGCTTCCTGCTATGAAGGATACACAGTTATGCAGTACTCATAACATAATAAAGGAGAATCAGCTGTTCTGAATGTGTTGTGAATAAAAACAGCAGTTTCCACAGTGTAATTTCTGCATCACGTTCAACCTTCTGTGTGCTCTTGACAGCTTCAGATCTTTCCCCTCACGTTTTCATCCAAGAGAGCGCATTTCCAGCAGAAAACCAGCGACTGCGACAAAACGAAACTGGCTGGACCTCCTCCTGAAAATTTCCAGTATGCTAATGGGAAAAAGAAATCTTCTGAAACAACACTGCTCTTGAACGGCCTGAACTGCCTTGAAGGCTGTCCAGGCTTTTCTCCTGGTACCATCTTCATGATGGTGTGTTTGCCAGTTTAGCTAACCTCAAACAAAGAATGAGCAGCTGCCTCACACTCCACCACTGCTAACTATTAAAATCAGTTACAGACTGTTCAGAGCAAGGCCTGAAAGCAACCTTTCCTAAACGAGAGCATTTCAGACCGAGGCGGCTGCAGCGATGCACAGAATGAGGAAAGTGATGTTTCTTGATGATCAAATCATATAAACCCATTACAGCATGTCTGGAAAGAAACAACTATAAACCTTTACATAAGAATTAAATGGCTTCTTTAACATTAATGCAGATATGTTAGTGTATGTATGTCTCCTCACCATGCTGTACGAATTTACATTTTTTGCATAATGTAATGATAATTCACTTTCCCAGAAAGCTTTAATTTCTTTCGTTTTGCACTTTAATATGCAAATTGATGAAGTAATTAATGCACATCTCAAAAAGCTCAGAAAATTTTAAATAAATGAATAAATAAATGCAATAATTATGCACTAGACCCAATCCCATTTCTCTTTTTTACCCCTACCCCTTGCCCCTTAAAACGGAGCCACCAGGGGTAGGGCTGAAAGTCGCCCCCTTCAACAATCCCATACATCATCAGTGATTCCTGCTTATATATATGCAGATGTGTGCTGAGCCAAGATTACCGTTACTTGAAATCTCAAGAAATCAAGCCGTCTTCAGCTGTGGATTAACGTTACCAGGCTAATGTTAACATAAGTCCAATTTGTACATGATATTCCCACTTGAGTTGTATCTCATGATGCCTTCCATGTCACAGAAGACCAGTGGCGATGTTGCCGAAGTTTTTATTGATCATCTATCACTGTAGATTATCAGGGCTGCCTACAGAGTACCACTGGTTTTTTAGCCTGGTAGCATTTATGATACAGAAGCTTCAGCGTAGTACTAGCAATTCTTTTTCATGCACATTTTGCAAAGAAAATGACCATTCAACATTTAGACAACATTAAACTAGACAACATAACGGTTGTCATACATTTTAAAACTTTATCTATGGAGAAAATATTAACATTTGTGGATTTTGGGGGGACTTTTTTTTTTTTTTTTTTTAATTTTGGTATCTGAATTTAAATAGCTAAATTGTATTTCATGTTCTAAATACTTGTACTGTGACCAAGGGAAATAAAGCTGTACCTCTGAATCTCATGAGATGTCTCAGACTGTACTACATTTATTCTAGTCCTTTTAAACCTTTACAACAATGCATTTCTTTTTAACCAGCAGCATTAGTGCCCCTCAAAAGAAAAAGTGTTTCTAAAAACGTGCTTTCACCTGCTCTGTTCCCCCAAATCACATCCATATATCACCATTTACTACAACTCTCTATCTACAGGTACTACCCAAAAAATTAGAATATCCTGAAAAAGTTAATGTATTTCTGTATTTCAACTTAAAAGGTGCAATTTACATATTGATTAGACAAATAATTTGTGAATCAATATATTTCAAGCTTTTGTTTGTTTGGATGTTGCTGATTAGGACTTGCAGCTTTAGAAAACCTCAAATTCAAAAACTCAAAAAATTAGAATACTGTGAAAAGTTCCAGTATTGTAGGCTCAGAGTGTCACATTCTAATCAGGTAAGTAATCCAAAACACCTCCATAAGTGCCCTGAGCCTTTAAAAAGTCCCTGTCTTGGTTTAGAAGAATTCACAATCATGGGGAAGATGCTGATCTGACAGTTGTGCAGAAAACCATCATCGACTCCCTGCACAAGGTGGGAAAGACACAAAAAGTGATAGCAAGAGAAACTGGTTGTTCTCTGGGTGCTGTCTCAAAGCACATTAATGGACAGTTAAGTGGAAGGAAGAAGTGTGGAAGAAAACGGAGTACAAGCCGGAGGGCTGACAGCAGCCTGGAGAAGATGGTCAGGAAAGGGCCATTCAAAAGTGTGGAGGAACTTCATAAGGAATGAACCTGTGAGCTTCATCAAGTCCAGCATAAATGCAGCCGTCTACCAGGACATTTTGGAGCACTTCATGCTTGCTTCAGCAGACCAGCTGTATGGGAATGCAGACTTCATCTTCCAGCAGGACTTGGCACCTGCCCACACTGCCAAAAGTACAAAATCTTGTTTCACAACCATGCTTGATTGGCCCACAAACTCACCTGAAATGAACATGTGGGGCATTGTCAAGAGAAAGCCAAACGGGAAGAGACCAAACAATACAGAAGAGCTAAAGGCTGTGATTGAAGCATGTTTTTTCTTCCATAACACCTGAGATATGCCAGAAACTGGTTGCATCAATGCCATGCCAGGTTAAGGCAGTCATTCAAGCAAAAGGGGCCCTAACCAAGTACTAAGTACAAATGCAAGATTTTTCATTAGGAGGCCCAACTTTTTTGTTTTAAAGTCCTTTTTAAATTGATTTCATGCCATATTCTAATTTTTTGAGTTTTAGAATTTGAGGTTTTCTTAAGCTGCAAGTCCTAATCAGCAACATTCAAACATACTGTAAAAGCTTGAAATATATTGATTTGCATATTATTTGTCTATACAATATGTAAATTGCACCTTTTAAGTTGAATAATAGAAATACATTAACTTTTTCACAATATTCTATTTTTTTTGGGGTAGTACCTAGACAGCATGCATGCCATGTTTATGACAGGACTGTCAGGTGATCCCATAAACATTTCCTGCAGCTCCGTTAATATGCAAATTGCTGTCCCAGTGACTTGAGGTTCAACTGGGTTTTGTCCCGTCAATGCTAACATTGGCGTCAGATTCTGTGCATTTCAAGTCTTGTTTTTGTACCACTTTATAGGATAAAACGTATTTTGAAACCTTTGATCTTTCGTCTAGTTGGTGAGACACTATATTCATAGCAAGCTTAGGCTAACCATTGGCATGTAAACAAAGGGGAGAGTGGTGATATTAAACTAAGGAGATACAGTATCTGTGTGTGCTTGCACATTAAAAGCCCCAGTTTTACATGGGAAACATAAATATTACAGTTGCAGTCAGTTCTCCCTGGAAGATGCTTGCTTAAAAGTTTGCCCAGAAACTGTGTTTGCATGTGGACAAAAGGTGTAGAAAACAGGACCTAAACCTGAGAGGCCTGAGTGATGCTTCCCTCAGGTCTTATACAGAACAGGATTTTCTTCATCACGTTAAATCTGGTTAAAGGGACTAGAGGCAGAAATTGTAAAAGAATACACAAGCATGTCCGTTTTTTTAATGCTAATGGATGATGAAGCGCTACAAACCAAAAAGAACGAGCCTACCCACATCTCTCCCTGTTGCCTTGCACAGGCTGTGTGCTGCATAATGCGGTGTGATTTGGTGGCCGAATTTGACGCTGCATCCGCGTCCCTGACAGTTTTGATACAGGAAGAAGACGGTCGCGGTAAATTCAAACACTGTAAGCGATAGTTATGGATTCTTCTGCCGTTAGCAAACGATCTAGATCAACTGAAAGACACTTAAAAATGTCACTACAAAGAAAAAGACTTTATCAGCGTAGTAAACAACATTATAGCTTCAGTTTGTGCACGCTTCCATGATGGCTGGGCTTGTGGCTGCAGTTACCCGCAGTGCCAGTCGCTAGTCTCATTTCTTAATCTCGCTTCAAGTCCCTTTAAGTCAAACAAACTGTATGATCCACATACACACAAGACAAAAAAGTGGGGAACTGTGGGTTTCACCTACTTGTCCAGATGAAAGGCTGCGATCTCTGCGTTGTGTCTTTCAAAGTCAGAGAAATAGAAAAAGTCTGGCGGGGTTTCCTGCTCCCGGGTCTGCCTGCAGGGACAAAAAGAAGGTATTTGGTTAGCTGTACATATGAAATGTGACAATCATGCAGAGCCACCCAGCAACCTGCAAGGTTTAGGGACTTCTAATTCACAGATCGTTAAACATCAGACTGCAGCTTTTTATCAAACATCACAAAAGTCAGAATTCACAAAATGATAGACAGAGCAGGCCTTCAAAATGACAGGGTTTAACATGATGATGCTCAAATGAGCCAAGTCAGTGGTAAAACTATCTGACTTTACACCTGTGTGCCTACTGCTGCAAACAACATTTGTAAACAATAACCAACACACAATAAACAAGTGCCCTTGCCACATATAAAGGCCCCTATCAGAGTTACCGTGGGGGTTTTGTTGGGCAGGAAAAAAAGAGGCGGACAATCCAAGGTCAAAGCCTTTTTCCTGGAGCATCTGCTCCTGTTCTCGGCCTGTACCTATTTCTGTCCATCTTTGATCCTTCCCCAAAAAACTGCTTTCCACACACTTTCTGCCTTAAAGCTCTTATTGGAGGGAAAAGAGGCTCTTAAAGGCTTAAATCCCCTGAGCTGATGGAACGCAAGCCAGGATGGACAGGATGGCCAGAGTAAAATGACAAAGTCAAAGGAAATAGAGGTGGAAAAAAATCCAGAGAAGGTATAGAAAATATGCTAATATCTAATATCCATCATCAACTTTCAGTCGCCCAACAGAGGAGCCACCTATCTCAGCTGTTTCTCCTTTTCTACACACTGCCTTCTCTATGCTCTTTTATTGACAACAGTAAATACTTTCCAGGAAGGCAGCCGAGTGTAATGATTTGGACTGCAGTCTCCACCATTTCTACTTCAGCTAGCTGAGGGAGGATGAGAAGAATGGAAACTATCTTGGCAAATTCTCTTTCTTTTTTATTCCCTCTGGATTCTTTTCTCACTCTGTGTTTATTTCACTCAAAATCCTCTTTCTCACCTCCTCTGCTTCACTGCTCTCCCTTGCTAAGAACTATATTCCCACTTTTTAGTGCATGTGTGTGCATCCAAGGTTTACTATTTTATATCTGTCTGCATCTCCCTCTTTTTGCTCTCTCTTCCTCTTCCATCCATCGCCTCCCTCCTCAGCTGGTTAGCTGATTGTGCGTCCACAGCTGCATAGCTGACATATGCACCAGTCATTAACAAAGCCAACATGCAGCTCCGAAGCTTGCTCATCCGATAAAAATCCCTCAATTTCCTCCTTTTTAAAATTTTTCTTCCTCTTTCTTTTACTAATTTACCCCTGCCCCCAGTCTCTCTGCAAACATTTGACAGACAGCCAGATGCAGATGGGTGGCCAAGTTTGGTCAAAACAAGCAGAAAAGCTTAATGGTAAATTTGGGATATAAATAGCTTTGTGAATGCTCTTTGTTTAGCTCTGGCTTTTGCTGCTGACTTCTATGACAAGCATCAACATTCAACAACAGCAGTAGGTCACAGTAATCTGTTGTTTCTTGTTTCAAATCTCATTCTCAGTTTCTTCACTGAGGCTCAGCCATTAAAGGCCAAAAGCTGTCTGTAGATTGTATCACTCTTTTCCCCTGGATAGCTTTGCTTCAGAGACACAGTTCTCGCTCTACAACAGAGGAGAGATGTTACAGACTTTGAAAGCATAAGAACAAGAGTCTATTTACACCAATGCTGCAAAGCCTGGCAACAGGATATCATTTATATAAACACATGAATCAACTACAACTGTTTTATTAGAGGCTGAATAACCCAGTGGAGATGAGAGATAAAATAAAGGCAGTGAATGGGAGATGGAAGAAACAAAGAATAACAAAAGCAATAAACAGTAAAAGGAAGCAAAAAACAAGGGAGATACAGCAGCCTGGCAGTTCAAACTTTTAGCACCAACATTTCTAAAGCACTACTAATAAATGTCTGACTAAGGCTTATGTAGAAACATTTCTATGTCCTCTGCAGCACCTCTCTCTTGTGGGGTACCACAAGGTTCAATTCTTGGGCCACTTCTTTTTTCTCTTTTTCTGCTTCCTTTGGAGGAATTGTATGTTATTGAATCTGTTTTCACTGCTTTGACCATGACAGTCAGATTTATTTACTTCGACAGTTTAAGGATATTAAACTGGATCTTTGCAGTGGCATGCTGCCTCTGTTCCACTCTTGGTTCCTTAAAGTCCTATATCAAAAGCACTGTTTCTAACTTGAGGATACTTGTGGACTGTGAATTTAAACTTGACAAGCACATCACTTCTTTAGTACAAAAAAGTTTAATTTCAGTTAAGCAGAAGTAAAAGCACATCCTGGCGTGGATGGACTGAGGGGGGGGGGGAGCGGGAGGAGAAAAAAAAAAAAACTTTAAAGAATAATTAATCTTTTATCTAAACCCACCTGTGCTACTGCAACACACTTTATGTTGGGGTTATTCAGGCTTCCACTTTCCACCTGAAGTTTCCCCAAAATGTCAATTTAATGCGAGCACATTTCCCAGATTCTGACTGTTTTTAAAAAATAGTTTTACATTCCATAATTTTCTAGATTTGTGATTCCTTTAAAATTGTTCAAAAGGAAAAGAAATCATAAAAATCCTTCACTATATAGGCACATACTAATTCTAATGGTTGTCTGACTGACTTTCACCGAGTCACTGAAAACAGACAGATGTGTTGTCCTACTAAAAGCTAACAGTGCAATGTTTGGAGATGACACTATATTACATATTGGTCAAACGCCGGTTTCATATTGAAGTTGAAGCATTAGATAGATAAGGTGTACAGCTGCACTGGACAATCTCATTATTTAACATTTCCTATCCCCCCACCACAGACTGTAGCAGATTTTAGTCCACTTTAACATTTGTCTTTTCAACAGCAAAACAAAGTTAAAGGATTGACAATATTTTTTCTGAGGTTGCCCCAAAGTGGCAGCAAAATGCAATCACATGTAGATGTGCATCCGTGAAGTATCCGGTTCTATGTAGACACATCTATAGTTACCAAGTTATTGCCAAATTTGTGAGGATAGCTGCGTTTACATGGAGCAGTATTTCCATCAGAATAAAAATGTGTCATGTAAACATGTCAGCTGATCCGATCGGCCTCAATCGGAAAAAATGTTCAATCTGATCAAGAGGGTTGGTTTAAAAATTCTTCACAATGAGATTCACAGGGAATAATGACCAAATAAACACTCATTCCAATCATTTTTGTGGTATGTTGTGTCTGTGCATGCTCGAACCATGTGGGGTTGCATAAGGTAGCAAAACAGCAGAAGCAAAACAGATCAGGACTGTGGTGGTTACAATGTTTTTGTTGAAAACTGAAAGAATTAAGGATTATAAAGCATTCTGACAGGCAAAAGATTATACATTTATGATGAAATGGCTTCATAATGACCACTTTCACATCAAAATCCACATTTAAAGACTGCATACAGTAGAAGAATTTATATTCGCTATACAGACTTCTGAACATATTTGCTCCGCATGAAGAAAATGTGACATGAGAATTGTAAAAATGCCTTGTATGAACTAGAAGAAAGCTGATACCCTGCATAGTTTGCTTTGACCTTATGCAATAAAAAAAGATAATCTGTAGTCATAAAATAAAAATATAGTCTCACAGGCAAAATAAATGATAGTGGATTTCTAACTTGTAGGTATTTCATGACCTTTCTGACCAAGCAGGAGCGTAGTCATGGTGATTTCCTTGGAGGATAAGAGTGAGCAAACACTGTAGTGCAATGATTCATGGTCACCCAGCCTTAAAGAAGCCCACAAGAATACTTCACATAGTCTTACTACCTTGCTATCTTAGAGGGAATGTGCCACAGTAAGCTGCTTTATGTGCTGGGTACACACTGCTTTTCTATCTAAATGTGTGATAAGGTCCATCTTGAGAATGGGAGCATGTGTTTACATTTAACAGACATTTCTTTGCCTGTGGACCAACTTGACCTGCCCCTGCACCGTAGCTTTCCTTTCAGTGAGTGCCAGCCAAAAAGCAGGAAGATAATTACCACCATCCACAGCCAAATCAAATGCTACTGCAGTTATTTAAAGCATGGCAGTATGCCCCCCACTGACTGGGAGGGGACAGGAAATAACCTCGAAGAGAAGGAGAAGTACAAAAGGATGATTGGATGCGCTGACAACATTTTCTGTGAGGTTAAATGGCCAGATTAACCGGGCCAGTGTAAAGGACAAACTTCAGTACGAAAGTCTCTGCGTTCTTTGAACTAACAAATATGCAGCTGTTATGTATTATGTAACGCTATGTTTCAATCTTCAAACAGAAGCACCTGTGTTCTGGAAAATCGGAGTATGTTTTGATCAGCAAACCATTTGGTCCGTGCTGTTACAAGGGCAGGAGAAAACATACATAAATGCATGACCACCTAATAAAGTCTATAAATGTTTGAATACACAGTATGCACTAAGCTAAGAGAAACCACAGAAGAAGGCAGAGGGAGCTACCCCCCCCCCACTCCCTCGCTTTGGGCTGCCAGGTTGAGCTTTACCTTTAAAATATTTACAAATCCACAGCGGATTTATGCTGAATGAAAAGTAGATATCTCACACAAAGCTGCCAGAAGAAGCCCGCGTTTCTCCTCCTCCTCAACAGGGCAAGAAGAGGGATTTGGTAGCGGTCTCTATAGCTGCCTGTCTACACCGACATCAGCTCCTTTATCATCTGAGGCAGGTGGGCCGAGCATGCCCAGTGTGACCCTGGCCCTGCTGTAAACACATAGTTTACACTGGGTGGCCAGACAGTTTCTTGGCTTAGCTCTCCACTCCGAGGGGCCCCCGGCAGCCACTGGGGCAGCGAGGGTCTATCAGCAAACACACAGTAGTGGGAAAAACAGAGGTGAATGGGAGAGCGGCATCTGGAAAATCGAACTGTGCACACAGTAGCCAAATGACCTCTGCAACACCAGCTCAAATAAAGAAGAGTACATTTAAAGAAAGAGACGTTTCCCTCTTTACTGTGATTGACAGCAAGTTGTAAAAACGTAAATTGGTTAATTTACTGCTGGCAAAGAAAAGCTGATGCTATAATGCATACAGGGACACAAAGGAAGGGGTCAGCACAGAGACAGACAAATCTATCCCCTCCTGTGCAAAATAAGTCTGAGTGGTCAGAAAAGAACTTAACCTACATTTCCAAAATTTTAATCGTATGTTTTCTCTGATGTCCTCTGCCTGGTAAACACTCACGGCTTTCAAAGTCTGTGACCCAGTTTGTAATACAAGCTTAGAGCCACAGAGTGAACTCAACTGTTTTAGCAGTCCGCTTGCAGTCCACATGACAAGAAAAGAGAAAGTTTGGACATTAATTGATAATTGTTGATCGCTCGCTGTTTATCAAAATACAAAATACCACCACTAATAATGATGGTCATGGGTTGGTTTCTGGTTTTAGAGTATACCATAGCTTTATAAAGTAATGGATTCAAGGCCATCAAAGTTAAACATTTTCCTTATTTTATCATTACATTTGTTTTTTGCTCTTTTTTTTATGACTTGCCAAAGAAAGAACATGAATATATGAGGTTGTGTGCAGTGTAGCTTTAAGACACTACTCTCTTCAAAGGGTAGTTGGTGCGAGCAATAATTGTAAATGGTGGCAAATTAAAATTAATTAAACTTTTCTCCGCTCTGAAAATAAATGAAAATAAAAACAAAGATGCCTGAGGATTTTTGGGCTTCTAATAAACATCTTCGAAATAAACATTTTCAAGACATGCTCATGATGAACAGCTGCCAGAGGAGGCAATGAATATGGTTTCTCATCTGTTTGAGTACCTCCCATTACTAGTTGAGGTAACGCGATACCAAAGTGAGCATCTGAATCCAGCTACAATAATGTTTAATATTGGTGAAATAAGCTATGACATTTTCGCTACGGTAGATGTCATGACTCGTTGGCTAGCTAAAACGGTTGGTTAGCTAAACTGCCTGCTGAGTTTGTGATGTTTTTGCTAACTGTGTTTTATGAGAATGTGTTTGTACATGTTTTGTTTTTTCTCCTTATGTTAATAAAAATATCAAACTAGACAATGCAGTCATTATTACAGCATTGTTGGGGTATTATTAGCAACAGTAGCAGTAGTTGTGGTAGTGCGTCTTTTAAAAAATAAAATCAAAATTGATTGTCTGATTTATTCATGTTTAATCTGGTAGTTTTCCCACAGTTTTACTAATGTGCAACATATTCTATAAGTTGTTCAAACATAAAAATAAATAGTTAAATAAAAAACTGTTGTTTTTCTTTTGGACATTTTAAAATAACCATTTAAGACATAAAATTGCAATATTGCAACACCATAAAACAAGATGTTTTTTGATAAAGGCCATCATTCCCTCTTAAAAACATTTCCTGGTGCAACAAAGATATTTGATCATTTCAGGAAAAATAAATGTATCCACTGATTTTGAATGTGATGGCAAATTCTTTTAAAAAGTTGGAGCTGGGGCAAGTAGAAGCTGGAAGATGGACAAAGGTTCCCTTATTTGTGACGAACTGCATCTAAACATTGTGGAATGGTTTCAGAAAAATGTTCCTCAACTTAAAATTGTGTAGACTTTGAAGTATCCCACCATCTGCAGTGTACAGTATAATATCATCAAACAGTTCAGAGAATCAGGAGGAATCTCTGCTTGCACAGGGACAAGGTCGAAAAGTCAGAAGTGGATGATGATCTTGGGGTCCTCAGGTAGCACTCCATTCAAAACAGACGTTATTCTCTACTGGAAATCACTAACAGGGAAATACTCCAATCTCATCTGCAGGGCCGAAGCTGAATCCTACAGTAATTTTCTGAGGCAAAGTGAAAAACTGTTCTGTGGGCCAATGAATCAAATGTAATATAAAAACTTGGACATCATGCGTAATAAAGGGGAGAGAGACTGTACAGCTTGTTATCAGTAACAGTTCAAAAGCCTGCATTTCTGACGGTATGGGGTTACATTAGTGCCTATGGCCTGGGCAGCTTCCACATCTGTGAAGGCTCTATCAATACCGAAAAGCACATAGATTATTTTAGAGCAGGGCCCCTCAATCCTGGTCCTCCAGGGACAGTGTCCTGCAAGATTTAGAAGTTTTTCTTCTGCAACACACCTGATTCAGACTCAAACTGCTAATTACCCGCTGATTTGAGTCAGGTGTATGGCAGCAGGGAAACCTCAAAAACCTGCAGGACAGCGGCCCTCCTGTTTTAAAGCAACTTCTGCTTCAAAGGCAATACTAAATCACTCTGCATCACAACAGCATGGCTTTGCAGCAGAAAGCAGAAAGACTTTTCACCGTCAGACCAGAATGGGACAAGCTTCTCCTAAAACTCCAGCAACTGGTCTCCTCACATCCCAGATGTTTATAGAGGTTTTTAAAAGAAGAGGGGATACTATATAATAGTTAGCATCATCTTGTTTCAACTTTTTAAAATCGTGTTGCTGCCATCAAATTCAAAATAAGCTAACATCTGATAAGTTGTGTTCTTCTGGGAATGAAATATGGCTTTAAGAGATTTGAAAATCGTTGCATTCTGTTTTTTTATTTACATTGTACATACCATCCCTAGTTTTTTTTTTTTTGGATTAGGAGTTTTAGACAAAATATGTCCTCTCTTAAAACGTTTGTTTATACAGATGAGCTGGGAGCTCACATCCCAAATCTACATTTCCTGTGTCAGCATAACACCGCAGCAGTATAAAATCTTTTATTATGGAGAAGCATTCAAAAGTTGTGACAGTCAAAATTATGCATGAAGTCTTTCACAGTGAATTCCATCCACACATCTCATTATCCATGCTCTATTTTTCTCTTTTCATTTTTTTTCATGGTCCAACTGCTCACTTTTGAACAACCCCTGCTCACGCTCGCATATTCCGTTTCATCTGGAGCTGAGCTGAATTATGGAAACAAAACATAATCAAAATATTGTTTCATATCACTTGACAATAAAAGAGAATATCTCATTCAAGTGTCACGGTGCATTTGGATACAGCACATAAAGGATGTTTCATGTAGTTTCAAAGTCAAACGGCCAATCGATCACTATGAGTCTTTAGCTATGATCGTAGGCCAAAACACAGCCGATCTGCAGAACAGAGGAAGAAAAAGATATGCTGTAAAATCTAAAAGGACAAGGGCATCCTCCAGCCCCAGTGGGTTCCCACCAAAGGGCTGACTCCACACACTTGTCACACATCATCCATCAAACCCATGGGCATGGCAAAGTGAGCGCGTGGTTGTGCACGCGCTAAACCTACACACGACGCACTCAGACATACTGTATTGTATATGCCTGCACACGCTCATGCAAAAAAGAGCTAACGGCTTAAAAGAATATTTCTAAACCTCAAGAGGGAGGTGTAGAGCTACAGTGCAGCAGGTAAGCTTCAAATGCATTTGAGGGTATGACAGTGAAACCCATTTATGGGTCAATGAAAAAAAAAAAAAACAATCACAGGGAGACTGGAGATGAGAGGAGGCGGTGCGATGTTTTATCTCAAGCACACCACATGCGAACGCTGACCTTTCAAGCCATGACATTTGATAAATTGAAAAAAAAGAGCCTTTCATCAGTATTTGAGGCAGGCGTACCTTCATGTTTGCATTTGGCAATATGTGTTTCTGTTTACCGGCCTGCGCTGCCGTAACCCTGTGCTGTAATCTCATGTCTACAATGAGGATTTGGAGCACAAATGGGAGGCAGTGACAGGTTATTTTGTATGAGTGAATGCTGAGTAGCTGTTACAAGGAGATGATAATTCATGTATGTGATGAGAGGATATGCAGACAGATATAGCATCATGATATGTGCAGCGTTTCAGAAGACATTTCTGCTACTGTATAACCTTATGCAAATGTACTCTCATTAGTTTATGGTTCTTGTAAATTGAACCTTAGGGGATCCATACGCCAGCGTTCGCTGGATGCTCTGTACTTGCTAAGTAAGAGCTGTTAAATACAGATTGTTTTCATTACACTGTCAAAGAAAAAACTTGAATAAAAGTCAAATATAAACACAAATACTGATTTCAGCCTGAAAACATCAACATCTGCCTTCAAAATGCCATTAAGTCAAAGCATAGTGTGAGCAAGCATAATGAGTTCAAGTAGTAAAAATTTCACCCAAGGATTTTTAACTAGCACACCACAAACACCCAAAGGCTCTCTAAATAACCTTCACAGTGTGATCCAGGTGTGTGGGTGTGTTATGTGTATCGCATTTTCTGAATGCAGTGGCCATCAAAGCTCCCCGTGCATTGCAGCGCTGCTCGTCATCCTCATGCTGCCAGATCCCGGGCCTGACATCCAGAGACAGCTGTTTCCTTCTAGCAAAGCTCACACAACTTCCCTCTCTCGCTATGACATGTGAACGCACACACACACACACAACTACAGGTAAGGGCACACGCGCATTTTCTCAGAGGCAAATTAAGACAGACATGCAAAACAAGCACGAGTTACAAGAAGGCCTTTACAGACTGAGAGGGAGGAGTACACACCCACACACAAACTGGTATGAGGAAATGTAAAGGTAGCATACTGACAAACAGAAACAAAAACAGCCGTTTACTTTGCTGTAGAAATGAGATATTCTCCATGAAAAACAGCAATGAGTCTTCCTTTTGAGACCAATTCATAACTGCAACCATGACTTACATGCATCACAGCGTGTATGAATAAAGATAATGTCACTGTCATGAATTATGCAATGGGGGGTGATTTTAAACAAAAATACATACCTCTTCATGTTCAGCTTCTGTGGCCTGAGGGGCCACAGCACCATGTAAATACAGCCACCCTGAATAAATAGCCAACACCTTCAGAACACAACAGACTGCTTTCTTTCACAAACTGGAGCCACTTCAAAGAGGTTTTGCTTTCGCAAAGAAGAGTCCCAAATGAAAATCACTGAGCAAAACACAGCTATTAGAGGTCTGGCGTGTGGTAAGACACCGTGAAGAGTGTTAGCTGTGAGACGGAAAGAGGAGGGGGAGGGAAATATTGGAGGAAGGATGTTCGACTACATTGGCTTCGAGATGCTTTTTAGGTGCAGGCAATAGACGAGACAGAATTTGTGCGTCATTACTTTAAAGATTTGTCTTCTCATTATCTTTGCATCAGTCCTTTATGCAGAGGCCTGTAAGCCACCAAGCATGCAGGCACAAAGAGGTAGAGCACAAAGCGATATTCCCTCAGCTACCATGTCTCCTCTTCCTCTCCTGCTGCGTGAGCTGCTGTCATGTCAACCTGTAAATTTCCTGGGCAGATAAACCAACCATAAAGATGAAGCCATCATCTCGACATAATCTGAGACAGATATACCTCTGCCTCCGACAGCAGGCTGCATGTCCTTATCTGCGCTGGATGCCTCCTTCCAACAGCACACATCCTAATACAGCACCTCCTCTTATCTCGCCGTCTCTATCTTCACACCGTCTCAGTAAGTCTGTCTTTGTTGGGCGGAGGGGAAAAAAAAAAAAAGAACCTCAACCTTACTACTACCTCTTCCTGTCAGTTACTTCGTGGAAAAGATAGATACAGCATAAAGTACAACTGATCACAGAGCCCTGAAGCTTTTGAGAGAAAACAACCAGGGACACTCTACAGGAGTTGTCCCTTCGGCACTGGAACATTCCTGGGAAATGTAAAGTCATTTCTCATTTCGTTTCAAATGGATCAAAGTCGACAGGAATTCAGGAAGGGCTCAAAGTTTAATTAAATTCTCTTTGATTAAAAAATGGAGCTTGAAAATGCAATTATGGATTGCAAAATGCTTACTGTCATTTCCTTTACCCTTGGAATGGATGGACACATGGACAGAGATTAATAAACAGACAGATAGACAGATAGATAGACAGATAGATAGATAGATAGATAGATAGATAGATAGATAGATAGATAGATAGATAGATAGATAGATAGATAGATAGATAGATAGATAGATAGATAGATAGATAGATAGATAGATAGATAGATAGAATCTCATTTTCCATGCATCAAACCAAGAAATAAAACAAAATTTCATTGTGCAGAAGATTTGAATTGATTTTCTTCACAGAAACGCGAACATGCATCACTGAATTTGCCGAGAAGCCACAAAAGAGGACAACTCAACTGTTTTCTAATCTCCCTTTATGAAGCAGAGTTGGATTACATGTGTGTGTCTCTGTAAGTGGGAAGGAGAGATGATGAATTTCCCTGTACGGCATAAAAGATGATCCTTAATCTGTGGCATTCATTCAGCATTCAGACAACATCACAGAAGCGCTGCCACCATCAGTCGGCTCACTCAGAGCTGCACAGTATGCTGCTCAATCCCATGGACGATAAATGTATACCCAGTTAATCTTTTTTTTACCCTTTAAAAGTAATGCTGTTATACAACAGGGCTGCAAATTTAATAGCTTTCAGAGATTTTTACCTGTGCGTTTAATCTGCAGGTCAGGGCTTTTTCAATTAATGAGTCGTTGAATAAAAGAGTATTGAGTCCTTCTATCTACCTCAAGTAGACTGGAACAAGTCTGCAGGGAGCAGTTTTATGTTTCTCCCAGGGTTGTGACTGTAGGGCGTTGTGACTGTACCCCCTTGGGAGCTCTTTCAAGGTTCTTCCTGAGGACAAAATGAAAATAATAATGACAATAATAATAATAATAAAAGACTAACCACAGTTTCTTATAAGGGGCAGTTTGAAAAATGGTCTGGCGATTTGCTGATTGGTTAAACTCCAAACAAGCACCACTTATGAAAGATTACTCTGCTGAAAAGACAGCGCAGCAAGAGGGTTAGACCTGACCTGAACACACACATAACAAAGGTGTGTGGACAAAGAATTGAACTGGGACATACGAGCATGAGCTGCCTACACAACTGAAGTGTTTGGCAAGCAACACGTTTAGTAGTTGAAATATTGCAAGCGTAAGCTAATAAGTCATATAGATATTTGTTTTATTTTCACAATTAGCACTAGCATAAAAACATATTGTTTGACATTGATATCTAGTCAGTTCAGAAACAAGCTAGGCTAAAAACAGCAAAATGACACATCAATCCATCAATTTTAATTGATGAATTAGCTATGAAAAGCGCTAACTAGCCAATTAGCATTAGCTAGACATGAGATAATTTAAGTAAAGTGGTGGATAAACTAATCAACACATAAACTAAGTCGTTTTTGACATGAATATCCAGACAGTTCAGCAACAAACTACACTAAAGACTATCAAAATGACTCTTTTGTAGTAAAACAAAATCATGTTTACAAAATGTACGTTAGCAATCCATGTCTGAAATACTTTGAAGTAAAAAGCATACAGCAGCTACAGCGTCCATAAGAATAATTACAGCTTTTTTTCAGTTTAAACTGAACTGCATAAAGACATTTCTGCAATGCAGATCTGTAGTTAAAAAACAAGCTTTTCTCAAAGGCAGAAACTATTTGATTAAACAAGTTAAACCTCAATGGAAGTGATGAAGTACAAGTGATGAATGTACAATTACATTTGCTGCTCTCTACCAGTGAGTATTGTCAGATGAACTTGAAGTGTTACCAGCTCCAATAACATGCCTACTTTTTATACTTTTTAAATAGTCAAATATCAAATGGCCTCAAAGCACAATACACACCACCAGTTTAAAACTGTGAATCAATTTCAATGATTCATATCTGTAATGGCAGCATATTTAATTTCAAAGGAAGTGCACAATTGCCAGTTTTGGAAAAAAGAAAAAAGAAAAAAAATTACCTCTATTCACAATAAAAATCTCTTTTGGATGATTAGGGGACAGGCCTGGCTGAGACTGATTGCCGTGGCCTTTCAAGAGCTATTCTGGCTCTGCTGAGTGTGTGCCTTCCACTCAGCATTGATCTATCGACCCCCAGTCCAGTAAAACCTCGCTCGGACCAAAAGGTGAATCGCACACACACAGACACACAGCAATAGCCACACACACACGGACACAACCAAGCACGCAGACATAGACTAACAAGCATGTTGATTCTTGATGACAAGATTGATGCAACCTCTCTAAATTCTCCTTGCGTCAACAATAGCCAGCCAGTCTCTCCAGTGGGTGCGAGTGTGCCATTGAGCAGCCTTTGTAGGCGTTTGTGACAACGATGCAATCACCACAGTGTAATTGGAATTGAGCAGCTCATCCATGTAACTGTGCAGCTCAGTAGGTAGGGCCGGGAAAACCACTGCCGTTGTCTGCGGTAATGAGATGCAGCTTGATGCCTTGAGGATAAAGGATAGTTATAGAGGAGCACAATATTCATAAAGAGGAGAGCTGCTGCTTACATCTGGTAACAACTGTTATGAATAAGTGAGGAAGGACTGGAGAGAGTATAATCCCAAAAGGAGGGGAATCATTTTCTTAAGTTTCAAGTATGTCTGTAAGCCTCTCGGACTCTTTGTAAGTGATCTCCTCTGCTCAACACTCAACAGCAATTTTCTCCATCATCTATGAGCTCGCTCACCGAGTTTTCCTCTCCAGTGTGCAGCAACAAACGCTTACAGCTCCGACTTCTGTGTTACTACACACAGAGCTGCTCCTTTACAGCTCCGCTCTGCAGACTGCTCTTTCTATCGCTTTGTGTCTGCATTTCACCCGTATCCAAGCCGGTCAAGTGTGCTGGGGAAAGCCTGCATTTGGAGATCTGTGTTTACTGTGCAAATGTGTCAGAGCTGCAGCTCTGAGTGCTGCTCACTTGTTTGCTCAGGTTGCATTATTTGGTGTGTTGCTTATTTTCCATGGCTGCTTTGGTTATGTCCAACTAACCTGACATCCAAATGCAATTTCAAATCTTCAGTAGATAACACATGAAAGAGAGCTTTGTATTGGACAAAGATACCAGCTCAGTGCATGATGCTTGTGTATCAACTTTGTTCTAACTAGATCATCTCCACGCATCTTGCTGTGTGTTAAGTATTTAGAAATTTACACACAAGTATTCATGTCTTTATAATGAATTTAAAGAACTTCCTCAAACAAAAAGGACTTACTTGTGCTCAATTTTCCGTGTTCGCATTAACTACTCAACTTTTCTTATAAAGCACTTTAACACAACAGCAGCTGAAACAAAGTGCTGAGCACAAACATAAAAACAAATTAAAACAATTGAGACTATATAAAAACAATACAATACAATAAAAGTGCAACATGAGAAAATCAGTACAAAGGAAATAAGAACAATAAAATTAATGACAATAAAACAGGAGTCTCAGGCTGGGCCATGCCAGGGCATAAAAGTCAGTTTTGGATGGGTTTTTTAAAACTGGACGGTGCTGGTGCAGCCGCAAAGAGTTCAAAAAATTGGAAGCATCAGCTGATCTGAGGCTGGCAGTAGGGAGAGAGCGGCTAAGAGAGGTACAGTGGGGATAGGAAAAAAAGGATAAAAAACAAAACTAAAACTAAACAAAAAATGAACTCTAAAATGCACAGGCAGCAAGTGTTGGCATAATGGTCTCTCTTTTAAGACGGGCGGTGGGATTTCTAGGAGGGGGGAGGTGGAGAGAAACAATTAACCACCTCCCGCCGCCAAACACACACAAACAAATAAGAAAAAAGGCTTCCCTCCGTTGGAGACTGATTTCCAATGTAAGATGAGAGGCGGGACTAGCAGGAGCAAATTGAAGTGGAGAGAACCAATCAGAGAAACATGGAAATGACGCAAACGTCTTTTTGTAAGAGGGACGCCCTCAGAGCAGCAAGTTGTTGCGGTTTTAAGGACATGTGCAGCTCCTTAAGACAGAAAGGGCATCATTAAACCGTCGCTCCTCTTCAGCTGCCATTCTGACAAATGGTTTGAGAACCGAGTCGCAGAAATAGATGCATCGTGAAGTCCTGCCTCCCGCGCTGTGATTGGTCTGATCAATTTTTTACCAGAGTGGAAATCACTTTCCAATGGAGGGAACCCAGACTGACTTGCCGTGTATCTCATACATGGCGTTAGTCAGGCCGGTGTGCCAGGCTAGCACGGCGTCTGCGTCCAGTCGGGTCTGCGTACCTGACGCAGAGGCAGTGTGTTTTTACGGCATCATGCTGCAATTTCTGTTATCAGCATAAAGATAAAATGCTCCAGCACCAGCATACCTGATTGTACCAATAACTAAAATGTAAGTGTCTGGATTTTTTGGTATACTATTTTTTTTCATTGATTTTTTGCCCCCTGTTACTGTTAATGTTTTGCTTCTCCTGTATAGTAACTTGATGTTATATCTATTTTTCAGAAAAAACCTTAAACAGAAAGTAGAGTATGGCAGAAAACTTGGTCTGGTGTTCAAAAGGCAAACTAAAATCACAAAAATTGGCAATATTGAAGAATCAAAATTTAAATTCAGCACCAAAAAAAAAAAAACCTGCAAAAGAATCGAATCGGGGGAGAAGCTTATTGTACCTGTCTTACTATTTATGTCCATAAATGGAACTTCTGTAAAACGTCACTACAGGAAGTTCTGGAGACAAATAGCTGCAAAGAAAGAGATCATTTGAAGACCTGGCAGTGTTGACCTTTGACTTTTTGTGGTTTTGAATGCATAAAAGGGGAGTTCAAGAATTCTTCTTAAGGCTTCATTGTTACAGTACCTTAATATTCCAAATATCAGTGCCAACAGTTGTGTAAAGGGTAGATTTTGTGTTATATTTTCTACATGTAGTTCTGTATCTGAGTACATATTATTTCATTGTTCTGGCCGTACAAAATGATTCATTTTGGTATTCAATATTCTGCATTCCTGACTTTAAAACAGCATTTTTCATTTTGTGTTGCTGGAATCACATGAGGGATAATCTGAAACAGTTGAAAACAAAAGCAGCAGAAAACGGGGAAAAAAATTTCCAAATCTTGGATAGAAACAGAGAAACACTGAAGGTAGAATCCAGATCGTTCACCTTTCCTCCTCCCTGAACAACAATTACTGCTAATTATCAGCCTCTGTGCTCCCCCGAGCGATTGCTCTTAGCACTCAAGGCACGTAGCGCAGATCCACTCGTTCACTTCTCAGGCCATTCCTCTCCTTTCCTACCTCCCCTTTCGCACCCCTGTAACCAAAACACCACATGAGGAAGTCAGGGTGTTGCCATGCCTGATGGGATGGTGTGTGCTCCAGTGCTTTTCATTTTTCATGCTTGCCTTCCTTCTCATCGCACTTTCCCATCTTCCTTTCCTCAATCCCCTCATCCGCTCACACAGCGTGCAATGGATTTATTAAAAGGTATTACCAGGATGGCCTGGTGTTGTCATGCTTACATCCCAATTGACCCAATGCAGAGAAGAGAGAGGGAGGTGAGGGCAATAGAGGACAAGCAAGGGGATGAAAATCTGGACACATGAGACAAAGCAGCAACACTCATGCAAGGAGACAGGAAATCAGACTCTTTTAAAATAATCTACACCTGCAACAAGAGTTGCATTGAAACAAAGTTGCTGCATCTGACATAAAACTCCTCCATCAAACCTTCGATGCACCTGCCTCTCTGTGTTTCTGTCTCTTCCTGTTGACTGTGCATGACTGCACACACAGTAGCATGCACACACCTCTGTGACATGTTGGTGAGCTGACTTTTCTAAACCCAGACACATTAATGTTGACCAAGTCAGTATGTCTTCTCACCAGAGACTGCCCGTTCCAGATTATGGCTTCCTTGTGTGACACAGCTTAATGGAGCAAACACACACTGCAGACGGGCACGGCCAGTCTCAATCTCCTGTGGCAAGTGGCCTCGTCTTGCAGTGAGGCCATCAAACATACACATGTGTACAGCGTACAGTATTCCCCGCAGCAGCTGACGAGTCAGTGCGATGAAGAATGTCCCAGAGCGTGTGTGTGCAAAAATGCATTTGCAAACTGTAAGGCTCAATTATATGCGCGTAGTCATATTCCAGTGACACACACTCACAAAAGATGTTATAAATTGTGCCAGTTGTGGCATCAGAAATAGAGCATGAAAGCCCCAGCAAAGACATGGCCCTTTCGTAAGCTCATCAAGTGCCTCTCAGAGCTGATAGACTGGAGCTTACATTGGCAGCAGCATCTGCTGCTAGAGGCCACACTCTTCAGAACAATGCTACGGCTCTATGCAAAACAGCGCAGGCCAGTGCCATCCAAACCCCCGAAGATCCGCTCTATCACGCCGTTTATTGTGCTGCAGACTTATCGGGCCATTCCTGAATAGGACGCACTAATAGAATTATGAAGAGAGAATGAAAGGAGAGGAGAATGGCGGAGATGTTTCTGTTGAGAGCAGATTCCTTTCCAAAGCAGCAACGCTCTTATAGACATATGTTGTAGCTATTGTAAAGGGCCCAGTCAACAAGGCCATGGCTGACACTGAATGAACTCTCCGGCACAGAGTAAAAAACACCCAGAAGACTCATATCCACATCTTGGTTTGGAAAGCAGGCAGGCAGTGCTGCTTCCAGTCAGGTTTGAGCAGGTTGGAAAGCAGAATTTATAGTTGCACGATACGTACCGTCTGCCACACACAAACATCTTCATCCTGCCATGCAAACGAAAAGTGTGTGCATCCCCAGCGCAGAGGCCGAGGCCGGAGAAGTGTGACGATCTGGAAACAGCTGGACGCAGCAGATCAACGCCAGAACTCAGCAGTGAGCCTCACGCTGAAGCGAATCCGATCAGCAGCGTGACGCAATGTGCTTTAATTGCTCGTAAGGCACTTGGGTCATGTCTCATGTTATTAACTTTGTAATAAAGTGTATGAAGTCATTTAAAATGCATTTGCAGAACTTAATGTGCTTAAAGAATGTAGTTGTGTTTTAAGCTACTCCAGTTTAAGAAATCATACAAATTTGGGATTAAAGAAGGTTACATGTGCAAGAGAATACTGAGTTAGACTTCTTTTTTTATTTTATTTTTATTTTGCATAATTGCAATTTGCAAGCATCCCTCATACCAAATTTTTTAAAAAGGATTAAAACGAAGAGGAAAAAATTTCTCTGCTCTTATGAAACTGCTGTCAAAGTCAGTGTTGCCATTTGCATTTGAGTTTTCATTCATCAGTCATGTGCACTGAGATTTCCAATGAGCATCAATAATTTAGGCAGTACAAGGCAAATTGCAACATCTCATTAAAAGGAGACAGCAAACTCTTTTCAAATGCATGATATGGGTATATTTGTACCTAAAAATTAAGCTTTTCCCAAATGGATTGTGCAAAAACATTTAAATCCCTAACAGTTATTATGCCTCATGTGCCTTTACATGCAGGTAAAAGTAATCGCGCTGCTCTTTTATCACTTCATCTGATGCTCGAATGGCTGCAATTGTGAACAGAAAAGATAACAAAATGTCTCTGCTTTGCACACGTGATCAGGTTTTCTATGACACACCTTGGGGGCATGCATATGGCAAATTGGAAATTTAGTTATCTGAATATTTCAAGGAGCCAGAGCCTCTGTGAAGGCAGAGCTAATTTCATTGGCTGAGGCCTCAGTGAGGACAATCAAAGGGGCCATATTTTTCGAGCTGATAAATGACATCAGTACCTAGAAGTCCAAACAGAAAAAAAACCAAAGTTAAGTGTTGATCACTTTTTTTTTCATTTATGACATCAGAAAACAGTAAATAATTCCACTATTACTAATAATCCTGGTTTTATTTCCTACAGTTTGTTTGCATAATGTGCGTGGGCCATAAATGCTCCAAGACTGAATACACAGTCACATGAACAAACATTATTTGCTCAGACAATTGACGCAAAGCAAACAAGATTGCATCATGTGTCAGATCAGGCTGGATGACTCGCTGGCCGTCCCATTGTGTCAACATTGCACCGTGTATCTCTGCAGCTCAAACACACCTGTAATCCCAACAGCAACAACGTTTTAGCAAACAGCAACAGCTGTCTGAGGCTCAAAGGGGAAGGGAGGAGAAAGGTGAGAGCAAAGGTAACGGAAACTCACTAATTATAAAGCTGAGTCATCATTTAGAATCTTAGGAGTGTGCCACAAGATATGTGGTATCTGTGCGAGCACTCTGTGCCCCCCCAGAGTCTTCACATGGGGTCCAAATGGCACCACAGTTAGGGCTTGGGCTACATGTAGATGCCATCATATTGCATCTGATTGGGACTGAAGTCATCCTTCTCCTCTTCTTGTCTTTCATGTTTGCTACATTAGTGACAGGAGAGTAATCAAAGCTTCCATTAATACTTGGCCATTTCCTCTGCCCTTGTCATGCAGCCCCACAGGGCAAGACTGCTTCCACTGGGCTGCAGGGGAGGGAGGAAAATGGCTGAAACCACCCAGCTAATGGATTTTCCTCATTTCCTGTGGCTTTGGACTTGAAAGAAAGACAAAAAGAAAAAAATCTCAGATGTCATAGTGGTGGTAAGAGACGTTATTTGTTAATAGTGCAAATTAAGAGATAGGAGACTGGTTTTTGTACTGGGCGCCTCTTTTTGATCCTGAAACATTTTTGGTTTGCATGTGAAGTTTATCTAATAAAAGTATGAGTGATGTAAGTATACTATTATACTTTTATGTATTTTTATGCTTTATATGTTTTTTTAAAATTGTTTTTTATTAATGTAAATGAGAAGACCCTGGTTTAACTGAGCTCGGCTAAGATAGCTTACTGTTGCTTAGCTTAGCATAGCATATACCTTCTAAAAAGACTGGCTCTATCTAAATGAATGAATACATCTAATAAAACAGAAACCAAAGCCTCTATTACAGATAATTACGACCCTTTATTTCAGGGAGGTTTTTAAATTTCATGTCTAATTTCCCCAATTCAACAAACTCATCATACTTTTATCTGGAGCCTCCATTCCTGCCTCTATTGTTAGGAAGAGAAAAACTGCATAAAAACAATTTCATCTACTTTTTATACCTGATTAATCAAATTCAGAGTAAAAGGGGGCCAAAGTCAAGTGTTACCTATCGTGTTTAAACATATTACAGTACTTGTATGTTTCTCAGAAACCATCCTCACTGTCGGAAACACCATTACTTCCCAATTGTTATGAATAAAATATTCTTTTTTATTCTGAGAAGTAAAGGATTATAAATTGACCTATAATTACAGATTACAGATGAAAGCTGTTTTTCCTAAGATAAATTGTAAACTAAAATTTTTTCTGTCTCCTGTGAAGCAATAAAGTACAGATTCAAACAATTTCTAGGATGTGGGACTTTTCAGATTCCCAGATTTATCAAGTGTGGATACATGTTCACGATAGTAGTAAATTGGTATGAAGGTGAGTAAGGGATTATTGAAGGAGATTAAGCTATAATATTAGAGACTGTATCCTGGAAGAAAGCAGCAATTTAAGTTAACACACACCGAAATCAAAATAATAGTAATTTTGATTTTTTATTTTTGCTCATATTGTATATTAATCTGAGTTTAAACAATTGATATTTAATTTAACTTTCAGTGAAAAACTGAGCAGGGGGTTCAGAAATATGTTGCTTGTGTAGATGTGGTCATTAAACAGTAGATGGTTTCCCAGATTGCCCTATAATTGGCTACAAACTCAACGCTTCATGCTATTTTGTAAAATAACAATTTTATGTCACTGCATAAAAACTCTGGAATAAATTAATCAAATACCACCACTATACCAGTTTACACCCCTATAAACTCTACCAGTCAAAGTTCTTGGAAAGCTTTCCCTTTAAAGAAAACAGTGTATAATGGTGCAATGAATTATATAAAGTTGATATGCACATGATACTGGAGGCAGCTGTTGTTTATCCCTCGTTACTTTCATCCCATACTTGTATTCATGGGGGTTTGTTTTGGCATCAACAACCATAATCAAGATCTGGGCACCAGTTTTTATAAAGAAATAAAGCAAAGGTTCCACCACAAAGCTGACTGCAAAGTCAGTGTTATTGAGATCACATTTTGGTTTACTAATTAGTGAACCTGATTGTTTGTTTTTTTCCCACTTTCTAGTCTCTGAGCAATGCTAATCACCTCCTGGATCTCGCCTCATATTTACCATTCACACATGAAAAGCAAGAATATTCTTATGTAACTCCTTGCAAGGGAACAATTATGTTTTCCAAGTTTCTGTATTAGACTTTAAGGATAACAGCTGTAACACCATGTATATAAACCTGGACTGAGAATTTTTACTTCTGCTGTGCAGAAATGCTTTTATCAAAATGCTGCCATGAAGCTTTAATGCAAATTCCTCCATTAGCCTCCGACTATATTTAACTTAAATGCCATTACGGTGTGATGAGTTTGTTTTTTTCTCCCCCTTTACTCACCTGTGGCGCCTCTCCTCATTCCAAATGACTGACAGTCAGAACAGAGTGGAGCTGAATTCAACATGCAAAGACAAACCAGTCACCCCGTCTGCCTCCCAAGCTCTCTCCCCCCTCTATCTCTTTCTATTTTCAAGTCATATGGTGCACTACAAACAACCAAGGAGCTTTATTTTTTATCTCATGCCTGCTGTGTGCAATTTAATTTCACTGTGCCTCAACTTGTGAGTTACTTTAATCAATTCTGGCTTAAAATTACCCACCATCTACCACTGCGCCACACCCCGGCATTAAACCTATGTCTTTGTCCTGCCACTCAGAGCACAGGCTGCAAACTGTGTGAGTAATTAGTAATGTAACCCCATTCAAATTCTTTCATGTCTGGATTGAAATTTATTGCTGAGACAATTAGTCTAATTACACGTGCAGCCGCCTGGCTGAGAGTTGGCGGTTTACGTGCCTACTTCGACAGGATCCAACTTGTGTGCTTCTGTGTTTCACTGCTTTTGACTGATATGTTGTTGCAAAATTGTGAGGAAAAAAAAAAAACCATAACGGGGGCGATTTGGCAACATGGTGAGCGACAAAAAATGTCAGATTTCTTGCACGCATGATTGTGAGAATGCAGCGCACGCGTCCAACCTGCTGTAGCGCACACAAGAACGCAGCAGAGGAGCATTTGAGCCGGTGGTCTTTCTTTAGAAAGCAAACAGTGGGGGGGCAGCAAGGATGCAGAGGTTGAGAAAACAGAACAACACAAGAGAACTACGAGAGAGAATGAAAAAGAGAGAAAAGGCCCAAAAAAACGGAGGTTAACTGGGAGCGATGGTCAAAGAAGGACAGAGTATTAAAAAAAAATTGTGGTGAGAAAAAATATAAATCTGCATGTGGGCACAGATGAGAGACAGAGAGGACAGAGATGAAGGTCTGAATGAGTGCACACAGGGCCTTGTGGTGTCCTGAAGTCTGAGGGCTGTGTTTGGTAAATTAGTAGGTGGGGTATGTGGTGACTGTTGATAAGCACGCAAAAAATAGTGCTCAGTGCCGATAAATGCAAATTAAGTGCACATAGGAGAAAAGCCACGGCACTGCAAAAAGATTCAGTGAAAAACAGGAATGGAGACAGAAATAGAAAGAGGCATATTCAAGGGTTAGGAAAAGCACAGGTAAGATTCAATTAGAAAGTTTTCCTGGCACTTTAACTATTAGATATACAAAAAACCTGTATTTGGATCTAAGTAATATTAGAAGATATTTTCTTTCACATAGGATCAAAAAACAAAGTGGAAGGGTGAATCTTGTGCCTTCCAACCACTTACTGCCATTATAACCTTTCCAAAAAAAGAGGAAACTAATCGGACGGAAGCTGCTAAAGAACAATACAAAACCGGCCTTGTTAAGCATTTATAAGAAGTGTCTGGGAGGCTTTACGAGGAAAGAAAAACAAGTTTTGCGAGATGAGGAACAATAAACGACCGATTCAGAGTTTCCAGCATTGTGAAAGCAACTACAGTCACTAGAGAAGGAATACAAAAGCATAGTGCACATATGCATCTCCTCCCTGCTGAATTACTCGCCTTACATCAGGAGAAAATGAGAGGATGAAGGTGTTGTTGCAGGGAGGAAGAGCAGGGCTCTCCTCTCGCTTTCAATTCTCCCTAGACCAGAGATTGATGGGTGGGGCTGGAGGAAAATGGAGTGATGGTTAAAAGAAGTGACGGGGAGAGAGAAGGGACTGAGAAAAACAGGAAATAGCCTAGAGAGAGTTACAAAAGAGGCAGGGAGGTGAATGAGGAAATAAAATGGTAAAAAGCTGAGAGAAAAATGGGGATGAGATACAAAAGAGAGCCTCAAAGGTGCTGATTAGATTTCAGTGTCTGCTGGAGATGTATATCATACAGGCAGATTATCCACACAAAAGATATTAAATCATAGATTCAACCACATGTGCACATGCACTGCAACCCTGAACAACAACTCTGCTAACAGATGGTGATAAATTAAACAATTTCAAACACAGAAACCTCGGGGATTACTAGATGATACCAGTAGCAACAAGGGCTACCCACAGTTCCTGACAATGCCACCCCTTAAGAGCAGCCACTGGCATAGCTACCAGGCTGTAACTGAAATGACTTTTACTCAAGTCTCATTTTAGCTTCGGTTGAACCTTAGAAGGCATCCTACACAGAAGCAGGGCTTTGGATTTCATCCACCATGTCTCACACTGCAATCCTATTAGTAAAGGATCACCTCATGGCCGGTATGGACGGGAGTTATGAAATTATACATACAGTACGAACCTGAACAGTTTAAAAATGGTTTCCTCAATGTGAGAATGTTTACCGGCTTTGTCAGCAGTGGTTGTCGTGTGAAAACATAAAGACTGTGCAAGTACAAGAGGGAGAAAGGTGCTGCGGCCAACTGGAAATGCAGAAACACAAACTGCAGTTTAGTTCCTTCTGTGCTGTCACGCTTTCTGCAACAAGAAAATCAAGCAGTAAATCTTCATATAACATGCCAGTTTGTCTTCTGACACCAGACAAAAGGGGGAAACATGGCTTGAACTGCAGATGGCAACCAATGATGTGCACAACATGATATGAATTGAATTAACAGAGGGGGGAAAAGCCTAAAAAAAGAGGATGTTTTCATTTGCATACTTGATATACAGTCTTTTCCTTTGTTTAAGTTGATTGCAGCTTTTCAAACACTGCACTGCTAGAAGCTGTGAAATCTGGCTGAGTACTCCAACAAACTGCTTTAGACCATGTCCACACAAAGTCAAAACAAACATGGAACGCTCATATTTTCCAGAGCGTTTGTCTTAAAGACGGAGATGTAAAATAAATGTGATTGACCACATGAATGCATGGAAACGCTGCAAAATATATGCCAGGGCTTTAAGTGGCGCTGTGGTGCTAAAGCAAAAATAGGCAAAAACAGGCGACGAAATATTGGGCATACACAGAAATATGTATACAACGTAAAACAACTAAACCGAATGCTCCAATCTACAGTTGCGATCGGCCAGAAACCCCAAGAAGAAGAAGAACAACCAAACCGAAAAGATGGCGGCAAGTACGAGTGGGCGAACAGGTACGAGCAGCAACCATTCAACACTGTACGGCGCCATTGTTGTTGTGATGCTGAGTGTAGCGCATGCGTGTTTAGAGGCGAAGCTACGACACATACGGGTAAGAAAAAAAAAATCCGGTCAGATCTTAAAGATGGAACCGCACAAACGGCGTTTCAAAATCTTCCCACTCTGAAGGCTTGATTAAAAAAAGATTGTTTACAGACCCCCCGAAATGCCGGCTTCGTATGGATGAGAGGCTGGTTTGGTGAAAAAATTGTAAATTTAAGCCAGAGTTTGACTTTGTATGAACGGGACCTTAATGTTTCCTTACATGCTAGGACAGATGTAAAAGGCTTTTTTAAGACGGATAAATTATGAGTTGTACTCTTCTATTTAGCAGAGGGAGTGTTTTGCTGCATGTTTGAGCGTTCTGCCTGCTTGAGCTGTTTGTAGACGGTGAATTTGGGGTAGTACATGTGGAATTAAAGGTGAAAGCCGTGCCCTGTGTTACACTTCAGGCTGAGATTTTAACGGCTCGTTACTCTGAATGATGAGTCAACCACACCCCCTCTGCAGCCGACTCGTGCTTTGTCAAGAACTGAGACTCCAAAGCTCATATTTGAGTAAGCGCTGTGCAAACACGATAAATGCCCCCCTGATCAGCCTGCCCTCCCTTCCCACCACTTACCCACTAGCCATCGCCTCCCCTCCTCCCCAGATCTGTGCTGAGTTGACTGAGCACACAGCATCACAGTTGGGAGGGAAGCGTACACTCACACAACACACTAATCCATGCCATTTTGCCAAGCTGCTTTCTCCTCACAGGGCCCAACAATGCTGAAGTAATAACCCCCCCCCCCCCCTCTACTTTTTCATTTTTTATTTTTCTAAACAACATCAAATCATAATCCTTTGGTGAGCCCAACCATATGGTCTTTTCTTTATCCTTTCTTTATCCACACCCCACTGACATTAATAATCTGCAGGACGGGGGAGATGGAAAATGCCCAGAAGTGTTCCCAACATTCAAATAATGTCGTTTTTCTTTTCCTTTTGGCTGAAGCGGACATCACGGATGGTCTGATGTAGCTGCTAATAGAAAGGATAATATTGGGCAGTAGGATTCAACATATGAATCCAGAGACATGTATAAAAACATTGCATCAAATGTCAATTAAAAAGGATTTGAAGATGTTTAAGTTAACAGCATTATTTAGCTATTGACCTATGGCTAAACCACGCCCCCAAAGGATGAGCCAATCAAGTGCGCACAGCTTTGACACACACGGGGATTTTCTGTGTGAGAGTGTATAGAGAAATGTAGAGAAGAGAGTGTGTTTTTGTGTTTTTTTGTGTGTTTTTTATATTAAAAAGGGGAAAGGTGGGGGGGGTATGTGAAACCGAAAGAGGTATTGGGGGGGGGTGGGTGATAGGGGTATTTTCTTCCTTAAGCCAATCAATAAGAGAAAGGTGGGAGGTAAACAACAACAAAGTGGATAAGGAGAAAAGGATAAGGATATCTGCATTAGGGTAAGGGAAAGGGGAAATCGAGGTAAGAGGAAGTTGTTTTGATTTGTGAGAGAGAAATAAGAAGATCTTTTCTAAAATTATATTAAAAGGGGGAAAGCGAGAGAAAAATGTGAGAGTTGGGAAGGGGGAAAGGGAAAAAAGGAGGTGGTGGGGAGGAAAGGTAAAAAAGGAAGGCTTCGGGCTCCAAAGGCAGCCAGACTGCTCCGCTTCCGAGGGTGGTTGGATAAGTTTTGGTAGGAGGATCATTTTTGGGAAAAAAAAAGGAGGCGGGGAGGAGGTTGGGGAGGAAATGGAGGGGGGGAAAGGGGTAAAATCAAGAATTAAAGGGTGAATTTTACTTCCAGTTTAAGACTTCTGAACAATTTCTTTTTTTTTTTTTTTATATTTTTTATATTTTTTTAATTAATTTTTCATGATCTCTCTCTCTGCCGAGCGTGCGTCGGTCGTGCGGGACGGCAGTTATCATCCGAAAAAACATAAAACGGCTGCCACTGAATGAATGTTTGTCCGAGCGAGTGGGGGGGGGGGGGAGAATTGTTTAGCAACTTATACTGTTTGCAGGCAGGTGCTTTCAGCTCTAAAGACCTATCACACACAACCTGCTCCACATTAGTACTGGTGCAGAACTAAGTTGAGCAATTAGCAGCTTAAGAGCCAAAAATTTCCCAACTGACAGAACCATAGACTGTACATTAGTAGACGGAGCTTCGGCGACATCACCTGTAGGTTTCTGAAGAGCTGAAATGAAGGTTTTGGTTTTCCCATCACCATCTTGGTAGCGTCACACATCTCGACACTCCCATAAAATAAAAAATGGACTGAGACGGGGACTGAGAGTGTAGGGGCAAATAATTGACACCTATCAACCTCGAAGCTACTTGTAGCTTAGAGCTAACTGAGTTCACCCAGAGCTAACAAAAGCTAACAATTGAAGGCAGGCTAAAGCTAAGCTAAACTTGACCTATTAAACCTAAAATGATCTTTTGAACCAGGCTGTAAACATATTTATGTCTTCTTTGAAGTTGGCCTTTTATCATTGGAGTCCATGGGGATTGACCAAAGACTAAAAAAAATTTTAAAAAATGGATGTAGTATCCGGTCACATCTAATGAGGAAAAAGTGAAGCCAGTTGGGAACCCACCGTCGCCATTTTTCCACATTGCGTGTGTCGTCACTCCCGGAAAATACTAAAATGGGCAATGGCAAGGCCGCTCCGCAAATGATGGACAGCCAAGCTAATGCTAACCAAGCTAATCCGAAGTGAACATGGCCGAACAAAGATAGGTGGTTGAAAGGTAAGTCATGATCAGACTTGCTGTTAACCAGCTAAAAACTATTTGCCTCCACGGCTAAAATTGGCACCCGATCTGCCGCCTGTCAATCAAAAGGACATGCCCCTAATTTTGTGTAATTTCAAGATTAAACTCCCCCCCCCACACACACACACACAACCTGCCCCCCCCCCCCCCCCACACACACACATTTAAATTTATTTGAAACATTTATTTCTGCTGTGAAGTTGGCTTTTTTAACATGAAGTTCTATGGAAGTCTATGGGGATTTGCTCTGTTTTGGAGTCAGCCCCTTCCGGATAAAGAAAGAACTACAATTAGTATTTAACTTAACTTCTGGGCTTCACTCTTTCCCAGAGAAGTTTGCCCCTTGCCCCGTTTGCAGCGAGGTCCTAGCGGATGAGAAGTTGAAATTGGCTCCATTTTTCACCACCACTAGAGTTTGCCACTTGGACAGAACATGTAACAGCTACGCGGTCCACAGCGCATGTTGCTAAAAAATAGTACAAACAAATAAAAAAAAAAAATCATCTAGAGGCTAAAAGCTGAAAACAGACTAGACTGTGTGTTATTCTACCACTTCATCATCACACCCTGAGTGAAACAAATTACACACTGTCATGACTTTTAAATTATGTTCATTTCTTGAGCAACCGATGAGGTTTGAGTCAACAGACAGAAACACACTGTAGAGTACACCCCACCTTTGTTTCATGTGTGTGCAGTTCATGTTGAGACTTGGGCGTTATGTGTGGGATTTTTCTCTTTTTATAATCTTTCCATCAGTGAATGGTTGCCTCACTTGTTTTGACTGCTTCTTTTCCTTTAAAGAAGAAATCAGTGACATGACTGGGGGGGTGGGGTAGGGCTGGATATGCAGAAGCTGAACTGTAGAAGTACAACTTTCTACTTTAATCAGGCTGATGCATGCAGCAGAGTGAACAGATGTTTAATCTGCATCTATACCATAGACAGGGCACTGACAGATGTGGTTCACACAACCTCGGTCCCTCTTTGACCTTCGTCGCCACAATGCCACGTGCTAATTAGGTACCACAACATGTCCTCATAACGCCATGCTCCTGAATGCTCCCCTTAGAAGGGGGTGAGAAAGCCTTAGGTAGAGGGTGAGTAAAGGAAATTAAATAAATGCAGTAAAAACAAACAGACAAACAGAAAGTAGTAGCAGAAAGACCTTGCAGTGCTATAATTAAACCTGACAATCAGGAATGTTGGAGAGTGATGGGTGAACATGGTATTTTACCTCCTGCTTCATTACAGTCTGATGAACCCCTGAAGGTGTTTTCCCTGACGCTAACTACAGCTTATACTGTAGAAGAGATCAGTTTCTGCCGCCAGGACAAGGTAAAGAAACGAGACGCTTTAATGGCCAGTGAAGGTGAAAGCAGAGAGGAAAGAAGATTAGAGGAGAAACCTCAAGCTCTGCTGCAAGGCAGACTGGGGCTCCTATCACATTCATAATACAGTATGTTGTACTCAAGTCCTTATTTTTCTCAGTTATTCGTATCTATCATATGTGTGTTTACTGACAATAAGCTGGAATTCTCCATCTACAAGAAGGGCCATGGCCGTCTCTATTTTCGAGTCGTCTGAGGTCAGGGTGTGTATTGTGTCTGTGGTGGCCAGGGCCATCCTTCATGCCGTGTGCTGGGGCAGCAGACTGAATGTGGCCGACACATAGTTATCTGTAAAACCAGTCAAGTTGTGGGTATGGAACTGGGCTCTGGCAGTGGTCTCAGAGAGGAAGATGCAGTCCAGGGTAAGGACTATACTGGACAGTCCATCATACCATTACAACAGCTACAGGTTAATACCACCACGCTACAATACATCCTGCCGGTTGCCCTCAAACTACACTATTGTTTATAATTCAATCTAATTAAGCACCTTATTTAACTTGTTACTTTAACTTTTATCCATCTAATCTTTTGCTTATTTGCCATTCTGTGTTTTATTTTAACTGTTTAAACAATTCTGATGTATCTAACAGCACTGATTGTAAACTGCATAACCCACATTGCAGCAAAGCACAACAACAGGTGACGAAAAGCAACAACATAACTACAGGAGGAGAAAAAAAGCAAATAAAGAGACAAAAATAAACTAAACAGAAAGCACAACGGGACTAGCCAAAACACAACAAAGCACAAACACACACACATTTGTTGTTCTATCCCCATGGGGTACATCCATTGACATAATGCATTCCCTAGCCCCTTACCCTAAACCTAACGCCCAAAACTGATTGCCTAAACCTAACCCTTGTCCTAACCCTAACCAAAGCCTAATCGTAGCTTAATCTCTAAAACCTAATCTTGACCCTCAAAACGGGGTTTGGACCTGTGGGGACCGGGGAAATGTCCCCACAAGGGCAAGATGTACCCACGGTGATGGTAAAAATCCAGAACACGGTCCCCACAATGTTGCAAAAACACGCCCACACACATACACACACACACAAAAAAACCTTTCAGAAAACAAATTGTCATTTGAAAATAACAAACAAAAACAAATTCAGTTTTTGGCAATATGAAACATTTAAATAAAACTTCAGAAAATATGTTCAACAACATGACAATTAGACAAGGAAGAACATGAATTTAGGAAAACACAACAAAGGAAGAAAAGGAAACTAAAGCTGGGGACACACTACACGACTTCTGGCCTAAAATCAGCAAAAATCAGCAGGTGATGGGTGATTTTCAAGCACAGATAAAACATATGCGATGTGAATTTGTGGAAGAAGAGTTGTTTTGGTGCATTATAGCGTGTGAGACGTGAATGGCGCAATGTCACGACATGGGAACGCAACCGCTAACTTCATTACAATTCGCAGTTCAACCCAGGTCTGGCGTTCCCACTGCATGCTGGTCAAAGCTGAGCAGTTTGAAGGCGAGTTTAACCCGTGTTGCTTGCTGAGTCATTTGACGGGGGTCGATGCAGGTTGATGAGTCTTTCCCACAAACACTAAAAGCTGATTGCGGGTTTAAATGGGTTTTTTTGACCAGTGGGAATGGGGTATAAGTGTGTGCCCCTGATCTGTTCCAAAATCGGCAAGACTATATAAAAAAAAAAATCTTCTTTTATAGTTTTCCAAAGAGCCATTGAGTTTTATAAAGTGGTATTTCTATTGTTTCTGTTTTGTTTTTGATGCTCTTGTGTGTTTGGTTTTGAAAACTAGTCTCAGACAACTCATCGTCACTTCGGAAAACAAAAATCTGAACAAAGCAGTTCAACACAAAACATTTCACAAAACTTATTGACTTCAATCAAAGAACGCAGAAGATGCCACATTTCCCAGAATGTCAACAAAAATCCTCACAATCAACTACATCCTGAAAACACAACAAAACAAAAAGCACTTAAAAACACTGTTTTGTTTGTTTGTTTTGGGATTTTTGTTGGTTTTTAAAATTCCTTTCTAAAAAAAACAACAATTCTGTGTTTTGGGTTAAACTGCTGTGTACTGTCCAGTGTTGCTGTGCTTTGCACCTCATTATCACCACCAACACTTTTGGAAGCACTAATGTAGAACACTGGCAACGCATCCAGACCAGACAGGACACAACTGATGGAGCTGAAACAGGTGAAAAATTTCACAAGAAGAGAAACACGGAGCTACTCCCTGAAGAAGCGATGAAGTATTCAGAACAAAGTTTGCAAGTTTTGAACAGCACACATGGATGGATGTTGACACATGATCACTGGCAGCCGCGAGACAACAAACTGCAGTCAGAGCTGATGGTCAAACGCAGAGATTTCTTCACACGCTCCAATTCTGCTACATGCAGCACAGAGAATAAACCAGTACATGATTCTTGGCTCCAGATAAAGGAACTGGAGTTAGATTTATTTATACCCTGCAGCCAAAGAAACCAAAAAACCCATCCAACTTCACAAGATGACAGTTTCCAAAACTCTGTCCAGGAAAAGAGTGAGTTATGAGTCAGTGTGACATTTCTTTATAACCGTATCTGAAATCAGAGGAATAAAGGACCACATAGAGTGTCCCACACCTAAACATGTTTCAGGTTTTTTTAAAGCTTCATTTCGGCCACTTTGCAATCTGAGCACGCAAAAGTGCTGTTGTCCAGAACACTCTGGACATATGACACTGCCACACTTTCTCTTTGTTCGGTGACTGTGGGAAGACATTAAAGGCTCATTTCCAGTTATGAAACACATCCCGCGCCTCTGATTTTGGCATCTGGTCCTCGGCGAGGACTCCACTGTGAAGGGTCGATCTCAGACCAGATGAATCCATGTCGGCTGCTGTTGTCACATCAGCTGCTGAGGCGCTCTGTGACCACAGAGACACAGAGAAGAGCCTGGCTATGACTGACAGCTCCCTCAAAGCCAAGGGACAAGATGACAGATGGTATCAAAGCCCGCGTTATTACCGAAACATAGACCTGGACCAGGTTTTCTGGGAAGGTAATTAAGCTTCTCCTTATAATTTCTAAGAAACAACGAGATTGTCAGGGATGAACTGTAACAGTGACAGACCATGAACAAGTTTGCCTCTGAGACTGCAGGGAGATGGTAACACATTAAAATGCATGCAAGCATGTTTGTGTATGAGCGTGGGCAGCATCTGTCGAGCACGTGAAGACACACACACACAGAGGCACACAGATGGCGGAGGAATTTGGCCGAGGCTTTGATATGCAGATTGGGTGCTGGCTTGTCATTTCTGCTGGCTGTAACACTGTGTTATCGTTCCTTCAGCACCGCATTAGAGCTGATAACATTTACCTGAAGGGGGCAGTTGACTGATCATATCATCAAGACATTCCTGCTCCTGCAAGGCATCAACAAGAGCTGCGCGGAATTCGCTGCAACCGCATGACTGCAGAGTGACGCTTGTGTTGTTGGCGCAGACCCACACACATGCACAAAAAAGAAAAAGAAAAAAAATATGACCTCACTCTCCTCCTCTTCTTCCTCATCTCCTGGGCAACTATAGTGTAACTACTGTGACAGCTAGAACGCGGCTTGTCCAAAGTCATCAGAGGTGGCAGTCACCTGAAGTCACGCACGCACGTTGGGATTTCAGCTGCAGCTACATTATGAGGAAGTCGAGCGAAGAATGAATGAAGGGTGATGCTTTTTAAAAAGTGGGAGGAAAAAGTGAATGCTTATGTCAGCCAGACATGTCAAACTTAACGAATATGTTAATCAGCCACATTAATTAAAAGCGACACTCCGTGCTAGAATATATTACAGAGGAAAACATCACTGGCTTACTAATAACTACATTCTACATAAATCATGATGGCTGATGACTGTAGATGGCAGAATGCCAGCAGTACATTAACAGATTATTACAGTGGGATATGCCCCCCCCCCCCCATCCCTACTAGACCGTAGATTAGTTGCATAAGCTTCTTTTACCGAATGCTCACGGCGTGATTTTCTATAGTGCAGCAGACCATAAGTCTGCGCTGCTTATTGTCCATTACATTACTGCCATGACAACGCCTACCCCATAATAAGAGATGAATATCTGACTGGGTCAGCTTGCCCTTCAGTTTTAATTACAGGGTTTTCCACTGCTGCATCTGCTTGGTTAACAGGTACCACACAACAGAGTCCGGTGATAAACACACTGTGTTAATTTTTGTAGTTCTTCTATGAAAGCTGCTCTTTCACTGCTGTGAACTTGAAGTCATAAAATTTATGTTTGCACCATAATAAAACACTATTAAAGAAAACTCTCTACAAGCCATTTTTAGTGGTTTTACTGAGTTATACAAAAGGTAGTGATTTACTGGTACAGAGCTTGAATATTGCTGCCCTGTGGCGCTACTTTGCCTAATACTGATTATTTCACCAATGCAACTTTCTATTGCAATTCAGAGTCCAAAAGAGAAGCTTTAACATTTTACAGCACGTATAGAACTATATAAATCTCTTTCTTTTTGCCAATCATGGGTGAACACTGTGATGAATGTGTGTGTTTACTAGATATTCGGGGTCAGGAATCATCAGGCATCACTCTTGCTCCCACCATCTCCCCACCATCTTCTCTCTACATGTGGCAACAAACACGCTAACACACACAGAGAAAAACGCAGTGAAGCTGTGCTCTGCATGATCCTGGCGCACCAACTGCCGTCAGTGTGTCACAGCCTCTGTAGGGGAAGGCAGTAAGGGGGTCAGATTACTAAGCCTGAGGGCTCCATTTGATCATATGTAGCGCTCCGCTGCACTCAGAGAGAATACGCTCAGCTCCTGCAAATTCTACCTACAGCACATATGAAGATTGCTTTGTGTGTGTCGCACTTAATCTGCTGCTGTGAGTATTTCTCTCAACGGAGCGCTCGTACGCACATTTTCTGCCCCCCCTCGCTTTCATTTCTGCTTTGGCCAGAATTGCAGAGTGAACAACAATACCCCGGCGAAACAATTATAACGCAAGGCAAACATTAGGCGGAGAGCAGTGCGAAGCCTTAAGTGCTGCTAAATCACACATCTCGCAGTGGCTTTAATTTTAGATTAATTATTCCGCGACCGAGCAGAACAGGCGGTATAGCACAAATGAAGAGAATTCAGATATGTTGTGAGAATCAATCAGCACATTTACAAGCAATTATGATTCTCTGTTGTTTATAATACGCACGCTATGTTGCATTTTCAGGCCAGGAAGGCTTTTTTTTCTAATTTGAATGATTTAAATAATTTCTACAATGTGTGCAAATTATTTTTCATTGTCTTTAATGTTATTATTGTGCCTTAACAGTCACAAAGTTACTTCCATAGTAGTTTTTACAGATTTGCGACTGTATGCTGCAAGTGTGTTCAGATATGGGTTCAATTATGTACTTCATAGATCCAATTACTCTATAAATGCTTTATGTCTCGGTTCACTGCATGCAAAGTGTCTTTTGCACCATTTCCAAATAAGTAGGCCAGCAGTTTTTGGGTTAATGTGGTACTTTCTAACCCCGCCAGCTCTAGCGTTGCTGCTCTGAATTTTCTCTATTTCCAAACAGAGCTGCACTCATCATCTGTGCTCCGAATGCCTTGTCCTGAGGCAGTTCATCCTTTTATTTCCTGGCTCAAAGTCAAAGCAGAGGCGGAGGAGTCCTTTTGAATACCGTGACAGTATAAAAGATCAAATGCACATATTAACAAACAAACAAGCAAAGCTAAGTTAATATATTGGAAGAAAAGTATGATGGGAAACAATGAGCTTATTCTACAGAGATGCTTTATTTGACAGCTTGGATAAGCAAGAACAATTGCTGAACTGCTTTTTTTCCCCTTTTTTTTTTTTTTGGTCTTGTTTTTATTCCCAGTGTTTAATCTTTTCCCACACTGGAGTTAAGTAAAAATGTCTTTTTACTTCATATGCTCTCAAAATCTTCAGACAAAGCTCTTTCAATCTTAACCTTTCACCTCCCACAGCTGCTGCAGCTCGATGAGTTAACATCAGCTCCCACACGCAGCCAATTTCCCACTAATATTTCATATTTAACGCAGACATTTCCTCCAGGCTGTTGTTTGTGCCACTGTCAATATGTTATTGACACAAACAAGGTGACATTATGGGGCTCTCGTCTCTTGTCTGCACGACATGTCAGTCAGAAATTACTCACGGACCCGACTCGACGCAGATATAGATCACGCAGTGAGGAGGGGCGGAGGGAAATAGAGCATAGATCTCTTCTAGGAATGCTCAAATTGATTTGCTTGTCACCGAGCCAACCGCCGACTGATTGACAAGCGATACAATTAAGCTGAAGCAAGAAGGAACCGACGACCATCATTATATCAATCACCAGTCCTTCCCACGCCTCCCTTCGTTGATCATTTGTGCTCATCATCTAATTGGTTTTGTGCGCTCTCAGACTAATATCTACACCAGGACAAAGTCAGGACGTCAGGAAGAGGGGAAAACAGAGGGATGGAGAGAACAGGAGCGTTCAGGTTCAGAGCATTATAAGTAGGGATGCACGATATAATCGTCCCCCTATCGGTATCAGCCTATATTGGCCTTAAAACTGAGTATCGAAAATCGGCCACCCCACCATTATTTAACCGATATTTAACCGATATTGAACCTATCAGCCCACTGTTTCTAAAGTCTGGCGAAAAACAAAAACAGACTAAAACTTCTAAAGACTAGGGGTGGGAAGAAATATCGATACACTGAAATATCCCAATATTTTCAGATGCTGATATCAAATTGACATTTTAAATGTGGTATTGATCTATTTTACTAACGAAATCTTGCAATATTTCATCATTCTGTTACAAAATCTCACGAGAATTCACAAAATATTGTGAGATTATGTAACAGAATGATGAAATCTTGTGAGATTTTGTAAGTAAAATAGATCAATACCACATTTTTAAATATCGATTTGATATTGGCATATGAAAATATTGCGATATTTCAGCGTATCGATATTTTTTCCTACCTCTATTTTTCAAAGTGTCAGAAACTGATAACAAAACTGTTATTTGCAATGACTGCTTATTGTTTCAGCTTTAATATCAGTATCGATATCGGTTATCGGCCACATGAGTATTAAAATATCAGCATATCGGATATCGGCCAAAATTCCAATATTGTGCATCCCTAATTATTAGGAAAAGCATCACAGCCCAAACATAAAAGACACATTCACTTCTGTACGTGTAGGTACTTGTAGTTGTAATGGTATTACCTGCATACATTTTTATTTTACTTCAAAGTAAATGGAGAATTATGACAGCAAAAGACACCATTTTAAAAAAGCTTAATCGTGTTTATAATGACTTTGTTCTCTGCAATGAAACTGAACCTTTTTACTGATTTTTTTTTCTTTTTTTTCTTTTTTGCTGCTGTGTACTACCAGCCTAGCCACAGACTGTAGCCATTGTCAGTTTCTGACCAGAACAAATGTAAGTGGTGACCCACGCCGCTGTGAATTTGAGCCCCTCTTCATACAGACGTGGAGCTGTCTGTGACAGACACCTCCATCAAGTGCTGTGGCATCACTCATCCCACACAGAATGCCATCATCTCTGACCCTCTGAAAGCGATTGACCATGAGCCAGTGGTCATCATAACCGGAAAATGACTCAGGTGTCCTCGTACACGTACTTAGTCGCCCATATAGACAACCTTCATGGCTGGATATCAGCCACTAGCAGATTCACTTTCAGAGCCGATGTGCGCAGTGAGGAATGATCTCATCCAAGTTTGATCAAACAGACCCTCAAAGAAAGCATCATTTCACATGGAAATACATAATTGTTAGATAGCTTAGTCATGACAGTCTGAGCCCATACAGAGAGTGTAATTATGAAGCCATGAAAAAAATAAAAACCATTGAAGACATGAGCCTCCACCAGGAAAAACACTGAGTCTGCCAAAGTTGAAAATAAACCACTTGAAGCTATTGTTTGTTTCAGTCTCCATTAAGCTGCTGAACCTCACTGCTGACTATTACTGCTTAAAGAGCAAGGTGCAATGCTCTTTAGGCGTTTCCTGCACAGTCAAGTGTTTCTCCATGCTTCTTTGAGGTTTCTTTTATGTTTTATGCATGTTTGTGTATATTTTACGCTTCCATGTAGTCTTTATTTTATCTATATTTCAATGTGTCCTTATGTTTGATGTTTTATGTAAAGCAGTGGGCTATTTTACAGGGAACCCTGTGACTGGTGGGGATCATGCAGAAGCCAGTTCCATTAACCCCTCCCCCCAAAGACAGAAAGAACAAGATGTCTACTTTCACATGGGAAGATAAGCAGATTTATCATTATGATCAGTTTTTTGTTCCTGTTGCTCAAAAAAAAAAAAAAAAAAAAAAAAGAAGTGTTATACTTCCTGGTAGGTTCATTGGCGATAAACACACAGCAAGAAGTTCAGCACTATAAATATTTAGTTTTGATGAGTATCTCTGTCATAACTTAATAGAGAAATTAGGACCACATCTGTTTGTTTTATAAGATTTGCCAGTTATATAAAAGCTGGTTTTATTACATAGTAATTTATTGAAGTCAGTGCAACTGTTTAAGTGGGTTTGTCTGTTCCAGGTTTTTGTCTCGCCCTTTAATTCTCTTTGAAATATTTCAGTACAGCCATATTTTGGGGGATGTTACTATTAGTTTGGCTGTCAATAAAGTAACTAAAGAAACAACTGCACTCTAGGTAGCAAATAAAACTAAGGGAAAAAATGTATTTACGTTTGTATTTTTTCTGCCATCCAACTGATGTAGTATCACAGCCTCTCCATAAAACTAATAGTCCATTAGAAGGGATGCACCCTGGGGTCTCTGTACTACCCTCACAAAGGGGAGGAACCCCAACAACTTGAACTGAAGTGCTGTGCGCACAAAAAGAGGTGTAGACTTGATTCATTTACTGTGCTGTCATTTGTATAAATCAGACACACACACACAAATCTACCCAACCACGATGTGAATATACTGCTGATAAAAACTTGGACAGAAAGCACATCCCACTACTTTTATTTATTGTGTGGTGACATCCCAGTTCTAAGGGAATGGAACACAACATGAAACACTGGGACATCTGGGACTATTTTTGCTCATGTTCTCCTTGTATAAAAGACACTCAAGTCATTTAAGTAATGCATGTGTGCAAATCTTCAACAGATAAGAGGCCTACATGGGATGCTGCATTGATAGAATACACACTTTAAAATCTTTGCATGCACAAAGGCAGACATCATGATAATACTCTAATTCATACTTTTTTCTGTCATGACACAAGTGGGTGCAGAAGATGATGAGGAGAATATTAGAGCTGAGTCATCAGTTCAGGTTGCTATGCAGCTGATATGAACTTAAGTAACACCGGGTTGGGCATCAGTTGGGATTTTCACTTCCATTCCTTTAAGTCGTTCCAATCCTGCAAAGCTTGTCTTAACAAATATTCCAAAACAAATCTCCATGTCTGGAAGGATGGACCGAGTCGATATGATTCACCTCTGTTGCATCATAGTGGGCAGGCCCCACAGGCTATTTTGTGGCATCTCAGTGGCAGTTTGATTGTGCAAGTGTACCTATGCAAAAAGAAGCACTATCTGATCATTTTCTTTCACTGAGCAAAAAAAGAAAGGAAAGTATACTCGAAGGATCAATACTGAATGTCTGCGAAGTAAAGATGATAGGGAATACTTAGAATGAGAAAAAAAAAGAGATGCTGATAACCAAATGCAGCTTTCCACGAATGTGGATGGTCGGAGGGTCGATCGTTACGGAGACGCGGCGGGCAGGCATGCACGGCGTGTCCTGATTGCCCAGCGCACATTTGCATTAGAGCTGAGTGGAGCTGAACATAGGAGCACAGGCAGGGAAGTCTTTGATCTCCCAGCCTCTGTCTCTTTGATGCACCATGTGGAAACGCACCAGCAGATTTGGGGAGCGAGATGATGTCGGGTGTTAAGTGGATGTAGAGTTTGTGTGAGTGCGGGCATGTGTGGGCCATGTAAGGATAAAAGATATGTAGCAGAACAAATCTGTCAAAACTTATACTGTAGTCAAAATGAGCTCACATACACACATGTGAGCAATGGCTGTCCTGTTTTGTTAAAGTCAAGTATAATCTAGCTCTGAACATTTTTTTCAAGATTATCAAGCATTACCGCAGCTCTGACAACTACGACTGTCAGACATCAGATTTACATCCAACACAAATGCTTCATGCTTTTCTCGGAAAATGTCATTTCTCATCTCCGCCCTGGTTCAGCATCTGAGGCTGTGATAATCTGTGGACTCAGACACTGAATGTGCATTTACAACACTCAATCGTCTCCTCGCCCATCTCCCCTCCTTAACCCATGTCTTTCCAGGTCCTTCCCCATCACCTTTCCCTACTCCTCTGCCATTTCTTCCCTCCACGGACCTCATTCTCATCTCAGCTCTTCCCGGTCTGTCAGGATGATTTCAGGCTTGTTGCGTTGGGCCTGACTTAGTGTGGTACGATTGAAACAGTAATTACAAAGTCTCTGAATAGCTTCTCTGCCCTGCCTCCTACCTATCATCCACAGGCTTAACCCCCCCTTTCCGTGCTGACATCCAGAGGATAGAAAACAGCCTGTGTAAAGAATCATTAACCCACAATTAAATTACAATCACCATAACAAAGGATGGGTGACATTTAAATCCACCAATCGAGGTGGGATTAGGAGCAAAGAGCACTTCTCTGGGGGTGTGTTATCGTCTAAATATGACAGCATGGACAAAGGAAATGTGAATTAATCAAATACTTCACAGGATCAAGCAGTGGAATATGTTTACTGCTGGATAGACTTATATCCTCAAGCCAAGGCTGCATTACTGACAATCTTTGCTTATAAAGCAAATAAACTTGTTGACCTTTGCAACTCTTTACCTTTCAGTGCATGACATCAATGATATGTGCATTATAGTTGATTTAATCTTGGAAGCTTTGTAGTTGAATCCTGAAGCTTCCAACAATCATTTCTGGCGGCGCTGTAGCTGGTTGCTAAGAAAAGCTAATGACAGAATAGACTACCTGGGCAAAAGAAAAGTTACTACCCTGATTTTACCAGTCAACCAGGTTAGAGACTAACTGAAAAGCAACTGCAATATTCATTTCAGATGGTTATTCAACCATCAAACAAACAAGACGATGCAGCTGATGGAAGTGGAAAAGATGTTACTCTATTTTATTCATTCATTTATTCATTCATTATTTTCTGTACTGCATGTCCAATTCAGGGTTGAGGGGGTTGCTGGAGCCCATCCCAGCAATTATCAGGCAAGAGGCAGGGTACACCCTGGACAGGTCGCCAGTCTGTCACAGGGCCAACATAGCGAGACAAACAACCCCTCACGCTCACATTCACTCCGAAGGGCAATTTAGAGTGACCACACTCTGTATCAGAGGCGTCAAATTAATGGTCCACAACAACACTGAACAGCAATAGGAGATGACTGGATTAAGAACTGTTTATCAAGGAGGCAGAAACTTAAATTATAATAATCAATAATTATCTTGATTTTATTGAGCCCAATTGGAAAATTCAGCTCTGCATTTCACCCATCTCTAGATGAACTAGAGAGCAGTGGGCTGCCATGATGCATGGGCACAGTTGGTGGGGGTTAAGGACCTTGCTCAAGGGTCTACAGCAGGGCTATTCAGTTCGGTCCTACGAGGACCTCAATCCAGCAGGTTTTCCATGTCTCCCTGTTCCAACACACCTGACTCAAATTAAATAGGTCCAACAGCCAATCAAGCTCGCCCAATGACCCATTAACTTGTGTTGGATCAGGGAGACATGGACAACCTGCTGGACTGCGGCCCTCGCTGGACTGAACTGAATAGCCCTGGTCTCGCTTCACCTTTGTGACCACCAGGCTGCCACTTTCCCCAAGTGGGAATCATAGATGACTTACAAGTCACTAGGGTGCACGAAATGAAAATCTTGCGAAACAAAAACAAAAAAGACACAGGCGACGAACACGAAAAAAGATTGACTGTGCACTTTGCACGTGGCTACTCACTAAAACGCAACAAAAGGAAAGAAATTTTTTTCCCGCATACAGGCACTGTTAAAAAAATAAAATTTTGTTTGCTCCTCGGAATCATATGCTTCAGTGGTTTACAAAAATATACAGGTTTAATGATGGCTGCTGAAAGAGGAAATTAATTTTAAAAACACAAAGATAGGTTGCGGCGGATGCGCGTTGTTGCATCAGTTTCGGCCGGTTGTTTGTGATTTTGCTTCGGCGACCGAAAATGCACTTTTGGGTCATGCGACTGGTGGCCGAATTTCGGTGCATCCTAAAGTTCACAACTGAAGTTTCCTTAAAATCCTGTGGTTGTGTCATATTTTGATGGCATAGTGACATTCATTAACCACATTCATGGAGTCATCCAAAGATGCCACCTAAAAACTTTGTGTTTTCGGCCCAGAGCAACGCAATATCTATTTTGGACGTCCACTAAAGCTGATTCAGCGAGGAAAAGAGAGATGTGCCAGAGCTAGAGATGAGACAAGAGTCAGCATCAGACTTTTACTGGCTGGAAAACTTAGAGTAGAGACAGGATAAAAGACACATGCTGAATTAGGCTTTGTAAGAGGTCACCAATAAAACTGCATGATATAAAAAAAAAACCTTGTGATATGCAATAACACTGTTGCGACTCGACAATGACGATATTTTGGGGGATGAATAAAACGCAGTGTCTTTCAGCTTCAGGTTTTATACATAGACACCAGGTAGTTGGATTCCTATTGAGACAACAGGAAACAAACAAATCAATTATTTCCATTACAACATTGATTTTATTAGGAAAGTCCATTTGATTGGCCATTGACCCCGTGTACATGAGTTTTAATTCAGAATAAAACTTAATTCCAAACTAAGTGGTTGGTTTATTCCTCTTTAATTCTGAATAATATAATTCCCCTCACATGTAATCGTTGATTCGGCTTTAACTTAATTCCTGTTGTTCTGAGCATGCTCCTTTCCTTGTCCTGTTGTAATAGCGCTTGTTGAAGCGCACTTGAAACAAGCGCTGGACTCGTGCAAGCCAGCAGAAAAGAAGAACCATGTTAGAAAAATATGAACACAAGACACTATGAAGGTAAATTTGTGATACAGGATATTGTACAGCCCTACTCACCAAAGCATAAAAATCTGCTGACATTTAGTGTTGCCTTCAAATCAAATCAAAGATCAGCACTAGACCTTGAGCCAGTGTTTCAAAATTTCAGCAAGAACTTTTTAACACAAGAGAATTCAAGGTATCGAGGATGAACAAGTGTTTCCACCTTGAATACACTTTAAAGCACTTTTAAGATAGACTGAGAGCAATAATCTCCATAATTTTGAATTATATTTTCTTTTGTCTGTTTTGTTTTGACCAGGACAGAGGAGACAATGAGAATCCCAACTACCACAACCCTTGATAATTTTTAAAGAAAACAATGACAAACCTTGTGACTTTTAAGGCAAACATTCCACATGCCCAAGAACACCACTCTGTGCCTCTTCTGTCCTTCATCAAACTGGTGTGTAAAAATATTTCATAAGACAGCACATTAATATCTTATATTCAGCCGCAAAATTGATCATTCAAACAATTTCTGCTCTTTAACAGCTGCATGTTCAGAAGTAAATGAACAGAGGTAAAATAGGAAGGATATCAGTTTTGCAGATAGTGACTGACATTCCTTGAAATAAGGCGCTGCGGTGATTTTAGCTCATCTTTAAAAAGACACAAATATCTGTGGCAAATTTACAGCAACTCATCTCATATCTAACAGTTAATGTGCCATCACAGGGAAAGTCATGTATTCATCAAAATAATCCAGGGTTCCAACATGATTTTACAATTGAAATGTAAGACTTTTTAAGACCTTTTTAAGACTATTTAGAACAGAATTTAATACCCACACTGGCCAAAACACAGTTCCCTCAGCAATACCAAGACCATGTAAAAAAGATAGATTGAACAACGACACACACATAATTTCAATATAATTTCACTATGAGAGTCAGTTTGTAACAGGAGCAAATAAGTTAACTACTATCACTTTGTAGCTGTAGATGTGTGTGTGTCTGACATTTTTTACTCTTTTTGATTGGCTAAAACAACAGCTTTGTCGAGATTTATTGGTTGGGAAAAACACATGGATCTGTTTGTTTTTTCTTTCCCACTGTCCTTTTTCCAAGGGAAGGGAAATATGTTGAAGTGTTACATAATCCTACTAATCGTGCATAAAATTTAAGACCAAAATGGTCAAATTTAAGGACTTTTAAGGTAATAAATGCAGTTTTGTAAATGTAAGACTTTTAATGACTTTTTAAGACCACGTGGGAACCCTATAATCAGGATTTCTCCTCGGCTTGAATTTTCCAATTCAATTATTATAAGTTGAGAGATTTCAGTGAATAAAAGAACATTTTGACATGCAGCTGACTCCATATAAAAGTCTACAGATCACTTCAGTCATTAGAATTTAACCTCGGGGTACAATAGATATCTGTATCCTCAACATCCTCTTACTTGTCTCCTTTTTCTTACCCTGCGCCAAAAAAGATTGCAAACCAACATTTCTATTCCTAAAGCCATGCTGTAAGCTCAGCTTAAACTTTAAAATAAATACAGCGCAGACAAACAGCTAGCATTAAATCAATTTGATAAACAAATACCAACAACAACTCAAGTCAGCTTCAGGGTAAGTGTCGTAGCCAAAAGAGATGGTGTGCCATGTTCAAATCAGAAATCTGCTCGGATAAATCAGCAACAAAATGATGGAGGTGATGGGCGACGCCTGAAGGTGGAGGACCTCCAATGCAGCTGCTAAAGAATGTGGCGTGTCACCTGAAAGCCCTATGAGGTGAAATGCCTATTCAACATTTGGCTCTGACACAGCTGAATGATGCCGGCCTTCAATCCAACATCAAGGTTGTGCTGAAATGAAAGCAATTTGATATCGCCATAGAGGCGAATGAGGAAATGAGATTGATGTTGTGAGGAGAATAAGTAGGTGGTGGGATGCAAAAAAGGAAGCCGGTCAAGATAGAAAGCCGGTGTTTTATGCTGAGACGGCACTCAACGATGGCTTTTTCTTAAAGAGAAAGGAGTCGACGTGGAGCTTACTGCACGGTGAAGCAGGAGGAAATGTGTTTTTAATTACAAGAAAAGAAGAGATAGCGAGAACTATTTTTCCACAGACAACGCACAAAATGCAGTTGTGTTAAAAAAGAAAATCAACTTACTTCATGGGTTTGAACAGCGCCTGACCATAGTTCTGGAAAGTCATGATGAGCTTCAGCTGAGTGCCTCCAGACTTCATTGCTGTTGGGATTGAACAGAGACCACAATAATTACCTTTATATAAGCTGACAGAGGCTATTAATATAGTATATGATACACAAAAACAGCAAAAGGGTTTAGCTTAACTAGGGGTGCAACAATAATCCATGTATGCATATCAAACTGAACCGTACGGGTGTGTACCAAACCGTGACCACCATGTATCGAATATTGAACAACACAGAATTTAAAAAAAAAAAAAAATTAGTGTTTAGTTTTTTATTAAGTTTTCATTATGAAGAGGACAATTCAATTTGCACATTTTTGTACAGTTACTATATCTCTGTCATTCTAACTGTGCATAAATTTGATGCAGTTTCTATTAAAGTTCTGAATAAAAAAAAAAAAAAAAAAAAAAAAAAAAAAAAAAAAAAAAAGGAAAAAGGAACAGGAAAAAAAAAAAAAAAAAAAAAAAAAAAAAAAAAAAAAAAAAAAACAGTGATAATAATACATAATACATAATACATACATAATATACATAATACACTTACATATAACCCATTGAAAGGGGAAAAAGACGTAACATTGTCAGTCAGCCTATTCTCAGCCACTGAAGTGCACATCATACATCTATGGAGCATGCATGGGCTGTATATGAAACTTGGGCCGGAACCATCAGTTTTATTGCAATAAAAAAGTCATGGCAGGCCTCCATCATTTTGTAAAGGTAGCTTTTTGGAGCCTTATTAAGTATGTGATCTGTTCCATCTGGTAAAAGCCCCACATTTTTTTGAATCCATACATTATATGTGGGAGGGTCTGGTTTTAACCATCTAATTGTTATGCATTTTAAAGCTGCTGTGGCATTATATTCAGAAGGTAATTCTCTGCTTTTCTGTCAATGCCGTTGGGGGCTGCTCCCAATAATGCTACTGTTGGGGATTGTGGAATATCTTGCTTAAAGATAACTTTGAGGGCATCAAATACCTCTTTCTAAAACAATTTAAGCTTAGGGCAAAGCCATATACAGTATGAGTGACAACACATTTTTTATTTATTTCTTCAACTTGTCCTGTGACGATGAGCTGTGTTGAAAAATCATTAAATCTGCACTTGACTACATTCAGATCTGCCGTTTGGAACTACTTTGGGCCTCATGTGGTAGAATCCGGAGTTTTCCCCCTGAAAATAAACACTAGACTTGTGTGACTGAAATCCGGCTCAGTCTGCACTTTCCTCTACTTTCCGCTCAGTCCTCTACTTTCATATAGCAGTGAGTTTTATTTGCAACTCCCCTCCCCTGACTGTATTTTGCTTTTTTCCTTTGTGTTGGTGTGTTTGGGACATTTCTGGGTGGAGATTTCCATATTGTCTCCAGCCAATGCGAGAGCTAAGGGCGTAGCACTCTGTAGGGATAAACTCATCAACTGGAGCAGACTTTTTTTAAAAAATTAAAACATCGACTGGAGCCAACACCAGATTCACTCGAATTCTCGATAAAAAAATGTAAGATGCAGCAAAGAAAAGGAAGTACTCTGCGGTGAAAAGAGCATTAGATAGTGCACGCTCGAAAACCAGAGTTAATATTGGTTTGGATTTCACCTACTTCCGAGCTTTGAAGGAAAGGCTTGAGCTGAAGAGCTATGCAGCCATACTATAGCCTGAGGGGAGGGGCTCTCAGTTTGAATAGTGTTTACAAACAGTGGAACATTCTGGATTCTACCTTTAAGTATAACCTTGATGGTAGGCCATTGTGGAAAAAGGCACAACAGTTAAAAAAAAAAAAAGGTATTATTTTTGGGGGGTTATCAAAAAAACAACAAACCATGACACTAAAGTTTCTACGGAAGAGGATTAGTGCCACTGAAGAAAAAAATTGTGAGAAAAAAAGTCAGAATTTTGAGTTTAATCTCAGAATTCTGACTTTTTTCCAGAACATCAACAAAAAAAAAAAAAAAGAAAAAGTCTGGAGGGTTCATAACACAAACGTTCTGTGGTGTATTTTGGCCGACAGCAAAAGCTAACAGCAGTTTCTAAAAACAATTTTTAACTCACTTGAAACCAGTATCGAAACTAGAATTAAACTGACATTAATTAGCAGACGATCAATCTTTTAGGCAAAAAAGTAAAAACACTACGTCTGTAAACTGCAGGTTGACTTCATAGCTGACTTGATTTGAGTCCACAATGCCACATTTCTGTCTTGGCTTGTGGTTTTACCAGTTTGGGCAGATCTTGAAGCATTTTCCAAACCAATGTAAAGGATTATAGTCCTGACATGTTTGTGTAAATGTGTGCGTCATCTGTGTCCCTCTGAAAAAACATGTACTTGTTTTGCATTTTTCTAAGCAAGTGAAAGCATGTTGATATTGAATAGAAGGGGCCCCAGAATGTAACCCTGTGGAACTCCATGTGCCATGTTTGTCTGCTTATATAAGTGATTACCTATAGACATAGTAGCTTCTGCCGTACTATAGGATTGAAATTAATACTGTGGCATAAAATCCCACTCAGTTTTCCAGTGTAATGATGAATCTGTATTGGTCATGTATGACATGCAGCAGGATGGAGAGAGAGGGATGATTTCTACTCGGTATTTGTGTGGAAGCTTTTATTGGAGTTAATAGTAATTATGAATTATAATCAGATCAGGAAATGTCATTACTTCTCTTCCTCTTCTCTGCAATGCTCAGAACATGCAGCAAGCAGAGTCAAGCAGACCGGACATAGCTTAGAATGGAGCAATGCAGAGTGCAGAAGAAACGACCCACATGCAAAAAGGAGAGGAGGAAGAGAGCTGCAAAGCAGCAACAGATGTTCTCACACTGAGGTTTAATAAACCATTTCAAACAGATGAGCCTTTAATTTGACATTAGCACACAGATAATAAGATTCCAGTAAATCCTAATGTTCGATAAACCTCGTTCCCACTGGCCAGCTCTGACAAGCCAGCCCCACCCTGGACATCTATAGGACTGATTTTTAGATTTACAAATTGGGAACAACATCTGTTGCTTGAAGCTGCGATTTTGAAACAGTCAAAAAGTGGTAATATTGTTTATTGTTTGCCATGAAATAACACCACGCAGACAATCTATAAACTTTATTTTCACCAGGGCAAGACTAACTAAGAATGATTTATTTAATAATTATATTTTCATCATTTTTTAATCATGATTTTTTTTTAAAAGGAAATTAAATAGGCATTTTTTAATTCTGTTTCCGACCTTTCTAGCCCAAGTTTGCAGAAACCACATTTGATTGCACCTTCCCTGTTTTCACATTGTTAGCACCACCACCCCCCTTTCTGGGGGTCAAAGTTAGCCTTTTATAATAACTACACCACAAACTATCAAACAACAACTTAATGCTGTGATGTCTGGCAGGATTTTTTATTATCATTAAATTTGTCCAACTGAGCAGAAGAAAGAAAATGAGTAAATATTGCAAATTTTCACTTATGTCATAACCTACCTGGTATAAAGGGGGGTTAACATCGAAACATTGTCTATTGCTATTAATTTATGGAAAAATAATTGTAATGGCATACATATACTCATAATGCAATTTTTCTGCATTAACAGCATTTTGAATATGACCGAGTTATTCACAATATTGAGCTTATTTAATCAAATGTTGTTTTCAGGTATAGTTTTTTTTTTCTTTTTCATTAACACATGCTAGCAGACACGCATGCTATTTCTCCATCAATTATGTTTTTTGTTTTTTTTTACTGGAAACTGCATATTCTGTCTTCGTTACTCATCTTTTATCTGCTAATTTGATTTCAATTTGACTTAAATTTCACGACACAGCCAAACACCAGTTCCTTCACTGTATTCAAGGTATGCACTGTTGCATGAGTCAGTTTGCACATGCACACCATTGTGTGTGTGTGTGTGTGTGTGTTTGCTTGATCTCTGAAAAGTCTGCGATCTGATGCCACGGTGTATGTTTGATGAGAAATGATAGCGAGGGTTCAGTGAAGGACAGCCATCACTCGTCTAACACGCTCTGTTCCTCTGCTGTTTACTCTCTCCCTCTGTTCTCTGGAGGGTCTCTCTCTTTCTCTCCGTCTGTCTCTTTGTGTTTTTATTCATCCTCCAATCCTCCATGTTTTCTCCCTTTTTGAACATGATAATGTAGTCTAAAGGCACTCCTGGGACGCTGCTCGGTGCAGGGCTAAAATGCTGAATTTCACAGAAAGAGCGCCCGTTATTTCTACACTGATCGATTGGTTGCTGTGTTTTGGTGGCATTTTGACATGGAACGGCCTCTCAATCAATGTTTTCATTTATTTTTACATATTGGACTAACAAAAAGAAGCAAACCATGTACAGATAAAAAAAATAAACAAGATTGAACAAAAAAAAATCAATATCTGGCCTCGCAGGCGGCTGGGCAAAGTTGTGCATGTTCATGTGGAGGTTAGATGTATTTTAAATAAAAGCAACTCTTACTGTATGCAGTAGGAACTCATGCATGCAGAAGCCATGAAAAGAATGTGTTGTCTTAACTTGCTGTACATACAGTGAGCCACCAGTACTTTTAAATCCTGTAGATCACCTCAGACCTCCGCTGTGTCCATGCACTCGCACTGTTCCAGTCAGCTGCTTCTGCATGCTGCCTGCTTTCATGAAGGTTTCTGAGCAGAGGTTATAGTCTATAATATGTCCAAGCATTCCTGTCCTCAAGCTTAGATAATAGACAACTGCTGTTGGCTTCTATTGGTCTTCTGCCCCGGGCCTGTGTTAAGACTCTGTAATTACTGAGCCACCATGTATTTAGCTGGCAAGAGATGCTGAGAACTGCTTACTCCTATCCACCCAGGCTGACAGGCAGAAAGCAAGAGGGAGAAAATCTAACTTCTTGACCAAACAGACAGAAAAGAAAGAAACATATTCCTCCCATCTAACCGAGCAAGGCAGCAAGCTTATAAACAGCTAATCCTACTCCTTGATAAGCATTTAATCTCCGCTATAGGCCAGTTACATTTTTTGTCGTAGGAGGAAAAACCTGAAATCTGAAATACTTTTATACAGCAAGCCAAAGATGGACGACCTTGAGTCGACAGGCACTCTTGGAATGTGTGAGCTGGACATAGGCAATAGGGAATTCAATCCCCTCCAAAAAAAAAAAAAAAGAAGAGTAGAAGCAAAGATTGAATATAACTGCCGTAGCTTGCATCAACCATCAGCCTGGTGACTATCTTTTATCGTTCTTAGAAAGCCAGATTTGCAGGTCTTGTCAATCAGATACAGAGCTACGGCGTTTGATTTGATTCAAACTGCAATGAGGCAGCGTGATTTGCATCAGGACCAGGTGTTCCCTCTGGCTTAATGCCTCCTTCTGTGGCACTTTTGAAATACATGTCAGAGAGCTGGAATGTTTTATTTTTCAGCCAGCCTTGTAAAGGCGGGCGCGTGCAGGCTGATCAGATTGGGTTGTATGGCGGCCTGCAGCTTGCTCACATCCTCACGCATACTTGTGTGTTTGTTTATGGGGGTGTTTCAGCATCAACTTGTTTGCACATTTTACAGCTCTTTCTCTCCTCTCACTGTTAACCAACAGAATGAATGTTGGAGGACACATTCCCTTTGGGCTTACGGCGCTCAGTGTTGCCAGACTGGGCTTTTGTATCTGAGTGTTTGGGTAAAATTTGTATTTTGATGACCTTATTTGTAGTTTCAGCTGCTGAAATCTTTTTAGACGGAACCAAACCAGCTGTTAATCTTGCGGTGTGTGAACCCAACATGCAGCTACTGAAAACAAATGTCATTTCAGCTTTTTTTTTTCTTTATTTTTAAAGGGTTGCCAATAGTTATAGCTATAAAGGCTTCCTGGGAGCTTACATTCATTATTTATCACTGTGACAAAGCTTTATTGTTATTGTTTTTTTTCTAATGACACATGCTACATGTGCATATCTTTAAATAGCCTATAGCCCTCCTCCTGGTTGCCATACCACCCTGCTCCCCTGTTGATTTCTATGACTCACCGACGCTGGTGATCCTCTGGGTCAGCAGGTCCTTCAGGAGAGCATCGATGACTGGGTTGTGTCTGGAGTACAGCTCATATCGATTAATCCCAATGTGAAAGCGGAGCCAGTTGGGGTAGGAATCAGCCGTCAGCTCCCCTGTGGGGCTGAACTCATCCACGTTGCCCTCCCCATTCCTGGATGAGAGCAGGAAGAGGAAGAAAAGAAAAAGAAAGGAGAATTTAACAACACATGACAAAGATTACAGTTGACATTAAATGTAATAAACTACTGTAAAAGTCTTCTGCTGCACTGAGCTTGTCTTTTGCCTCAGGTTTGCTTTCAAAGGAGCAAAACACTTTACCATGCCTGATCCTCTGCTGCTTTAGGGTCAAATCTGATGTCTGTGTTGACGTTGAAGAGGGTGTCCTCGTCTGTCAGAGGTGGCAGGGATCTTTTATATAAGGGATGGTCAAAGAGAGCCGCCAGCCTTGAACCCCTCACCGGCATGTGCTTAGTCACAGCAGCGTCCTGTATAAACTGTCTCTTCCTGTCAGCGCGTTGATGCTCAAGCCTGCCGAGAGCCTGCGCTTTGTCGCCTGGAACCGGGATCCTTTCCAAGGAGTGGGAGGAAACATTTGAGCTGGGCTCGTTGCTGAAGTCCTGGAGGATCCGCAGAGTGTGCTTGTTAGGCCAGCCCTGCTTCCCCCAGCTCTGAGGCTGCTCGCTCGGTGTGTGGGAGCAGGAGCAGCCGCTGTTGCCGTGTCTCTCCAGCTTAGGCAGCAAGTCTATCATTATGTGCATGGAGCATGCAATGAGGAACACCATGAGGATCAGAACCCGGAATTTGCGCAGGAGGATCATCTTCATGGTCTCCCTTTTGAGCAGATGTGAGTATTTACTGCAAATGATCAGCACGCAGATGAAGAGGCTGACTACATCGCTGATGATGTTGATTAGACTGGACGCCAATCTAATGAAATATACATTAAACAAGTAGGACCCATCTTCACTTGCCGTCTTGAGTAAAGGATTCAGCGTTCAACCGTTGTGTTTTCAACATCAGAGTCCTGCGTGACTCGCGAGCTGTTTTCAAGCGAGATTTCAGAGGCGCAAAATCATCCGCAAGAGTCCAGGTAGAACAGGTCGAGTCGGTTCAGACCAACGGGCGATTTGCGCAAGCCTCATCCTCTTCTCATTGGCCCTTTTACCCTTCCTGGCGGCCGCCAAATGTTTCTGAAAGAGCGCAGATTATAAACTGACAAGTGAGCTGGATCCAGAGGCAGATGTGGTAAAATGCGACCCCTCGACTGTGCGTTCCCAGGAGATCTGACTGCGCGCATCGGTCTCACCGTCCAACCTCGATCCTGTGCGAGGAAGAGCAGCCCGAGTCAGCCGGGACGTCGGCTCGAGAAAAATACACGAGAAGTGCAGCGTGTCACATTTCAGAGTGTTTTTAAAGGGAAAATCCCAGAGAAGTGTTTGTTCTCGTTCACAGCAGCGATTCAGGACGAGTTATTCTGTCACATCGAGTCCGGATAAATCTCCAACGGGAGTAATTTGCACAGGTAACAGGGACAGCCAACCTCTAGGAGTACAGCTGGAGAAGAGAATGAGCCCCTTGTAGCATGTGGGAATCTAGGTGGGTGTGTTAAATATGATGATGAAGTCAAGACTAGATCCTGCCTTTGCGCAGCGTCACCGTGTGCAGATTGGCTGAGGAAAGCGAGAGAGAGGGATAGAGACACTGTGACCATGTGAAGCGCATAACTGCTTGTCTGTGTTCCACTTGGAATAAATCATTCTTGCACATCCCGGCGGCGCAAGAAGAGGGCGTCTTTCTACTGGCCAATATCCAGTCTGGCTCACACGCAGCAGCTAAGCGGGTTTTCTACCCCCCTGAAATCCATCTGCTGGAATCCCTCTGAAATGTCTCCTCCGAGTTGGCAGTCAATCCATCGATGATACATTAGACAGGCCTATTAGACCGCTCATCAGTCTGAGGATCCAGTTCCATCCTGCGCTGCTGCCACTCAGCAGCAATTGCATCTTCAATAATGTTCAAAGGCTGCATGAAATGAAAACCACAAAGCACCTTTCAGCGCTGCCTTCTGAAAGCAGACGTGACTTCAGCAGTATGGAGAAATAATCTGACTTTAGAGTTTCAGTACTGCACATTCACAACATAAACTGCAAAGCGAGCCAAATATAAAACTCAACTATCCACGTGTGAATATTGGCTTCATCCTGGAAGTGGAGAAGCATATGTCTTAAAAAAAATTGTATAAAGTCAAGAGGACCGTTGAAATCTCTCTCAACATTTAATAACATAATTTTTTGAAAAAGCATCTGGCCCTTCAGTTTTAATGCAACCTCAGATGAAAAGCACATTCAATATTAATCTGTGCCATTATTTATATAGCAGAGTGAAGCTGAGGTGATGATATAGTGTGAGAAACTAAGTAGGCTGCATCTTAACTGAAAAATGGTCAAGTACTGCTGATCAAATCAAATGTGAGTGTAAAGATAGAGGTTTTGGCAGTTTGTTGATCTGGAACATTCAGGTGTGTTAATCTAATACCAAGGAGGAAAGACATCAGCATTGATCTTAGGGAGGCAGCTGTTGCAGCTCATTAACCTGAGATGGGTTATGAAAGTATTTCCAAATAATCTGGAGTTCATCAATTTACAGCAGGAGTGTCAAACCTATTTTAGTTCAGAGGCCCGACCCGTAAAATAACGCACAATAACCTATAAACAATTAAAAATTACCCAATTTTCCCCTTTTAGAGTAAAAAAAAAAGAGTACAGATCACTGTGGATCTATAAAATTCACAAAATATTTAAGTCCCATGTGTCTAGAACTAAAAAAAAAAAATACAATATATCAAAAATTGATAACTTTGAAAAAGATAGAAGTTATTTTAAATGTACATACATACATTTCCACATGTATAGTGATCCTAAACACCTGAGCTGACTCACATCATCACACACTAAAAACTCTTGGGTCAAACTGCTGGGTTTGTAAGGGACCAGCTAATTTCTGGGTTATTTCAACCCAGACATTTGGGTTGTTGGTTTGTTGACCCAACTTCTGGTTTAAAGTAACCCAACATTGTAGTCAGTTTAACCCAACTTCTGGATCAAATATTCAACCCAAAAATTTGGTAAAAAAAAAAAAAAAAAACAACAACAACAACAAAAAAACCCACCAGGGTCGAAGTAACCCAGACATTAGTTGGTTCCTTTTTAACCCTGCAGTGGGTCAAATATGACCCATAATGGGTTATTTTTGATACAAGCTAAAGTCTGATCAAGTCAGAGAGATAAAAATCTATTCCCCTGCCTTGAATTTGTTTTACAATTAAACTTTTTTTAAATGCAACATCATTGTGACAACTTAGAAATTAAAGATACTTTAATGTAGGCCCAAAATAGCTTTTGCATATTTTTGGGGAGGTGTTCTTTATTAGCCCACATAGAGGTTTGTTTGGGGTTTTTTTTTTTTTTTTTTTACCACTCTGGCTCTTATGATTCTTGTTTCATTACTGTTTTTGTTTTTGTTATTCTTTTTTACGGCATAAGTAAAAGAATCAATGAAGAAATAACATGAAGAAAAAAATAGAAAAAATGATAACAGTGCTACTCAGACTAAGGCCTCAGTAATTAAATATTAAAGTTCATGTCAGTACAATTAGGAGAAAAACTGAACAAGTGCAGGCAAGCAGCACGACTTAGGCTTGAAAACAAGCCCAAATCATCAGCTCTCCACCATCGTGCATGACAGTTTGAGAGATTTGTTCTAATATGTTGTGTTTGCTTTTCACAAAACATGATGCCGTGCCTCGTGGCCAAACATCTCCACTTTGGTAATACAAACTGTCAAGCATGGTGGTGGAGGGCTGATGATTGGGGCTTGTTTAGCAGCTGCAGCGTTTCTCCATAACTATGTCAGACTGATTAGACATAGAGAAAATAATCCCTCGAAGTTACCCCTGCTGAAGTTGGCTCTGCAAACCACTGAATCATTGATTATGCTAGCTTCTCCCAAACTGCTTCTGCTATAGATTTTGTTGGATAAATAAACACTCTGTAAAATGTCATGTGTTGTTGTTTACCTGAGGTTATATTTACCTCAGCTTAAGACCCAGTAATAACTTGATTTTTTTTAAATTATGCCCTGATACGTAAAGCTTCACTCTCTTTTTCACGTTGTTCTGTATGCGCTTTGTATGTCTATGAGGAACTGATAAAGCTGTCTGTGATTACCTCCCCAGATTAGTTTGTAATTAAAAAGAGAAGAGGGGAGGAGGGAGATGGCAGTTGCTGTTGTACTAACCAAGATTTATAAGAAAGAAAGAGAAGCTGGTTTCAGATGGCTTCTGTGCAGGGATTTACCCAGTGGAACAAAACATTAGCCGCAAATGCATTAATGAAGCTCCATGTAGGCTAAATTAAAACATCAGCATAGTGGTCTTTGAAAATCTGGGGCTGTAAATTATGTGTGTCAACTGTGCAGGTAAGAAGGGAGGCAAGTAATGGATTTATCAAAGAAGAATTAAAGAAAACATAAAAGGAAAGAGGTTTACAGTGTTTCCACTGGGGGAAGGATTCCCCTAAAGGAGTGTGTAATGGAGGGTTTTCAAACATCACATTCTGAACATTGACATTTCGGGGCTCTTTAACAGTGACTAATTCCCAACAAAGCAAAAGGTCCATCGCATCGCCACCTCTGGTGTTTGATATCTGCGATAGCGTGAGGGTGGAAGACAAAGTGATGCTTGTTGGCCTTCCAGATTTCATGCCAGCTACTGTAGCCTGTGGCCTACTAGCCTGAGGTGAAACAAGCTGAGATGAATGTGTATTGATGTCAGTCAGACATGGATCACAGCAGTCGATGGGTCAGTGCTTCCCCACAAGGCCTGTCTTGTGCAATTGTAGCTGAGCCTTTCAAGAGGAGCGCTTGATTCTCACTGTTTGGCTGTTGCACTGATATGTCAATATATCGTTTTACTTCTTTTGCATGCTGTCAAACGACATTAGCGGATCAGCTGTGCTAATAGAAGTGGACTGTTCGGAGGTGACAATTTGCAACACTGTTGATTTTGCCTTATTACAGGGCTGAAGTGAAAGCTACTGCCATAAAAATCTGAAGACAAAAGAGCCCCGCTCTGGGATTTCCAGTGTCAAATTTCAGCCTTTGTCCTAAACGCTCACGCTTTCCAAGCTTTTGCAAGAGGCAGAAGACTGATTGAGCAACAGTATCAGGAGCACCTGGACTTTGCACAGGCAAGATCAGGAGGAGCAAGAGGGCAGCGGATCCTAACAGATAGCTGAGTTAAGCTCAGGTCATACATACACAAGATTTATGTCCTCCCCTTTCACGGGGAGATAGGGCCGATGATAGCGAGCACAATCCAAGCTCCTATCTGCGCCGTGACAGTGAAGGGTGGGGTCGGCTACTGTACAAAGTCTCCCCGAGAGATTAGGGTGAGAGGTGATTTGAGCTGAAATTACATTTTGATTCTGTTGATAGCGTGACGTCACCGTTTTTTTAACAGTGAAATACTGTAGGTGTTTTGTACACTCACTGGTCACTTTATTAGATACACCTGTTCAATTGCTTCATCAAAATCAAATCAAATTTTGTGTAACCTTTTATAATAACCTAAAGGGTACCTTAAAGTGCTTTACAATAAAGGCATACAAAGTATGTAACACTATTGGAAAATACTTCAGAGCCTTTCAAAAGTGCACAAATGGGACAAAATAAGAATTATAAAATAGAATGCAGCTAAAAACAAGACTGCTCTAGTTGGAATTAAATGGCTATCTAAAGAAGTGGAAAGAACATCAGCTTTGATTTGTTACAAAAAAAATGTTTTAAAAACTTTTTAATGCAAATGCAGAATCAGCCAATCAGAGCATTTATACATGTAGACATGATGAAGATGACTTACTGAAGTTCAAACTAACCACTGGTTACACTCAAGATATGCAGAATAGCATCTCTCTGCTTACAGTAGTACAGTATCCAATTCGGGGTCGCAGGGTTGCTGGAGCCTATCCCAGCTATTATCAGGCGAGAGGCTGGGTACACCCTGGAGTTGCAGGGCCAACACAAAAAGACAAACAACCATTCACACTTAGGAACAAATTAGAGTGATCAATTAACCTAACATGCATGTCTTTGGACAGTGGGAAGAGGCTGAAGTACCCAGAGAGAACCCACACATACACGGGGAGAACATGCAAACTCCACACAGGAAGGCCGCTGTTGGAATTATTCCAGTCCTCTTCCCAGCCAGGACTTTAACTTGCAACCTTCTTGTGAGGTTGTAGTGCTGAATGTGGCAAGGTAAGCATCAGAGGGCCCAGGCAGGATTTGATCCCCAGACTCCCAGGTGAGAGTCATGCGCGCTGACCATTCAGCCAAAGGGACGTCCCTGCGGCTGAGTAGCCACAGGGACAGAGGCATAGTAACAGGACCCCACACTGTCACATAACTACTACGTCACCATTCAGCCCCTACGGTAGATATTTATTTATTTAATGTAACCTTTACAGGTAGCTCCATAGAAACACACAGTCTCATTTACAAGAGAGACCTGTTTTGGACAAACAAAACCTAAAAAAACAACAAAAACAGAATTTACTTGCTGACATTATCATACAGTTCTAACAGTTTATACAGATCAGACCAACAGAAGCCGCAGGACACACCAGGAGATATTCCTTTCAGATAAGATTATTAAACTGACTACAATTGACAGAGTCACCTAAACTAGACAAAAGAAGATTGTAAAAAATGTTGCCTGGTCTGATGGGTCTCTGTTTCAGCTGCAACATTCAGATGGTAGGTTCCAAATTTGATGTGCACAAAGTTTTCTTGGCATACTTGGGGCCCTTAGTACCTATTGAGCGTCCCTTAAGGGCACATTCACAAAACATAGACCAATAGTCTTGGTCCGATTGGGGACTCGGCTCGGCTGGGGGCGGGGGTGGTCTTCCAGACTGAGATCACGTTCACGTTGCACCACAGCCAAATGAGCCAAACCTTTTGAATGATGTTCCCAAACTCTCCAGAAGTGGCGGTGCATTCGGATTCACAGTAGGTGAGGACAAGACAACGAACAAGAAGGTTCTCACAACTTCCGTTTCCTCCACAGGCACACACGATGCACAGCATTATTTTTGTGCGTTCTGAGGAGGAGCTGGGATATGCTTTCATCAGACCAAATATCCTTTAAAGCTTTTACTTCCTTGTCACTCCACGTCTGACCATGAGCAATTTTCAAAAGCACTGCAGTCCCACATGTGTTTGTTGTTGTGGCGTTTACCAACAATGCCCAATGTTGTACCGACAATGCCATGCTACAGTAAACCAAATGCAGGAAGCAGCAGTTTGTAGTTCGCGTATCAGATGCAGTGAGTGCGGCGCTGTTCAGGGATGTTGTTTGTAGGCAGACCGAGTCCGCTTGTTTGTTCCGGATCAGAGTCCATTTGTGCATTCACAACTCCCCCAAAAGAAGCGGACTTTCTGGGCAAATGGACTCTGAATCGAATCAAAAAAGCTTTGTGAATGCGCCCTAAGTATTGTTTTGTTGGTGACCATGTCCATCCCTTTATGAGCACAATGTAACATCTTCTGATGGCTACTTCCAGCAGGATAATCCACCATGTCATGAAGCTCAGATCATCTGCAACTGCTTTCTTGAATATGTCGACTTCACTGTACTCCAATGGCCTCCACAGTCACCAGATTTTAATCCAATAAAATAATAAAATTAATCCATCTAGATTTATTTTGTGCTTTTCCGCTGGGCATTCAAAGCGCTTACATTGGATCCATTATTAATCCTCTCCTCATTCATACTGGTTGATGGTGAGCTGTAGCCACAGCCGCCCTGGGGCACACTGACAGGAACATGTCAACCAATTGGTCTCTCCAATCACCACCAAAACATTCATACACCAGTGATGCCAACACTGGAGGCAAGGAGGGTGAAGTGTTCTGCCCAAGGACACAATGACAGATGACTGGTGGAGTGGGATTTCAAACCGCCAACCTTCCAGTCTTTGGATGACTTGCTCTACCACCTGAGCCACTTCCGCCCCCGAGCCACTGCTGCAACAGAGCACCTTAGGGATGTGGTGGAACGAAAAACTCATTATGAATGTGCAGCCTGCAAATCTGCAGCAACTGTTTGATGCTATCATGTCAATACAGAGCAAAATCTCTGAGGAATGTTGCTGAATCTATGGGATGAAGAACTACGGCAGGGAAGGTGTACTTAATAAATCTGTTGGATTGCAACTCAACTTCCAGTTACAATTGAAAGCATATCAAACTAAGGCCACTGCACTATCAGACGTTGTGTGAGTTTCATTTTATTGTTCGAACAGTTTATAGCTAGTCAGCTGTGTTATCACATTAGTTTCAGCTGTTAGATGGTTACCATTTATTTTAGTGTAACCATGGCAGCGTTACACTGTAAAAGGCTTTAAATGAAGCATGTTAAAATGAAATGTGAAAGTCACCCTGAAGCTGCATGGAAATAAAATGCTGACAGTTGTTTACTGTGTTGAGGGCAGGATTGAGAGCAGGTTGGAAGGCATCCTTACACACTAGCACACGCACACTTGTTCACAAACCTTCCTGCTTTGTTTCTGCCATTCACACATCTCCTTGTTTCATCAGCTTTCCATATGCGTTGTCGGCGTAAATTCATTTGTCTGAATCTGCCCTCCGTGTGACCGGGTCTGAGTGGGGGAACAAGACTAATTTCCATCCCTGAACAGCGCCGCACTCACTGCATCTGATACGGCGCATTTGAATGGATATTACAGATAACAATGCCCTCTGTTGGCTCCAATAAGCCTCATGGCATTCTGGCTGCTCCTCCGTCTCCTCATCCCTCCTCCTCCTCCTCACAGCCTCTCCACACCTCCACTCACAGCTGCACAGTTTAAGGGCCAGATGTGTAAATGCAAACACATTTTAGCAGCCACAATAACCACTTCTGCAAAACTATCCGAAGTCACGGGAGGCCTCATCAGACGGATTTATGAGCATCTCTCTGGCTCATCTTTCATTTTTAATACTCCACTGTTTTTGTCTCTGCTTGTACTCTTTTGTTATCCCTTTTCATCTATGTCCTTATAATATTTGAATGAAAAATGCGCCTTTTGTTTACACAACTATCACTTGTGTGTCAGCACAAATCAAGCTTGACATTCTGTTTGATTGCATATTAGGCATGGATGAGAAAGATGTGCGCTCTCTTTGTGATCACTTCGCTCTTACATGCAGAGGGATGGAAGTTGCTGATAAAAGGAATTGGCATCTCATTTGGAAGAAATGCAATATGCAGAGGCAACTCATTGTTCCTTAAGATGATGCCCGAGGGCTTAAGAAAGCACATCTTGGCAGCTTTTGACTAATCTGAAGCTTCACATGGGTATTAGAGTATCTATAAAATATAAAAGAAATTCCACTGAATGAATAATTATGACAAATTGAAGTAGACTGTTTCATTTCCCTTTGTGCAAATAAGTGAAGTGAGGCTAAAAGTACCAGTACATCATATTTTAAAGGTAGAGTCCGAAGTCCCCCCACTATTGCAAACAACAGTATTCAAACTGAGCCCCCTCGCTCTCAGGCTAATGGCCGCCTCGTTCTTCAAACTATTCAGCTTCAAGCCTCTCCTTTAGAGCTCAGAAGCGGGTAAAAGCCAAACCAATATTAACCCTGGTTTTCCAACGTGCACTATCTAAAGCTCTTACCTTTTCTACGGTGCATCCGTGACTAGCATCTGCTCCAATCACAAGCGTATTCCCACACAGCGTCATGCCCTTAGTTCTGTCATTGGCTGGCGATATAAACAGAAATCTCCACTCAGAAATGTCCCGAACACAACAAAACAAAGCTGAAGAGCGAATTACAGACAGGGGAAGAAGAAGTTGCATTCAAACTCACAACTGCACACAAGTAAAGGCCCAAAGGCACGGTTTGAGAAGGATTTCACTTGCACAAGTCTAACGTTTATTTTCAGGGGGGAAACTTCAGACTCTACCTTTAAACAACTACACTACAAAAGAGCCATCCTTTATTTCTTTTTATTTTGCTTTCAAGCAGCCAGAATTTCCTCTCATCTTTTAAAATGGTCTCAAATGATAGTTCTCGAGGCTTTCTGTAGATCTTTTAGTTCAAATTTATATTATTTGCTGATGATAATATGATTTATTCTGAAAACGATTATCAAATCAAAGATACTTATTGATCCCTGAGGGGAAATTCATGTTTCAGTATAACCCGTCCAAGGCATACAAACAAACTATATATAAACAAGACAGGATCAGGCAGACCGTGGCCAACTGCATAGGTGGGCCCTTTGCAGGGCCCACCTTTGCAGATATGGAAAACGATATCGTGAGGAAAGGTGGTAAAGAAATATGGTGAAGAAATTAATACTAAAAATAATGAGTTAAACAACTTTTAAAATTGGATGGATAGTGATAAAATATCACTATGCATACATCTTGCACAGTGTTGTATTTTTCATATAAGCGTCAACTTCATAAAGAACACACGACAGATTTAGTCTGAAGGTTTTTTTTTTTAACAGCCTGTCAGATATAATTGGTTCAGTTTCTACTGTTGCATCTGAAAAATCCCAAAGATGACAGTCAAACACATAAAATGAGACATTTTGAGGTAAGCCACATGACACAAGAGCTGGACTAATCTGGAGCATTGTGGGATCATCTTGACAGAAAGCAGAACAAAGGCAGCAACAACCAAAGAAGAGCTTTGGAAAGTCTTTCAGGAAGCTTGGAGAGCTACTTCTGAAGAAGAAGAAGAAATCGCAAGAAAGCTTGTCTACAAGTGGTTTGATTGTGTTGAGGTTAAAATCTTATACCGAATACCAAGTTCTGACATTTTAAGCTCGATGGAATTCCACCAACATGTATGTACGTATTTATTTTTTTTTACATCATCTTGTTTCCTTTTCAGATATTTTAATAAATGGCTGCAAATTCGCCTTTCTTTTTCTTTCTTTCTTTCTTTCTTTCTTAGCAGTATGTGAAGAAATCAGGGGTGGCTCAAGACTTTTGCATATTACGGCACCATGTAACTATTTTTCAGGTCCACAGAAAAATATGGCCTGACACAAAATTAAATGGCATTTTCGCTCTGGTAAGTGTGGCATAGCTATAAGCTAACAAAGCTTTATGAGGCTTCGGCAGGTTTATGAAAAATTTAGCACATATTTCAGAGTAAAATTTGGCAATAACCAAAACAAGGAAAAAGTACAGCTGAGGATATGATAATGGGTGGTAAACAATCAGAATCTATTTTAGTAATTAATTTCAATGTCCAGTATTTATTTATTTAATTATTTTCTGTCATACAGAACTTTGTAGTACTTTATAGAAATAAATTATTATCTTTATAAAGTATTATAAGCTGAAAGGCTGGACAATACTGATGAAGATGCTGGATGGAAAAGCATGTTTGTTGTGATACGATTGACTTTGATTCAGTTTAGGAGCCAAAAAGTTTAACTTAGTGTTAACATTATTCCTATTTAGAATCTCAAACAAAATATTTTTGATCTTTGTTTCTAATAACCAAGCTAGTACAGTCTGACTTTATCAGTTTGATATTGATGTTTTCTTCATCAAGTGAAAAAAGAGAAGTTGATTGCTTGAAGAAAGTAAATGGAAACAATTGTACAAGTTTTTTCTTAAGCACATCTTGCAAATGATTACCAGAGTTAATTAGGTCATTACACTCCTATTTTATTCTACTGTAATTAAACCAGTGGATCTAAAGCCAATGCTAAAGGATTATTTTTCTCAAGTTCCTTAGTTTTGCCTGTACTTCCGCAACATCTCAGGCTCAGCTTGAGTCATAGTAGCCACTATCGAGCTCGTTTACTTATCCGAGCCCTGAGGGATGAATGAATGACCAGAAAAACAAGACGTAACTGAGCTCCTTCAGCCGGCTACATGGAAAATCTAGAAAGGAAAAAAAAAGGAAGGAACTTTTCCTCCCTTGAGTGGTGGTATCCAACCTCTCCAGGGTCATCACTTAAAACATCTTAAAAGCCCAGACTGTCTGTGGATATAATAAGATGTTATTGAGAAGTTCTCCTGACCCTGCGCTCCCTCTACTATCAGACGGTGGGACTGACTCTCCCTGCTGCTCCACCTAAGAATTATTTTTAAGTCTGCTACAGAGGCTCACGGTCAGCACTATACTTACCCAGGTGTGTATCTTGTTTGGTTTGTGTGAGTGCAGAGTCTGAGAAGTGTGTATAGCATCCAGTGAAGATGGAGACAAAAACAGGCACTGTGCAAATGAATGTTTGAGGTTAAGGCAGGAGTGTGTGTGTGTGTGTGCTGGTGGGTGGATACCTGGGTCATAAGGTACAGTGATCAGTGTGTTTTGGGGCTGCTGCATCCAACCAGAGGCCCTTGCTGTGTCCCACTGGCTGCCCTCTAATCCTATAATTAGAGCTTGGGTGGACCACTTTAATGAAGGCTGGCTCGGATGGATTAGTGTTCCTGTTTGGATCATTTCAGTACAACCATGTGTTTATTTTGGAGTGTGGCTCTTTTGACTGCCAGGCCTCCCCAGCATGGGTGCACTGCTCAGGTCCGGATATAGCAGTGACTCTCAGCACCCTCCCCCAATCCTCATCAAATAACAGTCTTCTGTGATAAATTTGTTTGTTTACTTTTGCTCTGGTTGCCTATTCTCATGATGGACTGCTCATTTGATTAAGGTGCTGATATGCTAAGTGTTGGATGAGCAGATTGCTTACAGGGAACCATGTTTCCAGCTGTGGGTTTATGCCCATATGATTTGAAGCAAAGTTTTAAAAAGATAAACAAAAAACAAAGAAAACTAACAACTGTGAGTAGATTTTAGGACACGGTGAATTTCAAAAAGATGTCAGTTTATGCCATCATGATATTGACAGTTATAGCAAATCTCTTAGGTCTTCATCCATTTTTATGTCCATGCAAGGTAACTTGTGATCATGTCTTATTTAAAGTTTTGATACTGGTTAGCAGCTATTATTATAACCCCCCAGCTTACAATATTACACAACATTGTTTATTCATTCTACAGCAATTAATGGAAACCAGCCTGGTGTACACTTATACAGCTGTGTGAATAAGTGTTTGACCCCTTCCTGATTTCTTACTTTTTTGCATGTTAGTCACAATTAAATGTTTCAGATCACCAGACGAATTTAAATCTGAGACAAAAAATAACACAAGTAAACAGAAAATGCAGTTTTTAAATGGAGATTTTTATTAGTAAGGGGGGGGGTCCAAACTTAAATGGTCCTGTGTGAAAAAGTGATTGCCCCCTAAACCTAATAACTGGTTGGGCCACCCTTAGCAGCAACAACTGCAATCAAGCGTTTGTGATAACTGGCAATGAGTCTTCTACAGCGCTGTGGAGGAATTTTGTTCCACTCATCTTTGTAGAAAAGTTGTAATTCAGCCACATTGGAGGGTTTTCCAGCATGAACCGCCTTTTAAGGTCATGCCACAGCATCGCAATTTGATTCAGGTCAGGACTTTGACTAGGCCACTCCAAAGTCTTCTTTTTTTTTTTTTTTTTTTAAAGATCTCCTTCCACTGAAAACCAGTTTAACTTGCTCCTTTTGAAATACGGAGGGTTACAGTTACATACATGCTGCGCTTGCAAGTGGTGCGTCACCTCCACTAGCTGTGTTTCCTCTTCCTAGAAACAATACGGAGAAAGGAGCTTATCAGGAAAAGCCTTTCGCTTCCACGTCACATCAAAAAGGGCATCGCCCATGTGGATTTATACCCACACATGGGAAGGCAGGTAACCCTTCCCTCCACACTAGAAGTGACGACGGCGCGGCTGTAGCTGCGGAGTTGAGAAGCTAAGTTAGTTAACTCTTTGCTAGCATGGCGGAACAAACTCGTTCGTGTGCTCTGTTGCACACACAGAGCAGGGGGAGGGGGGGGGGGGGGGTCCTTCATACATTCATGGGAGGGAGCCAATTAGAGATGCCTCATTTTTCCGTCTCAGATATTCATAAGAAGGACCGGAACAGCGTGTCTTTGGACCACAAGCCTCTGGAAACAAAGAAACCAGAAGGTTTTTTTTTACAAGGGCATATTGCATTCAATAATAATGGCGAACACAGCAATATTAATGAAATGACGTTGGAAGTAAATCTTTAAGCCATTCAGAGGTGGACTTGCTGGTGTGTTTTGGATTATTGTCCTGCTGCAGAACCCAAGTGCGCTTCAACTTGAGGTCATGAACAGATGGCCGGACATTCTCCTTCAGGATTTTTTGGTAGACAGCAGAATTCATGGTTTCATTTACCACAGCAAGTCTTCCAGGTTCTGAAGCAACAAAACAGTCTCAGACCATCACACTACCACCACCATATTTTACTGCTGGTGTGATGTTCCTTTTCTGAAATGCCGACTTACTTTTACAGATGAAATGGGACCTACACCTTCCAAAAAGTTCAACTTTTGTCTCGTCAGTCCACAGAGTATTTTCCCAGAACTCTTGGGGATCGTCAAGATGCTTTCTGGCTAAACTGAGATGAGCCTTTATGTTCTTTTTGCTCATCAATGGTTTTGGTCTTGGAACTCTGCCATGCAGGCAATTTTTGCCCAGTCTCTTTTTTTTTATGGTGGAGTCAGATGACTGACCTTAATTGAGGCAAGTGAGGCCTACATTTCTTTGGGTGTTGTTCTGGGGTCTTCTGTAGCCTCTTGGATGAGTCGTCGCTGTGCTCTTGGGGTAATTTTGGTCGGCCGGCCACTCCTGGGAAGGTTCACCTCTGTTCCAGGTTTTCACCATTTGTGGATAATGGCTTTCACTGTGGTTCGCTGAAGTCCCAAAGCTTTAGAATTGGTTTTGTATCCTTTTCCAGACTGATAGATTTCAATTACTTTGTTTCTCATTTTTTCCTGAATTTCTTTGGATCGCAGCATGATGTCTAGCTTTTGAGGATCTTTTGATCTACTAAACTTCATCAGGAAGGTCCTATTTAAGTGATTTCTTGATTGAGAACAGGTGTGGCAGTAATCCGGCCTTGCTGTGGTTAGAGAAATTGAACTCATCTGTCCAAAGATGTGATAAACCACAGTTAATTTATGTTTTAACAGGGGGGGGGGGGGGCAATCACTTTTTCACACAACGCCATGGAAGTGAAATGGAAGCAACACACACACACCACACACATTAATAAAAATCTTCATTTAAAAACTGCATTTGATGATCTCAAACATTCAAGTTTGACAAACGTGCAAAAAAGAAGAAATCAAAGAAATCAGGAAGGGGGCAAACACTTTTTCACACAGCTGTAAATATTTAAAAGTTTGCTTCAAATTTGCCTGACAACTGCACGAAATATTCTGTGAATGGTTAGTTATTTTCTTTTAAACTTGACCTCATATTTTGCATATGATTACGTGGAGATTTGTGTTCACGAACATATAAAAAAAAAAAAAGATACCTTTCTAGATTGCATTTTTGAATATATAATTTAAACCCTTTAATGGCCAATGATTATATTTGACATGGATTTCTGAGACCTATTTCATCACCCTATAACCTTTGTTCAAAACCTTGTTGGACACAATCTGACGCTTGTTGTCTTCCCCCTGGTGGATACTATTTGCACAACAGTAATCCTTGTGATACAGTAATGTATCATAGCTTACACATTTACAAATTCTTCAATATATATTGTTAAGGGGACAAGTGAAAAAACAGTTTTTTCCATCATAACTTTCGGGTTATAAATAGTTAAGCTGATCATTTTGTGTCTTTCCTGTACAATTCATAAATATGATGAATGTTGTCTAAAGCAATCAATTAAAAACAAGGAAGTAATAAATGTAATTTCTTGCCACTTTTTAATATGAGTCGAAAGAGAAAGGAAGTTAGGTTGGGTTTTGGTAGCAATCTTTGACTTGGCCGCTAGATGTCACTAAACCATCCTGCAGTTAGAAATGTTAAATATCTTAGAGTAAGAATAGTAACATCTCTCTTGATCAGAAATTAATTTATCTTTTTTTGTGTTTCACTCTCAATTTTCTCAAAGCAATTTAACTTTTGAAACTTTTATTTGACTTTTAATTGGCAATTTCACCAATTTAACTTATTTCAAACATTACAATTTTGTGTTTCTCTCTTACCCTTTCACAATGTGTTTATAACACATTTAATATGAAAAGTATTTTTATTCTGTTTTTTTTTCTACTGAAGCTGGGACCAGCTCTGCACCAGTTTTACTTTATTTCTGAATTCAATTTAAAGTTTCAGCAGACAGCTACTTAGCGTAACAGTTTTCTCCGAGTTTTGGTACTTTTTCTGACCCAGTTAATACTCTTTCTCCCATGTATACCTTTGTCAATGTTATTTTCCTACATGTCCACATATACATTTGTTTGCAAAAATTCAAATCAATTTCTCACAATTTAAGCAAAAACTAAGCAAACAAACAAAAAGCATATTTACCTTTTTTTTTCTTCTTCTCTGTGCTTTTATGACTTCCTTTACAGATACCATCTCATAAAAATCATCATTTTTATTGGAGCATTTTGAGTTTAATGCAGATGTCCTTCTTTGGATGGGTTGGCTCCAAGAGCAAAGCCACCTGTTGGAACCTGAGAAGGGTTATACTGATGGCTTGAAAAGACAAAAAATCTCCCTACAATCCAACCGTCTGCCCCGCGGAGACATGATTGTGTTTCTAAATGCCACAGGAGCAGACGAGCTCTACAGTAAATTTAAACAGTTATGACAGCGGAGCTAAAATAGTGCTAAATGGAGACGGATCCTGTCTTCATTAAGTCAAAATGAGAGAGGAAGAGATAGCTTAAAGATTTGACTCAGGGCCAACTCCATTAGGAGCATGATATATGAACCTATCCCATATAGGATCTTTTCTCATAGTGGATTGTGAGCAAAGCACACAAACAGACATACACACACTTGCACACATTAACTTATCTGCCTCCTCTATTTCTCCACAGCTCTCCTCAGAGTCCACACACACTCACATACACCTAACTGCTCACTGCTGACTTTGCAACTCATGCCTACCTCTTTATTTGTCTCCACCTCTTCATCTTTTCCTCCTCCTCATTACAACACACTCCCATCGACCTGTCAATGCTCTTCTCTCACTGGCTTTTTTTTTTTTCTTATTCTTTTTGCTTTTTCCTCACACTATTCGCTCCCTGATGTTTTTCCCATCCCATCATTGTCAACCAGCAACAAACTTAAAACTTTTGAATAAACACTGAATTTGCAAGAGGCAGCCGGAGCTACTTGGCAATGCTGCTCTGGCTTTTCACTACGTATGTGTGCATGGTGTGTGTGTGTGTTTGTGTGAATATGGAGAACTGCGTATGGACAACAAGTGATAGTGACACTTGTCTTTGTTCTGCTGGAGATACAAGTTCGGCTTTAAAGTTACACAGTGGGGCCACAAAACTGCAGTCGGAGGGATTTTCATGGATAAAATGTGTTTAATGGATAAAGTTTTAGAAAGATGTTGTGCTGCTGGGTCATAAAACCAGACAGGAATATATTTCATGCCAATATCAGCCTCTCTTAAAATGCATTACTTTAGAGCAGTAAAACATCGATTAAGCCTACATGATCAAAAGTGAATAAATCAACAATGCACTCCAACAATGTAGAGAAATTTCTAGTATGGGAGCTAAGGGACATTTAGTATATCACCTTATTGTAGTATATCATAGGGACTAAAGACCAAGGTTGTGTGCATCCACTGGTGAGTAAATGTAAAGCCCAACTATCAGGTGCAACACTCGTACACTCTTTCAGGTCTACGCAGCAAATGGCTGAAGAGCAGAAACCCATCCACACACCAGATCCTGCAAACTGGAATAATCACAAACTGAACCATCTTTTTTTTCTGTGTGTAGGTGTGTACGGCAAAAATTGTCAGCATGACATCCAAAGAAATGTGTTTCTATTGTAAATATCTAAAGGGTTGCACAAAGTTTTGTTTCAGTTTTAGATGTGGTGGATCTCCTTATCTTAGTTCTTGAATGTGTGGTAGATGTAAGGGGATCTGTTCTGACCCAGGCAAAACGTTTTCCTCAACCTAAATGTCTCGGTGCCAAAATCCAAAGAGGGAGAGAAAGCGAGAGCAAATATTGTATGAAAATAAAAATAAGTGTAAACTATAAAGTGAAATGAAAGCAACATGGTCTCCAGGGTGAAAATTCTGTTATTCAATATTCCCTTCAACCTTTTAAACTGCAACTCTTTGACAGTGGACATTTCTGCATAGCTTTGTTGTTCATGTGCATAAACTGTACACCAAAACCAGGAAAACACTGTGTAGATGAAATTTTGTGAGTTTTTCTTGATGCATTGGGTATTAAGATGCAAAAAGTTAAACTTTTCAGGATCACAATCATATACTATATGTAGAAGGGGGCTGTTTTTCTGATGTTCAAACAGCTTTTGTGCTTTAACTCTCTCTGTGATAGTTGGCTTTTTTTTCTTAAAGCTATGGTCTATGATTTGAAAGTTTGATCATTATCAATAACCTCATTTAGATGGTGGTAATAGTCCAATAGTACAATCTACACAAGGTGAAGAGCAAAAAAATGAAAAAAATCCATCAACTCTAGTTGCTGGTGGGCTGCAAAAACGTTAACCAGTACGAACCATCCGGCCGCATGGTTACATTGGTCAACGTAGGTGTTCGTCTCGCTCTCTCTGCTCTCAATCCAATCCCCTGCTCAAGCTGACATCACTTCCCCGACAGCTGACTCCCTGTGTTCCGTGTTCTGCCTCAGCCCCGCCCTCTTCTGCGGTTAAACATTTCATTCATATATATTTATGTATTATTTTTCTTTTGCGTTCAAAACTTTCTGCATTAAGTAGCTGAATCGCAGCTTAACAACAAGAGGAGAATGGAACAGAGAGGCAGCGGCAGCAGGAAGCAGCCACTGCTCACCTGCAGAAGTTGGGAGAGAAAAAAAGGCAGACGGAATGTGAGCAACAGAACGGGGGGAAGGCCACGGCCGGGTGTTACATTTGCTGCTGGAGGAAACTACAGGTGGATAAAGTCTGTGAAAGAAAGGCAGACAAAATGTGGCCAATGCAGGACGGAAGGCTGGGGAATTATCGGGTGATGCGGATGAAAACTCCAGGAGGGAAAATCTGCATCTAATCGCCACCTGAGAAGCAGCACAGCGCACAAATGCCGATGTCGCACAGAGGTAGATGATGTCTGTGCCGGGACATGAGTGTGAGACGTCTCTCCAGTCGTACTGGTATTTAATGACAGGAGGCTGTGGAGACCAGCCTACTTCATAAGTCTGCATAAAAACACCTGCCGCCAAATGAACGCCACCAATTCTCCAAACATTAAACATTATTTTAACTGCACTATGAATGGAAGTAACAACATTAACGAGCTCAGATAGCCTGAATTGATGAGGGGCATATATTTTTGTAAAACGATATTCCCGAAAAAAAAAAAAAAAAAATCGAGTCCACACCTCCTTAGGGAAATCCTCCCAAACCAATCTGCAGAAGTATATTAAGCACATTCACAGGGTTTGAACTGTTTCTGAGGGTTCGCTCCTTCACCGTCAGCCAGGCGATAACCTGGGAGAAGTGCTCCTTTTTAATCCAAGTTTTAATACTTAATCTGATTTAAGGCTGTGTATGGCGAAATATTAATATGGACGGAGAAATGAAAAAATAAGTGATGACGGGCGGGTAGGAGGAGTTTGCTGCTTAAATGGAGGGAAAGCGTTTGGGGCTTATTGCTTTATTATACTGTATACTGCATGTGACCAGATGTTCTTGTTGTTCGTTTATGTGGGATAAATATTACACTGGCTGGCTGTGGTTGAGGAGGAGGGCTGTACGTACTCGGTGGGACGGATCAAGGAGCAGAGAGGGGAGGGCTGTGTGGGGGGGCAGGTTGCTTTTTTTTCAAAATTTCTCAACTGATTCTGAAATTGTACAGTAGACCATAACTTTAAGCAAGGTTGTTTAGAAGATGCATAAATGCATTCGCATGACATAAAAGAGGAAATTAAACTTTCTGCAGGTTTCAATAAAAAGATCTGTTCACCTTCATCTGTCTCTGGTTTTTGGCCTCTTTATTCTACAACATTTCTTCTCACTTCTTGCTTTCCAGCGCTGTCAAACTCACCTCATTCATTCTTCTGTCATCTCAACTCTGTGCAATCATCTTCTTGTCTATCACTTAAAAAAAAAAAGCCAACTGTTCTCTTTAAAGCTCACAAACTGCTAACTGCTACTTTCACAGCTGATGTATAATAATATTTATAAATTTAAATCTTTTAATTTATCATAGCGTATGGGGTAGAGAACCCAATTTCATCGAATAAAGCAAAAACTGTTGAAAGAAACATCTTCTATACAGCCTTTAATAGATTTAAAGGAGATAGCTACAAGTGTAATTCCTCCTGGCCAGTAGGTGTTGCTCTCACACTTTCTTACTTAATTAGCATTAGCAACAGAACCTGCTAACTGTGAATTGGCATTAGCAAATGTTTAACTTACATTTCCAGATGGAAAGAAGCAAACCTCAGTGCGTCTTTTGAGCCCTTTTGGTTCTTTCATCATCATTCTGCTTCATGTTTTGAATTTAAGAAATGTAATGTAAGAAAGATGCTATTTCTACACAGAGCAATCAAGCTAGCAACTCCTGGGCTGTGTCTCAAACCGCACTTCAAACACTATTTTTGAGTGTGTAGTGCTTTCATGCTGTCATTTAAGCCAAAAGCCAGTACTCGGAAAGTACCCAGATGTTGCCCTAATAATGGCCAAAAACGAAGTGCAACACGAAGCACGCTACTGGCACTAAATGGACACCATCTTGCTGACATAGTGGAAAAGGCGGGACTTTCAAACTGTTTTCAGAGCTGAATAATGGCGGTGAACAAAGCGGAGGCGCTCCCTGCTGCATCGAAGGCGGTATTGTACCGATTTAAGTAACGTTCATGAAATTATTCAGACATAATTACTAATGTATATTGTGGCATGCGACCAAGCTGTTCCCTCCCTGATGACAGTTATGATCTGATCATTTGTTTGAGGCTGCGGTTATACCAGCTCAAAAGAGTTAGCTCATGTTAGCAGTCAAAGCTAGTCCGTCACTTCCAGTAAGTGCAGTGCTCTATTCATGTCAGCATTTAGCGACAATAGTGTACACAGACGAAGTACACAGTGCGCACTACGCATTGAGTGTGCGGTTTTGAGGCAAAGCTCTGGTCTAATGCTAATGGCACAGAATCCTTTCATTGGCTTGGTAATCAGATGTAAATATTTACACATTTTGGACTCATTGAAATTGATTAAAAAAAAGATTATTGTTATGCTATACATTTTTTTCAAGTAAAAGTACTACTTTTATTCTGCACCTCTCTAGACATTTTGTGAATGTATTATTTTTCAAAAACTAGGCTACTTGTTTTGATTTTTTTTTTAAAGAAAAAAGTTGTAGCTGTGAGTTTTAATCAAAATGAGATTGAGGTCAAAGTACCTGAAAATGGAAAATAGATTTCAAATATGTCAGCAGATCAAGAAAATCCTTAAAAATCATGTGCTGGAGATCAAATTTAATGGCAATCAATCTAATGTTTGAGTCAGTATCTCAAAGCTGGACCGGAACTTGAATTTCTCAAACCCTTTCACCAGTCTGAGCCATCAAGCCCACAAAAACATGAACATGGTTTGAGATTGATTTTTAAAGGTTTCATAAGAATAATACTATCATGCTCTGTTTAAATGATGTTTTAAAATGTGCTGTATGTATTTGTGTGTCACAAGATATTGATCTACATCAATTCAACCATCAACAGGTCAATAACACTGACTAGAATAAAAATGGATGCATTTTGGGAGACACAGAGCAATGGCGGAGTGAAAGGGCACGGTAAATTTAAAAGAAACAGGCTGCATCTCTGACACCAGCAGCGTTAGATGCCCATCTGTATTCACGACAATCAAAAGGTCAGAGCGTTGTCCTGACATTCTCTACACTGCTGGAGCTCATATTTCCCTGCCATGCTGTGGAAATGTTATTATAACAGACATGATAGGTGGACGGGGCCCAGCGTGGCATGGGAAGTGTGTGTCCCGAATGGAGTTTCCATGAGATTCAGAGTAGGCTGACCTTTCACTGATAGCCTCAATGTGAGGTACTTTCCCCTCAGGGTAAAAAGAAAAAGACACGTCTGCTGTTTTCCTCCCCTCAATGGGAGCTTTATTGAGCTGGAGAGGAAGAGAAAGAAAGGCAGCTGTTTCTCTTCAACCTTCCCTTATCGAATGTCAGACATAATTGTGATAAAGTCTGACCCTCGTCCATTTCTCAATCTGGAAGAGAAAACAGATTATTTTGTCGTTCACAAAAATAGTTCTCGCCGTGAAAATGCATTAGGAAAAGAGCGGGCCACTCAGAGATGTGCCATTTTACTCCCCATACAGTAATACTGGAGGATATGAGCCACAACACATGCTTGACTTTATGCCTGGTCTTCGTGCATCCATAATTTTATTGTTTTTTATCATTTTATATTGCAGGTTAGAGAATTTTACTTTATGGTATCCCTTGCATTAAAGGCAGTGGAGGATATGATCAGTGGGAGTAAAATACGACAAACCTTGAAGTCTTACAGCCTCATAAAATGTGCAATACATCCGATTCTTTAACTGCTAACACTATTAAACAAACAGCACATACAAGACCTCTGTTTTTGTCATTTAAAAGACATATTGATTTAGCTGTACACAAAACAATTCCCATTTATTTCCCTTAAGACTACAGCTAAAGCCCCAGCAAGTCATAGATATAGATATTGTTGCTCTTAATAGATCAACAAACACAAAAACTCACCTTCATCTGCAGAACACCAAAGCTCTCGCTGCCCTTCGTGTAAAGATACAAATTTTGCAGCACGATAAGCTTTTTTTTCCTTTCAATTTATTTCATGTGCTGGAGGGATTTGAAATCTCGATATCTAAAGAGGTATGTAATCCTTCAACTGATCTGAAACATGAGGGGTTTTCACATCACAACAAAGCAACTTAAGAGAGCTTTGAAATGAAATCCTGTTGTGGTTGTTCTGAGTTTTACTTAATCCCCTTTAGTTTGAGACAAAGGTTGCTTAAACCGGCACAGGACTCACTTTCTGTCCTTCCTGCAATCTGTTATTTGAGTGTTCATCCCGTAAACAGAGGCCCTCAGTTTTTGTGTTAAGACAAGAGCTCTGTTGTAATAGGTGGCAGTCTGACGTGGCCAGGGCAGGTGGATGGCCTTGGTTACATTAGACCGATGACATACAGGGAAAGGACGAAAAAAAGGCAGAGGGTCAGGTTCTTGAAAGCTTTCCAAAGAAATAAAAAATAAAAAAAGGGAAAAACTCTCAATAATGTGCGTGGGGGAGGGACAAAGGCAAGACTGATGTTGCGTACTGTGTATGGAGTTAAATATAACTGAGATAGAAAGAGAAACATGAGAAGGGGGAAAAGCAAATTGTCAAAAATACGAATTCCCTATCGTTCACTGATCCTTTATTCCAACATCAAATGGCAACACATTTAAACACTAATTTTCCTCCAGATACACACATAAAAAGAAATAATAAAAAAAAAAAAGGATTAAAGGCTCAGTTTTCTGTTTCACTCAGATTACAAGCCCCAGTGTGTCTCGGTAATATCTCCTATCTGATTGTTGTTGCTTGCGTTCCCACCTGCCTGCTTGGGCTTTTTGCTGGAGCTTTACTGGACCCCGAGAGCAGCTTAATACCTGTGGCTGATCTTAAACTAGTAAAAGGTTTTCTTTTGAGCCTCCTGCTGTATTTCATTTCCTTCTCCTCTGCAGACCAGATGCAACTTGAACACTTAAAGACTGAAAGACAGAAGGTAAATTCTGAGTATTTTTCGTTTGTTTTGTTTTGTTTTGAGAAAAAAAGACTATTGTTCGCCTCCAAGGTTCTGAAGTGTGTGCCACACAAAGATGGAGAGATTTGAGATCTTCTTTTGAAGCCAAATGAGACCAAAAACACTTTGATTGTTCAGATTGCCTGTGTGTAACACATAACAATGGGCACAGAGCAAAATCAGCACAAAATATAGACAACAACCTTACAAGGGTGCAGCTGAAATGGCTGTCTTTCAATGGGGCTTGTCATTTCTGCATGTTAGCTGAACACAATAAAAATGAGGGTCCTGTTGTGGTGCATGCTCCAGACTTTAAAGAAGGCTTAAATTTAAAAGGAGCCTACAGCATCCAATGCATTTCAGAGCAATGGATGATGTACCAAGGTTAATGCAGTGGGAAAGCCAGCTGATTTGTAACAGCACTTACCCAAATGGAAACCACTTTCTTCCATTGAAAAGCAGAGTCTGCGTTCAATAAGAAATGCAAACCAAGCATAGAGATGCTCAGTGGCCAGTGATCCCAATCAAACCAAACAGGCCTAATAGTGTCCGTCTCTATATGTCATTTAGCCCACTTTGACTCAAGGAAAGCAAAGGAAAACAATCCCAGGCCTCTGAATAGATCTCGGCAAAATAAGGGGAAAAGTCAATTGGATTAGTAGACTTCAATCATTCAATCCCACTATTGATCCCCAGCTGGTAGGAATATCTAGAGGGCTAATGCAGCATACAAAGTGAGATTGATTGGTAAAATGGGATAGACAAGAACTGATTTAGTTGACGTCTTCAATCACTTCAAAGATTTTTTTTTCCCTCCATCATGTGGGAAAAACAAGTCGAACACACACAGAATCAACCTATCAATCAATCAATCAATCAATCTATGACATACACTCAAACATACAACATGCCATGCTAGGGCAGCTCTAGCTACTACAACCACTAGTTCAACAGAGCTATTATAGAGAGCTGGAATAAATGGCTGTGGAGACAAGTGACAGCCACACCTGTGAAGACTCCCATGTCATCAGCCAGTGATGTGTCATAAAGTTGTATTAAAGGTGTCATATGCTTCTGGCTAACTTTTAGTTAAGTAACGTGCAATGGATTTCAACACTGCAGGGCCTGTATGAAGTCAAGATGAGCTGCTGTGAGTGGGAACAGATGTGAGTCAGTTTTCTTTCTCTCAACACATCTACAGTATGATTTAGCAATCAATACTTGAGTCATTTTTGATAATCAGTCTCAGCAGTGAACAAATGAACTTAAATAGTCTCTGTTTAAGTGAGCCAACAACATTACTTATATCACTTGTACTTGCATATTTACAAGACGTATTCCAAATGTGAAAAAGATTATGAGTCATGCTAAATATGTAATATTAACAATTTCATGTGTCCAGTGCATCATGGGAAATGAGAAGACATCCACAAGGCCCCTACAGATGATCAGTGTGCTGGTCGTCACATTGTTTTCCTATGGAGAGTGGTGGCGCCCAACTAAGCTGTAGTGGTACCCCCAATCTGTCGCTTACCGCTGCGCTCAAAGTTTAACTTAAATTAACTTTGACCTCATTTGCCGCAGACCTTTCATAGTGCAGCCCATAAGATAACAGTTTAATGTGATGTAGTCAGAAGTGACACATGCAGGCGAAGAAGAAAAAACGGAAGAAAATTTCATTCTTTGTGTCTGAGTTGCATGAACCATATAATAACACCTTAAAGGCATATCATGATCTTGGCAAGAAGTGTAAGGCATGGCGGAATGCCAGTCGTCAGATTAGGCTACCAGGTTCGTGAACAGGGAAAGTTCACATAAAACTATTGCTTAGCAACAGCTGGGAATAGCTAACAGTCGTTGATGATGTATCTCTGAGTTTTGTTGCGCCTGCCAAGCACTCTCTCCACCCAACCTGGCAGTGAGTGAAACCCAAATTTCTTATCATGTGAAGGCTCCTTTAGCGTGCTTACCAAGCGGCAAACTTGGTGAAGCCTATGCAGAAGTGCATAGGCTTCTGCACAGGCTTCACCAAGTTTGCCTATGCAGAAGTGCCAAACATTCCAGTTCACCCCTCATCCACTAGGGGCTGGCTCCAAAAGGGAGTCAATCCCCAAAAGACTCCAATGGTTAAAAAGGCCAACTTCACAGCAGAAAAATGTTTACAGCCTGAGTCAAAGAACATTTTAGGTTTAATATCAAGCTTATCTTCATGACAATTGGGTGGGGGGGGGGGGGGGGGGGGGTTGTTATAACTAATCTATTTCATCTGTCAATTACACATAATTAGGGTCGTGTCCATTTGATTAACAGGTGACAGATGGGCTGTCAGCACTAGCACTGGTGGCTGGTGGCTTTCTCCCGGGAATTCTCAGCCAGTAGCAGAGTAACACAACCACAGTTTTTAGGTGGCTAACTGCACACCTTAGCTTTATGCTGCGTTCCCTTTGAATTAGGAAGTCAGAAATTCCAAGGTCTGAGTGCGAAGTTTCAACTGAAATGGCCCCCCAGGTGTGATTTCTGACTCGGAAAGTCAGAGAATCCTTGCCCCCTCCGAGTACAGATTTAAAGATGGCTGTACCTGTGTTAGCAGTAGTAGAAGCTCCTGCAATGTTACATTTATTTACAGTTCTGACTAATTGCTATTTCATTAAATCAGTCATACATGTAGTATTGTAGTAGTAGTTAGGTGGGGCATGAGGTCATTTTCAGCTCCCACTTCCCAGTTTCGAGTTCAAATGGAATGCAACACTAGCCCACCTACCTCCATTAGCTCCCATTAGCTGTGGGTCAGCTTGGCTAGCTGTTGGCCACAGATAGCTCAGAGCTTGATGGGTCTCAATAATTTGCACCCACATTCACAGCCCCCCTCAAAGCTGCACCGCTTTGCCCATTTTTGTATTATCCAGGAGTGACGAGACGGGCAAAAGTGGGAACCACCCACTGAGCTTTGATTCAGCTCTTAAAATGAGAGGGACCCAACTGCAGTCATGGTACGTCGCCATATATCCAATCCAAGCTGGAAGTCCCAATTGGGAGTTTCTTTTTAATGTAACTTTCTAAAATCTAACCCTAACCCTGACCCTTCCCCTAACCCTAACCACCTGACTACACCATATGAATCTGTTTGCAAGCCGCAGATAGTTACTTCCTGTACGGATTGGATATATGGTGGCGTCCTTGTCGGTCATTGTAACTGCAGTTAGGTACTCTTGGCCTAAGATACCTACAGGCAACATCACAGAGTCTCTGTTCAGTATTATTATACTGTACCATCTATGTTGCTAAAATACGGAAAGAAAATTAGGGCCACTGAAAAAAAATCTGAGATTAAAGTCAGAATTCTGACTTTTTCAGAAAAAAAAAAAAAAAAAAAAAAAAGAATTCCTGATCTTTTTTTTTTGTTCTGGAAAAAAAGTCAGTGGCCCTATAATCTTCTTCCGTACTAAACATTAGGATGAGGCACCAGAGGAAGATTTTTTTTTGCATTCTGAAACTGCTTAAACCTAAAAATTGCCACTGATTCAGGCAAATGCCATATTGTATATTTCTTCACCTTGTGAGTTACTCTTGCAGTCTTACCTTGCTTGTCAAACCTTTCTGAATTTCTGAGCTAAGAAGGCCCTAATTACTGTCTTCTGCAGTCAAGACACTAACCACAGTATTCATAAGCACTCAACATAATCCACATGGAACCAGAATATCCCTGTGCTATTATATACAATCTCTCTCTCTCTCTCTCTCTCTCTCTCTCTATATATATATATATATATATATATATATATATATATATATATATATATATATACACATACAGCTGTGTGAAAATTGAGGCCCTCGTTGCCTCAATAAAGGTCAGTGTTAAAGTTGTACTTCCGTGGTCATTTCATTAATATTTCTGTGTTCTCCATTATTATTGAATGCATTCTGCATCGTTTCTGTTTAAAAAAACCTTCTGGTATCTTTGTATTCAGCTGTATTTGTATACTACAAGAGGCTTGTGGTCCAACGGCAGGCTTTTCCGGGTCCTTCTCATGAATTTCCGTCTGATTGGCTGCCTCCCATCAGTGTATGAAGGAAGCTCCACCCTCCACTCTTATTTTGTTACAGACAGGAAATAGAGCCAACAAACAAGTTTGTTCTGCCATGCTAACAAACAGTTAGCTAATTAGCTTCTCAACTCCGAAGCTACAGTTGTGCTGTCTTCACTTCTAGTGTCTAGTGGAGGGTTACCTGCCTTCCAATGGACAGATATAAACCCCACGTGGGATACGCTATTTGCAATGTGACGTAGAAGTGCAAGGCTGTTCCTGATTCGCTCTTTTCTTCGTATTGTTTCTCTGATGAGAAAGCACAGCCAACTGGGGGGAACGCAACGCTAGCAAGTCAGCATGTGTAAGTAAACAAGGGGAAACCCTCCGTATTTCAGAAGGAGCAAGTTAAATGGGTTTTCAGTGGAAGGAGGCCTTTAATGACTTCACCATAAGAAAGAGACTGGGCAAAAATGGCCTGCATGGCAGAGTTCAAAGACCAAAACCACTGCTGAGCAAAAAAAAACATAAAGGCTCGTCTCAGTTTTGCCAGAAAGCATCTTGATGATCCCCAAGAGCTTTGAATAAATACTCTGTGGACTGACGAGAGAACAGTTGAACTTTTTGGAAGGTGTAGGTCCCATTACATCTGGCGTAAAAGTAACACGGTACTTCAGAAAAGGAACATCATACCAACAGTAAAATATGGTGGTGGTACTGTGATGATCTGGGGTTGTTTTGCTGCTTCAGGACCTGGAAGACTTGCGGTGGTAAATGGAACCATGAATTCTGCTGTCTACCAAAAAGTCCTGAAGGAGAATGTCCGGCCATCTGTTGATGACCTCAAGCAAAGCAAACTATGGTTCTGCAGCAGGACAATGATCCAAAACACACCAGCAAGTCCACCTCTGAATGGCTTAAGAAAAACAAAATGAAGACTTTGGAGTGGCCTTGTCAGAGTCCCAGTTTATGATTGAAAACCCTCCAATGTGGCTGAATTACAACAATTCTGAAAAGATGAGTGGGCCAAAATTCCTCCACAGCGCTGTAGAAGATTAATTGCCAGTTACCGCAAATGCTTGATTGCAGTTGTTGCTGCTAAGGGTGACCCAACCAGTTATTAGGTTTAGGAGGCAATCACTTTTTCACACAGGGCCATGGAGGTTTGGATCCCCCTTAAAAATAAAAATCTTTATTTAAAAACAGCATTTTGTTACTTGTGTTATCTTTGTCTCACATTTAAATTTGTTTGATGATCTGAAACAAATAAGTGTGACAAACATGCAAAAAAAAAAAGAAAAAAAAAGAACCAGGACAGGAGCAAACACTTGTTTACTGTATACTTTAGGTGTTCAACATGTAACAATCTTTTAGCATATCTGCCTAAGAGTACACAGAAACCTCACTCTTCAGGCCTCATCCAGCATGTAATCCAACACCGCAATGATCAATGAACCACTCACATGCTGAAATGCTTGGTGATTTTGTACAATCTAACTGAGTCCATTTCCTGAATTTTGCAGGTGGATAGAAAAATACAGGGTTAAAAAGATAAAATATAAGTGCTTGTTAGCATCCAGTCCATAATTCCTCACTTCCACCATATTTAATTGACTTTAAGATGTTTTCATTCATCAACTAAACCCTGAATGCCAATAAAAATAGCTCTTATAATTATAATGTGAAAACCCAATAAGTGCAGGCTTCCCTGCTTAACTATCGAACATGGCCTTGATTGGGCTGATTTCACTGATTATGAGGTGGTGATGGAGTGGAGGAAAAGAAGAAAACAGGTTTGATGTGTTTTCTATAGCTAGGTTAATTTCTGGGGAGCACATTTTACAACCAAAACATTGTTTATACTAAAATATCATTCTTTAATTCTACTTCACTTACCATGACATGTAAAAAATATTGTTATACAATATATTAAAAACATGTAAAATATTTCATACACCTTTTATCTTCTATTAAACTACAACTAGATAGAAATAGATCTTGTTAAAAGAATAGGGTTTTTCTTTGTCTTCAACACTTTTTGACATGAATAGAAAGTAATTACAAAACAAGAATACTTTCAGTGAGGATTCTTGTTTCAGTGAGGTAAACGGTCTTCAAGCCAAATATAGTCTAAAGATGCTGGAGCTGCAGCTTATCCCAAATCTCTGTTTGAGTTCTTAATTTCATTAACAAATCACAGGAATATGATGTCAAACTTTATCTAGCCTTGGCAGGAGCTGTAACAAATCTGGCAAAACGAGAGTGACTAATCAGACCAAAAATCCAACTGAAATGTTGGATTTTTGTTCCTCGTCCAGGAGTCTGCAGCCTGGAGACACAAGTGGCTCTTTGTACCTTCCATGATGGCTCTCTAACATTGGCTAAAATATTATAAAGAACAAACTATCGTTTGTACAACTAGATATATTAACAAATGCAGGTTTTAGCTGTATTTTTCATGGATTAAGTGCATTAAATTTTCATAGCATAGTGACACTTACTGTAAGGTATAAGTAATATTTTTTTTAGGTCTATCTTTCTTTTCAATACCTTGGAAATTATGGGCATTATGGGACTTACCCGAAACACTTTTTGGGGAAGTCTGTGACTAAACTATCAAATCTGAAAGTACAGGTTATTTAAATTCTGAGTCACAACAAAAAGAAAAAAATAGGAATGGACTGGAATTATAAAAGAAACAGGTAACAATGATTCATGGGCAAAGACAACTCATTTTGATACAGCAGCGCCTCAACATACAGATAAACAGTATGCATATTTCAGAAAACCATCCCCTTATAGTGAGTACCAAAAATAACAAAAATAGAACTTGGACTTTTATGCGAAGTATACACCATATAAAACATATTAACAGAAACTGACTTTTTGAATGTATGTACATAGTGAAAGTGAGCCAATAGTAAAGGACATAGAAAATTGGGGAAATGGAATGACGATGTCCTGTTTAAACAGAAACCCACTGATATAAGTGAAGTGTACATGTGCTTCTGGAAAGCATTTAATATGGGAGAACATATAACTTTGATGACATTTAATGTAAAATTATATTGTCAGCTTAACAGTTGCTGTTGTCACTATTCTCTGTTTTCTTACCTGGTTCTTCCTGACCTTGCCTTTTCTCCTCTCCTCTCCTTTTTCATCTATCCCTCTTTGGAATGCAGTCATACACAAATAGACTGTATTCAACTGGATGAAAAAATGTGGAAAAAATACTATTAAGAATATGAATAAATTAAATGAAATGAAATAATGAAAAAAAATATGAATAAATAAAGACATCTCTCTCTGTCTTGCCACTGTCAACCAAAAGGACAATGACCAAACAATGTGTTTTATATCTAAGAGATAACACTGATAATATTCATATTATACAACTAACAATTATATTCTTGAAATACAGATCAGGGCTACACAATATATTTTTTGAACATTGTCATTGCAATATGTGTGCAATAGTGACATCGCGGTTCCTGGAATGTAGGAGGTAAATTAACTTAATGTGTTCTTATCAAATTTCAAGGGTACCTGACACAGACTGTGCATCCACCAATCACCATTGTTCTTAATTATTTGGGTGAGAAACAAACCTTTTGTGGTTAAATGCAATTCACATTTGTACATGATACAGCAAAACATGTACTCAGGTCCTAGCACAATAAAAGCAAGCGGTTAAAGATAACAAGAATAACTCAAAGACAAAAAACAGACTCACAACATTCTCAAAAATGTAAGATTACTGCAGGTTAAAACCTTAAGTGCTATTCAAGTTTTCTTTAGAAAATTCCTGTATTTTTCTGTACTGCAATACACAGGTACTACCCAAAAAATTAGAATATCCTGAAAAAGTTAATGTATTTCTGTAATTCAAATTAAAAAAGGTGCAGTTTACATATTGTTTAGATAAATAATATGTGAATCAATACATTTCAAGCTTTTGTTTGTTTGGATGTTGCTGATCAGGACTTGCAGCTTTAGAAAACCTCAAATTCAAAAACTCAAAAAATTTAATACTGTGAAAAGCTCCAGTATTGTAAGTTCAGTGTCACATTCTAATCAGGTAAGTAATCCAAAACACCTCCTTAAGTGCCCCAAGCCTTTAAAAAAGTCTCTGTCTTGGTTTAGAAGAATTCACAATCATGGGGAAGACTGCTGATCTGACAGTTGTGCAGAAAACCATCATTGACTCCCTGCACAAGGTGGGAAAGACACAAAAAGTGATAGCAAAAGAAGCTGGATGTTCTTAGGGTGCTGTCTCAAAGCACATTAATGGACAGTTAAATGGAAGGACGAAGTGTGGAAGAAAATGGTGTACAAGCCAGAGGGCTGACAGCAGCCTGGAGAAGATGGTCAGGAAAGGACCATTCAAAAGTGTGGAGGACTTCATAAGGAATGGACCTGTGAGCTTAATTAAGTCCAGCATAAATGCAGCCGTCTACCAGGACATTTTGGAGCACTTCATGCTTGCTTCAGCAGACCAGCTGTATGGGAATGCAGACTTCATCTTCCAGCAAGACTTGGCACCTGCCCACATTGCCAAAACTACAAAATCCTGGTTCAACAACCATGCTTGATTGGCCCGCAAACTCCCCGGATGTCAGTTAGATGTCAGAGGGACGTTGGCGGCCTACGTTGACTAGACGTTTGTATTTGGTTGAAAATGAAAATCAGGTTGATGTCTAAACTTAACATTGATTTGATTTCAAAATCCAACGTTGGACAGATGTTACATTATTACATCAAATCAACGTTGGGGTTTGACGTCAATCCAATTTTCATTTTAAACCAAAATGTAATGTCCATCCGACACTGGATTTTTATGTCAAATCAACGTTGGGGTTTGACGTCAATCCAGTTTTCATTTTTAACCAAAAGGTAATGTCCATCCAATGTTGGATCTTTATGTCAAATCAACGTTGGGGTTTGAAAACTATCAAATAATTATCTTTAACCAAAATGTAACAATGGATTTTTATGTCAAATCAGTGTTGGTGTTTGACGTGTCTACAAATGACATTTTCAACCGAAATATAACATCCATGTTGAATTTCCACGTCAGATCAACATTGGGGGTTGAAGTGAACCTAATTGACCAAAATATACTATTTAAAGCAGTGATTCCCAACCCTTGTCCTCAAGGCACACTATCCTGAAGACTTTCCAGTTTGCCCTGTTAGGACAGCTGAAATCAAATGGATCTCTGACAAGCTCTGCACCAGTCTGCTACTAACCCATTAATGTGAATCAGCTGTGTTTCTACAGGGAACATGGAAAGTCTTCATGATAGTGTGCCTTGACGACCAGGGTTGGGAATCACTGATTTAGAATAAACTATAATTTTTTAAATCAACAAAAATGATTTTCATCTTAGACTATAATACCATAACTTCTATGCAACATCAAGATATGCTATCATCCACCAACTGACATCAAATAAACATTGAAAGTATTACATCTAAACCCAATCTAATAAAAACCTGCACCTTACATATGAGTTTTTGGTCTAATGGCACTGGGATTTGACGTCAGTAACACGGATATATACACGGATCAAGTTCTACTGTTTGGCTACATGGATAAATAATCAACCAAGTATCAACGTCTAATGTTGTTAGATTTGAACGTTGGTCGGATGTTGGGATACTAACGTTGCACAGACATTGATATTTGGTCAAAGATCCAACAACAACATGTCAATATTCTATGTTGAATTGACGTTGGGAAAATACGTTGAACAGACGTTGGGTATTGAGTAGGTACCAACACAACTTAAAAACAACCAAATATCAAAGTTATTTAACGTCAAATTCATACGTTAAGGGGACATTGTAAGTTGACGTCATTCCAGTGTTGGATTTTGGGTGTCTGACGTCAGAACCTAAATCCAACCAAAAATCAACGTCAACTGACGTCGTGTGCCTGCTAGGTCACCTGACCTGAACCCCATCGAAAACATGTGGGGCACTGTCAAGAGAAAGCTGAATGGGAAGAGAACAAACAATAAAGAGGAGCTCAAGGCTGGGATGGAAGCATGTTTTTCTTCTATAACACCTGAGAAATGCCAGAAGCTGCATCCATGCCACGCCGGGTTAAGGCAGTCATTCAAGCAAAAGGGGCCCCAAACAAGTAGTACAGATGCAAAATTTTACTTAAGGAGGCCTGACTTTTTTTGTAGGGGAAAGAAAGCCGAAATTTTAAAGTCCTTTTTTAATTGATTTCATGCCATATTCTATTTTTTTTTTTGTAGTTTTATAATTTCAGGTTTTCTTAAGCTGCAAGTCCTAATTAGCAACATCCAAACAAATAAAAGCTTGAAATATATTGATTCACATATTATTTGTCTGTACAATATGTAAATTGCACCTTTCAATTTGAATTATTGAAATACATTAACTTTTTCACAATATTCTAATTGTTTGGGTAGTACCTGTATATACTTAACTCACGGTGCGGCATGGTACGGGGATGTCACATAGCATGATGAGAAATGTTCAAGCCAAAGAGGGCAGAGTCTTCCTAAGTGCATTTAGTTACACTTGATTGTCATTGATACACTGAAAAGAGGAAACTTGATTTAACTGAAAATTTTCACCAGCACTGCTGGTCATCAGAGGGCATTTTACTCTAAAAGTTGTTGGAATTACTCTGAAAGCGTTAATATGATTTAACAACTTAAACTTTACTCTGGGGATTTTACTGTGTGAACAGCCACTTTCAAACAACCCCCACAATTGTTGGGGAGGTGTGATATCTCCATGTAATAACCTGCTTACCTGGCTTCCACTGTAGTTGTTCATGCTCAACATTCCTCAGTTCAAGAGAAGGCCATCGATCTACTGCACATAAATAAGATCACTGTATTGTTCAGTGTGACTAAACAGTAGTGGCTGATTAGTTCTTCAGGGATCAGGGAGCCTGTTTGTATTATCCTTTTTTTTTAACTTAGTGTAGGTGTGAGCTTACACTATAGACTACACATGTAATGGTTTTATGGTTTTAACTAGGGATGCACGATATTGGAATTTTGGCCGATATCCGATATGCCAATATTTTAAAACTCATGTGACAGATAACGAATATTGATACTGATATTAAAGCTGAAAGAAATAAACAGTCATTGCAAATAGCAGTTTTGTCATCTGTTTCCAACACTTTGAAAAATAGGGGTGAGGAAAAAATATCAATACACTGAAATATCGGGATATTTTCATATGCTGATTTCAAATTTATATTTAAAAACGTGGTATCGATCTACTTTACTGACAAAATCTTAAGAGATTTCCTCGTTCTGTTAAAAACTCACGATATTTCATGAATTCTTTTGAGATTTTGTCAGTAAAATAGATCAATACTGTGTTTTTAAATGTTCATATGATATCAGCATATGAAAAATCACGAAATTTTGGTGAATTCTCGTGAGATTTAATAACAGAGAGATGAAATATCACAAGATTTCATTTGTAAAATAGATCAATACCACATTTTTAAATTTCAATATATCAGCATATGAAAATATTGCGATATTTCAGTGTAGCGATATTTTTTTCCCCACCCCAAGTCTTTAGAAGTTTTAAAGTTTTAAACCCACCCCCTGCGTCTGGGGGTGGGGAGGAACGCGCCGGGGGCTTGGACCTCACGGCTCCTTTCCCGGTAAGAGTGAGGTGGATGTGTGAGAACAAATGAATGAGAGTGTGAAAGAGCAAATGTGGGAGGGAGGAATTTGGGCTGGAAGACGGAGAAGATGAGGGTGGGTGGTCGGAGGTGGGGGGGGGGGGGGGGGTATGCTTGTGAGTGTCTGGTAGGGATGGCCGTGAGGGGCTGAAGGAAGAAGGGCGGGAGTGTAACAGGTCAGAGGGAAGGGTGGGGCTGGACATGTAAGGGTGGGAGTGTATGGGGGTATAGGGAGGTGGGGGCGTATGTGTGGGGGTGGAGGGAGGGGTCGGTGCAGGTGTGTGGGGGGAGTGCATGTGGGTGTTAGAGGGTATCAGGAGGTGGGGGTATGTGTGGAGGGTAGAGCGAGGAGAGTGTTGGGGGTGGAGGGAGGAGTGAGTGGGGGTATGTAAGGTCGGAGAGCGGAGCAGGTGGGTGCATGTGTGTGGGGGGGAGTGCATGTGGATGTTGGGGTATGTGTGTGGGGGAGTGTGTGTGAGTGTGGGGGTGGTAGCGGTGGTGGCGCCCTGGTGTCAGGTGTGTGGGGAAGGGGCGTTGGGGTGGGGGCTAGCCTGTCCTGGGGGGGGGGGGGGGGGGGTGTCGTCTGGGGGTGTCCGGTCCTCCTGGGTTTCGGTTGGGCTGCCTGGGTCAGGTGGGGGGGGGGCTGCTCCTGGGGGGGCCCCTGGGCCCAGCACTGTCCCTGCCCCTGGGGCGGCCGGTGGGGTCGCCAGCTGCTGGTCTTGGTCCACTGGGGCCTGGGCCCCCAGACCGCGGGGGGCTCCGGCTGGGGCGCCGCCCTCTGGGGGATGCATGTCCGTTATTTTGGAGGGGCGGCTCGGATCTGGGCCTCTGGGTGGCTGCTGGGGGCCTGGGTCATGAGCCTTGCGGGCTTCCTCCTCCTTGCAGAGACGAGGCTGCATCTGCATGACTGTATCACCACGGAGCACCCTTTATTATGCATGTTGACACTGTGACGCTGCTTCCCGTCGCGCTAACTAGGTTTTACCTCTTCTTTGCGTGGTTCTGTGTGTTTGTATGATCTGAAGATACTCGAGCCACCTGCGGGTCCTCCTGTGGGGGATTGCTTGTTTTGTTTTCCAACAGAGACCTTGGAATGTTGTTTAGGGATTGCTGTACAGATGCACCAGTGAACTGTGTAAGTGGATTCATGTTTTCTCTTCTCTCTCTCTCTCTCTCTCTCTCTCTCTCTCTCTCTCTCTCTCTCCCTTCCTCACTCCTCTCTCTCTGTTCCACTTTCTATCATTACCTCTGCTAACTTTCATTTCTCCCTTGTCAAGCCCAGCAGTATGATATGGAATGCTGTTATAGACAAATGTTTAATCAAAGAAATAAAATGAATAAACAGGATATCAAGAGGAGCCTTGTGTTCATAAAGCTCCGTTTGGCAAAGCAAAACTTTTCAACACAATAAAGCAATCGGATTACCATTCTGCTTTCTATGATGCTGGACAGGACAAGTAAGAAAAAAAAAAAAGAAGTTTTAAAGTCTGTAAAAAAGAAGTTTTTGAAGAAGAAGAAGTTTTTGTGTTTGTTTAGACTTTAGAAACAGTGGGCTGTTTGGTTAAATATCGGTAGGGTGGCTGATGTCCAATATTCAGTTTTAAGGCCGATATATGCTGACAGGGGGCTTATTATATTGTACATCCCTAGTTTTAACACGACTTTAGAAAAAGGTTGAGATTTTGGCAGGTTTTACTTTATTTTACGTTGTGTTTGGGCTGGAAACAGTCAGATCTGGCAACCCAAGGTTGCAGACACCTGACCTAGGGGGTAGTACGCCAACATGAATGGCTAAAGCATAATAATACTGCTCTTTTAAGGTATTTGGCTGAAGAATAATTAGTTTTTTAACCTTGAAGTTGAGTAGACACCGTTATTGATCAACAACCCTCATCTCCCTCTATTGGTTAATTTAGTCCCTTGGGCACTGAAGGGCTTATACACTTATTGCTTTCACAAGAAATGGATTTATTTCTGGTAAACATTAACTGCTATGCCAGATTTATGGTTTTGCTATCCTTTCCTCATGTTCACGAGCATTTCCAGTGGTGTATTGTGTGCAGGGATTGTGATGTGCAGCGGTCGAACCAGCGGAGCAGTTTTTGAGCTCCCAACACTTCTTCCCCTCCTCTCACTCTGCAGAAGCTTAGATCATCAATCTTTTTCATATCCGTTGATCAGCAGCCAAGTTAAACGCACACACAAACATATGTGAGAAGAGTTGTCATGATTCCAAACACATGCGTGAAATAATACCTACATATATTATAAGTCTGGTTTGTCTTTACCTCATATTTTCTTCACCCTGCCTCTTGTCTCTTTTCCATTTCTGACATGTTTTTTCTCTATTCCCACAATCATGGGAGCATGATCTGGTATTGAAAGAGGTATAAAAAGACCAACTAAATATCTCATTTTGATTTGGTTGTTAACATATTTTTCCTTGCAAACAAACGGTGAAATTGTCACGTATGACATTTCCAGCGTGTTAGCATATAAATCAAAGATCATATTCACTGAAACGTCACTGATTTGATTTAGATCTTGTTTTTGGCACAGTCAGGTGGAGATATTTTACTGAGAATATAACAGAAATCCTTGCAAAATTTCAGGATGATTATTTGAGCGTTTGTAGAAAATCCAGAGAGTTAAAAAGCACTGATTATTCATTCCCTCATTCTCCAATCCACAAACGCTGGAGGACTTTCACAGCTTTTGGAACCTGGTCAATGTTCTGTTTTCCATCATCACCTCAAGGAGGTGATGGCTTAATTTATCTTCTAAACTTACAAAAAAAAAAAAAAAATCAATATGCAAATCTCCAGACCTACTTTCATTTAAGTGGATTGTAGACACATTAAACCTGTGGCATCTGTTATTTGGAAGATAGACGCATGGAGATTGTGATAACATACATGAAATATCGCCATCATTATTGGCCACCCAGCACATCTGACAGATGGCAGCCATCTCAAAATGGTTGTTGTTGCCTTATCTGGTCTGTGGCAGACTGAAATGTTAATGAGGCCTTTTGATCAACAGCAGACCTGTCTGTCAAGTTAGCCTTTAAACTGATCTGTTTGTCCAGAGAATTTAAAAAAAATCCTAGAGCACTGACTTGTACACTGAATTAAGAGATGGTAATACGTGTGTTGGTGCCACTGGTTGTCTCATCACCGTCTTATGTGCAGAGGAAACAAACTGGGCCAAAATAAAAAATGAATAAGGGCTAGAATTTTGATAGAACAGGAGACTTTCTACATGGATTCGGAAATGGAGATGAGCTGTGGAGAAGAAAATGGCAGCATCAGCAAACAGATTTGCAGGGAATTAAGCCTGAAAGAGAAGCAGAGTGGAGAGAGGAACTGCCAAAAAAGAAAGGAGGGAAATGAGAAGGATAGAAATGCATTCATCTGAAGTTGAGAGGGAGCAGATCTTTGATGCTGCCCAATCTCCACAGTTACAGTGATTATAACTTCATTATGACTGACAATGGAGACAGGAATGAATGAGTGTGGCAAGTCTCGCTGCACGTTTATCATGGCAACTGAAGCAGTTAGTGAGAGCATCTGCTGCTGTGTTTGTAACACTGCTAATTGCAGAATGGTCACTGGGGGGAAATTTGACAGATATTTTCAGAAAGCTTGACACACTGTCCATGCATCACACACTTTCCATAAATAAAGTGTATAGACTGAAGTCCCTTATTAACATGCACAAATTCCTGTTAATCTGGCAGCAACTGAACAGTCTGCTTCATCTATGAATTTACTGTTTTTTTTTCAAACATTTAGTGATGACTACCTGAGAAGTAAAATATATGTATGCATTCAGTGTTTTAAGTGTGCATGGCCTCTACCTGATTGACAGGTGTCTTCAACAGCTGTGGCAATTTTCTGTAAACAGATTTATACGAAACAGATTTAAACTAAAGAAATCTTAAAGATCACACCATAAAATAAATAGCACTTTTCAAACATCTGTTCTTATTGTCATAGCAAGCATCATTAGTACTGCACTGGGCTGTTTGTGTTTGTCTTCTCCTCTCCTTTGACTGCATTTGACTGACTAGGACAATTTTTTTTAGTTTGGATCTGGGGTATTAAAGGTAAGAAAATTATTATTACATCTGTAGACCAGATTTTTGGAAAGTAGCATTGGTAGTGTTAAAGGTAGAGTCCAGAGTTTCCCCCCTGAAAATAAACACTAGACTTGTGCAAATGAAATCTGCCTCAATCCGCGCCTTTGGGCCTCTCTTTTGTGTAGTGGTTTGTTTGCAACTCCCTCTCTCCCTGTCTGTACTGTAATTCACTTTTCCCCTTTGTTTTGGTGTATTTGGGACGTTTCTGGGTGGAGATTTCTGTATATGTCACCAGCCAATGATAGAGCTAAGGCCATGACTCTGTGTGGGGATAAGCTCATGATTGCAGCAGACGCCAGTCACCCGAACTCGGGGAAAAAAAAAAAAGAAAACAAAAAAGGCAGACACCAGACACAGCGGAGAAAAGGAAGTACTCTGCGGTAAGAGCTTTAGATAGTGCACGTTGGAAAACCAGGGTTAATATTGGTTTGGCTTTCACCCGCTTCCGAGCTCTGAAGAGCAATGCAGCCATTAGCCTGAGGGAGGGGCTGTTGGTTTGAATAGTGTTGTTTACAAACAGAAATGGGGAGGAACTTCGGACTGTACCTTTAATTTTCATCCCCAAAAACACTACCTTTCATTAAAAAAAAACAAACACACACACACACACACACACATATATATATATATATATATATATATAAATACATATATGAAGAGAGGAAGAGAAAGCGAGAGAGAGAGCACTTACAGTAACACATCTATTAGACCTCCTGATAAAAGCTGACTAATTTAGAAATCTTCCAAAAACTTTTTTGAAACTAAAAATCTTGTAATCTATTTGGCAAACAGAAAACTGAAACGACTAAGAAGTCCTTTTTTCAAAAAAAGAAACAAAGAAGATGCAATATTTTTCATGGCTTTTCTAAGAAGTCAGAAATTTATCCAGCATAACATTCGACTAAAACCTTTTTTTTTAAATGTTTTTTTAATGTTAAGGAATGCTAATAAACTACAATTTGATGTCTTAATCAGGAAATAATGATGATGTGCTTTTTATTTATTCATTTATTGTAAAACAGTGCATTTGAAAATTCATGGATAACTATGTACTTTTTTTTTCTTTTTTGTTTTTGCATTAAGATTACATTGGATGGTGGTCTAATAAATTTGTTAAGCACTATATGAATTATTACCAAATAGTTAATATAGTGAAATACTGTCCTGTGATATGTTGAATATAAAGATAAAATAGATAACCTTTAAATGAAATTCACAGAGAAATTTCTTTATTGCTAAGTGAGAGTCATGAGGAGCACAGCTGGCCACAACTGTCCATTCCATGTCTTTCAATCATTGTTCCAGCATGAGATATACAATATCTCATTTATCTCACTGTGCACTCCTCATTAACCATGCTAGATTCTGCGACGGTCTCTGGAGACCTAATGACTGCAATTAGTAAAGAGCTGCTGTGCAGCATAAGTATCATGGCACACATGACACCCAGATCCTCCTCCACACACATGCATACTTTGTGTGGTTGGAAACCTGTCACGGGGAATTGTAGCCCTGGTCGGTTGAATGAAAGCAAGATGGGGGAGAGACAGACCCAGCAGGCAAAGACAGAGTTTCTTGTGGATTGTTAATAATGTGGCTGAGGGTGCCAGACTTGATTTCATTGGCTGTCAGGGTGGGGACCACTGGGCCTGGATTAGCACTGGGACTAGAGGGTAGAGAAAAAAACTCAGTGAATTAAAGGCTGTTTTAATAAGGGCTTTTTAAAATATCACTAAACATGGCTCAATTATCTCCTTTTAAACCGCTTTATCCGTTTCATTGTAATCTTACCCCAAGTGGATAAACAATTGACTTTGTGATGGCTGCTAGCACAAATTTTCCATCATTTTCGCTTTATTGGTTAATCCTTATTTCTAAAAGACAATGAAATTAAAGGGATGAGTCTGATTTTTGACATCAGGCCTCATTTTTAAGTTTGTCAGGGTACTATTTATCACCGAAGACAGTTTCTGCATATTTCACTGCGTTATTCAAGTTGCAGGAGGTTGCCAAAATAATGGCTTACACATGGCAACAGGATCACCTGTCATTTAAAACAATCTTATTTTCTCCACAGAACACCTGAGGCAAACAAGTTATAACACAAGACTATATAAATGCCTGTGTTAATAGAATAATGTTACAAACAAAACTATCCTTATATTGCATTGCATTTTGATGGTTAAGTGTCTCTGCCACATAATGCTACTTCCTGTATTTGGCAAAGGAGTGATATTATCTGCTGCTACATGCACAAAAGAATTTGATTACACAAATACAGTCAAAAATATGGCCACGCGTGAAATGTATGTTGGATTTTAAAGTCAAATTTGAATTTGTTTCATCTAATGAAGTGTCACCATGTCTCTATGGACCTGGAATGATCTTACTACAAGTTAAAAAACTCGTTCTCTTTGTAACATTATTCTATTAAAGCAACACTTACTGACGTTACATTGTTACACTATTTTTTTTTTTTTCTAATAGGGTAAAATGCTATGAATGAGGTGATGGAAGTCTGAGATACAAGACAGACCCACCATTAATCAAATCTATAAACTTTCAATGAAAACTCCAACCAATCCTTGCAGTGGGGCCCACGGCTAGGATTGGCCGAGGAACCTGCCTGTTAGACCTTTGCTTCCTCATTAGAAGGCGGAGGGAATGGGGTGTAGGATCTTTGGAGTGAGGCGGGACTGTTTATATTCAAATAATTTTGCTGTGCTTTCTGAAATCCAAGATTGGTAAGGGTTGCTTCAACACTGGCGTTTACATACGGTAGATAGTCCTGCATTGTTACTGGTTTGCCTCGAGTGTTTTGTGGAGTAAATAAGATTGTTTTAATGACAGGCTAGGTAATCCTGTTGACTAGCATCAGCGACCTCCTGCAACTAGATTATTGGGATGAAATATTTTGAAACTGTCTCCAGTGATAAAAAATACCCTGGCTGACTTGGGGGAAAAAAAGGCTCTACATCAAAAATTCTACCCCTTTAATTGGTAGGTCCTGGTAAATCATGTAATTATCATTAAAGAATCCATAGCTAGTTGTTTCTAGTGAGCAGAACTATTAATTCCTCTGTTTATAAATTATTTGTTGATCCCTCCCTCCCTCCCTCCTTCCCCAGCTGATACACCGATGTGAGTTGCGCTAGCATGCATGTCTAACTGTATTCCTGAGCATGAATTCAGGTAAGGGTTTTTGAACAAATGGATTTAAAAAAAAATCTTCTGTAGCAACACTGAAGGAGGCAACCACAATGTTGTCATTATCTGAATTTATTTATTTTCTAAATGCTATATTGTGTTGTCTGAAAAAAATATTTAACTGTCTGAAGTGCCCATGATGCTAACAGATAACCTTTAGCAAACAACAAACTCCCACTGCTAGCTACCAGCAGGTTGACCAGTTTCTCTAAATAAGGTTAAAGCCAAACAAGGTTTCAGCCAAACAAAATGAACTCAGCTTGGTCTCCGGGTAGATGTGCATATCATTACCGTACCCAACCCTTTTACTGAGGAGGGAAACCTAGCATGCTAAAACAAACCCCCTGAAAAAAGTGGCGTTATTCTTTGGAGAATTGACATATGCAGCAATTAAATAGTTTATACTGCTATGTCATCACTCCTTAAAAACAGTAAAAGCGTGGTACTTAAGAGTGATATTTTGCAGAAATACACATACGGGAGTGGGTAGCGTAGTGGTTAATGTCACTGGCTTTGGCGCGGCAGACCCGGCTTCGAGTCCCCATCACGGCACCCATGTAAACCACTGTGGACCCTTGAGCAAGGTCCGTAACCCCCCCACCAACTGCTCCCCAGGCGCTTTAAATAACTGCTCTCAGGTTTAACCTGACATGGTGAAAATGCAGAGAATGAATTTCCTAATTGGCTCACTAATTGGGATGAATAAATTATATATATGTATAAAAAAAACTAAAATCCCCATCATTAATGTGAACATGATTTCTAAATGCTGCTCAATTTAGATGAACACATCACAGAATCTGTGTGGTCACAGGCTTTTGGACTCCACTTTCTATGTATGTTACAAACATAAATCCTATAATCTCTTTTTTTAAAATCTTTTGTTAACATAATGAGAATAATAAAAGAGTAAATTAATCTTTTGCCTGTGAACCGGTTTAGAACCACTAGCATGCCAGGATAGAATGAATGGAAGTAAGTGGTAAGTGTGGCTCTGTCAAGCTGTTGAAACATTAACTGCTGAAATTATGTGGGGGGTTCCAGTGTTGGGTTCAATATCTTGCTCACTGCACAAAAGAAACTGGGAGATTGAACCAGTTCACTCTACCTTTTGAGCTTTAGCTATCTTCATTCAGCAAGTTGTTAATTGTCATGCTGTTTGGTACTATGCAGGCAGTGGACTAGATGCTCAGCACTAGGGCTAGTTTTTATTCACATACTGGTCACATATAATTCATATTTTGGTCTTTAGGAGCCAAAATAGACATTAAATGAGCGGTAAAAAAGCAGGGAGGGACTCAGCATTTGAAGCACCTGCGATTTTCAGGGGAAAATAGTATATTCAAACAGGAGAAGAAGAATTGGTTATTGTGCTGAAAGCTAATCAATACAAACATGTTTCACACGCAATTACTCATGTAGTCTATTGTTGGTAATGACTAATTATTAGTTTAACTTCTCTTTGCTGTTGCTTGTCTTCATTGAATTTTTTCAAAAGCAGCAGAGTGATAATGGGCTATATGCCCGGCTCCACTACTTCCTGAATTTCAGACAGCACCTTTGCTTCCTGTCTGTTGTGACTGGACGAACTGATTAACCCAGGTGTGTCTGACCTCAGTAACCGGCCAGACACACCTGGAGTAATGAGTTTGTCCAGTAATGAAAGACAGGAAGCAAAGGTGCTGTCTGAAGTTCAGGAAGTAGTGGAGCCGGGCATATAGCCCATTTATCAGGTCTTCTACACAGTAAATCTCGAAGCTGCAGGTCCCTTTACTAGAACAGCCAACTTGGTCTAAGAAATAGGGATACAGTTGAAACTAGAAAAGCACTTGAAGAGCGCAGACCTCCAGCAGCTCCCTTATGTTTGTTTGTTCGGGATCATAGTATCCTGAATTTTCTTTCATTGAGATACTTTCTTGTAAGTTTTTACCAAATACTGGGGTCATTTGTATGGAGCTATATGGAAAAATTCCCAAAATTTGGCCTATTAGGGTGATGTTCCGTGATGAGTATGGTCTATGAACACAGAAATACAAAGCCATGAGGAACATTCGTTCTGCAAAGAAACACATTCAAGGTATTAATTATTCCTAATAAATCCCATACAGTTAGGAATAAACATGCATATGTATTCAAGGCTAACAGTTACAGTAACTGGCATGTAACAAATCAGGTAGCTTAATAGCATAAAAAGGCACATGGTGAATGGAGGAACACTTCTGAATAAGCAAATCAGCTAAATGACATTAAAGGCTAAATAAACATCCTGTTCAGACAGAAATACTTACAGTTTTTTACAGACACACACAGTTCACCATATTCAACTGGCTAGAAGTCTGTCCAACAGTCTTCTCTCCTCGTGCTCACTGCTGCTCATAAGTTTCATTTCTGCATCCTGACATCATGTGCTCAGTCCCGCAGCTGCACACTTTTGCCACAATGAGGCACTCACGCCTCATCAACAGCCTTTCCAACATGCCGATCTCACAGTGATAAAGAATCCTTCAAAAACTTCCTGGATCCAGATGGACTCTTACCTTCAGTTTTTTCATAAGAATTGGGAAAAAGTGAGTGTTAAAAAGGATGAGTGAAAATAAAGAAGTTTACAGGAGTAGTGATGGGGGCAGGCTTTAATTTCTCTGACAACATTACCTGTTGGGTTTAGAAGCTGGTGGCAACAGAACAAGGCCCAGCAATTTTCCAGAGGAGCTCCAATTATCTGCAATGCTGTTCTGGAGCCAGAAGCCCAATCCCAATGTTACGGCTTGTGCTTCCCTTTAGGTGCACAGGTAAACCCTCAACTACACACCAGATGAGAACCAAAAGTAGACAGGCAGATTCTGCAGAGAAACACAAGCAGCCACACAATCAGCTGCTCGAACAGGCAGGTAGACAGGTAGGCGGTCAGTTAGAGGCAGGCAGGCAGACAGGCAGGAGGGCAAGCCAGCTAAGCTCAGGCTCCCAATGTCCCCAAGCAGCGAGAGATATTGCTGCTCCACTGAACAGCATAATGACAGTCTCTTCTACTTCACATGGGCCGGCCAATGCGAAAATCTACTCATAGGCGTTCTTTGCTTCAATTCCATCAAGAGAATACACTGTGGCAGGGGACTAAAAGGAGCAAATGCAGCAGTAAGTGACTGCATGGCATACAGAGGAATGTATTTCTGGGTAAGTAAACTGACCTGGGGGCAGGTGGATGGTATCTCATTTGAGTAAATGAGCAGGAGGTTTCAGTCTTTATTTGGGAAGGACTGCTGATTGCAGAGAGGATTATGTACATTATTGTTTGAAGCAGAGCAGATATACTTTATTTTCAGACAAGCTCAAGATCAACGCTATGCTTCATGGGGAGTTTTGAAAGAAGGAAACTGACTTCTAGCGAAGTTCCAATGTGTTCAAATTCATTGGGAAACACAGCTTTTCCTCAATTATGATGGATAAACACTTCCTGCTTGCTGTTGCTATGGAGACTTTGCAAAACCACCGTGGATGAATTATAGCTAGAAATTCTTGCAGCATTCCTTTACACAATCACACACACTCGCATTAATGTCAGTCATCCTCCTCCTTTTCGTTATCCAGATGATTCACAGGGAAATTATATCATCTAGCGCAATGATGCAGACTCACAAGTGCGATAGCGCGTTTTATTTGGTCTGATAGGATGGCAATTAGCCACATAATTGATGAGCAGCCTATCATACAAGGATAATTAAACAAGCATTCACACTACAATAATTGGATTTTTAGTTCATGGAGTCACCCAATCAGTTTCTATCAATAGTTAAAGGTGCAGATATGTACATTTTCTCTTTTTTATTTTCCTGCCTAAATGCAAACTAGTTGCTGTAGCTCCCTAATTTGTTTAATTGGTTCAAGCCTGTTCAGTCACGGTAATCTTTGCGTTTACCTGGCTGCATGTCTACTTATGATTCTCAAAAGAAACAAGTGAAGTTGACGCATAACTGAAGATCTGTGACATTAATCAATTAGGAAGTATCCCCCTTTTTTTCTTTTTGCATTGAATAGAAATAAATTTTGTGCACTGTGAGAATCAAGGCCTTTGTTTTTCATTTTCAGGACTGGACAGTGGCTATTATAGGTTTGTAATAACAGTAGTTTCAGGAAGGTGAGGTATTTTGTGCAGAACAGACTCAAACTTTTAATGCACTATTCATTATTGTGCTTCTTCAGCAGATAGCAGCAGGAAGATAACCTCAGTCACTCACAGCTATGCCTCCTGCATTTGGGAAGGAGCCGAAAAAGACAAGAAAGCAATTATATCTCTACCGCCATACTCATTTTCAGGTACTCTCTCCCCCTCTCTCTTTTTTTTTCCAAGCCTGATGACAAATGGAGGTAGAGGAGCGGAGCTGCAGGTGCTGATGGCATGTGTGTGTGTGTTAGTGATGGTGGGTGGCGGGGATCATGCTTCATTTCAGCTCATGTTATGGTAGAGGATCAGCGCTGACCACAGGCACTGTCAGTTTTTAGGGCTCTTAGCTGCTTCTCTTCACTCCTAAAATCAGTCTTTATGGCTACATTTTAAAGTGATGCCAGTCGGGCACTCTCTTCCTTCTGAGTATCTTTTTGTAGTTGAACTGGGAATCTTTTGTACGGTGCAAGTGACCTTGTGACTGGGTGTCTCTGCAGTTTCTGGTTATACAAGCATGTAATCTGGAAATATCAGGCATTAACAGAGGGGGGACTGGCATCTGTGTATCATCACAGTATTTTGCTCTTCCTTGTTTTTCTTGTGTGTTTTTGCAGGTGCAAATATATGCAACGCTGTGCCTGTAAAGCAAGACTCACCACATTCCTTCTCAGAAGGAAGAGAGTGACACTTCCTGAACTCTGAACTGATTATAATTGTTTCCTTGTACGTGCAAGTTTTCTCAAAAAGCATGAGGACAAAGAAATACCAAGACACATTATTCTGAGGTAGAGAAGTAAAAACAGTTTCTCACATGTAGAGATGACATTTCACATCACAAAGAAAGTTTTATCGTGTATAAACTGCTAATCACTCAAGACAAATGTGTTATTTTCACAGCTTTAATAAAGTCTTCTCTCAACATGTGCAAAAGGCTTGTAAAACGCTAAAAAAAAAGTTCAAGAATATTTTCCAAAATGCCTTTGTAGACAACCCTGGTCTATAAAAGGAGAATTATTCATTTGAAATCCTGCAAATCTGAAACAATTTCACTTAAAATAATTATTGAGCTTCCAAACAGCAGTCACTAATTATTTCTTAACAGCAGTGAAGCTAACACTCATTATAAAGCTTAGGGTTTCTCCATATGCTGTACCATGGTCTTTCTGCACCAAAAGCAATATGCTGGAACAAAGGATACCTTTTCTTCTTCGTGTGTTCATCTGCTGTAAGACAAGCTGTATACAGTACCTTCACTTGCGAACTAGCATAAAACCTCAGAGTAACAACTACATTATTTAAAGTTGCAGATTACAGATGCAGAACCATGAGTTAATGTGTTGTGACACTTAATAATTACAATCTCTAAACGATAAACTGTTTATGTGTCATTAAGCTCATCAGTTCATAAGGATGATGTCTTTTCTAAAGGAGGGCATACTTAAAGCCTCTTTAGCTCAGGTTTATGTTACACACATTTTAGACAGTTATAGCAATGTTTATATTTAAAAAATGAATCAGCTCGTTGGGCAGTCCACAACAGATTAATGAATTTTGATGCTAGCTTACACTAACACCAATGTTAAGCCAGGATCAAACTACACGACTTTTTCCGTCGTTCACGATGGTCATATGTCACATTAACAGAAATTGTGTCATAAAATCGTACGGTGTCGTGTTACTCGCGAGTGGTCACACTACAAGGATTGCACCAGAGAGACAACCGTCTGATCGTCGCGGGGTGTCGCAAAAGACAACACGAAACGGGAGGCGGGACAAGCAGCTGTCAATCAGTCACTTGGTTTGGAGTCTCTGAATTAACTGTTGGGGTCACTTATGAAATGGAAAGTGGACGGAGACATCAGTTCCCTCCATTATTGTGACCAACATGACCTGTTTGTGTGTATTCTGCCTGTTCCAGTTGTTCTGTGGAGCGGGTTTTCAGTTGTAACTAAACAGGATTAAATCCATGATGCGCACAGAAAGACTCGCTGCTCATCTTTGAAAAACAGCTTTGAAAGAGAGAAACTGGGCTCCGATCGGCGCCGTTGCTTCCACCAGGTGCATCACGCACCGCGCGCAGGACGCCCAGTGCCAAGCGAAGCCAAAACTATCAGGCTGACCACAGTCTGCTGCCACGAGACCAAAGTCCAGCCGACCCAGTGACGCTACTTTTAAAAAACTGGCATAAAGTGAAATAAAGTGTGTTGTTCTATACGAACGCATACGGGTGCGTCCTCACGTCATTCACTGAACTCCATCAGTTCAGAGCGCACGCTGGAAACCATGGCAACCACATGAAATCACACACGCATGATAAACTGAGAGCTGCGCAGTGCACAGCAGCATCGCTGTGTCTATTCTGCACCCAGAAGGTGTGTTCAGATGGTTAATTAGCTTTGATGATCACGCGTAAAGTGGATAGTTATAGCTGAGTGCACGAGCGCGCATGGGTGTCATATTTGCTCATCTCATTGAGCGCAATGTCTGTTATGTTGCGGTGTTTTTATTTAAACAAAGTGATTTTTCTGTGATTTTGTCATTGATTTATTTGAGAGCGTCACATTCGTGCACGTTTGGACCTGCTGTAAACTACTGTTGACTATTACTATTACTGATATAACACATATCGTGTGGTTATGTTTCGAGTTAATAAAGTAATGTCTTATTCAAGAGAGATACACCCTTTTGAATGTTCGTGGAGGTTTAACACTGTTGAAAATAAATTTGGCACACCCAGTCTTGCTTTTCTTTTCTTTTTTTTCTGGAGTAAACTGATGCCACAGCTCCATAAATCTCTCGGCTGCTCCACCGGAGCGGGACTGCGTCTCTCCTTCTTTCCTCCACTGTTGTTTGTGTACCTGCGACCTGAGCGTCACTCTGGTAGAGGCGAAAGACGCACTGTCCTCCTATTGGTCAATATGAAGGGACATGTCGTGGGACGTGTCACACTACACGGACAAAACCAAAAAATTCTGACACGCCAGTCTTTCTGCGTCGTGGTCGTGGAGCGTCGCAGACGCCAAATCGCCAATCGCTGATTGTGTCACATTACACGGAGCGAAGACACGACGTCCTGCGACCCGACGACGCAGAATCGTGCACGACAGTGAGCGACTGTCTGCGACGCCTCCGTCGGGCCAAAATCGGGCTAAATTCGTGTAGTTTGAACCAGGCTTTAGTGGGACAGTGTTAGTGTGAAAGGAGCAGAATTCAATGCCCTGACTCTCAGGTGAGTCATATGCGGTAACTAGTCAGCTAAAGGGATATCCCTGTGGCCAAGTAGCCAGGGACACATGATCAATCAGGGGCATAGTGACAGGACCCCACGTGGTCACATTAGCTATATGCTTGTGTAGCAAGGTACATAACAACAGAGGGCCTGGGTGAGCTTTGAACCCCAGACTCCCAGGTGAAAGTCATGCACGCTGACCATTCAGGCAAAGGGACATCCCTGTGGCCAAGTAGCCAGGGCGCATGATCAGTCGGAGGCATAGTGACAGGACCCCACACTGTCACACTTGGTAGCTCCTATATGCATGTTGTGTTGCTTTGTTGTCATCTTAAAATATATACAAGAATAGGCTTCTTATAGGCTGTAAGTGAATGGGGAAATGTCATCTTCTGTGGGTTTGCAGTCTTGTTTTGGTTTTGACTTTGCCCATCTTGTTTCCCATTTTATTTTGTAGTTTTTTTCCCCCTTTCTGTTCAGGTTACTGCCTGTTCCCTAAACACCTGAGGCCTCATGTATAAAGGGTTCATATGGACAAAAATGTACAATCATTGTCACGTTAAAGTTGAGATGTATCAAGAGTGAAATGAATGTCGAAATTTGCTGCTTCATGTCAACTTCATGGCTAGCATGCAGACATTTATACAGCTGTGGAGTCTTTGGCGAAACTTAGAAGCAATGGTGGGAAACTGTAAAGATAAATAAATGTGAGAACAATCTGTCTCCAGACTGAGTGATGTGATCATCAGAGACACATGAACAAACAACTCTGATAAACAATTAACACACTGTGTCGGCAGCTTTCCTCCTTAACAAGGCTATTATGAATTGGCTTGAACTGATCTGTCTGTAATATGCCCTGATATGACATTGTAGTGAATTGACGCTATACAAATAAAGCTGAATTTAACTGAAAAAAATTTAACTGGATGGTTGGATATGACTTCAATGCTCACATGGGCAATGATAGTGTGGCAAGGTACGCAACTGAGGGCCCAGGCGGGCTTTGAACCCCAGACTCCCGGGTGAAAGTCATGCACGCTGACCAGTCAGCCAAAGGGACATCCCTGTGGCCAAGTAACCAGGGCACATGATCAGTCAGAGGCATAGTGACAGGACCACACTGTCACAATAGTGAGATCTGGAGGGGCATGATTGGGAGGAATGGCTCCCTTGATCTGAACCTGAGTGTTGTTCTGTTGTTGGACTTCTGTGCTCATCATGGATTGACCATAACGAACACCATGTTCAGGCATAAGAGTGTCCACATTTACACCTGGCATCAGGACACCTTTGGCCGCAGCTCGATGATCGACTTCCTAGTCGTGTCATCGGACTTGCGGCCCCTTAACCTGGACACTCAGCTGAAGAGAGAGGCAGAGCTGTCCACTGATCACCACCTGAGTGGGCTCAGATGGGGGGGGGGGGGGGGGGGGATGCCAGTCAGACCTGGCTGGCCCAAACGTGTCGTGAGGGTCTGCTGAGAATGTCTGGCAGAGTCCCCAGTCAGAGAGAGCTTCAACTCCCACCTCCGGGAGTGCTTCAACCATGTTCCGAGGGAGGCGGGGGACATTGAGTCGGAATGGGCTGTGTTCTACGTCTCTGTTGCTGAAGCTGCTGGTCAGAGCTGTGGCCGTAAGGTTGTCGGAGCCTGTTGTGGCAGTAATCCCCGAACTTGCCGGTGGACACCAGCGGTGAGGGATCCTGTCAAGCTGAAACAGTCCTACCGGGCCTTCCTGGCCTGTGGGACTCCTGAGGCAGCTGACAGGTATCGGCGGGTCAAGTGGAGCGCAGCTCTGGTGGTCACTGAGGCACAAACTCGGACATGTGAGGACTTCGGTGAGGCCATGGAGAACAACTTCCGGACGGCTTAGAGGCGATTCTCGTCCACTATTGGCGGCTCAGGAGGGGAAAGCAGTGCAGCGTCAATACTGTGTACAGTGTAGATGGTGGGCTGCTGACCTTGACTCGGGACGTTGTGGGTTGGTGGTAAGAATCCTTTAAAAACCTCCTCAATCCCACCAACACGTCTTCCGAGGGAGAAGCAGAGTTTAGGGTCTCAGGGGTGGACTCTTCTGTCACTGGGGCAGAGGTTGACGAGGTTGTGAAAAAGCTCCTCGGTGGCCTGGCCCCGGGGTAGATGAGATCTGCCCAGAGTTCCTTAGGCTCTGGATGCTGTGGGGCTGTCTTGACTGACATGCCTCTGCAGCATCACATGGACATCGGGGGCAGTACCTCTGGATTGGCAGATGGGGGTGGTGGTCCCCCTTTTCAAAAAGGGGAATCGCAGGGTGTGCTCCAACTTCAGGGGGATCACACTCCTCAGCCTCCCTGGTAAGGTCTATTCTAGGGTCCTGGAGGAGTTCAAGTATCTTGGGGTCATGAGTGAGGGAAAAATGGAGCGGGAGATCGACAGGTGGATCGGTGTGGCATCTGCAGTGATGCGGACTCTGCCTCGATCCGTGGTGGTGAAGAAGGAGCTGAGCCAGAAGGTGAGACTCTCGATATACTGGGGGAGACCTAGGACACGCTGGAGGGACTACGTCTCCCAGCTGGCCTGGGAACACCTCGGGATCCCCCTGGATGAGCTGGCGGCTGTGGCCAGGGAGAGGGAAGTCTGGGCTTCCTTGCTTGGGCAGCTCCTCCTGTGACCCAACCAGTGTAATTAAGCCTCAGTTTCTTTTGTTCTCTGCAAGATCATCATTGTCATTGTGAGATCCTCCCATTCCTGTATTACTGTAGTTTTCCAGCTTGGTTTCTTTTGTTGGTTTTCATTAAACCAAATTCATTCTCCAGTTTGGGTCCTTCACCTTGTCTTCGGCTTCATCTCATGACAGGAAAGAAACATGGCTTTAACTGTGCTGGTCACAAGAACATAAAAAACACTGAAATCTTTTGAATAGCTTAAAAAAATAAGGTAAGTTACATTATAAAAAAGTAAAAGTTGAGAGCAGTAGTCTAGTGGATATAGAGGGGAGCTTGGGTCTGGAGAACCCAGGGCTGTGTCGGGTGGAGTGTCAACAGAGGTGAACCACTGACGGCCCTTGAGCAAAACCTCAACAACTGCTCCTTGGGTGCAGAAACATAGCAGCTCACTGCTTTGTAGCACATCTAGACATGGGTTAAATGCAGAGCATTTAGCTGCAGTATTGGTTTGACCAGACATTGTACAAGTCACTCATGACCAGAACTTCATGCACCTCAGTTCAGAAGCTCTAAAGATCTGTAAACAGCTCATAAATAAATGTTTACTTGTAGATTTTAAAAGATTTTAAAAAACTACTTGCAGTGCCGCTTTTGTTCATGATTGAATCTGAAGCAAAGTGACAGTAAAGAATAATCAAACTTGATATTAGAGTTTCCTGTTTATCTTTATTCATGGACATGCTGTCTACCAATAGTGCAAAGTGTTTATGTGACAGCAGTGGCGCATTAATAGAAACACAAAGAAAATACAAGATATCATACACTTGTAAACGTGAGGGAAACAGATTACTTTGGGGCATTTTGCTGCTCTGTGCTCACAGAGATGCAGAAACATCGCTTTTCATTTTGATATAGGGAATCACAGACAATGACTAAATTAAAGCAATATTGTCTTTTTCTCACTCTCAAGCTCTTCTCACTTCTTCTGTCTCACTCCTCTTTATTATCTTTCAATCTATGTCTCTGTTTTTCTGATTGATACACCCATTTCACAAAGATTTCACGCTTGAGGAATCCCAAATGGGTCTGCTCTCATGACAAACAGATCAATTTTTATAGACTTGAAAGTTGCTGGTCTTGAAAATTGTTTGACCATCCTCAAGACGCTGCTGAATTCTGTGGCAGCAATCTCGCCCGTTCTCTCTCCGGGCTCTGAGCCATGGTCGTCATGCACAATTGTTGAGTTGCTGTCATAAACCATTTATGAGCTTGCTAACAAGCTTCAGCACCCAGATACATTTTCCAAAACCTTACATGCTTGTAAAAGTGAAGCACAGATTGTGCTACAGGGGGCGCAATACTACATGTTGAAGAGTCTATAACATTGTTGGAAGTACTGATAGGAAGACCTGCATGACATGCTTGATAATGGCAACTTGGTAACATAAACAGCAGGTGGTTGAGCATCTACAGTAGGTAAATGAGAGATCCACCTGCCCCCTCTGAGATACCATTGCCAGCCTGGAATCACACTTTTGCCTGCCAGCACACACACGCAGCTACACACATGCAAAGCCACAAGAGTGCAAACACATGAAATATGGACAAAAAGCTCTATTCATATGCAGGCATGTATCTGAGAGTGCACACAAACAGCATAATTTAAATGCCTGTGTCTCCACCTGCAGAGGTATTCTTCTAAGCAGATTTTCACAACAAGCGGAGCAGTCATGTTTCTAAAAGGGCTTTGATCACAGCGGGATCTTGTGGCAGAAAGGTGAGGAACACATTTACATCTCATTCACAGAGTACACGGCAAGGTGAACCTGCCTACTTCACTGCTCCTTTCTCTGTGTCTGAGCATGCCTGCTTGCTTTTCATCCGCTTCATCATCTTTCCTCTCTTGTTCAGTTTGTATGCGTTTGAACGTCAGCAGCGTGAGTTAAAGCCAACAGGTTGTTAAGAGGCATTTTTCCCGGTGAGTTGGTATAGTCAAAAGAAAGTTTAAGCTCCCGATGCCTGCAGAGCTACAATGCTGATCTGCATTATTAATACAGGGGAATTTTAAGCACATAACTCTGAATGACATCAGACACGAAGGCAAGTAAGCCATTTCTGTAAAGTCTGAATATTTAGACAATCTATTCATACACTTTCAATACTCACTTTATCCTTTTCAAGGTCTTGAAGGGAAGCTGAGGCCCTGCTACCACCAAAAGAGAGCCCATCCATCACAGGATATCTAGATAAATTCTCCAATTTCATTAAAAATAAAGAAAAAAATGGAAAAACAGATTTATACAACAAAGAAAAATATTCCTGATAAAATTATTGGTACGGTAGTCTTCACTCATATTTGGTTGCAGAACTATTGGCAACAGTTGTTTTTAATTGCTGTTTGAGGCTAGATTCTGCCATGCTGTCATTGCTAGCTGTTCGTAAGATGTATTTTTTCAATAACAGATTAAAGCTCAGGGATTTTTGTGGGAACTCTTTGCTAGTTAAAGCGATATTGTGTAAGTTCTCCTGTTATTTATTAAAAAAAACTGATTATTTGGTTCAAAAGTGTTGTTTCGTTTATCAGTAATCACTCCCATCAACAAACTGAGGTGCTCCTCTAAGTTCTAAATTCACCGTTCATATCATTCATTTATACATCGAGCGGGTCAGCTCGGTGGAGGCTGCCATGTCGTATCGCCATGTTTTTATGTTCAGGAGAAGCGTGACAGTAGGAAACCACAGAAACTCACCGGACACACCGGAGTTTCCAGCTCAGTTCGAGGTAATGCCTTTGAAAAGTCACCATGCTGCAGTGGGGAGAAACCAGCATGTCACTGATGCTGCGTTCACATGCAGTCGGGCAGACGGCCGTTGGTATCAAACCAGATGTCATTTTAATCAATGAAGCCGAGCGAAAGACGGTAAAACATGGGTCAGAGAAAACAATACGACATCGCCATGACAACAAATCAGATGTCAACTGATGTCACTGTAACTGACAGACTACATCTTCACATAGGGGCCGGTGATAACTTTACATGCAGCGGATGTCGTCCGTCTGCCCGGTTTCACGCGAACGCAGCATGAAAAGTATGAGGGAGCTGCTCGCATTTACACAATGTCCCTTTAAGTTTAAAATTCTTTTTTTTTTCTTCAACAGCACTCCTTTGATGAGTTCTGTTTGCAATTCAGAGGCAGCAACCCCACATCATGACAGAACCCCCACCGTGTTTTACAGTGGGAAAGGTGTTGATCTCCTGGGTGTACATGTCACCTTAGAACAAACATTTTTAACACAAACAAATGTGCTTTCCTTTGTTCTCAAAATGTAACTTCAAAAAAGCTGTTTGCTAACTATGAAAGTTTTTTTTTCTTTTACACTAATCCTCTCTTTTTAATATTAATCTTCTCTTTTGGGTCATTCTTGTGTCCTTTTCAGCTTTCACCCACAGAGACTTAACCTACTTGGCGCGTCATGAGGTTCACCTTGTTCCAGGTCAGCCTGTTGAGAGTCTGGTGCTTATTCCAAAGTGACTTCTTTCACAAACGTTTCTAATTTCATTGGTTCGGTAGCCAAAGTCTAATGACTGCTGAAAATTACACACGGGTTGAGTTTTCTTATTTTCTTACAGTATACACAAATTTAAATTCAATAGCCATTAATATCACTTTTTTACATGGTTCTACCAACATAAACCCTATGAACACCCAAACACCAATTTCTACTGTTGTGACAAAAATGTAACGGATACTAGTTCTCTCTCTCACACACTCTCTTTTTTGGTATTACCTCAGGTTCTGCGTGAGCCAAATCAGTTCAATATGCTGCAGATGTACACACCAGCACATCTCCAGCAGCACAGACGTGAAAAACTTTTGTTCTATAAAGTTGTTAGAAAGTTTGGCACAAAATTGTGCACATGATTTGCATAATGTGTGCATGACCAATGAAAACGTAAGCATGCTGCTTGATAAGCAGCTATTCCTGCTCATGCTGAGGTGAAACTGACTGCAGTAGGAAGTGAAGCATGGAGGAGCCATGCTGAGTTGAACCAAATCCTACCATATATACAATGAAAAAACATTATTAGTTTTATTTTTTTGCTGTTGTTGTTCTTTGTTTTGCTTCAATACATAAAATCTTCCTGCTTTTTTGTTAATAACTTTGTACATTTTTAGTAATATTTTGATCCTCTGTCACTTGTTTTTTGTATTCATTTAATGATATAAGATAAACCTTTATTTTTCCCCAAGAGGGAAATCAGGTAATGCAGCACTGCAGGGCCAAGTACAAGAGTAAAAGCAATAAAGTTAAATAGGATTAAACTAAATTAAATCAAATCAAAACTTCACAGAGAGAGATATTAAAAATTCTTTGTTTAAATTCAGGGATAGCAGTGTTTTTGACCATTACTGTAAAGGAAAAGAGGAGGGATACTGTTCTAACATATTTATCTCCTGCCATATTAGTTAGTTTTGTTCCTTAGCTCAAAAGGTGGTTTTTGCAATGTATGTACTTTCTTTCTCTGCAAAAATGCCAACACTTTCCACTTTAAACTGCATACTCAGTTGTTTTCAGATCAAAAAGTTCTTCCCAGGTAGAGAGACTCTCTGGATTATCTAGGCTCAGATACATCACTGACAGATCAATACATATAGTGTGTATTTTCTTTTTTAAAACAGGACAAAGATCATACATTTCTTTTACAAATTTTTCCATTTTGGGTGTGCTTGTAAAATCCTTATAATCTCACTCAGCCTTTTGAAGGTGAAAGTGTGATTTTTTTTGAGTGTTTCAGGAAGAGAGCAAACCCCAATTTTCAGGACTGTAATTCTCCATCAGTCTGACTAACAAGACTTTTTGATGCGACAAACAACAGAGGCCTTGAGTGTGTTGGTGTGTGTACCACAGATGACAACATTTACCGGTCTACTAAATCCTGAGCAGGCAGCCACATAAGCAGCCACAATGGTGGATTGCGCAGCAGAAAGCAATGACTCGTAACACTGATGGGAGGACAGTAGGTGGAAGGACAAGCTGTGCTTGATTTACTTCTCAGTGGAGCTGCTCTGCCTGCTGAGATGTTAACATCCATCCTCACTTTATGCTTTGGTCTTGGTTGCATTGAAGTGCTGGTAATTTTGCATGTGGGGCACAGCTTTGGAGACAAAGCAGTGATGACATGATTTAAAGCTGTAGATGGGGAGAAAGTCAAAGATGAATGGGTTAACCATTTACAGACGACGGATCAGGAAGCTATGACGCAGTTTTAGTAAGTAGAAGAAGCAGGTGCAGCACAGCGGGGTGGCATCCAGGTCTAATCAGACCAGGAAATGATGCGCTGCATAGTTTGTCCATTCCCAGACGGAGCCCAAAACAGGTGAGCCTGATTAATGAGGAAGCAGCTACACATCTCTGGTAAACAGCAAGCAGACACAATTCATATATCAGCGCATGATTGTTCTCAGCTGGAGTGGAAGGAGCTCATTCACATTTAATCATTTACAAAATATGTCTCCGCAAGCATGCAAAGACCGGACTCTACAAAACATGTCTGCAAGCATACAAAGACCGGACTCTACAAAACATGTCTGCAAGCATGCAAAGACCGGACTCTTTGGAAAATTCTTGCAAGAGTTTTGTGGGTTTGAGAGAAATTTCTCTTAAAGCACACTTGAGAAAATTTTCCAATCACTTATGTTGTTTCTGACAAAAACTAGGGATGGGCATATTGATACCTTGGACTAGATACTTTGATACTAGCTAGACAAAATGTTGGAATTGAGTTTAACTTATATTTAACATTGCACTTGCATTCAAGTTAGTAATGCAAACTGAACAATCATGTGGTTTTTTTTCAAGGGGATCAAAAGTATCGGTATCAATATCAGTATAAATTTTGTTAAAAGGTACCATAAACAACTGGTACTGTATTGACATGAAAAATTCGGTATTGCCCATCCCTAACAAAAACCTCTTGAAGTGCTTCAGAAAGTTAGAATTGACGTGATTTCTGCAGATTCCTTCTAGCGGTAAATAGCTTTGAGACATATAAAACAATACTGATCTCCCCAAAGAAAAACTTCACAGATGGCTAGCACTGTGCACGCTTGGAAATTTATCCACAGGCTGACAAGAGCTGAGGTAACGCTCAGGGTAAAGGCTATGTGAAAATGTTCAGCGGACATGTTTTCTGATTCATTTTCAGCTGTGTTGGAGTGTGCTCACAGGCACACAAGGCTGAAGTCACGCATCTGACAGACTCGATCAGTCTGATGGGAAAGGTGGGAAAACAGTGAACAGTTGGGAAATAACTTGAGTTCTCAGTGTGAGTTCCTTTTTATTTTCTAACAGTACGCAGATGTCAGATAACAAGCAGAGATCAGAATCATGACTGCAATAATGAAAAAAACTTGTCATAAATCTCATATTTATGTGCTGTCATAAGCAAAACTTTCTTTTCTATTAGAGAACTGATGTCACATCCCAGTAATAAAACAGTTAAGTAGATCCACCAGTGTGAGAGTTGCATTGCTCTGTATAAATTACCTTCCTATCCTCTGATAGATATCCTTCTTGGCACATATGGTTTCCCCCTCAAAAACCATTTGGCACAGGAGGTGCAGTTTAATTTTTCATTGTTAGGATCTTGACCTTTTGTAGTGCTATTGATTAATGTCTTTACAAGTTGGCCGCTGTTATGATCGAATTAAATGAGTTTGCAGGGATGCACGTGCACGACATACACGTCCCTGCTGCTGTTTTTACACTGCGGTGCTGATCAGCAGCTGCTCCTGGTAAAGCATAGCAACAGGAGAGCAGTCAGGATGCTGCAATGAGCTTTATGGATCAGAAAACTTCAGACAAACATTTTAGGAGACTAGGGGCTTTTTTTATTATCATTATTTGCCTTGTGGTGACCTATCGGCCGCCATATACCTCAGATTTGTGCTGCATGCACAATGAAATATGAAGGGGAACAGAAAGTCTCTGTAGCTGAAAGCAGTCCTTCAAGAGGATTGATAAAGCCAATCAAGTAATGTGCTTCTAAGCGGGTCTTTGAGAGGGAAAGGGCAGACGAACTGGAAGAGAGCCCAGAAGAGGACAGTTTAAATTTTTCCAGAAGATGTTTAGGACAACTTATTGGGTTTAAAAACATTGCTTCATCATTTTATATTATTATAATCGGTAAAGAGTACAAATGGTAATTAAGTGATGAATAAAGTCAAATGATAAATTAGAATTTTCTATCAGGGATAAATTAAATTTACTATATAGACAGATTCATAAGATCAGAATCTGCTATAAAAAATGGCTTTTTCTGAAATTCATTAAATATGAATTTAGTACAAAGGATTCAAAAGGGCATTTTGATAAAAATGCTGAAGACAAGAACCTTTTGTTTATCAGATGAAAAAATACCCTCCACTTTCATACAGCTCCTCATTGACAAATCAAACAGAGGCACTGAAGACGATCGAGCACTCAAAATCACATGTTGTTCAAAGCACTAAAATCTTTATGGATTCCACTTTTTATCATAAATATACATCTCTTTGTGCCTTCATTTATGTGTTATTGTTGTTCTGTGATAGCTGCAGTTTGGCTCGGAACAAACGCTGACAAGAGGTGAAGGAAGGAGCAGCCTGGTGGGAGAAGAAACAGCTCCTCAAATGCATATGAATGCAAGTTATTCTCTCGGATGTATGAGAACATATAGAAACCTGTAAAGGAAAGAAAACTTGAGACAATAACACTATTATTGTTTTGTTTTTTTATTTATTTCAAATTGATCATCTCCTTTAAAGGGCAAAATATGAACAATCACCACAGTGTGAATCTTTTGGTTCTCTTGCAACTAGGCTTACACCTGCAGTGCAGATTCTACATTGCTGTAAATTTAAGATGCATCACTGAGCTCTACATTTAAAAGTTGTTGCATTGCCTTTGATGTAAATAGTTTGCTTTTTGGCATGTAGTGTTTTACTTTCACAGGGAGAAATTTGGCCAATTGTTATTTAAAACTGTACAAAAATAGATGGAATTCAAGAACTGCTCTGAATAGACGGTAGGCCTGAACTGTACATTGGTGCAGATTGTGGAGGAAAGAACAACAAAAACAAACCCATCTTCAACAGCTTCAGGATGACCTGGAGCACTCTGAAATGTGATTTCAGCTCTGACCAAACACTGTATGAACGCATGTAGGGCACGAGGGAAGGAGAGGGCAAGGAGGACTATTAAAAGAAAGAGCAATAAGGGCAGAAAAAGACTGTTTGAAAGGGTAAAGTGTTTAAACTGTCAAGAAATTAGTCCTAAACAGAGACCTTTGCAGAGAACTGGTACAGTAAGTGTTGTATAAAGACATGAAGGACTACTGCTAAATTAAAGGTCTATGTTACAGTTGTATGGTATAATATGGGCGCATCATTACCCTGTTCAAAATAAATAGAGGAAAATGAGAAAGAAAAACTTGACCTGAATTTCTTCAAGCGGCTCATCTTTGTCAAAACGATGTCCGCTTCGAATAGAATGGACCTTTATTGTCATTGTAGCATGTACGAGATTTAAGAGTGCCAGCCAGTCAGTGCATCAAACCATTATTACAATACAAAGTTGAAAATATAAAAACCTATATTAAACTAAAACAAAAACACACATATAACCTTTCCTCCTTCTTATTGCACAGACCCCAATTGCACCCATAAAAAAGTCCCATGTAGCTGAAACTCACAACCCATACTGCTTTAAAAAAAGGCAATGTCCTTGTGGCACTGAGTGTGAGGACTGCTGTGGGATAGAAACTTTTGCAGAATCTGCTGGACCCCGATTTGATTGATCTGTATCATCTTCCTGATGGCAACAGTTCGAACAGAGAGTGACCAGGATGGAGTGTGTCTTTTATTATGTTCTGTGGGTTTTTTTTTGAGAGAGCGGGATCTGTGTAGATCTTCCAGTGTGGGTTGGGGGCAGCCAGTGATCTTCTGAGCCGTGTTTATGACCCTCTGGAGCTTTTTTCTCTGGGCTGCTGTGCAGCTAGAGTACCACACACAGATGCGGTATGTTAGTATGCTCTCCACTGAGCACTGATAAAAGGTCACCAGCAGTCTCTGTGTGATGTTTTCCCTCCTGAGTGCCCTCAGGAAGTACAGTCTCTGTTGGGCCTTCTTCAGCAGCTCAGAGGTGTGCACACTCCAGGTCAGACCCTCCTCAATGTGGACTCCCAGAAAGCAGAAGGAACACACCCTCTCCATGCAGCCCCCCCCGTTAATGATTAGTGGTGCAATGACCACTCTCTTCCTCCGGAAGTAATGACGAGTTCCTTGGTCCTTGATGCATTTAGGAGCAGGTTTCCAGCTCTGCATCTCTCCATCAGCTGCACCACCTCATCCCTGTAGGCAGACTCGTCCCCTTTGCAGATGAGCCCCACGACTGTCGTCCGCGAACTTTACCAAGGTGTTGCTACGGTGGACCGAGGTGAAGCTGTGTGTGTAGAGGGGGTAGAGCAGCGGGCTCAGTACACAGCCCTGTGGGTCGGGGAGCGATAATGAGGCTGAGAGATGAGGATGCATGCTGGCCCACTCTCACTTCTGGCTGCGACCAGGCAGAGAGCTCTTGATTCACATGCAGGTGTTGTGAGGAAAACCCAGGTCCCTTAGTATGTCCACCAGTCTGTGGGGGAGGACGGTGTCGGTGTTGAATGCTGAGCTAAAAAACCCACATGGCCCTGAGTGAAAAAGTGATTGCCCCCTAAGCCTAATAACTGGTTGGGCCACCCTTTGAAGCAACAACTGCAATCAAGCGTTGGTGATAACTGGCAGTGAGTCTTCTACAGCGCTGTGGAGGAATTTTGTTCCACTCATCTTTGCAGAATTGTTGTAATTCAGCCACATTGGAGGGTTTTCCAGCATGAACCGCCTTTTTAAGGTCATGCCACAGCTTTTGAGGATCGTTTGGTCTACTTAAATTTGTCAGGCAGGTCCTATTTAAATGATTTCTTGATTGAGAACAGGTGTGTCAGTAATCAGGCCTGGGTGTGGCTAGAGAAAAATTGAACTCAGCTTTCCAAAGATGTGATAAACCAGTTTATTTATGTTTTAATGGGGGGGTCAATCACTTTTTCACACAGGCCATGGGGGTTTAGAATTTTTTTTTCTCCCCTTACTAATAAAAATCTTCATTTAAAAACTGCTTTTTGTGTTTACTTGTGTTATCTTTGTCACATTTAAATTTGTTTGACGATCTGAAACATTGAAGTGTACTCATTTAGACTGGAAATGTGGCGTTTTTATGGGCAGGGGGACTATAATGGAGGATTTAAGGGATAGTGGTCAGAGAAGGGACTGGTTGAAGATCCTCGTGAAGACCCCAGCCAGCTGGTCTGCGCAGTCCTTAAATACATGTCCAATGACCTGCAGCCTTCCTTGGATTGATGGCTCGCAGTGAACCCTGGTGTCCTTCCATGGGTAATACGGTTTTTTTTTGGAGCAGTGTGATTGACATTAACACTCTGATGAGGACCAAACAAGAAAATGCTGGTTCGCTTGATAATCTGGGATATCAGTTCATCAGAGAATGAACCATGATGTTGTTGCCCTGCAGTATGAAAGCAAACGAACCATCTAGGGAACCAAAGAGAGGAGGTTACATGGGACACATGGCAGCTCAACATGTCAGACAACTTGCTGCGTTTCCTGCTCATTATTCCAGACACATTCTGGTGAAAACTGCATTCGGTTTAAAACACCAAAGTAAAGTCAGAAACCCCAAGATTGCTGAAACCTGGTATTGCTCCATTGTTTATTGCATTGAACAAGCCATTCTTGGTCCTGGCCAATCGGTGAGCTGGATTTTCTTCTGCTTTCTTGTTAGTTATCAGCCATTTCAGAGAATATCACCCCCAAAGTGAGCACTGGTTGTAACTGTGTGAGGTGTCCAAGTGATTTGGTCCGTATGTGAAAGTAAACCAAACTGAAATTTGTTGTAATTTTCTGCCCAACTGAATCAAGTCCTCTGAACTATCCTGGTGTGAACACGCCCTTCATTTAATTCTTTGAGAGAAAAACCTTAAAGTAGCACATGGTAACTTTCTGACCTTAAATATGTGTGTTTCTGACTTGTTTTGATGGCACAGTAACATTTATTATGTACCTTCCTGGAGCCGTCATTACCCAGCTGCATCCCAGAGCTGAAAAAGTGCTGTTCACATCTTTGGTTTCCAGCCTGGAATCATATGTTGCAGCTGAGCTTCACTTTACGCAACGCGTCACATGACAACACACATAACCTTTTAACCTTCTGTGTTTAAGCATGTTTAAACACAACAGTCTGGTCAGCAAAGTTGATATTTTTTATATATTAAGCATTCCATCATGATATTCTGTTGATAGAAAATGATCATATCTCAAGATATTTTACATCATTTTATCATTATGAGCTTTAAAGATGTCTATGCAGAACAGAAAAATCTGAATCTTCCCAACACTGTTAATACAAGAATATTATCATCATACAGATATGACTGCTCTATATTTTCTAACGATTTTCTGTCCAGGTTGGTGGATAACACAACTCCCATTATCTCCTGAAACTCAAGAGCTCGACCATAAACGACAATTTCTCCGATTAATACGGTAATTTCATACAGGAACATATGAGGAGCTACAAATGGGGTTGCACAGGCGGGTGTGCAGGGAGCAATGTCACTTTTTATTCCCAAGACACACTGGATAAAAGCAGACATCAGTAGATCCGTCTGGCGGCAGCAAGTATCAGGACGAAAATGGACTATTGGACACTTTTATCTTCTGGCTTTGATGTTAGCGAGGAGGCGGATGGTGGTTCAAGGACAACTGCAACGCCATGAGACGGGCAGAGTAGCTGAGGAAGATGCAAGGGGAAGGGAAAAAAGGGGGGGGGGGGGGGGGATCTAAATGTGAGAGAAAAGGGCAGGGAGTGGACGAGATAAAAGGGAAAGAGACTGAGAAAGGAAGAGACAGCTTCCTCAACACAGACCTCTATTTAAACATTTACCTGTGCCTGCCTATGCTGAGGGGAGAAATGGCTGTTTGATTCCATTACACTTCTATTACACCTGTAGTTAATGGCTGCGTCACAGTCTATTAACTGCATTCATCTCTGCCTCAGATATATAACAGGACATCAGTGTTGAACAAAGACAGATGGCTGTGGCTCCCGACTATGCCGCTGCAACTCACACCTTACATCCATGCAAAAGATGTGGTACAGGATGTACAAACACACACATACACAGACAAAGGCAGGTGAAATGCAGAGAACTTATGCTGTTATAAAGTGAGCGCAATCATAAACAAACACAAGGATGCAGACATTAATCATTGTCTTCTGCACTTGTGCAGCCGTGACAACCATGCAGTCTGCTGTGATAACAGGAAACAGAGAGTAGTTTTAATCTAAGAAGCTGACACAGATGCGTCTCTGTACAGTCAGAAGGATTCAAGTGCAAGCTTGTATTCAGTTTGACAGATGCAGTGATAACGTGAGAAAGAAATATACAGCAGTACACCTGATAGACTGTCCAAGCAGTGGCAGGACCTGCAATGGACTGGCCACCTGTCCAAGGTGTACCCTTCCTCCCAGCTAGTGACCACTGGTACTCCTGGGTGGAGGCAGTGGTGGAGGAGATGAGATGGCTTGTAAACCACTTAGTCTTGGAAGATCAGGGCAGAAACTGTGTGTCATCATTGTATTTCCTGTGTGGCATATAGCAATAGATTCTAATGTAATTTTGTTTATTTGTTTAAGTTGTTCTTGTTTATATTCACTAGCATGAATGCAATGTAGAAGTAAACCAGTTTATGTAAAACTTTATTGATTTAATGAAACCAGATACATCAACACAATTCAAATTATAAAAAAAAAAAAAACTTTGTTTGTCCATGAGGGGCACAACAAGTGAAAGTAAAACAAAGGGGAAAAAAAGAAACAAGAAAACAAACACAAGTAGCTTGTATCTCTGCAAGATGGACATGTGTGAGAAAGAATTTTAGCGCATAAAATAACTTCAAAAATGCATTTATAAGCTTAGAATGTGTCTTTTTATCTGTGATATCCTTCTTGTTTGTTTGTTTCTGACTTTGCTTCTTTTGTTAATTTTTTGTTTGTTTGTTTTTGTTTGTTTAATCAATTTCAAATTTTTGTCTGGTCTGTATCTAAATTCTTTTTACATATCATATTAACTCATTTTCTTGTTGATGTATTTTCCAGTGTATTGGTTAATTATTATTATTATTGTTATTATTATTTTTATATTGTTATGAATATAATATTATTTTTGATATACAATTATTGTTATAATTAATAATAATGATTAAAAATATAATAATCATCATCATTTTTTTGGGGATTAGATTTTGTTTTATGTCCAATAGTACCCTTTTAAAATTAGAAAAAATAACAGTTTTTTCTTTTCTTTCTTTTTTTCAGCCATTGCAAATTTTTCTTTGTTTAATTTCTTTTGTTTGTTTGTTTTTAAACTGAATATGGTCCTTTTAATGCATATTTTTGTTGATTTTATGGCTTTTTGCTTTTATAATCTATAAAGTTCCATTTCTATCAAAACACTATACAAATATAGTCTGATTTATGGAACAGGTTTGTGATGAAAACTCTATTGAAACTCTATGAAAACTGTGATGAAAGGACTATTGGCCGTATGGGGTGACCAGAGGGGCCATGGCCACCCTTTGGTGTCGTCTCCCTCCCCTCAAGCACAACACTTGTGTTGTTTGGAAAATGCCATGCTACCAAAATGGCAAGTTTCACTTAAAAAGCACATCAGTGATAAAAAAAAAAAAGAGAACATTTTACTTTTTTTGAGAAAAGATTTGAATGGTTTAGAAAAGTTTGACCAAATCATATAGGATCTTAATAAAAAAAAACTATTCCTTGTCCTACAGTAAGTACAAAGAAGAAGCTATAGACTTATGTGTAAGTTTACAAGGTATAGTTTAGTCTAATGAGAATCCAAGCTAAAGGCTGTGATACTGGGCTTTTTTGGGAAAATGTGCTTCAGCTCAGTGGTGTCAGGTCAAGTATCATATATGAACAGTGGTAATAAACAGAAAACAGACCAATATTCCATTCAAAACATTTGTGCACATTATGCACATTTAAGAAAGCTTTTGCTTAAAAAAGACTAAATTCTCCTGAAAATATGATTTCTGATTTTTTTTGGTTGAATCTTTGCCAATATCACCTCTGACCAGCAGCACCTTCATTGCGTTGACATGTACTGTAGCTCCACTGACCACACTGGAGGACTGAGAAAGAATATAGATGAAAACATAGACATAATAACAATAGAACATCTTGCACTATTTGCATGGAGAGCTGTTTGAAAACAGCTAAGATGAGATGCTTTTTATTTCTCTTCTTTGCTGCCAGCCAGTGAAATGGCACGACTGACCGAGTGACTGATTCTCTCCAGTTTGCACTTTGGCTTCGGGAAAAACTCCTGGCCTGCTATGCTGTTTCGTGCACAAAAACAAACTAAAACATGAGAATGAGTTGTTGCTTTTGTGCATGCAATGGCATTTCATATGCTCATCTTCAATCAAAGAGTTACATTCTCTTCCAGAAAAACATGAACTGCAAAAACAAATGGTAGGCAGTCGTTTAATCCGTTACTTATCTACACTGCATTCAATGCACATACTGTCATTCCACAATGCACCAGAAACTGCTCAGCTGCTGCATAATATTATCATTTTGTGGCAGTAATGACACACAGGCAGCGCCAATCATAACCGGTGATGGGAAAATGTAATCATGTAGTGCTGGATTATCAACAAGTAGCACAAGCTGCATAAGGAAGTCAGAGAATAGCAAAGGGATCGATGCTGGACTTCCAAGCATGAGATTCATATTTGAGTCCAACTTTCAGACTATTTTCTTTTCCTTTTTCTGCTGATTATTTCTAACACTTTAGCTACTACTTTTTTATGTATAGGAACTACTTGGTTAAAGTTAGGGAAACTTGCTGCATGTTTACTGTAAGTGTGAGACTTTGGGGGAACTGTCTGATCACGAACAAGCAATATGCAAAAGATAAACTAATCTAGCAATGCTCAGCATGGTGCTTAGATGATCTCCATTAACTGCCCTGTTATTTTCATTAGACAGATTCTTTGTGTGCTTGTAATTAGCTGAAACATGCAACTGCAGCAACATTTATGAGTGATCAAGTGCACGTGAAGACCAGTAGCATTGTCACTTGTAAGGATAGGGTCCTTTAGGGCTGTGATCCAGGCATTTTGGCTTGAAATCTTGTCCTGATATGTCCTGGTTCTAGTGTTGAAGGTGGAGTTTATTTGTGGGTTGAGACTGGGACACTGGCTGTTTTACAGCAAGGTTTAGAAGATAACCATCCGACCCCAAATAACACAGCTCTGTTGGATAACAATTCAGTTACACAGTTACTCTTATTACCAGTACTTCGTTGTGCTAGTCAAACAGTACAATCATTAACAGGAAGTGTGTCTGAAGTTCCAGTTAGGCTGTTATCACACAGCTGCTTCGGACATCAATCATCTCTCTTCTCATTCACTTTGAATGGAGTGGTATTTTAAGCTGTTGAGATGAATTTTGGATCAATTGCTAGCATAGCTTGCAAAGTTAAACCATTTGTGACTAAGTCTTGTGACTGATTGTTGTTGCAATTCCAAGCATCAGGCCCACCCATCATCAAGAGTTAAAGTTGTGTGTCTGTGCGAATCCTGCCTTTGTGGTATATCTTTGTACATTAACTGCATCCCTTGTACAGCTATCCTTTATTTCATAACGTTGACCTGTACTATTTTTGGTCATCTCATGTTTTATATGTTCTATTTTAGTGAACCGTGCATTCTTTCTAAACAAAGAAACAGCACTGACTTTATCATTACTGGCATTCTGAACATAGCCAAAGTTAAATTCAATAACTGCAGATTTTTGTTTACCGAGCAACTATATATACCTACAGTATATTCATGTTTGACTGCTGAGTTTCTTTTTCTGCCCTGACTGGCACTGAATGCGCACGCTGTTGTTTACTGCCTCTTTGTTCTGATAAATTGCGCACTTTTAGGAAAATTTCTGGGGCATAACAACTAAAGTGAGTGTCAAACCTCAAGCATGGTTCAAAGATAGCTCCAGCTCAGTGGTTCTCCAACTTTTTGAGCCATGACCCCCAAGATTGCAGGCGTACTGGTGCACTGGGTGATATACTGTAACTAATGGGTCATGCTGTGGCTTGGAAGGCTTAGAAACTGTCAGTCTTCATGAGTAAGGAGGATAGGATGGATTTTAGTGGATTAGGTTATCAGCTGTGGAAACGGTAGCTACTAAATGCCAAAATTTATCATTTCTCACTGAGATGGGGCCAAATTCTTAATTTAAATATACAACCTTTAATAACTTTGTGTAACCCAATGATAGAAATAAATAAATTCTGTAAGGCTGGAAAACTATCAGAAACTTCATAAATAAGGAGGATAAATGTATTTTGGTGGGTTCATTTACTGTCGTGACAAAGGACCCACATGCCCAAAATCAGCTTGTCTTGCTGAAGTAATGCTAAATTGGGATTTTTAATACGGTATTATTAATAACTTATTTATCCAATGACATTTTAAAAAGTGTTTATCTTACAGATTAATTGCAAAAATGCATTAATTATGATAGTCCCCAAAATTCCAAATTTATCTGATGTAAGCTCTTTTCTTTTGCTTTTTTTTCCCTCTATTTTTCCCACAATGATCTGGTGAACCTCTGAAACCATAAAAGTCCCGACCCCATGTTTATAAAAACCACTCCTCTAGCTCCCTGATGTGAGCTGGCTGTGTCACATTAAACATATGAGCAATGTTGGCTTGTTTCAAACATTTATATAACATAAACTGCAGAGTATATCAAATATATTAACAAGTAATGTAAGGAATAGCTTCTTATGCATGTTTTGTTTCAATTTCTAATTGAAAAACTTCAGTTTAACTTTTTTTTTTTTTTTACTTTTTGCATTAATGCCCCCAAAAAGTCCAGTTTGCAGAAGTTTGAGGGTCAGAATCCTAGTAGACTTTCAGCAGGAGAGCATTGACTGCTATGAAACAAAGGTAGACATGGATGAAGAGCCTCTTGCACATTTAGTTAATTTCATAAAAGGATTATGCACGGTCTCTCTGAGATGAGTCTCATTGCTTCTCTCCTCCCCTGCTGGCTCTTCCTCCCCAGCATTAACCTATTTAGGACAGCTTTTAGACCTCTCCATCTCCCCTATACTCTTTCACAATTCATGAGATCTAATCAATACAGAGTAGAGCATCTACATGAAAAATGGTTAGGGGAAACCGCAGAGAAGAGCACATGAAAGTGACCCCCCCAGCTTCACCTCCTTTCCTGCAAAAAGATGCCAATCTCCAAATTCATATAACCTAATGTGAAATGCAGCGAGCCTGGACCTTACAATAAGAGGACAGCAGGGCCCTGAGGCTAAAGCAGTTTTATTTTACCTTTCCTCTTTTCTGCCCTCCTTCACACCCCCTCATAAAGATTCATCAAAAACTAATTATGCTCAAAAACAATGAAATAACTCATAGGATGGCAGCCAGTACAAAGCTCACCGCACGAGCCTCCTGGCGAAAGTACCCCACAAAAGTTATATTGTCACTTTCCTGTTAATGAAGACAAGTTTGCTTGGCCCAGTTTGATTGAGATTAATTTTCTGACAGCCCTCATTAAAAGAATTATTAAGCTGCACCCGGAAGCACAACAAGACTTTTGACCTGAGCAGCAGTTGAAATAAATCTCTCTATCACTTAGCAGCTGTGAGCAGCAAAATACTGAAACAAACTTGGAAAAGGAGAACAGCGTAGAGGACATCTACATGTCCACAGGGTTGAGGATACAAATGACAAAAACTTTTTTCAGCTCTTATGTTTTTATATGAAGCTGTGGCATCATTTATCTAGCAAAAACTAAGCTGAAATGCAGAAGCAGAAAGTGGAACTCCAACTTCAACCGTTCTGCTTTCAAAGGGTAATTAGCAGCTAGCTGCTGCCGATTTAATACAATTGATTAAAGCAGACACTTCGGTATTCTGCTGTTCTGGAGCATTTGGGTGTCTGTTAAAACAATACCAAGGACGAAAGACATCACCACTGATCTTAGGGGAAATAATTGTTGCATCTAGGAAGGGCTGTAAAAATCTGAAAAACTGCTAAGGCCTAGCCACAAAATAGATTCTTATGCTGCATTCCATTTGAACTCAGAAGTCGGAAATTCCCAGTTCCCAGTAGGAAGTTTCAACTGGAACGGCCCCCCGAACTCAGATTTCCCACTCGGAAAGTTGGACAATCCTCGCAGCTCTGAGTTCAGATTTAAAGATGGCCGTGCCCTGTGTTAGCAGTTTTAGAAGCTCCTGTAATGTTACATTTATTTACACTTCTTACGAATATGTTATTGCATTATATCAGTCGTAGGCTACACATAATATTGTTTGATACAGATGTACTGTAGGGGAAAGCTGCTGTAATGTAAATCACATTTTTCATGTGGTATATGTGAACAATAACGCCAGCTGTGCTAACAATGGCTAAGAATAATAGCCTTAGAAAACCCGTTGTTTTGCTAGGCTGCTAACTGGCTTTCCGACCAGTGAACTGGAACGCAACTAGGTCAGGTGTGACGTCACCCCCCAGTTCCCAATTCCCTTCCGAGGTAAGTGGAATGCAGCATTAAAGGCCTCCTTCCACTGAAAACCCGTTTAACTTGCTCCTTCTGAAAGAGGGTTTCCCCTTGCTTACTTACACATGCTGACTTGCTAGCGTTACGTTCCCCCCAGTCGGCTGTGCTTCCTCATCAGAGAAACAATACGAAGAAAAGAGCGAATCGGGAACAGCCTTGCACTTCTACGTCACATTGCAAATAGCGTATCCCACGTGGGGTTTCTATCTGTCCATTGGAAGGCAGGTAACCCTCCACTACACACTAGAACTGAAGACAGCACGACTGTAGCTTCGGAGTTGAGAAGCTAATTAGCTAACTGTTTGTTAGCATGGCGGAACAAACTTGTTTGTCGGCTCTATTTCCTGTCTGTAACAAAATAAGAGCGGAGGGCGGAGCTTCCTTCATACACTGATGGCAGGCAGTCAATCAGACGGAAATTCATGAGAAGGACCCGGAAAAGCCTGCCGTTGGACCACAAGCCTCTCTTCTAGTATACAAATACAGCTGGATACAAAGATACCAGAAGGTTTTTTTCAACAGAAACGATGCAGAATGCATTCAATAATAATGGAGAACACAGAAATATTAATGAAATGACCATGGAAGTACAACTTTAAGACATAGCACGCTAGATGTTAAAGCTGAGGTCTTTACAATAAGAAAAGACCGAAGAGGTTTGGTTTGTTTGGAAGGGTTGCCATGGCTTCTATTTCAAGTCTTCAAAAGTCGAGTCAAAATGAAAATTTGGCTGTAATATACAGCATCATGGTTTGTGAAAACTGAAAGTACACACCAGTACAAACATTCCATGCAAACTGTCAAGCATTGTGGTGGAGAGATGATGATTATGGCCTTGTTTTGCAGCCATAGGACTGCAAGAATCAACAATGATTTTCTTTTAATACTACACCATTTTATTTCTAAAGCAGTGTAAAAACAAACAAAAACAAAAAACCAGCTGAACAAAGTGCTACACAAAAGGCCTACATGTAAAAAACAAAACAAACAAAAAAAAAAAATAAAAATGTAAATAAACTGATAAATTTTTTTACATTGAGAAATCTCTTCTGGATTTATAAACTCTCTTCATGACAGTTAAAGCATCAGCTGATATAAGAGCATGTGATGGCATGTAAGGATGAAGCAGCTCAGACTCAGAAACAAATACGAAAATCTTCAAATGGATTTATAAATGAACAGGAAGCCAATGAAAGGACACTAAAGCCGGAGTTATGCTTTCTTTGGCTTGTACCAATGAAAAATTGTGCAGCAGTGTTTTGTACTAGCTGTAGGAGAGAGAAGCCTAATTCCAATTAATACAGAGTTACAATAATCCAGGCAGAAGGTGATAAAATTGTGGATTACTGTCTCTCTGTGGTGTTTAGACAGGAGAGGCTTGATTTTGTTGCAGCCGCCTCAACTGATAGAAAAAGGACTTTACCACAATGTTGACTTGTAAGTAAAGTTTTAGGCTTGAGTCCATTTTTACATTTAAAAAGAAAAAAAAAAAAAAAAAAAAAAAAAAAAAGCAAAAAAGAGAAAAAAAAAAAAAGAGAGAAACTTTCATAAACATTTACACTTCAAAACCTCAAATCTTACCAAGTATATTTTTCTAATTTCTCGTCAAAATATCTCATCACACTCAAAATAAGACAAAAAGAGATATAGGAACTTGTTTTAAAGGTTCAGTATGTAAGAATTACTGACATCTAGTGGTGAAGATGGGCATAGCAATGACGTCATATGCCAAGCACTGGTGTGAATCTATGGTGGCTATCAGTGGCCAAAATTCTCCCAGACTCAAAGATGCTTTCATCTGTGAGTGGATCCAGTGGTCTCAGGTATGACAGTGCTATGCATAACAACTTTTATTGTCTTTAAAGCATTACTTATCCCAAACAGTACTTTAACTCCCATTCATAAACAAATGTGGCACAGCAGTTAGAAAGTTCAGATAAGCTGTGTCTTATGTTGCAGTCTGCACACTGCGAAGTGCAGATTCATCAGCTGCATACGTCACAGCGGCGCGTCGAGTCCTGTTCCGTTTCAAAAACGTCTGAAGGAGCCTCCAAATCCACCCTACAAACCCGCACTCAGTTTGGCCTGAAACGAAGGATACATGCGATGTATCCTTCATGGCCTTGCATATCCCAGAATTCATTGCACTCAAGATTTTTTTTTTAAAAAAAACTTTATTTACATAAGCAGAATGTACAAACTCTCATGAGGGGAGTAACAAGGAGTTTTATACAATACAGGACATAGTTACGATAAACAAAGGGGTTTAAACAAAAAATGAAAATAAGATATTTAGCGCACAATATACAATAAATTATAGTTACAAAGGGATGTGAACACAAAGTTAATCATCATGACTGGGCTTTCAAAGAATGTGGGGATTAAAACAGAAGGGTAGGAGACATATTTTTAAAGATCTTTCGTGGAATCTACTTGCCATTTTTTAAGTGATGAGAAATATTTTAAATATCCATGTAGCTAGCCTATAAAAAAGGCAAAGTTAGGTATTTTGTTTCATCCCGCAGAAGATGGGAGGGAATAAGCTGCAGAGCTACGAGTGTAATGCATATTTGTGGATTTTTAAGTGTTAAATTAAGTGTTTGCTGGTAAGAAACAACACAACAATCTTTGTGGAAAATTTAAAAATATGCAGGCAAGAATGAAAGAAAGAAAGAAAGAAAGAAAGAAAAAAAAAAAAAAAAAAAAAAAAAAAAAAAAAAAAAAGAGAAAGTTTTTGCCTCAGAAAATTCATTTTGTTTGATATTATTCATGGATTAAAGGTAGAGTCCAACATTTTTTTCCCCTGAAAAAAAAAAAAAAGTTAGACATGTAGACATGTGCAAGTGAAATCTGTCTCACACCGCGCCTTTGGGCCTCTACTCGCGTGCCGTGGTGCGTTTGAATGCAACTCTCTCTCCCCCCGCCTGTAATTCACTCTTTAGCTTTGTTTTGTTGTGTTCGGGACGTTTCTGGGTGGAGATTTCTGTTTATATCACCAGCCAATTACAGAACTAAGGACATGGTTGTGTGGGAATAAGCTCATGATTGGAGCAGATGCCAGTCACTCGAATTCTCGAAGAAAAAAAAAAAACAAAGAAAGTGAAAACGGCGGATGCACCGAAGAAAAGGTAAGAGCTTTAGAGAATGCAACTTGGAGAACCAGGGCTAATATTAGTTTGGCTTTTACCTGCGTCTGAGCTCTGAATAGGCTGAAGAACGAGGCGGCCATTAGCCTGAGAGGGAGGAGCGCTCAGTTTGAATACTGTTGTTTGCAAACAGAAACAGTGGGGGTACTTCGGACTCTACCTTTAACAAGGGGTTAATGGGGTGTCTACATTCAGGTAAGGACAGATAAATGAAAAGGAATAAAATGCACGGTTCCATATTAGTTTTTTTTTTTCATTATTATTTTTTAACAACGTAGCTGAAGGAATAGCCGAAAGAAACATAGGTGAACGCCAGAATGGTCCGGAACTGCATTCCGATAAGAAATATTCGGACCTCTTCTACCGGAACGGAACCGCGCCGAACTGGCCCGCTCAGCGATTGCAGACGGTCAAGTCACGATTGATATTTAACTAAACAATCCATCATGCTGCTCATCAGGGCATCTACCCCACTGAAGTTCACACAACGCAGCAACAAACACACTCCTTTTTCTGTGAGGCTGTCTGTGACAACGCTCCAGACGCGCACCTGCCCCCCTCCTCTTCCTCTTCCCCCACCTTTGCAAATGCAGAGCGAGATCAAAACGGCAAAAAGAAAGCTGAGGAGTCTTAGAAAGAAAGAAAGAAAGAAAGAAAGAAAGAAAGAAAGAAAGAAAGAAAGAAAGAAAGAAAGAAAGAAAGAAAGAAAGAAAGAAAGAAAAAGCACAGGCCAGAGATGTTGCAAAGTTCAGCCTAAAGGAGCAGGTGAGACAACAGAGCATCCAGCATAAGGAGGAGCTGATGGGCTAAAACTAACTTGATAAAACTTGATAAAACAAAAGTTTAAAGTTGTAACAGGATATTACAAATTTTAGAGGATGGTTAACTACATAAAAGCAAGATAATTCATGATATGAATAATGAATTCTTTAGGCTATGAGATTTTATTTAAAACCCCATTAAGATTAAGAACATCTCTTGTTGTATAGCATATATAGCCAATGCAATAATAGTCAATTCCTGAATCTGAATAGCTGGGAGTTATGGGTAGCTTTTGAATTTTTCTTCCAAAGATGGAAAAGCGTGCAGTGTACGACTGTCAGCATCACCAGTGCTCCTGCAGTCAGCAGTGGTGGACAGCAGCAGTCAGGAATCAGAGCAGGAACCTCCAGGTACAATTTAAGTACAAACCAAATATGCAAGTGATGCTTTTAGATTTATTCATGCTTTACTTATGATGATCACTATGCAATTAACTTTACGCGTGTAGATTATTTAAAGTGTTAATGTCATTCTGCAAAGGAACCACATACACTGAGTGACTATGGTTTACACAGTAGTCTAATTTCTAACTAGTCTGGTACCTGTTAGATTAAAAATAGGATTAGTCTCAAGTTAAGGTGGACAATGGTTTAACCCATTTTATTTTGATATGTGTGGGAAGTCCTTTGGCAAACAAATAAAAATGGAAGTGAGGAAACTCAACGTGTTCTTTCTCACAACAGAGAAAAAAGTTAGTTATGTTGTAGTTATTATTTTTCTGATGTTATCTCTCCTGAAGAAGTACTTAACTTGAAAATAAATCTAGCTTATAACTTATATATTACATGATGTGTCTGATTTGTTACATTATGCACTTATGAATGTGTACAAGATTAAAAAATCAGTCAGAAAGGAGCATGATCTTGGTATGATGCGAGCGCGCAAGTGCGCAAGCTAAAAAAGTTGAATAGAGTTGCAGAGTTCCTGCAAGAATCTTATCTTACTTTCACCACTGGAAAGAAAGCTGTCACTTGACAGCAATGGAGTCTGCAGTTGCTAGGCAACAGGACTCAGGGGCGCCACCAGGAATTTCGGGCCCCATGAAAGACACTCATATTGGGCCCTCCTCCCTCAAAAATTGATGCAAGATTTAAAGCTGTTATAAAGAGTATTATTTACAGTTTCAATGTATTTTGAATCACTTCTAGAACACATTTAGGATTAAAGGTGTCTCACCTGGAATTCTGCATTTATGTTTACTTGACTAGACTACTGAAACCCCGTCCTTCAATGTTTCCCTTTAGTCCAGAATGCTGCTGATTTTCACAGGCTGACTTCACAACTGTCTTAATGTGAAGCTGAAATCAGGTCTGAGTCCTGGACTACTCCCAGATTTCTGACTTGGTTTTAGCCTTTAAGTTATAAAACAAAAGTTACTGTGTTTTCTAAACATATAGCAGTACTAATTTCAATAAAGGAAAACTATCCTAACATGAAAGACTTGGTCATGTGACTGAGAGGACAAGTTCTCAAAAACTTCTCCTTCAACATCTCTTTCATCACTTTTTTCTGCCCATGTACCTCTCTTTTTATTCATTCTCATCACTTGCACTGTCAGTCTTTCCCTTCTTCCTCCATTTCTATACTTCTTTCTGGCCAAACCTGAGAGGACCCTGAAAATGTAAGCCAAGAATGTAACAGTTGATACATTTATATAAATTATATCATCTAATTACATCAATTATCAACAGCTCAGTGTACACCTCACAGCTAGATTGCAAACAGGTACAGGTATTTATGGTGCAGCTCAAGCTGCTCAAATAAATTAACCGTCTTGAGAATAATAAAGATTTATAGATGTCTTTTGATGGCTGTAATTCAACCTGAATGTGAAAATCTAACTGAACTATTTAAATCGTGACTTTGATTTTAATACAGACTGCTGGTGGCTACTTAGTGTTTTCATTTAATTGTCCAGTATCCTGTACAAACAACTACAGGGCGTTTTTATTTCATAGAGATCATTATGGGTTTTTTTGTTGTTGTTGTTTTTTTTTTTAAGTGTTTCAATTTTTATTTTAAAAACAATGCTTCACTCTTATATTTGAAATGATAAAATGAGACAAATTCCCACAGCAGACTCTGTAATGATGATGACTGGTCTCAATGTTGCTTACCTTCTTCACTGTGAATGGAAAGGGGGTGGGGGTTGAAGAGATGGGGCTGCTGCTGGCAGATCATCTGTTTACATATGATTAAGGAAGGACAAGGACAGTTATTTAATATAAGTATCTTGCAAAACAATTAATAGCACTCAAGTGATGTTCTGAGAACTATGTTTTGCCTGGTCTGGTTATGTAAATGTAAATTCTCAGCTCTGTGAGTTTTCTGGCTTATTTGCTTCTGTGTTAGTTACAGACACACAACAGGCTCATTACAAATGCTGGAGAGTCCTGCTTTAATTTTTCTAAGAAAGAAAAAAAAGAGGGAAAATCACTTTCCGTTTAAGACACACTACCCGGCATCATCAATCATGTGATCCCACTTCCACCTTAAGGAGGATTAACTAAGTTGTATTAGTCTGCAGATAGCTAGCTTATTTCACTCAACAGGTTCATTTGAACAACTCAGGCAACAAACCTTTCTTTAAAAACTGGCTCACGCTTCGTTCGTCTCTTCTCTTTCTCCTTTCTTTCTGTTCTCATTTGAAAATCATACTTTGATTTCTTGGGGCTCTGAATTCTTCGTCTGCGGATGGATTTTTTTTTCACACTGCTGTTTATTTACACATTTTCTTGGTCAGTCGTTTCATTCGCTGTCACTCTGTCAAATGAAGTGCATGCAGCAATAAAGGCCCGATACCAGCAAACCGCTGCTGATAGGCACCAACAGATGCACCGAGGCAGTTCCTGAGGACCAAACCATTTCTTGCACTTTCACGGGGGTGGATTGGTCAATATATTCATGCTTTGTTTTGCCGTTTACTGCTGAAAAACCAGCGAGAACACGAAGTTAATTGATTCTAATACTGCATTTTCTTGTTCTATTTTAAATGTATATAAACATATTATTTGAAATGAAGGTTTAATAATATCCACATCTTTTGGGGCCCCCCACAGTCATGGGCCCTTGGAATCTTCCTAACTCCCCCCCCATACGGCACCCCTGACAGGACTGGAGCACTATGGGAAATTCTTGTCTGCTAGGATGTCCCATTTCAATAGAAATAATTATTTTATGATTTCAGCAGCCTACTGATCCAGGAGACCACCCCCCCCCCCAACGAAACCGGGTCCCCAAAATTACCAAAACTCGGGGGGAACGCTTTTAATCCCCGCTGCTTCGGGTTGCGCAGACTTCTGAGCACACTCCATAGCCTATGTATTCTGCAAACTTTGAAGTGTGCAGCCTGCAACATCAGACACAGCTTTAGGGCACATTCAGAAAGCATAGTCCGCGAGTCTTGGTCAGTTTGGGTACTCGGTTCGGTTGGGGGCGGGGGTAATGTTACTTTACCACACGCCCACCAAGCCAAAAAAAGCCAGGTAAAAATTTGGCCCTACCCTTAACCCTCCCCCTAACCCTAACAACCCCCCCAAAATAAAAAAGCCCACGGTTAAACGCAAAGTGGTCTTCCGGACCAAGATCGCGTTCACGTTGCACTATTGCCAAACGAGCCTAACGGGCCAAAAATGAGAAACCCCAGGTGGAGCTGCTCTCGGATTCACCGTAGGTCAGGACAAGGCGCACGTACAAGAAGGTTCTCACAACTTCTGTTCCCTCCACTAAGCGACATTATTTTTGTTCGAGTAGCTGGATATGCTTTCATCAGATCAAATATCGGTTAAAGCTTTTACTTCCTCGTAACTCCACGTCTGACCACGAGCCATCTTTATCAGTAGGGGAGAACGGGGTTGGTTGTCACACTTTTTACATCAAGTCAATTTCTAAAAAACTGTTTTGCTCTGTAGATTCCATTTAGTGTGTAATGAAAGCCTCTAGTTTAGGTCAGGAAAGAGTGACCTTGCACTCTTAAGATAAAACAGTTTTTAAGATATTGATCATAAAGTGCAACTTGTGCTTTTGTGACAACCATCCCCATTGTGGGGTTGGTTGTCACATACTATGGGGATGGTTGTCCCAATGTAATTTCAATGTGAAATTTTTTTTAGGAGACATCTAAAAAATATTATATTTTAATGAAATCTTTGAATTTTTAACATTCAATGTCATATTTTATTACAAACAACCCTATACTGAGGCTACAATCTCACATTTCATGAACTGACAACAAGTAGCCCACTCAAACTTGAAAAAATGGAATTAAAATTACTATATACATAAAAAAAAAAAAAAAGAAATAGAAGAGAATAGACATTGGCCTCCAAAATCTGTTATTTCATTCATGCCATGAACTGGCTGAACATTTAGACTGGATCAGTAGCGACGTCAGTGTGAAAAAAAATCTATATCAAGAACAATATGTCATATGAGAACAATGAGTCACATGTGACAACCAACCCCAAAGAGTGTGTGACAACCATCCCCAACAGTGATTTTTTGCTAGTAATTAAGCTAGCAAACACATGCTATAACCTAGCAAAGAAAAAAACTATTCTAAATATAGCTTTCCCTTTGTATTATAAAATGGTAATAACTGTTTAATGATAAGCCACAGTGTAAAAGACTTACAAGAGATATTCAGAAAAATTGAAAAGTTACATTTTGATATCAAAAAGACAAAAAGTCCTCTCACCTCAGTGGCAAAGGTCAGATTGCTGAAATGACCATGTAGCTAATCTGTGACCACTATTTAGGAAATTTCAGCACCAATGCATTTCAACAGCGCCCTGTAGTGGTCAAGATATAGCCACTGTGACAACCAACCCGTGTGACAACCAACCCCGTTCTCCCATACTGCAGTCCCACATGTGTTTGTTGTCGTAGCGTTTACCCACGTTGCCCACAATGCTACACAATGCCAGTGCAATTTGTAGTCCACTTCCTGTCTTTGGTTCACTTGAATCGGACCGAGACCTGCGTTTGCAGGCGGACCGAGTCCAGTTGTTTGTTCCGGATCAGAGTCCGTTTGCGCATTTACAACTCCCCTAAACGAAGCGGACTTTCCGAGCAAACGGACTCTTATTCGAATCAAATAAAGCTTTGTGAATGCGCCCGTTGAGACACTGTGGTAAAGATGGTGGCACAAATATGGCAGCCTCCATGTATGTGGACCTCCAGCAAGAAGATATAAATGACTCATTGTAAGTAGATAAACATATAACAGCTATTCTAGTGAAACAGTTACACATCACAAGAACCAGTTTTGAATTTTACATAAAAATTTTTGTTATTGACCTTTGATTTTGTTACACACTGCACCTTTAAGGCAATGCATCTCATAGGCTTTTTCCATTGCAGCTGCATAGGGCACGGTACAGCACAGTACAGCACCACACGCCAATCGAAAAAGCAAAATTTTCTTGATAAGATTTCTTGAAATAAGGTGTCATTTTTTTCCAGGTGCTTGTTGGGCTGAAATGTTACTGACTGAATGCTACTGGTACACCCTACATAACAGCCCACCTACCATCCTGACTGCCTGTTTGTTTCTGCAGCTTTCTATAATGAGTTTTAAACTGACTACCTGTCTCTACACCCGACTGTATTTAACAGCTATATAAATGCAGAATTTTATAAACATCTGTCTTATGTCTAAATTATGTGACGATTATGTGAATTTTAGCATAACCATGTGGCTCCTGCACCAGACAACTTGACACCTGCATGAATACAATTAAAGTTCATTTATTCCTTCATGAAAGAGATCCTGTCAGCCTTCTGAGATTAGATTAGATTAGATTTTCAGATATAACAACAGTGGCAGCTTCTTGCATTACATATGAAGTGCATGTTGGAAATCTGAGCACGGACCCCCAATACTGACCTCTGCTTGGATGCTTGGAAGATCAATATCGGTCATACCTTGCTGTCTTCCCATTTTGCATTGAAACTTAAATGCAGCATCAGTCTAAATTTATTAGTTAATAATATTGGTTAGCATGCAGATTAGATTTTTTTTTTCAAAACCTTAGGAATAATGAAATATTATCATGTCTTATTATTAGTAATAGTAGCCATATTTTCCCGGCTATTTCTGTTGAAGATGTTAACTGAGAGCTTTCATACCTATGGTACTAATAACGTTTGAGTCAAACCAAGTTAGATGTAAAGTCATAAATGAACACTATAAATGAAAAACTTCACTTATCCATTAGATCCAGCTGTTTCAAAGGTAAGTTTGTCAAATAAGTGTAAGGTAGTCTCTGCATAGTGTAGGAGCAAGTCTTAGAGTCAATCTACTTAGTAAAGCTATGGCACAAATATGGTACAAACTTTAACTAGTCTTTTCCTTAAATAACATCTACTTAAAAAAAATTATGTGTAATTAATTCAAATAAGGAGCAAGAACAGTTTTGCTAATTCTTGTCTAAAGATGCATTTGGGTGGTGATGATACAGTAACAAGCTAGCCAGCTGTTCAGTAGGCTACAGTTGAATAAAGTTAGCACAAAAAGTAAGGAAATATGTGTTTGATCAGATATTTCTGCCCTTTAATAACACCACTGGTGCTGTGTTATACATCCTTGGAAAGCCTTATTAGTCATCTTTACAACACTATAGCTTGCAAGCAAAAAAAAAAAAAAAGTGCTTCTATGATATGAGTGGATAATGCTTCAAAAATGTGCCAAAATCGCCATTATATTTGCATGTTTTGGAATTAAAGTGCTGCAAGGTGTGTTCTAGTCATGGATGTATGACTAGCACCTGATTAATAGACAGACATATGTCTGAATGATGGTGGTGATCCTATCTCAATGTGGGATCTAACTCCATCCACCAGGATGACAATGCTCTCCTCCACAGAGTCAGGATCATTAGAGTACCTCAAGAATTTGAAAGTGGAGAGCTGGCATGACCTGCTATGATCCCCCATCTAGAGTGACCAGCACAACCCCACTAATCAGGCTTTCCATCAATGTATAATAAAACACAGATTAGTTTAATTAAGGAGAAATAATCCAAACACAAATGTCCTTATTTTTTGGATTAATTTTAATTAGTGTCTTAGTGTAACATTAAAGCACTTTTTGAATCTGAGACATGCCAAAATAGCGTAGAAAAGTAAAAGAAAATCTGAGTCAAAACAAGTAGAAAATAAAAAAAGTGTTTCATAATTTAAGTTCACCATGCTTTTTTAGATCATTCACAAGTTATAATTCACTAGTCTTTTCACATTTTTTAATATGAATCTTGTCTTTGGAAGCAAATCTCTGTAACAGTTCCCTCCCACCTCATGTTGCGTTGGTGCATTTATACGGAGTGCTAATGTGAAATGCAAACAGCTGTCTCTCCACCTGCTTCCACAGCTGTACTTCTGTCTGAACCATATATATATGAGAGAAACTACAAAAACAGAACAGATACTAACAACAGTGTATTTTGTCACTCATGTCGAAAATTAAATAATACAAAGTGAGTAAGGACCATTTTCTGCAGAGACAAACACAGTGAGGTTCACTTTTATATGTTTTGCCCCTCATTTAAAAGTCCTGTAACCCATCAGGTTTGCTGTGGATCTGACGGGACATTCAAGGATAAAAGCTCAGCAGCACAGCGATAATCAGAGCAAGAGGCGCTGGCCACAGCTCGAGCTAAAATGGATCCCTTGCTGGGGAAAAACTGCATATGGATCTTTATTATTTCCTTTTATCGGGTCACAAATGCTTGGTAAGGCCGTTGCGGTAAGAAGGAATAGCCGAATGAATTTCTCACTGGGATAATGTGCAGCAGAGCTTCTTTCTCTGCATGTCGTCTCTGTAGATATTCAGACCCACAGTGAAGAGATCATGCTGGGCAGAGGAGGAAAGCAGTGGTTACTTGAACAGAGTTTTGCTGGCGTGTTGCAAAAGTTTAATAAAAGTAATGTTGATGCAACAGCCCAATAGCTCATCTTTAGCTCCCTTATCCCTCCTTTTAAAAACCATCCATCCTGCTCTCCTCATCTTCTTGATTACGTCTCTCAAGACCTTTTCTTTCTTCTTACTGTTTCCTTTTTAGCTCCTCTGGTATCTACTTAATAATATATACCTTTAAGTCTTCTCTTGAGGGAGTTTGTGGACCTGGCAGGCTGTCATGGATTAAGCGTAAATGAAAAGCTTTATTTCAGCGACATATCACTGTTGTATTTTTAATATCTGCTGCTGACCTTCCACTGAAAATCTGCACTCTTTATTCCTCTATTCCTCTTTCACTCCTCCCTCTGTCTATTCTTTGGCCTGCCATCTCTCACCTTTATTTATCTCCTCTATCTCCCTTCTGAAAGCCACGGTGCATTCAATTAGCCATCTGCTAGCCTGGCCGACAGCAGCAGTGTGCCCAGCCGCTTTGATGGTGCTCACCTCTGGGATCAGGACAGCCAAGTGGTCTGCAATCAGTCACTTTGATTACTCCCTTAACCACTGCAGAGCGACCAATTTACCACAGGGTTACTACTGAATGCATTAACCTGTTAGCTTGCACTATTACAAGGAAATTGAATGTTGGGGAAAAGGATGTGAAGCCATGTTTTTTTTTTTTTATCAAAACTGTGTAACTGTCATATGCAGTAAAATAAACATGGATTTTGAAATACCTTTTACAAAAGTTAGAGTACGTTCTTCTGTCATAATGAGGTTTACAGGGGGTCTCACTTTTTCTTAAAGATTATTAAAATTTTTAAGAGAAAAAGGCTTTAGTTTGTTATTATAGGGGGGATTTTTTTACACCAACAGTTCTTTAAATGTTGTTTAATTATTGCACAAACTTAAAAAAGAACCTACATCATTACAGACAGTGCCAGAAAATGAGTTTTAAAAATTCTTCCTCTTTCTCCTCCTGCTTCAGTTCTGGGATTTTTTTGTTCCTGTGAAATATTTCAACCACTCAAAGTGTTAAAAATGCTGCCTACGGTGAACATAAGCAGCAAAGTGACAAACAGTCACTTTTTAGTTCGAAGTAATAGGAGAATAACAATGAACTGGAGATAGTATTTTTAGAGCAGTGACAGAAGTGTGAGTTAAAAAAAAGAAGAAGAAGAAGAAAGGTATGAAAAGGCAAGCCTGAATGAAAATGTTTTGACTAATCTTAGATAAGTTTGCTTTTACCACGGCCTTGTTCAATTGAGATGTCTTAAGGGATGTGTTCGTTCTTTCTTTCTTTCTTTCTTTCTTTCTTTCTTTCTTTCTTTCTTTCTTTCTTTCTTTCTTTCTTTCTTTCTTTCTTTCTTTCTTTCTTTCTTTCTGTCTTTCTCTTTCTTTCTTTCTTTCTTTCTTTCTTTCTTTCTGTACTTATTTACTTCTCACAGGGGAGCTAAGCAAACAGAAGGGAACATTTAGACTAGAAAAAACAACTCAAATCTGAAAAAAAAAAAAAAAATCTGATTAAAGCAAAAATTTAATAGATTGATTTTACAATGCATCACTTTTGCATCATCTTGGAGTTTATTTTGTTACTTTTTTTCTTAGCTGAAGAAGATCTGTGTTTGTGCTCTGCAGGACCTTCTGCTCATCAGCTGAATTTATTTCCAAAACACACTCACAAAATTTACAATTACATTTAAATTTACAGTTAAATAACTGTAAAAGAAATATTTAAGTCCACTTATTCTGATTGTCTTGTAGTTGGTAATGTGGGAATAGACACGATCAGCTTAGACATACTGTCCTTCTGCTTCATGTCTCTAAACAGCTCCTGCAAATGTGCCTGTTTTAGCTGTGCACTGCTCAGCGAAGGTAACGCTGAAAAACATGGAACAGCTTGAAGTGTTTTTTTTTTTCCTGTTGTTGGATTTTATTCTGAGTCAGAAGGAAAACTGTAAAATCGAGTGCTTAAAAAAGTGTGGATCACTTTCAGATAATGTTGTGAGAAAGGATGCTTTTATACTCATGAGGTTGAAATTTCTTGAGCTTCAACCTGTTTTTTATTTAGGTGCTTTACAACAATAAGACATAATAAAAAATAAAAAATCAACAGCAGAAGAATCTAAAAAACAGTAAAAACAAATATGAAAAATAATAAATCAAACTAAAAGACTATTAGGAGCTAAGTACCAAAGCAACCAAACAAATTTAATCGGTTGTCAGCCTGAGTTGCACCTTTCCGAATAAACTTTCAGCAAATCAGCATTCGGCCAATGTGTAGCATCAGCTCTGCACTGCAACGTTAGCTTTTCCGAGGACAACACATTGCAGCCGCCATGCATGCAGTGACATATAGTACTGCAGACATGAATTTATTTTATTTATTCCTTTTTTTCAGTTTTACAAGAACTTCTACAATTCTCAGTGAATCTTTTTCCCCTTTTTGCCTGTCCAGAGCCGACTTTGCAGCTTTCAGCCTTTGTAACATCGTTTTGCATTTACATGAATGAATTCCTGTCAGCTGTCTCAACCAAGCCTCCAACCTTTCTTTTTCAAAATCTTTATAACAAGAGCAAAAGTGAGCTGAAGTTTTAAGCTTACAATCAGGTGAACTTTAAAACTTCTTGAACACAGTTTAAACCTTGTGGTTCTCACTGTGCATCTGCGACCTCTGACCTTGCACCTGCAGCCAAGAAGTAGATCATTTTCCATACATATGCCATCTTCTCAAGTCTCACTTATTATCTCTGAGCATTCTGGTTTTTTATATATCTGCATATAATTCAGAGTGACTTTATCCACTCTATGCATGTCATGAATCCATAAGTGTCTCTAATTTGAGAAAGAGAAAGGAGAGCTGCAGCAAGGTGACCCCAGCTGTGTTCTTAATCATCAGCTGGTCTGGATGAGGTTAAGAATGGAAATTGGTTTGGCTCTGTTGTGAATCTATTATCATATCTCCTCACCCCAATCCACCCCTTCCTCTTTGTTTCTCATCTCTGTTAGACACTATTTTACATCTGACTCCGTCTCTGTGCCCGTCTGTCTCCTCTTTGTCATTCACTCTTTTTTTTCCTCCCTGATGTTAAAAACTGCCTCAGCATATTGATAATGGGATTTATTTAAATAGCCCTTCTTAAAGTAAAGGACGTTCTACATGACATCTACAGTTATGATATTGAATCGCGTATTTTTGTTGGAGTTTCTATAAACCTCGATATTTGCTGAGAAAGAATCCATGACTTATAATATATATAGCTATTTTTTATCATTCTGTTTATTTCTTCTCTTTTATTTATTTATTTTTTGCTGGTGACTTTGGTGCGCACATAGTTTCAGAGGGGTCCCAAGTCAAAGAGAGTGTTACCAAACATCATGATCTCTGTCTTTCCCTCGTTTAGCTTTAAAAAATTTTGGGCTAACCAAGCCCAAAATTAGGCAGCTAAGTAGGTGTGTCAGGGGGCAATGGCTCGTTTTGGTTATTGGCATGTAAATTTGGCAGTCATCTGCATAGAAATGGTACAACATGCCATGTTTACTAAAAATCTCCCAGAGAGGGAGCAAGTACAGGGCAAAGAAAATTGGCCCAAGGATTGAACCCTGTGGGACTCCAGAGTGCAGAGCAGCAGACTTATGACTCCGTCCACACTAGTTATAGCCTCAGAAAGATAAGAGGAAGCCCTAACTGTCTCCCTCTGAGGACTCAGTTTGGTAATCTCAATTACAAGGAAAGAAAAAGTAGCAACAGTGCAATACAGTTTTCTTCCAGATGTGTGGTTGTGCCTTATAAACACTTATAACTGCTCAGGTAAAAAACTGATGAAAAAAGTGGGGTTTAACGTTTTCCTGGAGCTATACTTGAACACAGTTTAAGGTGCATAATTTGCACCATGCATCTTTGACCCCTGTTACCTCGCTAGCTCCTTCCACTTTTAGATACAAATCATGTAAAACGTAACTCTTAAAGCCTTGTTATGAAATTGATGCTTGTAACAAGAGTCTGTGATCATTTTTAAAGGAAAAAAGGACCAACCACAACCAAGTGTCTGTATAGACCTTTGATAGACCTTTGAGATTATCTGAATATAATTGTTTATAACCAGTTTAAAAAAAACCTCACAAATATGCCCAAAATAATAATTTTTTTGCATGTTTTACAGACAAGATATTTCAAAGATATACATAGTGTATATATATTTATATATACAGTTAACTGCTTTTCGGCGCTGTCTTGTGCAAACCTCCTATTTCCATTTAAAATCATTAAAACCCTCTACTTCATGTGAGTGTGATTTGGTGAAAATATTCAAAAAGTAAATAAAGAGTTTATTTGCAGAAGCAGTTAACCGCCATTTAGAAAAAACGGAGTTAACTGTTTTTGGAAAATAACTCAAATATATAATATATATATATATATATATATATATATACTGAAAGTTTTCTCAATATGTCAGAGCTTTTTAACAGTGCAAAAGGTAAGCGTTCTTTTTTTTTTCAGTACAAATTGCACCTCTGCCATGACTTAATAGCTGGTTTCATCAGTGTTAAATGTAATGAGTCTTATATGATTTTTTGAAGAACTTCAATAAAAGGCATCTGGGCTCCTTTTTTGTCTTGAAAAGAGACTTTCAAGTGTGAATGGTCAAACAACAGCTAATAAGCCTGTAACTTCTCACCAGTCTTTTGGATTAAAGGCCAATTGTTTTCACAAGACACAAGATCTGGACCAATCCAGTTGCCTTCAATTTAATCTCTTAGGATCATCATGACCCGGATGACTAACAATGTACACAAAGTTATATGTCACAAAGTTATATAATTTGGGATCAGGAGAGGAAATTGTTTTTATCACTGAAAGCTTGCAATTAAAATAAAGTTGCTGTACTTAAATGTTAAGTAGGATCTTGTTTTTGTTTAACAGACCCAAAGATGGAGAGCACAGATCACTTATTTAGTGCTGTAGCTATGTCCTCCTTGTGACTTATAATGTGAATTTAAGAAAAACAGCAGAAAACAACAGATTTTATCATCTCATCTGTTCTGGTAAGAGTACCGTTTGCAGGTTACAGTGACACCTTGTATCTGCAGATTGCGACCAGCCTTCCTTAGCAGATGTACACAATTCTAATAAAATGCTTTCACTTTAAGTCAGGATCACTTAGTTGAAACATCTCAGTAAGTGCAGAGAGAGAGAGAGAGAGAAGATTATGAACAGGCAGGTTCATAGACTGCCTTTTGCTTTACTCTTCACAAAAGAAACTACAGGGACTTCTGGTTCTCCAGCCTCCTCAGTCCACAAACAATGATGTTAGTTCATTGGTGTTTCTAAATTCTCCCTCGGAGTGAACATAAGTGACTGTTTGTCTCTTGGTGTTTGTTCTGTGATGGGCCCTCAACCTGTCCAGTCTGTAACCCCCACCCACCCATCTTACCCTACAACTGAATTCCAGTCCCCTTGTGACACTGAATAGGGTTATGAGGGTAAAAGAAAAAAAAAAGGAGGGTGGGGGGGATAAACATAAGATCTTCTTGAAAGAAATAAGACATTTATTTAGTGGTGGCTTCATCCTGACATATACTATGCATTTTTTCTTTTCTAACAATTTTTTTCAGTCTGTTGTAAAAGTAGATTCTTAATGGGTCATCGTGAAAAACTTGATGACAAGTTGTTGGATCTGTTTCATAGGAATCAGGTGGGTTAGGGCAGGCAGCTCCTAAAACCTGCAGAAAAGTAGCCTTCATGGCCAAGCAATCTATCATGCAATGTAAACACAAACACCTGAGGCACCAGGTAGCTCAGCTGGTTATGGAGGCGTCCTATGTACAGATCCAACTGGCTTGGAACATTTCCTCATTTCTTCCTCGTTTTTTGATCCATTTCCTGTCAAACAGCTTTTAAATTAAGGCTGCTAGTGCCCAAGAATCACTTCAAGACAAAGTATACCCTACAAATGAAACAGAATAAACTGAAAACACATTAATCAGTTATAAATATCACACCAACCAAATGTGATCTTTCATATAATTTGCAGTCAGATGTGCTAGCAACACATTGTTAGTGAAATCAGCTGAAAGTTTTAGGTGATTACGTATAACTTCCAAGCAGGAGGGGCAGTAGCAAATTCTCTTTCACCAAATTCAATGCAGGCTTTGGGAAAGTCCATAGAAATAAGTCTTGTGGGCAAAGACAAGTTTCCCACACTGTATTAAAGACACACAACGGAACTTTTACCAGTTTTCTCAGTGACGGCTATCGACGGCTAAACTAGCATCCATCTTACATCGTACCTGTACTGTGATTCACTCCAGCCAGTAAAAGACAGTCTTATCTTGTTTCTTGTTCTGTCCCTTCCTCTATTTCTTTTCCTTTCTTCCTCCGGTAACGTTTCCTTGTGTTTCTTTACCAAATCAGACATGATGTGCGTTCAAAACACCTGCGGTGTTCATACCTGGTTCATTTCCGTTTGCTAGTAAGTGATGCGGTGCTGCAACCAATAGTCAGCTGCAACGTCACAGTCGCGTCCTGGCTGGGAAACTTACAGACTGCGGTTTCTGAGCCCCGGGACGCCTCTGGGCAGCTCAAAAATGCGCATAATGGATGTTGGTGTGCCATCAAAATGCGTCAGAAACGCATATTTTTAAGGTCTGAAAGTTACGTTGTGTGTCTTTAAGAGTATGAAGAACCACAAACCATCACTCATTTACTCAACTCTTTGAGGAAATTTTTAGGCCTCTGCTTGAAAAGTGCAAACCCATAATGAAATGAGTACATCTCCATAACCACAAGATCCATCTGAATACTTTTCAAGTCATGGCAAAAGGGGAGATTTATTAAGTTGTGTAAATACGAGCAGCAAACTCCATTGGAAAAAAGTGAAGCCAACCCAGAAATGCCAAAAGTTGCAGCTCACCCTTCATCCACTAGGCTGGCTCCAAAACTGTGTCAATCCCCACAGACTGCCATGTTAAAAAGGTCAACTTCAAATCAGAAATAAACAAGTTTGGTGTCAATCATTTGCCCCCAGGCTCACAGCCCCCATCTCAGCTCCACTTGTATACAGTCTATGAAAAGGAAAATTGTCATTTTGGCACAGTCCGTGTCTCACAAGTGGGGGATTTTAGCTTTTGAAAGATTTTTGGGGTAGGAGAGTGTGGTTCTTTGCTAAGTTTTTAGTCGTGGTAAAAAAAAAAACACTTACGCTTCTTTTGAGCAAGCTACATTTCTGAAGGCTTGAACAATCCAGAAATCAGTGTCAGGCAGCTTTACAAACAAAACTAAACCAAATAAAACAAAAATAAGGTCCGGATTGAAAAGTTGGGAAAAGTTGGGTCAAAACAAGAGAGCAATCTCCAAATAAAGACTTTCGGAAAATCTGCAGAAATATTGCTCACTGACTTTAAAATAAGCCTGGCTGCTTAGAAGTTAGATATAAAAATGAAAGGCAACAAGACTTTTGCACAGCGGTCTGTAAAATGCTAGAAAATCAATAACTTTAAATAAATGTGAATGAAAATCATCTAATAATGGAGTCTACAGCAGACAATCCAACCTCAGCACACACTGTACAAAAAGCGAAGAAAGGTTTGAAGGTTTGTGATTAATCTGAGCTCTCCGTGCCGACTGTAATGAATGTCAACACTGCAAAGATGCACACATGTGAAATAAAGCCGGGGCTGTTGGATGTTGTGGTGATAAATTATCAGGAATTTGAGGTGCAAATACAGAGCCAAATAATAACAGATGGACCGAGGATAGAGATTCTGGGCGTTTGTTTGGCTAGCATTGCAGAAAACAAGGAATTGTTAAAAAACGTAGGTTTCATCACATTCAAACAGCATTAAAAATGTTTGTGCAGAGTCAATTCCATCTGTGGGAGGATTGAACAGCTCCATCCAAACTTGTGTCATCACATTAAAATCCATCTTTTCTTTGTTCTCACTTTCTGGAGAAGTTTCTTATCCCCAGGATTCTTCTCAACGTGAACTTCGAGGCTCTCGGATGTGATATTCACCTGAGAGGACATTTTGAAAGGTCAGTTAGAGTCCGAACCTATGGGGTGCACAAGCAGCATCGCTTTGCAAGGAGTTTTGGATGTGTAGCAGCGGGTCAGGAAGAGAATTTAATGCAGAGAAATGTTCATCGTGTCAAGTGGAGGGCAGATTCTATATTAACCTTTCACTGCCTCAGGAAACAACTTTGTGAGGTGAAAAAGTTACAAACTATAAACTAAATGTGATTAGCACACTGTAAAAAAAAAAAGGAGGAAAAAACAATTGCTGATATAACACATAATATTTTGCATTATTTCTGTTTAATCTAAGGTTCCTGGCCTTGAGCTCATCATAACCTTTTCAAGAATCCCCCCAAAACTGCGTTAAATGTTCACTTCTGCAGTGTGATAGCCAGCTAATCAATACATGACCTGATGTTAACCGTCTAATTAGAAGCATTGATTTAAAGGAGAGTTACTCAACCTCACCCGGTGTCTGGTACAAGCAAAGAATTGATTGAAAAGTAACAGAAACGCAGTTTGCATCCAGCCAGAGGATGAGAGAAAGTGCTGAAGATAAAACTCTGTTAACAGCTATAAAATGTCAGTCTGATCAACATCATTCCGAAATCTGTTATTGCACAGCAAGATGACCTTTGTGAATCAGATTATGTTAATGCAACATGTTTCTTGTTTTTTTCTTCTTCTTCGTTTTTACCGTGTTTGTACCATATGTCCCTGCTGTGAACAACGGGAACAACAAGTCACGCAAGGTCCATTCATTTCCTGGAGCGCAAAGTGAAGCTAGAATCTCAGCCAACATGATCTCAGACAACAGACTTCTTGGCCAAAAATAACTTGTCACAAAGAGGCAAGAAGCTGAAAACTGTGGAGCCATAAAACAGATGATGCAAGTGTGGCTGAACCAAACTTTAAAGTGAATGTCGGCTCAAAAGACCGCTAATTTGGACTCAGATACAGAACTTTTAAGGTTTAGAAAATATCTTTATATTATAGCACTTTAACATGTTTTTTTCTGAGGTGACTAATCATCCTACAGATCTTTTTTTCCCCTCAGCTGCTAATTTGATGAAGACATCCTGCAGTGTGTGTAGAGAAAAAAGGATGTAGTAATGAAGAAACTAACATGAATGAGGTGTGCTAATTAGTATTTGGCTATGTCCCTCTTTTTTTTTTTCTTTTTACATCTTTGAATTCAGTGTTTTCATTTTGTGGCATCCCTCTTGCAGCCTGTTTTGATTCTGTCTCACCAGCTCATCAGTGTTGCTTCCCTTCGCAGCATGGCAGCTGCCTCTGTGGGAAAAGCTCTGACGACAGACAGTGGAAGTCAGCAGCCAGATGGTGAAAATAGCAGCGCATTAATGAGCTAAATGAACTACGAGGGGTGTGTGTATCGGTACAAACACATTAGTGATAGCTGCAGTAACATGTATGTTGTACAAATAAATAGCTTTTGCTTCATCGGTTTTACTGGGAAGCAACTTATTAATGATTACCATCTTGTAAAGTTTTAGATGGAGGTGTTTTTATCCTTTCACTGTAAGCAGCTTCTAAAAGGCTACGGTTACTTGTGGGATTTTTTTTTTTCCGTCTGCTTCCGATGTGTTTTATTTGTGTACCACGTGGTGGTTCTTTTGATACCAGTGGTTGCTAGGGGAGGGAGGAAGAAAGAGAAGCCATCGCCAGCAGGCAGTGATTAAAAACATTAAAACTTTACTAAAGTAATAAAATAAATACAAGTAATAGAACAAATTTTTAAAAATCTAAAATAAAAGTAATACAATCAATGAAAGGTTTGTGGTAGCTGGTCGGTGGCTGGGCTCTCCAATGGCTGCATCTCTGGGTTCCTTCCCGTGTCTGTGACAGGTACACCTCCCGCGGACCACCCACTTCAGGCCATAACCTGCCCCTGAACCTCCAGCTGCAACCGCTCGGTGGCCGCGCCTCAGGCCGTAGGCCTCTTTTCTGGCTCTTGCGACCGCCCTCCGACTCTTGACACCCACACCTCGCCCACTACCACCATCTCCTAAGCCCCCGAGCCTGAGGATCCCTCACCTCCTCCTCTGACCTTTCCCCCTCGTCACCAGTTAAACAGTTATTTATTAAAATAAATAAAAAGGCCACAACGAAAGTACAGAGTCAGATTTGAACATCAGCCTCCCAGGTGGAGGCAGGTGCATAAACCATTTGACCAAATAGGTGTCTATGCACAACACCAAATGGAATCATAGTGACAGGACAGGATCCTAGACTGTCACGCTACTATTGAACAGTTCTACCCTATAAAATCATTGTGATTGTATAGGACTGCATTTAAACTTAAATCTTCTCCATGCCGTCTTTCTTTTTTTTGTTTTTTGCGGCAGCAGTCCAAACCCACCATATGAGACACTAGAATTATAGTTGCATTCAATGGCAAACGCAGTCCCGCCCTTGTGTCTACGTTGCCATGGTGACTTGTTGAATCGGGCTCCATTGATGCTGGCTTTTTATCATGGTAGCGCACGTGTAAAGCCCCGGGTTGAACTTCGCCTGACTCCGCCAGATGGATTTGCTCCGCGTATCCATCTGGGAACCACCCGTTTGAGTAGTTTTGGGAAGGGGACAAAATATTGGTTAGCTGATTGGATAAGGCATCTGTCTACTGTATCACCGCCTATGTTAGTGATAGACGGGACAAATCAACCAATCAGATTAACGAAGCATACGACCTACTAACAGAACGGTGACGAAAACACGAGCAAAAAGATATTTTCCTTTGAGAAAAGCCTCCAGAGCAGTGTGTTGCTCTCCTTTCAGTGAAGAAATACTCTGTGATTCCGGTAAAACTTGAGCGATAGCCACGCTGACGCTAGTTTCGTCCGCTGAAGCCGCCATGTTAGACTGAACTGTCGCTTCTTGTTGCGTCACACCGCAACCCACCTCAAAGCCAACGCTGATTGGACGTTCGTTTGGTGAACTGCTCCAAATTCTCTTCAACGGAAAGTAGCCAGAATGATCTGCGAGTGAAAACCTGAAGCTCGCGAGATCAGGATGGTCTCACGAGGCTAGGTTGAACTACCCTGAGTTGATAAAACCAACTCAAATCTGTTGTTCTGGGACTGAAAACTCAGTGTTTCATATCTCTGATTAGATCAACTCAGATTTCAGGGTTACACTCAGAGTTTGTTGAACCTGCTTCATGAAATGGACCTCTGTCCTCTTCCTACCAGCCAAGGCTGACAGTCTCCTCTGAACACAGTTTTTATAAATTGAGCAAATGTGATCATATTATGGACTTGTTTTAAAGCCAGAGTTGGTAATCCTGCAGTGTTTTCACTGAATTGGCCTGTATCTGTAAAACAAAAAGAAAATTGACAAGATTTTGTTGTGAACTGTTACAGCACAGCTTCATTGAATTGAGCTGCATTAACACTTTACTGGGCGAAGAACCATATTTGATCACTTCATCACACAAAATGCCTCATGCTGAAATCACAGAAGCATCCAAGATCAGGCAACACCCCTGATACTTCACTACAATGACTTTTAACATAAAAATAAGAAACTTTTATGACTGAGCATGCTGTGGGACTATTAATATTTTTGGACAAAGAAACCAAGTTTGAGTTTTACAATCCCACGCTCTATGGTTGAAAGTTTGAACTTCCAAGTATTTCAGTAAGTGTCCATTAAGGGGTTAATGATTATCATATCAGAGTGCAGACTCTTTGTTTGCTGATCATCTCTCATCAGTTCACTGTGTTATCTGTGTTGTGGCAGCTGGTCTGATGCAGTTCAGATCAAACTTCTGGGTTTTCATCTACTTGACAAATAATGTTATTGGGCTTAAATGCTTCCAGGAAGAAAAGGAAAAGATTGTTTTGGTCTTGATGGAGAGATGCGTGAGAAGCTTAAAGGGGTCTAAATCAGATTCCTCTTATGGCTTGCACTTGTATATTGTAACAATAAAGGGAATAGGTGAGCAGAGTTTAACCTGAAGCTTGCATGGAGCAATTTTTTTTTTTAATGTGAATTTAATGTTTTTCTACATGGCAAAATGGAGGGGGAGAAGAGAAGGAGTGGATGGGGGGATTGATGGAAATAGAGAAAGAGAGATATGACTTATAATTGCTTTGATGTAGCAGATGAATAAAACTTGCAAGGATTTTTTTCTTTTTTATCCACATTTATTAATTTTAAAGTACATTGTGTAACTGTACACAAAATATTTAATTTAAGTAAATTCAAATTTCCCAGTTTTTTTTTTAAATCTTACATCACGTTGAATATTTTATTCCTATTTTATTTATTAACTGTTTATTTCAGTTATTAGCTTTACTTGTGGCAGGCTACAGGATATTATGTGCTACCATCCAAATAAAAGATAAATAAATCTGAAGGCGTTCACATCCAGCTCCCTCTCAACTTCAATCCAAGCCAACATACCTGGGGATGCATCATCAAGGCTTTAAGTCAACACAATAAAGTTATGAAAGAAATATTTCAAAAAGCAGCAAAGTTCAAAGTTATGGATGCAATCAACACTTTCAGACCTCCCATGTTGGTACCATGCAAAACAAAACAGATCAGAGAGAAAGTGTGAATGCAATGCCAGCAGTCCTCTCATTTAACCCATTTATGTTTCAACTAGAGAGAAACTGATCATTAAAGTGCCTTTTCCTAGCATTTAAACTGATCATTTTTCATTAAACGTCTTGCTAGCAACAGCCATGCTAAAAAAAATACCCATAAATGAATAAAAATAAAAAGCATGTCGATTATTAATAAAAACAGATGCACCAAGAAGCTTCATTTCCCAAACATCGGTTATACACAATTTACTTGATTTCCTGCGAGTGAATGAGTCTGTGAATGTGTCAGGGAGAAGATATCAATGGGAGGAAATAACATGATTCACTGCTCTGTAATTAGAGATTCAGTGAGATGAAAAGAAGATGTTTGCTCTTTGGCACAGGTCACCCACAGAGAAGCACAAATACTATCTAAATGTCATCAGGCACACTGAAGCTACGGAGCCTCATGTGAGAATGCACACAGAGAATTTATTCTTTTCAGCTATTTTCATCTCTGTGGCATTACATCTCGGTCAAAGGAACGTGATACACAGAAAGAAGAGAAACTGGGAGGCAAAGTTAAAAGTCAAAGCCAAGAAAAGAGTTGTGAAATGCTCCCCCGGAACAAACAGACTCCGTTATTAATTTCTTTGAGCTCATTTCTGTGTTGATCAAATGGGATGATCTCTTTATTATATATGATGAACTGGTAGATTGAAAACTATCTCCTGTCTTATCTCCCCGTCTCGTTCTTGGTGGCTGAAGCTATCAGAGCACAGATCAGTAATTACTGCAGGTTGTCAACGATTTATCTCAGAGGTCCCATGGGCACATGTGACCTCACACACACATGACCACGCTCGCTCAGACACACACATGGAACAGGCGGGGATACACGAGCTCCAAACCTCAAAGACACACTAGTTGCCAGCGTGACAGTACATTACCCCGCTGCCCTTCGTGATAACGCACAGTGCCTTGAGGAAGGTTTTCTGTGGCTCTCACACAAACACACACGGAAACAGCAGTCATTCATTTACTCAACTGTTTACAGGCTGGGCAGCAAATTGCTTTCTATAAATATCCATTTTTTTGTGATTCGATTTGTTTTCATTTTGCAGATATTTGAAAACCTCTCACTCCTTGGCGCTATGCAACATTAGCATAAAGACCAACAGAACAATTCATGTTTTGTCCACTGATTCATTTGATTGAGTGGGTGCAGCATGAGGGAAACTAGCCATGATTACTTCTTTTTCAGTCCTACCATCAATTGTTAAAGCGTCGTAAAAAATTTCTGTAAAGGATGTTGAACAACTCAAAAGTCAAATAGCTAAGGTCACGCTGCACAGTTTGCTCCACACAAGCATAAAAATGGATGCTGCACACAAGCCCTCCATCACCGTACTGTTAAATGTGATTTATGGAAAGTGACAACAGCATCAGTGTTTTTAATTATTAATAGGGAAGAGTACAAAGGAGTCATCTCTCAATCCTCCCACACAAGTAACAGGGTTATTTGTCGCGCTGGAGCTCCTTATAGTTTGATTTATTTAACAAACGTCCCTTGTGTCAAGTAGGACAGCAACGGCACGCAGATAAGAAGGCTATTCTGGGTGATCCGGTGACATTGACCTGCCTAGCAGGAAGGTGCCCACACACATGTTGACAAGCAGCACACAGCTATACTGATTTGATTTTGCAGCTAGTGCTGCACATTTTCTTTAGAAACCCTTTTTAAATTGCACCTTCAGTCATCTGAATAGGAAAAGGTGTTAAAATGAAAACATTAGGTGAGATTGCCTTCTGTAGAGCTAATTATGAAAGAGAATTCATTCTTGTTTATTCCAATCTCAGAACTGTAAATGTGAGTTTTCAAGGTTGCACACAGTGTTTATCATACAGAGTAAAGCAAGCACAGAGTCTCAATGTGCTAATTGCAAACCTCCTATGAAGGAATTACTGTATTGTGAAGCCCTCATTGCTTCGTTTGCAGGACTGCAGGAGCCCAGAACAAATTAGTGTAATAGCTGGAAGGTGCCTTCTAAGCAGCAGCAGAGGTTGACTACTGTAGTTGGAAACAAGCTCAGCTGTGCTGGACAAGGACAAAGCAGAATTTGGCTCATGTCGCTGCTTTTGGACCTGCCCATGTGTTTGTCTGAACAGCGGACAAATGCAAATTAGAGGCTGATCAGCATAACAGCAAAGTGACACCAATGATTTGAGGTTGATTTTAGAATGAAATGGGTTATCACTGATCACTGTGTTTAAGCTTTGGTTAACTCTTAAACTTTTCATTTGATGCAAAAGCGATTTTAACATGTTTATGTTGGTTGTAATTGAAACAATGGCTTTTTAGCTTTAAATATAAACAGTCAATAAATCCATCTGCAGTTAATAAATTGGATTACATAATCTGTGTTAATAGATTAGTTAAAGGTATGGAACCCCCCCCCCCCCTCCTCTGGCTAATGCCCAAATCGCTCTTCAGTCCCAAGCCTCTCCTTCAAAGCTCAGAAGTGGGTGAGTGCCAAACCAATATTAACCCTTGTTTTCGAGTGTGCACTATCTAAAGCTCTATTCGCCGCACAAAATTTCCTTTTCTTCGCTGCATCTGGCATTTTTTGTCAAAAATTCGAGTGAATCTGCTGTTGGCTCCAGTTGACGTTTAAAATTTAAAAAAAATTTGCTCCAATCATTGAGTTTATCCCAACAGAACGCTACACCCTTAGCTCTCTCATTGAAAATACACAAATCTCCGCCCAGCAACATCCCGAACACAGCGAAACAAAGGGAAAGGACAAAATGCAGCCAGGGGGAGGGAGTTGCAAACAAAACTCGCCGAAACAGAGGCCCAAAGGTGTGGACTGAGCTGGATTTCACTCACACAAGTCTAGTGTTTTATTTTCGGGGGAAAACTCCATATTCTACCTTTAAACTGAAAAACAGGGAGGAACTGAGCTGAAGAAAAATAGCTGAAAAGGAGATTGATTGCCCATCAGTTTGGGATGGAAACTGGATTAAGCTGGGGCAGAGAAGATGCTGACGGATGCTGAGGAGAGCCAGACCAGATGAACTGAGCTGAACCACGCGACAAATGAGGTAGAAGCTGAAGATTTGAGTGTTGAATAAAAGGAATGAAAAAATAAAATGCCCTCTTCTAATAAAATTACTTGTTTTTGAAAGAAAACAAATTGCCCAATCATCAGATTTTTTTCAGCCACCATAAAAATCTTCAGCTGCTCATGACTGAGTAAAGTCAGACATGTAAATCAAGTTGAAATTGCTAATATGCTCAAGATGATGCCCATGCATTTACTTCATTGCTTAAGTCTGTTAAACTATTAACCTCAGAGGGATGCCTGGTGTGTTTTGATCATTTCATATACAACACCTCTCATGACGTAATCCCAAACTGATCAGTCTCATTGGCAATGGCGCCCCAAGGGGTGGCCAGCTTTTTGTTCAGGAGGGCCATGGCCACCCCACTGGCCACCCCAGCAAAAATGATAACTTTCCATTTATATAAACATTTATGTACTATTAACTTTAATTTGTTTGCGGAAGTTGAGCTTGTGATTTATACCTGCTGTTTGTTTTATCAACTCCGTTCACCATAGTGTTGTGGGCGCGGCTGGTAGACGTGTGGAGAACGCCCCCAGTAACTACAGCAAGCCAAATCTGAACGAACAGGATAATAGTACTCGTTCAGTTCATTCACTCTACTTAAAGGTGCATTGCGCAAGTTTAAATGTTAAATACTACTCTTTTCTGTGTCCACATGCTCTTACAATTGCCTGATGTGCAGAACGAGCTGATCTTTCTTCACTGCGGTGGTCTCTAATACTGTTTCTGAATGCTCAATGAGAGAAATTCGGGTATGAAGTCTCAAGGGGGGGCTTGTGGAGGAGACGAGCTGCGCGTTCTCGTTTGTCTTGCTGCACCGGTGTCGTGCACCGCAGGTCCGTGCATGTTGAGACAACACTAACTGCTGCTAAAAGATGGAGAGCAGGTGCATCTCAAACCCCAACTCAGACTTCAGTAAGACAAAGAAGAAAAGTTTTGTCTTGTGAGATGAAGAGAACCAAACTGGAGTCTAAATGGTCCCCACGGCAGGGGGGGCTTTTTCCGGGACAACACCGACGGCACCGGAGTAAGACGGGAGTAAACAACCCAGCAGCTTTTCTTCTTTCTTTTTTTTAGTTGGAGGGAGCTCCGATCCAGTCTGGGAAGAAAACGGGACCCACAGTTGGCTTTCTTCTTACTAACAAGTTACTTACTAAATGTGATATATGATGGAAATAAGGATGCATAATATTGCAATGCTAAGTTTTTAGGATGTAAATGTAGCAATATGACAGTCATAGGACTGTTCCCGGGGAGACATACATTCTTGTTAAATTTAGTTGATGCTGTAATTTTATAAGGTAATTGTGGTCTCAGCCTGTGAATTTAGACATTTTATCTACAAGCCAGCATTACCCTGTTGTTACCGTTAGCATAAAGTCCGTCAGTTTACTCAACGATCAAACCGTAAACAAGTTGCAGATTTATAACTTTATTGCTTCAGTAGACATTGTACTCTGGGCTCAGACTGAGTGTATTGTGGTTTAAATTAGAGACTAATGCAGTCAAAGTAGCTCGTGCGTGTGTACGACGTTAGCATCACTTCCACTTGTCACCAGAGGGGGCAAACTTCTGGAAAAAACCTGGAACTTGCGTTGTACTCCTTTAAAGTATTAGTGAAATGAGGGAGTTTTGCAGCAGATTATGCCTTATATAGAGACCCATTCATTCTGCCCCCTTCACGTCCATTATATGGATATACACTGATCTATGACCAATCTGAATACAGTAACGTCCAAAGAAGTCAGAGTGATTCAGAAATGTTATTGGTGAGCAAATGTACGTATAAATTCCTAGAAATAAGGTCCAGGTTGAAAGAAATAAAAGTTATCCTTTAATAACCCTTGGCCACCCTGCTATTTTCTCTGACCACCCCTGAAAAAAATCTCTGCAGGCGCCACTGGCCATTGGAAGGCAGCATAAAAACCACAAACAGGAAAGAAAAGTGGTAAAAAAAAAAAAAATTAAACATAAATTAGGACAGATTCGTTACCATTGATTTTGTTACCTGACAAATTTCATAGCTGGTTAGCTAACAAACACATTTTTAGCTCCTTATAAAACTTTCTAACTCTGTTTCCTACAATTTGCCACAACAGAGAATGTGTGGAAGAAGTCAGCTCTGTGAACATAACACCATTTCACAGATAAATTTAGGTGGAGTCATTAAAGAAATCCCTAACGATGTGACTGTTTCTCCGTTTACATTTACCGCACAATGATTCCTTGGAGAAGTCGCACTATGTTCAAAGTGGAACTGTTTTCATCTTATGCTAAAATGTAATAAACAGAGCTGCTTTAACTGCAAAAAACTAATGAATATTTTCCTGACACCAACTTTCCCCAAACATCTAAATATTTACAGCGACACGTTTGAATATATTTTGGCTTAAAAATCTCATTAAGAATGTGTGACAACATGCAGCACAAACAAAGTAAGCCATGAAAAAGTAATCAGTGAATCCATCTCTGCCTGTCTAAGATCATGTTGCCATCTATTTACTTATTCCTCAAAATGCATCAGCAGGCCAAATTAAAACTCATATCTTTGTCCTCCAGGCTTCCCAATATTATTTCCAATCAGGGAGAGAATTACCCAGTAATGTGTTAGTAGTGATTTGTAATATTTGTGATTGGTGAGGCTGTGTTGGCAGCACGGGAGGATACACCGAAGACAAGATTAACTTTTAGTTGAGAAGTTATTCATACTGCATATTATTTATCTCACCTGCTGAAATGTGTGCAGTCTATGCAAGAGTACTCATTTCTTTGCAATAACTATCAAGTCCAAAATAAATAGATATCTATCAGCAATAAGAATAAGTTGCAGTCAGATCAGAAGAAAAAGATTTTATAGAGTTTTACAATCATCGCATGAGTAAGCATTAAAGATCAAATGTGTGACGTGCTGCTGCTACTTGGGTTGTCACAAAGGTAGAATTTAACCCCTTAAAATCTTACAGTTTTCACCTTAAACTGTTATTTATGGATAAAGGTTTGCTCTGGCCCAACTTTTTTAGTGGAGCCTTTCTGTAACAGGACTGTTTTTGTTGCAGTATCATCTGCTACAAGACTACGGTGTGGCTTTAAAGATAAACTGTGTTTGTTACTGACCAGAAATACTAGGACCACAACAAAATAAAAAATTGGATGTTGAATGTTGTTCAATGTGAGGAGGGAATTTCAAAAGAGAATTTCAAAAACAAGTCTTTAAAGTGCCCCTGGCATGAAATTTGCATTTTTTGAGGTTTTTTTTTTTTATCATATATTTTAGTTTCCCCAGCCTGCCTGTGTCCCCAAAGGGGTTAAATTATAGATTTGCATTTCCTTTTTCCCTGGGTGTGTCTGTCTACATGGCGAAGATAGCATTCACGAATGGGCTGATTGGCAGTTTGACGTATTTTACTCCTAGTGCAGCTTGTGACGCAATGACCTCCAGCCAATTACCTCCCTCCCCTGAACTACACTGTCCAAGTCCCTCCCTCTCAGACCTACGACAGCAAACCAACATCATGGCGTCCAGTTCGCATCAGAACTACTCTGTACCTGGTGTACGAAGGACAACACTAATCTTTTTGTCCTCCCCACTGAAAACCTTGTGGATGATGTCATTTCTGCAGGAATGTGCCGACCGAACTAACAGAAAATCTCCGTGCAGCTCCGTCTCCTCCAAGAGAGATCATAACGGCTTCCAGCCACCATGAAGAACCACAAAGTTTCTTATAAACGTTTCTCATCATGTTAGTGTCTTTTACAGATGCGGGCATGAAAAAGTTCCCCTTTCTGCCGACTGCCAGCCACTTACCAGCGACTTGTCTGCTAATTCAATCGCACAGAGAAACACCTGTGTGCCCAGGGGAAACAATTTCAGAGCATAAATGAATACCTGGAACAAGGACATTTCCACACGCCAAGTTTGGACACCGTGCGTGATGACGTATTCACAGGACAAATCGTTCAGCCAGTAATAGTGCACTACTGCATTACTGCACTATTATAGTGCACTATTACTATAAGATGGATGCTAGTTTAGCTGTTGATGGGGGTGCATCACTGAGAAAACTGCTAAAAGTCTGTTGTGGGTCATCAGTGAACTAGTGACCTTAAAGTGGGCTTAAGCAACAAGGAAATTCTTTTCCTTTTAGCACATAAACACAGTATTAAGTGTTCATATTTTGAAGAAACTGTGTCAGAAATTGTGTCTATTCAGATGGAAAACAACACGACGTGGCCACATTCCCGTCCATTGCTGACTAGGCCTGATATAAAAAAAAAAATATTATCACCGAGGGGAAAAATGAAAATACTTTTTTTTTTTTAAAAAAAAAAAAAAAGTGGGGGGGGAAGCCCCTGGGCCCCCACGGGGGGGGCCATGTCGGGGTCCCAACTGTTTTACCTGGGCCCAGGGAAAACCCAAAAAGGATACCGAAGCCCCCCAGCATTCCCCCCCCCCGGGAACCAAACGACCAACACCCCCCCCCCCCAAAAGGAAAAGGGGCCCACCCAGGAACAACAGGCTGATAAAAAACAAAAGAGGAAGAAGAAGAAACACACATTTCAAATGCAGTCTGAGTTTTTCAAAGGGCAGTTCAACAAAAACTTAAATCTTATTTGATTTGTTTGAATATTTATTTGAAATAAACAGGAAAGCATTTCTAGTGCATGTGCAGTTTTTCTACTCAGGAAATATAAACAAAAACCGAATCTGATGCTATCAAGACACAAAGCTGGGGAAAAGGGAATGCATCTGTGGCAGTTGACAATCCTGTCACTATGCCTCCGAGTGATCATGCGTCTGGCTACTTGGCCACAAGGATATTCCTTTGGCTGAATGGCGTGCGTGACTCTCACCTGGGAGTCTGGGGATTGAATCCCGCCTGGGCCCTCCATTGCATACATTGCCACACATGTCACTCTTCCTCTTAATGTCAATGTCAGCTTTATTTATATAGCACATTTTTAAAAGGCCAGAGGCCAACCAAAGTGCTTTACAGAATTAAAGACAACAATGAATAAAATAAATGCAACACGATAAAAAAACAGTAAAAATAAACCAATAAAAGTACATTTAAAAAGTATAAAAATAAAAACAGTGACTCTACTCAGCTAAAGGCCAGGGTGAACAAGTGGGTCACATTTAATCACATTTTCTAATCACCTGGTAACTGAAAACACTAATTATTGGAATTTTGCTAGAGGAATCTGTTTGTATTCATCCTGAATTCATTTCAGCTGATCTATGTCTGTGGTCGTCATTGTCCTGTTTACATCATGTACCATAAATTTCACCATCAGATTTATCTGAACCCAGTCAGTCATATATAAAGCTTTACTGTAAATTGAGCAGGTGTGGCAGAAAAGAGACTTTTCTAAAACTAGAAACAGTTACTGTACTCACAAGAACTACTATCAATCTTAAAGACAATGAATGAAAAATGAATCCTGAAACGTCTCAGAACTGCTCATCCTTCATAGCCATCGGAGTTAGAGGGTTTGTTCATCTGCAAATGCCAACCTGAAGAATATTGTCACCAGGTGTTTTCTGCTGTTCTCCCCCCAATCATTCCCTTTTCTGCCTTTCACTGCGCCGACAGGCAGCCGAGCCAGAATTATACACCAGGTCAGGACTAATGAGTTGGCTCCGAACATTTCTCATATTTATCCAGATGAACCTGCTGTTCTCCTGCTTTCCCGTCCCGTCACATGTTCAGATTGTTTTCTCAGTTTGGAGAGGGATTCATGGCTGAGCAAATTCTAGACTTTTAATGCTACAGGACATTTGTGTAGCAACGGTGGGCATCCGGGGGAGTCAGCAAACCCTGCAGGGCATCCGCCTCTCGAACTGCTTCTTCCATCTGTATTGTTGGGCTACTAATTCTCTTCAGCTACAAATAGGTTGAGACATTTGGAATAAATAGTATCCAGAGAAAAAATTTAGTTAATGTAAAGCTTCTCAGCCTTTTCTCCCCCACTTTGTAAAGATCTACTCCTTTTTCTATCAACTGAAGCAAATAATTGCCTTTTTACCAGCAGTTTTGTGGACATCATTGATGTTCAGTTACTAAATATGTGCTGTGACTGGCCTAAATATGGAAATCTTGTAAAATGTTTCACTGGGGACAGAGAAATAGGCTTTGTGCTAGATGTGAACATTGGTTCTAGCGGTTACAAGGTAATGGACAATATATCCTTCCATTTCTCGGGGCAGACAGAGGGATTTGCTTTCACTGAAAATCTTTCCGACCTTGTTCCAAACCCATTTGGAGGTGTAAATTCACCACGCTTCACTCTCAGAAGTCAAATTTACCCTCACTCCCTCGATAATTTCTTCCGATCCATTACCCAGCATGCCGAAGTTTGGGGGCAACTGTGCATCTGTGTCTGCTGCAAAACATACAATCAACCGGAGGCAGACCTAACAGACACAGAAGAATTTATTTGGTAAAGAGGTTTTTATTTGATTTCCTGTTGTGTTGCAGCATACAGTGGTGGGAAACAATATTGTGTTCATTAGTTTATGTGCATTAGCAGAGCAATCTAATGGTTTATGCATACCAGGCCAACAGCGAAGGGCTCAGATGATTTAGGATGATGCTCATTTTATGGAAATTAAAGCAAAAAATAAGAATAGTTCTTGTAATGCACAGACGCCTTTCCTGCTGCAAATCCCTCAGCCATCTCTGTCATGACAATTCTGTACACTCCTCACCCTCTTTCTCCATCTCTATCCTCCTTCACCTTCTCTCCATCTCCTTGTCTTGTTGCTGTCAGAATGCATTAGGATGCTGCTAACGAGTGACTTAAATTAGGATCCCCCACAGTCCTACCCAGGTGTGGGTAATGAGGTGGGAAGACAGGAGACCGGGGCCCCTCCTCCGCTTGTTCACTCACTGAAGAAGAAAAAATCTTTTGCTGTTTTGCAACAAAAAGAAAAGAATCTAAGTTGTCCCTAAAGGTGAAAAAAAAGCTCTTACAGATGTGATGGACAAAATGTTCTTAAGTGAGTCGAAAACATGCGAGCTATGACATGGATGGATAAACAACTCAAGCCCTCAGTGCTGAGGTTTTGACAGACATTTGTATTGCGATGGTGTGGATTTATGAGAGGAAACCAGCAAAATGTTGGAGCACAGACATGCTTAATGATATGGAAATTGAAGTCTCAGCTTTGTGAAATGCAGCCATGAGTTTTCTTCTGAAGGCCATCAGTTGGATCTGAGCTCCGATGGATTATGGTGGGCTGCGATCTGTTATCGTCCCAGTGGCCTGGCCTCTCGCAGACAGGCTAAATAGGTGGTCTCCCTCCACTGGAGGTAGAAATGAATCTGGCCTCAGCTCCCCATTTCTTTCGGTTTCCTCTGACTCCCTCCTCGTCTCCCTGTCCACTTATCTAGGCCATCTCACTTTGTTTGACGCGACCAGTACAAACACAGAATGTGTGTGCTTACATGCGAGGCAAAGCTTCAACTTTCTGAATGCTCAACATGATCAACTGCAGCATGATTTTACTGAACCCTATTAAATTCAAGTCTTTCTCAGGCTGATCTGATGTAATGAAGCAGCAGAGTCAGCTAAGCATTCAGGGCCTCTCATTTTTCCTGCTCTTCATCACTGTCCATCAAGCTGCCTTCACATCTCAGGATCAACAGAGGCCTTGACAGAGTGACATAGTCACAAATGGTGGCCATGATCTGCCTAGCATGAAGGTTTGGAGGAAACTAATCCTATTACCATCTTATCTTGCTGCCTTAGCACTTTTCAGGTCCAGGAGCTTTTACTATTTAAGAGGAGATGCAGAGACACAGATTTGGACTTTCCATACAGCCTGTACGTGTAATGGTTGTCCTGTCTGTCTACTGGGATGTTAAGCTGCCACTGTTGACGCAGCTTTGCATCCTGCTGTCTGCATGCTTTCATCAAACCCTTTGCTGGAAGACTATTTTGTGAGGATGATTATGTTTAGTCACCTGGGTGGGAATTGTTCACATTAATGCAGATGTCAAAGTGAAGAACAATCTGCATGTGAAAGAACTGCTTTAATTAGAATTACCCAAAGAACAGGCACAACCTTGATAATACCTGTCAAATGTGCATTCACACAAACTTTTTCCTACCTTTGTATATTTTTCATGTACAGAACTAAACCTCGGAGTCAGCACAGTATTCAAATATATATTATAAACTAGGGCTGTCACAAACCAGATAATCGATTAGTCACAGATTTTGTCGATTAATCGGATCATGCAAAAATTGCACCATATTTACAGTACCAGTCAATGGTTTGGGCACTTTCTCGTTGAATCTAATGGGAAAATGTGTCCAAACTTATGACTGGTAGTGTGTGTGTTTATTTATGTCAATAAACTATTCAAGAAAAGATGGCCAGACAGAAAGGCAGACAAGGCAGTACAGTTCAATGACAATGTAAACAATGTAGGAGTAGCATGTAACAGTAAATTTTGACAATGTAACATTACAGTGGTCCTGATGGACAATAGTGCAAAAAGTCAATGTAAACGATGTAACTGTACATGTACAGTTACATGTCACGATTAAAATGTTCTCAAGTCCAGAAAAGGGATTAGATCCATATTTTTTGTGGATGATCTATCTGTGACCAGTTCGTAGACAAAAGCGCTGCAAAAGTAAATCTGTTTATTAGCCAGTCATCATCATCATCATTGGGCCAGGAAATCCTGGTGAATCCCTCAAAACGCATTCCCTTCTACTGTAATTCTTCCATCTGTAGAGCCATGTCTCAAACCGCACACTTTCCCATGTGCACTGGAATTCAGTGCATAGTGCGCACTGTGTACTTCGTCTGTTGTGCACACTATTGTTGCTAAATGCTGACCCAAACAGAGCACTGCACTTATAGGAAGTGACGGACTAGCATTGCCCGCTAACGTGAGCTAACTCTGCTGAGCCGGTACAACCGCGGCCTCAGACAAATGACCAGATCATAACTGTCATCAGGGAGTGAACAGCTTGGTAGCATGCCACAATATACATCAGTTATTACGTCTAAATCATTTAATAAACGCTACTTAAATCAGTATAATACCGCCTCCGATGCAGCAGGGGTCGCCACCGCTTCGTTCACCGCCATTATTCAGCTCTGAAAGCAGTTTGAAAGTCCCACCTCTTCCTCTACGTCAACAAAATGACATCCGTTTAGTGCAAGTAGTGTGCTTCGTTTTGCACTTCATTTTTGGCCGTTATCAGGGCAGCATCCTGGTACTTTCAGTGCACTGAATGCATGAACGCACTACACACTTAAAAAGAGTGTGTGAAGTGCTCAAGTGTGCGGTTTGAGACACTTCCCAGGTCCTCCAACAGCACTGATTCGCAGCATTACGCACGGGTGTCTCCACAGAATTAACATGTTTACATCTATCAGTCTGACTGCAGTGTGGCTTCAGTTCCTCACCTCACCATCTGTGTCGCCAGTCTTCAAAACCAGCATACGCATGGGTCAGAGTTAACGTGAGAGACCGCATATTTTCCCGTCAAGTTTGCTTTTTATAAATCACAACTTTTGCGTGGAAACTGATGTACGCCAGTTTCAGGTCCCGTTTTCTGCGTATGCAACGTTTATAAATGAGACCCCAGGGCAGTTAGATCACCGTACAACACAATGAAGATGGTTTTGTCATAACAGGTTTAGCACCGTCACCTTTTATTGTTATATGGCATTAAGGTGTTGCATAATTAGCCAATTTGTGGAATAAGATGAGGTTTGGTTCCACTTCCTGGAATTTTTTTTTCTCTCCTCATGTTGCTGCTTCCAGGTTACCACTGGCCTCTTGCTGTTTAGGTAAAACTAAACATGGATTCAGCTGGGCTGCTAAATCCGGGCAGCATATTTAATCTTGCTTCCTCTTGACCAGGCTAATCACCTCCTGGATTCAACTCAGTTCTTAACTTGCAGATACATGAGTGAATATTCTCAGCTATCCTTTCATCTCTATATGTTTTGATCCATTTCAGCTTTTGAAATAATGGGCTCCTCAGCTGCAGAGGCTAGAAAAATACTTGCTTTAGAGTGCCACTAAAACCACTGTTGAGATCAGATGTTGCCAGTAAACAGTACATTGAGTTTTAGGAGAATTAAAAGAACTTAGATCTAATAAAAGGGATCTACATTGTCAAACACAGACTTTGAAAATTTGGCTTGACAACAATCAGGCCTGTCACATGTTACTGTCTTCCCAGAATCTCCTTAAAGGCTGATTGGACTGACTGGACGAGCTCCAGCACTTTGTTGTGGAGCACGTCGCTCCCCCAGTAGCACCTGGTGCTTTGTCTCGCTTTTTAAGCAGCTTCCACCTTCATAGCTGGCTCACTTCCTGACACAGAACTCCCCTGTAGAAAAGAGTGAAGTGAATTGGTGTCTTTCTTGTTCTCAGGTACATCCTTCATCCCCCCCATCACCCCAGCTTCTCCTCCCTCCTCCTCCACTCTCCTGCAATCCGCTGCCCACTCAAGCAGCTGTCAAGGTGAGGCAGTTTTACATGGTGAGGCTCCAATGCCCTTGTCCAATTTCACTTTAGAGTGAAGCTGTGCTGAACATGCCAATCCTGATATTACCTAACAAATTAAATCACGCAGTTGGGTGCAGAGGAGAGGGAGAGGGCTGAGGATGCAAGGATGAACGAGTGGAGGGCAGGGAGGGAAGTGGGGGGGGGCACTTGTCAACCAAGCCGAGCAGCTTTCTGCCTGGTCTGATCGGGGCATCCGAGGAGTGAAATCATTAATTGACTCGGGATGGAGGACGGGACCTGGGGGAGACAGTTTGGCTGCTGCTGGCTGTGCCCATGACAAAACCATGCGGGCCGACAATTAAAGGTCTGATCAGAGATGAAGCAGCTGCAGGAGGTGCATGTGAACTAAGAAGCCTTCCGGTCACACTGAGAGAAAAACTTCTATCTGAACTGGCGATACATCTTTCATTTGAAGAAATGAGTTTGTTTGGTTAATCTTTTCTTCTTCCTTTCATGATCAAATCATAAACAACTTAAGTCTTCAGCCATGCTTGAATATTCAAAATGATGCTGATACTTCAGCAAGAACTTTACAAAGCTCATCATCTCAGTGTGTTAGCATTTACTGCAGAGAGCAAAGCTGAAATCTGCATTTAGCTGATCAGAAGCAACTCTGCAGTTTGAAATTGAGATCCACGGTGCTTGATAAAATAACTGGCATTTCACTGATAACAGCCTGGATGGTCTTTCTCATCTTAAAGTGGTCAGAAATCACCTTTCCCCAAAGGCAGCGAGTCCATCCCAGATGAGCTCATATCCAGATAACCCAGTGGTGTTTCTGCATTGATATAAGGCTTCCTCCTCATTTGATGCAGCTCTAGGTCGCATTTCTGAGTGGAACGGTGGAGTGTGTTGAGTGAAAATGGTTCTTCCAGGTACCCTTGAGCTAGTGTGATTATATATTAATGGTTGCGTTTAGATATTGTTTGTGCATTGCTGCTTCACAGATCAAAGGTCAGGCACATCCAACAATTTCTTCCATCCTTAACATTTGTGCACTGAGATTTCCACATACTCCTTAAATCTTTCTCAATATTATGAACTGGAGATGTTCAAAGTAGAAACTTGAAATTTTGCATTAAAAATGTTTTTTGTACTGAGTGTCGAAGCTCCAACAGAACGCTGAAACACGACTCACCCCTGCTTGGAAAGGGGCAGCATTTGAAAATGCCAAATTTATTTAATGGTTGTTGAGATTATTCAGGCTGAAGCAAAGTGTGGCCACCCAGTGTTACCAATCACAGAGCTGCAAACACTTACAGTGCGTTCATTTTATCAGTATTTCAAAGCAACTTTTAGCATCATAATCACATCAAGCCAAAAATCTGTTCAGAAACAGAGCTGTCAGTTTCCCCAGCCAGCTGCCAAGCAGCCTGCAGCAGTGCTTTCTGATTCCAGTCCTGCTGCTTTTCATTTGACATATCGAATAAGGAACAAATTTGATCAGCAACACCAAGTGAAGGCACCAATGTGTTAGAGGGCTAAAGTTGAAACAGGTTGTATTTTCAACTGCAAATTATCGCTCTTACCAAAAAATATGCAAAAAACATGCACTTTTTTTTTTCTAAATACCACCAACATCTTCATGCATGATAATGATGTTGGCTTTACTGTTTGTGGAGGTTTACTCAGGATTGTAGAAGGAAACAAGCGACGCTTATCCAGACAAGACACATTTACTGTCTCAAAAGGCTTCCTGTCTGGTGTAAAGGACATCTTATCAGTGCACAAACTAACTCAGTGTCTGAGTCTGCCTAATGTCCTTGTGAGGGAATAACAGCTGTTGCTATGTACAAAAAACAACATTCAGAAAAGTTGCTCTTCAAAAATTGGAATATGCTGCAATGTTGCATTTCTCCTCAGATCCATGAGTCTAACTGTAATCAAGAGTTTCTCTCGTCCATCTCTCACTTGACATCTCAAATGGTTACTGGATGACTGGCACCATGAATATTTCCACAGAACCATACTTTCATGCAAACGCAGCTAAAAGGGACAACTTTGGAAAAAGGCAAATCCGTAACTTAAAGGTACAGTGTGTAAAAATTACTGACATCTAGTGGTATAGAAGGGTATAGACATGGCTTCATATGTCAAGCACTGTTGTGAATGTATGGTGGCCAACAGTGGCCTGGCCAAAATTCTCCCAGACATAAAGATGTTTTCATCTGTGAGTGGATTCAGTGGTTTCAGGTGTCACTATTACCCATTTTCCACTATCACTTTTCTGCTCAACTCCACCTCACCTCGCCTTGATTAGTGGGCTTTTCTTCTAAGGGTTTTCTACCAGGTGATACATTTTCTGTACCCACTCTGGCGAGGTTCTGAGCGCGCCTCATTAATAGTTTGCCAGCCGCCAGTAAAAACAGCAACAGAGGAAGAAGACAAGGAGGAAGAGGACGAGAGGGATGGATGATATTGTTACTTGTGCTGGTTTTGGAAGAGTTCAGGTGGCTCATTTGTTAGCACATTTGCCTTTTCTCAGGATGAAGTCCCTTTTCAGGCGAACAACATTCTTTTTTTCTCACGATTTTGTTGAGAGAGAGAGAGAGAGATAGATAGATAGATAGATAGATAGATAGATAGATACATACAGATGGATAGATAGCTCGTAGATAGATAGACAGCTTGTAAGGGAGTGATTTCAAATTTGCAACAAGATCGTGGAGAAAAAAAATTGTTTGCCTGAAAAGGGACTTGAACCCAGGACCTTTGGGTTTAAAATGAAAAGTTTTTACAAGCTCTCCTGTCCTCCGCACAGTCAATTCCTCCATTACTCTCCTTCCTTCTCCCGTCTTCTTCTTCTGTTGCTGTTTTCACTGGCAACTGGCTAACAATTCATGAGGTATGTTACTGCCACCTACTGGTAGGGAGTGTGAACTATTGCTGCTTGTTTACGTCGCACAATCTAGTACGTCGCAGCAGTTTTATTTTTACCCCGCCCACTTGTGATCGAGGTAATGGATTGTAATTGAAAAGCGCTACCAAGCCAAGTTGAATTGAGTTGAGTTGAGTTGAGTTTAGTTGAGTTGAGCTGACCTGTGTTAGTGGAAAAGGGCCATATGACTGTACTAACTACTTTTATTAAAGAATTATTTATCCCAAACAGTGCTCTAACTAACAAAGCTGGTACAGTGGTTTTAAAGTTTAGAGGGTTTCTCACTTCACACACATTGTTTTGGCCATTCAGGGACACTGTACTAAAAATGGTTGCACAAATATGGCATTCTCCATTTCCAAAGACCTAAAGCAAATATGGCACATTCCAAAAAAAAGCAAACATAACAGCTACTCTAATGAAGCAATTACACATCAACAGAAACACATTTTTAAATTATATCTTACAATTTTCTGCAATCAGCCTTTGATTTTGTTACACAGTGTACTTTTAAAGGGATACTGTTTAATTTTTGTCCACTAGGGGCACTAAACCTGCAACTTCCCACAGGCCACATGATCCAACGAGAGAAAGATCTGCTCTTGCAAAGTTACAATGGTTTTTGAGGAGGGCAGCCCTCTCAGAGCAATGACATGTGCCTAGTGTTGTACATTGACCCCAAAAATCATCTATTATTACAGTACTTACATTAGGCTCATGTTTGGGTCAAAAATGACATGGTATCCTTTTACGTTGTATCAGATAAAACGGGAAACTTTGTTATAAAGACTGATTGTAATTGCAAGCATCAAGGAGTGGAAAGGGTCCTAACATCTTTCCTTTAATATATTCTTTGTCATTTTTTCATTCATCCATAAAACATTTATATGAGCACCTAAGTTGAAGCTGGTGCTAAAGTATCTGCGAAGACTGACTGAATAGTATCTAAATTTTATTACATTATTCATTGACATAAAAGATAATGGGGAGCTGTGGCCATTTGAGTAAAACAGATATTAGCTGTGTTATCAAAGACTTTTTTTGTCTTTTTTATACATTTATACTCTCAATAATCGTGCAAAATGAGTGTTAATCCACTTCATTCACCGGCAGGCTCCCGTGTTCATTCAAATGTAAAACTGATCACTGGGAACGTATCATGGAGGTTCAAAAGCTGTCTTGTACCCTTCATGCAGTACTGGCAACAGCCAGCACATTTCCAGCTTCATAGCACTAAATCTATATGTGAGCAGAGCACCGAGCCCTATAGCACACAAATTGATTTCCAAGGCCGTGTGATGGGCTAAACAGCGTTCAACATCAGGAAACGAGTGAACACCACTCAGCCAGACACTCATGATTAGAACAACGTTTGATTGAAGCAGGAAAAGGGTTTTCTAATCATGAAAATTAAAAGGACACTACTAAAAGGTGGAGAGGCCATTCTAATCCAGTTCCCCTTCCATCAGATTCAGCTGATATGTTTAAAAAAGGGAAAATGTTCGATGTACTTACATCTCAGGGTTTGGGGGAAAAAATATTCCAATTGTTCTAGTTCCCAATGAAGTGGGTTTATTCAGCCAGCTTGAAACATGTAAGGGAAGAAGTGAACAATGGTTGCATAGAGCAGTGGTTTCCAACCTGGGGTCCCAGACCCCCCAAGCAGGTCCTCAAAGACTTAAGGGGGTCCACATGACTTTGATTGTGCAGAGCCTGAATGATTGTTAAAATCAAGGCCTTGTCCACACAGAGACGAGTTTAGGTGTATACACTTAAGTCTTTTTTTTTAATCATATAAAAAAAATGGAAGCAGCATTTTGGGAGCCTGAAAACTTTTGAAACTGGTACCCAAAGTAATTAAATGAGGTTCAACAAAATCTGCTACAGTTGTGTGAAAAAGTGTTTGCCCCCGTCCCGATTTCTTATTTTTTTGCATATTTGACATACTTATACTGTATGTTTCAGATCATCAAACAAATTTAAATGTGAGACAAAGATAACGCAAGTAAACACAAAATGCAATTTTTAAATGAAGATTTTTATTGGTAAGGGGGGGGGGGGGGGGGGGGGGAATCCAAACCTCCATGGCCCTGTGTGAAAAAGTGATTGCCCCCTCTGTTAAAACATAAATTAACTGTGGTTTATCACATCTTTGGAAAGCTGAGTTTTTTTTTTTTTTTTTTTTTTTTTTTTTTTTTTTTTTGTTCTGGACAGGAAATAAAGGAGGAGGAAAGAAATTTTGATTTTTTAATCATTTGAAAAGTTTATATTAATAAGGGGGAGGAAAATAAAGATAAGGTTAAAATAAAGATAATTATTTATTTATTTATTTATTTATATATAAATTTTTTAATACAATATCATACTTTTTGGTGGGGCAGGGGAGGAGAAAAGAAAAAAAAAAGAAGAGATAAAAAAAGAAAGAGAAAAAGAGGGGGAGGGGAGAAGGGGGGGGGGAGAGAGAGGAGAAAAAAGAAGACCCCTCCCACAGTTCACTGGGAAATGTATGCGGGGATCCATAACCAAGGAAGGCTGTTGTAGAAAAAAAAAAAAAAAAACCCATAGGGGGAAGCTGGAGGTGGGTTAAAAATCCTTAAAAATAAAAAAAACAAAGAGAAAGTAAGGAGAGAGAGGAGAGACCAATTAGGGGGAGGAAAGGAAGGAAGGGAGGAGGAAAATTATATGGAAAGGGAAAAAAAGGAGAGAGAACCAGTGAAAGGAAAGGGAAGAGAGAAAGGAAAAAAGAAAATAAGGGGTTCGTGGTGATAAGAAGAGATGAGCCCGTTAGGGAGGGGGGGAGGTCCGAGGCGCCCCCAGGCCCCAGCAAGCCCAGAGGCCAGTCCCCACCCCCAAAGGGGGGAGGACCCGGAGGGGGGCAAAAGGGCCCCGCGGCCCCGCGATGGGGGGGGCAATAGAGGAGGAGAGCGAAAGCTGAGTTCAATTTCCCTAGTTACACCAAGGCCGGATTACTGCCACACCTGTTCTCAATCAAGAAATCACTTAAATAGGACCTGCTTGACAAAGTGAAGTAGACCAAAAGATCCTCTTAAGCTAGATATCATACTGCGACCCAAAGAATTTCAGGAAAAAATGAGAAACAAAGTAACTGAGTTCTATCTGTTTGGAAAAGGTTACAAAGCCATTTCTAAAGCTTTGGGACTCCAGTGAACCACAATGAGAGCCATTATCCACAAATGGTGAAAACATGGAACAGAGATGAACTTTCACAGGAGTGGCCGGCCGATCAAAATTACCCCAAGAGCACAGCAATGACTCATCCAAGAGGTCACAAAAGACCCCAGAACAACATCCAAAGAACTGCAGGCCTCACTTGCCTCAATTAAGGTCAGTGTTCATGACTCCACCATAAGAAAGAGACTGGGCAAAAATGGCCTGCATGGCAGAGTTCCAAGACCAAAACCACTGCTGAGCAAAAAGAACATAAAGGCTCATCTTTGGAAGGTTTAGGTCCCATTACATCTGGCATAAAAGTAGCACAGCATTTCAGAAAAGGAACATCATACCAACAGTAAAATATAATGGTGGTACTGCGGTGGTCTGGGACTGTTTTGCTGCTCCAGGACCTGGAAGACTTGCAGTGGTAAATGGAACCATGAATTCTGCTGTCTACCAAAAAATCCTTAAGGAGAATGTCCGGCCATCTGTTGGTGACCTCAAGCTGAAGCACACTTGGGTTCTGCAGCAGGATAATGATCCAAAACACACCAGCAAGTTCATCTCTGAATGGCTTAAAGATTTACTTCCACTGAAAACCCGTTTAACTTGCTCCTTCTGAAATACGGAGGGTTTCCCCTTGTTTACTTACACATGCTGACTTGCTAGCGTTGCGTTCCCCCCAGTCGGCTGTGCTTTCTCATCAGAGAAACAATATGAAGAAAAGAGCGAATCGGGAACAGCCTTGCACTTCTACGTCACATTGCAAATAGCGTATCCCACGTGGGGTTTATATCTGTCCATTGGAAGGCAGGTAACCCTCCACTACACACTAGAAGTGAAGACAGCACGACTGTAGCTTCGGAGTTGAGAAGCTAATTAGCTAACTGTTTGTTAGCATGGCGGAACAAACTTGTTTGTCGGCTCTATTTCTGTCTGTAACGAAATAAGAGCGGAGGGCGGAGCTTCCTTCATACACTCATGGGAGGCAGCCAATCAGACGGAAATTCATGAGAAGGACCCGGAAAAGCCTGCCGTTAGACCACAAGCTTCTCTTCTAGTATACAAATACAGCTGGATACAAAGCAACCAGAAGGTTTTTTTAAATAGAAACGATGCAGAATGCATTCAATAATAATGGAGAACACAGAAATATTAATGAAATGACCATGGAAGTACAACTTTAAGAAAAAAAAAGAAGACTTTGGAGTGGCCTAGTCAAAGTCCCAACCTGAATCTGATTGAGATGTTGCGGCATGACCTTAAAAAGGCGGTTCATGCTGGAAAACCCTCCATTGTGGCTGAATTACAACAATTCTGCAAAGATGAGTGGGCCAAAATTCCTCCACAGCGCTGTAGAAGACTCATTGCCAGTTATCACAAATGCTTGATTGCAGTTGTTGCTTCTAAGGGTGGCCCAACCAGTTATTAGGTTTAGGGGGCAATCACTTTTTCACACAACTGTATACAACAAAATTTGAAAAACATGTATCCTTAGTCACAAATGAAAAGCTACTGAGTAGGCTACACCTTGTGCATCCAATTGATATTGGTCCATGTGCTGTGATTTAGTGAGGTCAGTAAGGTGGTGGAGCTATAGTAATGAAAAAGAGTTCATGTCTATCCTGATAACATTTTTTTCCTGCAGCATTTCATTTATGAAACATGTCTGAGGAACACTGCAGTGCAGATGATTTGTCTATTCCTAAAAAGATTAAATTAAACTCTTTAGAAAAAAGTAAGACTATAGTTATATGATTGCCTTAACTTAGGTTTTATCAAAGAACAGGACTCAACCAGAATGCAGCATTTGTGGGAAGCAGCTGGTGAAAGCATAAAACCAAGCATGATTTCACAATGTGGGGGTGGGGGTCCATGGCTTTTTATTTGTTGCATTAAGGAGTCTTTAAGGAAAACAGGTTGGACATCAAGCATTGCTGTGCTTAAATGCCATATTGTATTCCCACTGGAAGCTATTTTTTTTCTTTTTTAGTCGTCAGAACCTTACAAGACAACGCTCCTGTCCCAGTAAGCAACTAACTGAACTAAAACTGCAGCAATAAATGGGGATAGTTACTGTATGTCTAACATGCATGCCATTCCAAAAAGAGGAACTTTCACAAGATGTAGGCTGAACAAGTCCTCTAACTGACACAGTCATATCCATCAATTCCTTATGTGTTCAAATACAACAATTATATCCGATAAAGTGCAGTACATGCAAGCAGCATGAGGAAACATTAGCATTTACAGATTGGAGCAAACATTATGAAGTCTATCTTTAAAGGAATAGTCCACCCACAGAATGATTTAACTTTATTTTCCACTTACCCTCGTGGTGAGCAAGACTCTGGAGCACTTTTTTGATATCTCAAATGCAGCCGGCGATCAGGACGGCTTCTTGTTTTCCTCCAACTTTCATATAATGGAGTTCGCTGGGACCCGAGCCAAAAAGGTCCATAAAAGTCCACAAAAACTTGTCAATATTCCTCCATACTGCTCGTCCAATGTAATCCAAGTGTCCTGAGTGGGTAGCGTCCATAATTTATTCGAAATGACATCATTTACAGTAGTATATTTTTAGAGCCTAAACTGTAGTACATCTTACTTTCACGAAGCGCGCATATGCGTGTTCACGAAACTACGGCAGCCGCAGCAGACGAGATCGCGTGGTCTCTTTTTCTGTTTTATTCTTTGTTTTAAATCAATATCCAACCCCTCTTGTGTTTGTCCCGGTGTGTCTGCAGCTCTGGCGCTCTTAGCAGAATGTAAACAGCAAATTTCTTCGTCTACGCTTGCGTTACAGGCAGAGTAGGCTCTGAACGCCGAGGCTTCCATAGTTTGCTGAACGCGCATATGAGCGCTTCGCGGAAGTAAGATGTACGACTGTTAAGCCTCTAAAAATATACTAAATGATGTTGTTTCGAATAAATTATGGACGCCACCCATTTCAGACACTTGGATTACATTGGACGAGCAGTATGGAGAAATATTGACAAGTTTTTGTGGACGTTTATGGACCTTTTTGGCTCAAGTTCCAGCAAACTCCATGATATGAAAGTTGGGGGAAAACAAGAAGCCTTCCTGATCGCCGGCTACATTTGACATATTAAGAAAGTGCTCCAGAGTCTTGCTCACCATGAGGGTAAGTGGAAAATAAAGTTACATCATTCTGTGGGTGAACTATTCCTTTACTCAGCGCTTTAAAAACGTATTGATTCTACAAACATAGATACAAATATATAAATAAATATATTCTGCCAAGCTCTAAAGCCCAAATACTGTCTGTGTATTTGGTATAAGCTCAGTAACTCTGCATTTTGTTCTGACTTCAGTTGTAACCTTAATTTAAGATGAAAATAAAAATTTCAGATGTGTGACCCTGTCCACGTAATCTAATATCTGTCCAGCTTCCAGTGAGCTTATTATAAGAGTCTTAAGGTTTTCAGATGCAGTTTCCCTCTTTACTAAAGTTTAATTATCAAATAGTCAAGCAGTGCAGCATTTTCTGTATTTAGAAGAGCTAATTAAGTCTCAAATATGAAATAAACCCTATTGGCTCTGAACCTGGACAAAGCTTCGGTTACTTACAGTAGGAAGAATTAGTAATCAGCATTGCATTCAATTTCACAAGTTTATTAACAAAATGTCAAATCAGCACCAAACAAACATCTGGATTTTATACCTATACAGAGGAAAGAAAAGAAGGAGGGTTGCAGCAGAACTTACAAGTTTTCCTCCATGAATGCCTCACATCTGAAAACAACTCACGGCAAGTCGTGATGCTATCAACCTTTTTTTATGTTTTGACGTCTCAACAGAAAAACAAAGGTGATGACTCAGTTTCTTTAGTCCCAGTGAAGCATGACAATGAAGCAGTGCAGAGCAGCTACAGCATACATCTGTCCTGCTGTGATGTGTCAAAATACCTGCTGTAGAAGAAGAAAAGAGAAAAAGATTGTATGTGTGTCCATGTTCGTTGTATGTATGAAAGAACACAAAATTTTTTAAGCAGTTTTTGGGGCATGATGGGGGTGGGGACTAAACCATGGTCTGTGAGGACAAGTACTCTTAAAATCTGAAGGAATAGCCTAACCTGATCTACAAAGGACACCTCAGGTCTTGTTAACTCTTCAAGCTTGAGCAGGACACAATATTGTAGGAGAGTCAAACAAATTTCCATGGAGTTTATTAAGTAATTCAGAGTAAAAATGCATAAATACATGGCTTCAAAATCATACTGTAGGCCTATAAATATTCTGAAAAATGTGATTGAAAAACCCTTAACTAAGCTTTAATGCTCACTTACACTCACACCACTTCAGTGTGGCATTCAGTTCCAAGGGTACTTCATAATTAATCATGCTCTGCTGCTCAACACTCCACTACAGGTGATGTTGCCAACTGGCAACAGCAATGAAGAGGAATGAAGCTGTTGTTTCATTTTTAGTCCAGTCTGAGTATGTCATAACATAATCAGCTCAGTGTGTTTTGGCCCAGTCTGGAAGATCTTTTTTCTCTTTTAACCCCTCAACTCGCTTCAAAACAATCTAATAATTTATGCATTTTTTCTTTCTCAGCACTAATATTTAGATTGGCTGTAAGAATTGCATTAGCTATTAAAGATGCAGCCAATAAAACATGAATTATAAGAAAACATATTCAAGAAAAGATGCTTACTCAACTTTTAGCAAACGTTTTAATGATGAGGATGATATTCTTTTGTTTGTAGTCAGAGGAGCATATCATTTCTTAAGCATGTTCAAGTATGCAGTTTCAAATTACTCTCAAAGGATATGCAGTTTGGATAGTAACAACATGCAAAACCATATAACAAAGGCAGAAAATCGCACAGACTGAGCTGGCCTGTCTGCACTCCTAAACAATCCTTAACAGGGACTGTACAGTATCAAGAGTTTTTAAATGAAGATGACAGAAGAGTTGCCCATTTTCTGTTGCAAACAAGATGTAATTCCAAGAAATATGAAAGAAAATAGTACATGTGACATAGAAAAATAGAACAAACTCCCCAAAAGCCTCAGATCAGCTGAAACACTAAATCCAAGTTAAATCCCATGTTCTCACCTCAAAGTTGAAATTTGCACATTCTCTTTTAAGATCTAATGCTCTCTTTTTTTTTTTACTTTTGTTTTGAACTTTAAATCATGCTTTTTATTCTTACTTTTTTAAAGTTCTTGTGTTTGTTTGTTTTTTCCTGTTATAATGCTTTTTATTTTTAAAGTTAAGCACTTTGAATTTTCTTGTGCATAAAATGTGCTATACAACAAAGCTCACCTTGCCTTGCCTTGCTTTGCCTACACACCCCTGTGGTTTTTTCCTTTCTTGTTTTTTTTAACACATATACAGCCTCCTGTTGTGTGTTAAAGCCAGCCCTAAGTGGGTAATATGGGACTGGAATAGCTGCAGTTGGTGTCACTGCATGCCAGCACATTGCCTTTGGCCACACAGTTCAACTACAGCGGCATCAGATAAAACGAAGCGAGTAATTGAGATCGCTTTGACTACCTTACCCTTAACCTTGAGCCATGTCATAGTAAGTGAATATGGAGCTGGGGGAAATGTTTTCAAGTTCCCATTACCTGCTACAGAGCTGGAATCCAGGGTGCAGACTGTAGCTTCATGTCGTTTTCATAGATTTCTGCCAGAAAGCTGAAGCATATTATATTTTCTAAAAAAAAAAACTTAAGTTCCATGTCCCTCTAAAAAGTAAACGAGAATAAGTTTAATTCAGCAAATGAGTTGTTGATGTCCTGCTGCATCACTGTCACCAAGGCAGAAGAAAAGTGACTTTGATTGCATACAATGCTGCTGTGTGTACAGCTTGGGCAATTAAAATCATAATGGCAGATTTTAGACACACAACTAATGAGCTCAACTCCTTTGAGTGGAAATGCCATTAAGAAGTCCTAATGGGACTCATTCTCTGAGCAACAAAACAAATCCTCAGCTGCTAGATATGAGCTGTGCTGCTTCCCTGGCTCAAGATCAACACACAATTGTTTTTTGATTAATACTGTTTGTTTACATGAAGATAAAAAGAGCCCTCTCCCCCTACAGTGTTACAAAGTGCAATCCAATGTGATATATAATTAGATGCTGGCTGTGGAAATAAAAGAATTGGTGCCCCCTCAGATTGAATGATAAAAAGGGGAAAGAGGTGGATTAAAGTGTGCTTAACGATTCATCACTACTGTCCATTAACCCTGAGGAGCAGCGTCACCCAGACTCAACCCTGACTGGAGTTTTTTTTTATTACAGTATGGAGTCTCTTCGGTTCGTAGCTGAAAAATGCTGTCTCTTCCACTCCTTCCTTCAGATCTTCCTCCTCCTCCTCTGTGGGGATGAAACTCACCGGAGGGGGAAGATTTCATCAGCTGGTCCTTCCAGGAACTATTCCTGCTTTGGTGTGTCCTCTGAGATATCTGCTCCGTGCCAGCCGATGATCCGAGCTCTACACCTGCACTCCCACAGGAGCACTTCAGTCAGCTCCACTCCTCTCACACGGGGGAGGGAGATGTTGGGCAGGGGGTGGTGAAGTCTGCATCCACTTGACTGGTTTTGGGCAGCAGAAAAGAGAAAAGGAGGAGGATGTGGAGTTGTGCTTGCTGCAGCTGACACCTCTGCTCCTGCCGTTTTTGCCTGATGTCGCAGGATGCCAAGAGGAGAGCCCAGAAGGCATGTAGGACACATCTGTAGGTAGACATGAGCATGTGTGTGTATGTCTTGCTGTTTTCCTTCTTGGTAAATCAAACTTCAGTGATTCAAAAGGCCTCAACAAAATGTGTCTACCTGTGTGTCTGTTAGCTGAGACACTAAATCCCTCCATCATGTCTTGGACTCAAGTAGAGAGTTGATGCAAAGATTAGGGGCGTAACGATACAAAAAATTTACAGTTCGGTTCGATTCTTTAGTGTCATGGTTTCGATATTTTTTCAATATAAAAATACATTTTCATGCCTTTTTTAACCCAATATCCTTTAGTCACTTCAACAGGAGGGGTGGTGCACATTTGGCTGTTACCCACCAAGCATTTTTATGGTCTAAGACGTCTAATAGATGTCTTCCACTGGTCTAAAAATGAAATAATTTTAGCCTATGTAAGCTCAAACTACCTGAGACTAAACTACACGGTTGACCAATGACTGCTTTAATCCAACATTTGACCATCATTTATACAGCTTACAGTTGATTTTTACTTTGATATTTAATGAATAATGGATTAAATTCTATCATCTAGATTCAGGGTAAACCGATTACAGTTGGGCAAAATTCAGTCTAAACTTAGATGAGACGTCAAATAGATGTCTTTGGCTCAGTTTTCCTCTCACCACAAAGTGAAATGGAAAAGTTATCTATTCAAAACAGAGGGGTAGAAACATGGCACGTGGACAGGGGCAGGGTTGGAACGAGGCCTAAATCAGCTTCAAAATATCAGACTCAAAGGAGGAGAAATGAAAACTATCTTCACTCTGGAAAAATTCCTCAATTTCATTGTATTCCACTGGATATTTGGACCCAGTTTCTACTTGCTAAAACTGATTCACCGTCCTCAGAGGATTGATTTTAGACTTTGACAATTCCCATACTTTCTTGCACTAACAAGGAAGGCTTTGTTGAAGTGAACTTCAAAGAGAAAGGCACCAAAATTAGATTCCCATGGCTCCCAGATGATAAATCCTAAAGTTAATATTAGCAACTGGAGGACAAACTGCAATTTATCTCCCAATCTTTAATGTTTTTGTGGAAGAGGAGCATCAAGGTTTAAATACTTTCACTTGAAAAAAATAAATGTGACATATTTAAATAGTAAATTAAGGGTTATTTTGTAAAATAGAAATAGTAACATGTCGATTCCTCTGCATGCGATGGCTGACCCTGTGTTTGTCAGTGATATTGTGCATTCCTGCTTTGTTAATGCTGATATTGGACAGGGCGATGTCCCTTCTCTCTGTTTTAATGTTTAATTGTTTTTTGTGTGTTGTTTTTTAAGAATCTTGCTCCCAGTTTAACCAGTGAGCACTGAGGCTGGTGTATTTGCCATTTATAACCGGCTAAGCTGCTTGAAAATACGCAAAGATTAAGTGAGTGATAATCGTTTTAATTGTGGATAGAGCATAAGGAGATGTGTCTGCCCTCTACCAGCTGTGAAGTAATGGGAGAGAACAAAATGCAATTTGGTTACAACTGTCTTTTTTCTCTCTTTTGGTTGCAGAGGGAAGAAAAAATGCCTGATACAGTCTTTGTTTCAAGCTGACCTTTGCAAAGTGGAGACTCAACCGCACTTCACCAACCTCCCCCAAGATCAAGATCTGCGTGTGATGAGACCAAATCATTGTGACACAAAGGAAAGGAAAATATTTCAGGAGTCAAATGATTCTGATTTGCATCTGTAACTGGCAAGCTTTCAGTACATTTGCTAACAATCAGTCTCTCACAGTAAACTCTTAACCAGATGGTTATCTGTCTGTTTAGGGTCTTTTAATTCTAGAAAATAAATATTTTGAACTGAATTAAATTAAAAAAAAAAAAAAAAAAAAGCATTGGTCCTTGGAGGGAAATTATATTTTTTAAACATGTTTTTATTTTATATTAAAAAATTAGTCTTATTGATTATATATGCAATATTTCTTTTTAACCTTTTATACTTAATCAGATATTATTCAACACTGGATATAATATTTAATGTTGCTTTTACTAACATGAATTTTTGAGCCCAAAAAGCTTTTTTTCCTAAAGAAAATATCCAAACATGAAAACCAGAGGCGGGATAACTCTGTAAATGCCATGACTCACCTCACTAGGAAACTAGACTCCGCGAAGCAAACCCTGCAAAACCATATGCAATCATTTCCACAAGTATTTTGATGTTGGAAAAATACAAACTGTCAAGCATTTACATAAACCATCACAAGCACTTTCTGAATGTACCCGGTTAAGCACTTTATTGCAGTGGATGAAAACACAGGATGCAGAAGGAAATGGCAAATACAGAAAGCATTCATGCCTGCTGAGACTCAAAATCTGTTTTTTTTTTTTTTTTTTTTCTTGAGTGAATCTGAGGTGAAGAGAAATGTTGATGGCATGTGTGCCAGCATGTTGAGAGGCAGAGACTGTGTGGATTGTAAAGAAGCAAACAGAGATATAACCTTTGTTTATGGGTGCAGGCAGGCTGCTTGACAGCGTGTATAAGTCAAGAGAGGCCAGCCCACTCGCAGATCTGCTGGAGCTCATTAATCAGACGCTGCCAGGTTCTGGGACACACATGGACACCTTTCTAGGACTTTCTAGCCAAAGAGAGGAAATGACCACAAGGTTATCGCATCTCCGATGGACAGAAACACTCTCAGACTTAAGAGTGTTGTGCTGAAATGCCTCTCCATAAATGTCATTAACTGCAAACCACGACGATGACAGCAATAGACTTTTCAACATCAGGGACCAGTTCATCTGGAGTCATTTCACATCATGAGTTATCACCGCAATAATATCCCAGAGTGCGTCCTTCAGGGTGATTATGGCAGTGACAGTGATGCAGTAGATGCGAGCTGCAGATGGGGATTACTGTCTATTACTGCTGTTTTACAACTGGTGAAAAATAACAACGCAGGAATAAAACTAATTGTAAGTTCAGCTTGATGGTAATTGAGAGCACAGATGAAGCTCACTTCTGAGACACATCCGTTTAGAGAAAGTCCAAAAACAAGGCTTCTGTATAGTTAAAAAGAGCATTTTATTACAACAAAATGCTTATTTACAAGGCAAAAGACAATACTTCTGATTTAAAAGGTAGAAACCTTTACAAAATAGGAAGAAATATGCAAACAGCAAGCTTAAGATTGACATATTTGCATTGCAACTATCAACTTATTACAGGATCAATCAGCATGACTGGTGGTAAAATGGCTTTTGGAACAGAATCATTCACACACCTTAAACTTAAAAAAACCCCAAAAAACAATTTGTTATTCACAGTATTTCTAATTTTGAAGATCAAAATAAGCTACAGTTACTTAAAAATACTCAATTTAGAAGAATATCTCAGGAGGAAAAGATCAAAATGGAATAAGCTCTTAATGCACGTAAAAGACAGACGACAACTACAAAACAACAGCAGTGTTCCCATTTTTTAAATAAAGACCAATATGCTTGACTCAAATCTGTTCTAAGCAGGTTCTGTCTTTACATTATAAAAATAAATACAAATTGGGAAAAAAAACAACAGAAAAACATGTATTTTCATATAAACAAAAAGTCCCAAAAAGACCAGTCCAGCAGTGTAAAGCATATAATGGCGAGCTCAGTTTAACAATCACAATCAGGGCCTTTGTTTCTGCCTGATTCCACCTCCTGAACTAATTCAGAGAATTTCAGCAAACAAGTCCATGGGGCTTCAGTTGCAGTGAAAACGGCTTTCACGTCACAGCCCTCATCTGTGTCAGTCAGATATGCAACAAGAAGAAACAAAAACATGTTTGTCTCGCGTCTCATCGTGTCCGCTGTGTCATCGCTGCGCTCTCAGAGCCACGGGTGCCAGGCAGGATCCATGCGGCACAGATTGTCCAGGCTGTTTGCTGCAGCCACCAGGGTGTTGACCTTACTCTCCCCTCCCTCGAACTGAGCCAGACTGTGGAGACGGGTCATGATGGCTGTGACAGCCTTCTGGACCAGTGAGACCAACTGCTGGGAGTCCATGTTCTCGGGCTGGCCAGCTGGGGACAAGGGAATGGACGTGTCCTCTTGGGTCTTCTTGTGCCATGCTATGATCTCGTCGCGAAGGACCGCCTTCAAGATCCCATCCACCTATGAGACGGTTAAAGGTGTGAATTAGACATTTCTCAGATGAACACACGGTCATCGGACATCTGCGTTATTAACTCATTATGTGCGCTCAGAATTCAGATACACGACCATCCAGGCTGCAACTCTGGCCCTGTACTCTTACCTACAGTGTTTATACGGCTTTAAGGAAGCTGAAGATTGTTTATATGGTTTACCGCTTTGCTATATTTGAGTGGCCGATTGTTACGTGTTTGTTGTTTTATAGTGTTCCCTAGTAACATTTTTCTTCTTTGACCACGAGAAGCACAGCCCGCTGGCATCGAGCCTTTACTAGCTCACATCATTGCGCTTTTGTTTATTTGCATCTCATGCACTGGTGTGTCCTCCACATCAGTCAGACCGAGTATAAGCCAGACCTATACATAGACACCACACGCCTGTTATTACTGTGCCACACATATTATACAGCCGTCTGACTGCTCCGTTTTTTTTTCACTGCATTGTTTTTAGTTGTGCCTCAGAGCGCTTCCTCTGGGTTTATCTAAGTTTAGGTGCCAAGCGAGATCTGGCGAGCTCCACGGGAGCTTGAATTTGGTGGCAAACTGCGGTGTCCTCTCGACTGACTGCGTCTTCATGGACGCTGCTGCTTTGTTGAAACTCTCATTGTAGATTTAGCTCTATAAAACAATTTTTAAGGGTTAAAATGGGAACAAAGGAACATCACAGGCTCAAAAGAGAAATTCTTTAATAATTACACCTCTCATTTTACTACTTTAAGTATATTATTCCTGTAAAACTCTGGTACAATAATCCCTTTTTATCTTTTTGGGGGAGGACAATAAACAGTAAAACTTTTTAGAGTAATTTCTGGGGGAGACATGAAAAAATCTCCCCCCTCTCCTGCTCCTCTGAAACTTGCCTTGCAGGGTTGAGACCTCATTGTTTTTATTAATCTTATTTAAAGTTATAATAGCAGTTACAGCATTGTTTTGTTAATACAGAACAATGTTCCACCTGTATACAGGTTTTTCTATGTTTTCTATGTTTAACCATTAATATCAACAATGGTATTATTAGGATTTCTTTGAACCCTGCTCTGATTTCCACTATAATGCATCAAAATACCTTGACAAGAAATTGAAGCTCAAAATAAACTCCACTAAATAATTATATTAAGTATTACAAATAAAAGTAAAATATATGTATATTAGCGCTGCTTGGTTGTGGGAAAAACATTATCACAATTATTTTGGTCAATATTGCAATCATGATTATTCAAATGATTATTTTTTAGTTACACAATGCATTTATTCAGCATTTCTCTCTCTGTCAAAAAACACTGTTATTGATAATTTATGCATAACATCACACACCACCTTCCCTCTTCAGCTGTGTGAGTGGAGGTTGCAGCAGGGCCGTGTGGAAGGGAATGTATTGCACCTGCACGTCTTTTTCAGAGATTGTGTAAAGAAAAATGGCGAATAAAATGTGTCAACTCGATTATATGAGTTTGGAGATAGTTTGACATGAAATTTGAAATCATGATCAAATTTTGATAACGAGCACAGCCCAAATGTATATTCTCCATAGCCTACATAAAATATAAAAGTAAATGTAATTCAATATACTGTTATTAGCACACACCCACTATTAAACTAAAATGAAACACTTCATTTTAATTTGCACTGCCTGTTAAACATTGTTATATTATCATTCAAACATTCCATTTGTGTTTGCAATGACTTTTGGGGGGACAAGTTGATGGCAGGATGATGAAGGGGCAGACTCGTGTAGATGAGCTACCTTAAAGTTGGGCTGAGCGAAGCATCGTGCCACTGCAATCATGGAGGCGGTCAGCGGGCCGGAGACCCCGATGGTGGTCAGGAACTCAGAGATGTTTGGCGTGAGGCGGAACGGAACAGGTCGGTTTGCATCCAGGTCGCCTGTGGCGTCATTGATGTCAAAGCGAAAGTAAGACACATTCAGCTTGCCTGTGTCCTGGAAAAAAACAGAGAAAAGTTTCTTGTTAATATAAGCAGTTTTGACGTGGATGTTAAAAAAAAAGAAAAAAAAAGGGAAGGGCATACAAAAATAAAGCTTATAAATATTCGTTTTGATCCGGTGGGGCAAGAAAACGTCTATTCTTCAGTGAGCTCACGAAAACAAGATGGCGGCCATTATTGATCTCTGTGACCCAGACACAGTAACATGTCAAACTATCTGCAGCAGAGCATCAATAATCCTCAATTCACTCCCACTCTGCCGTCCCTGCTGCTCCCTGCTGACTTAAATATACACAGTTAGGTTTTCATCTTTTAAGCCTGCATTTATGTGTGAGAGGAGCGCTACACGAGCAGCCATTCCAGGAAAGATAAGCTCCCCTTATATGAAAAAGTGAGTCGCTGTGACAGCTTTATAGCAGAGCATTTCATTCCAGCTTGCACTCCTCCAGCCCTACCTCCTCCTCCTCCTCCTCCTCAACTCTCCCTCCTCTCTCTCACCTACTGTCATTTGCTCCTCCAGGTCCCTGCAGAGAACCTTGAAGCAGTGGGCTGAGACACCAGGAGCCCCCAGGAGGCTCAGATAAGCCTGCGGAGTGGGGGTTGTGGAGGCAGCACTCAGAATGCTAAATCACCACTCTAGTGGCTAGCGATAGCTTTATTTGTTGCTGTGTGTGAATGAATACTGCTACACTGGTGCTCACATGTGATTTGAGGATGTGAACTGGTGATCATTTCTACAATAAGTGTTAAACATATGAGGGGAAAAGAAAGAAATGGAAATTAAAGGTCTCATGAAGACTATTTAATAACTGAGGAGACCCCACCTCCTTAAAGATACAACAATGAACACAAGCACAGCTCTTGACTATTTAATCATTTTCTTACTAACATTTTCTAAGCTTATCTTGTGTGGCATTATGGTGGCGTCCACAGGATGCGCACTGCTTCATTTTTTTGCCACTTTTGTAACTTTTAATTCTAAATCCTAAATATTATTCATTGGTAATGTATCTGTATACTTAATATATGATGTTCAGTGCAACTGTGAGTAGGTTTGTGAGTATGTGTAAAAGTGTGTTTGATAAATAAAATGGGAAAAAAAATTCTAAATCCTACAAGATCTGAGCAACTCGGTATGAATTTTCTTTCCTGAAGTAAAAATATTACAAAGTTAGTTTTGCAACTGTTGTTTAATGCTGTTTAAAACATAGTGTAAGAAAAAAAGACCCCAGCCTCTGTTTTGAATGGTGCAACGGCAGATGCAGCTCTAGCAACTGTATCCAAGAGCAAAAGAAAGATATTTAGACTCCCTTTAGACTCTTTAAGTCATCTTAGCTTTCCTCTAAAAGTCTTTTTCAGCACTGACTGGAAGCTGCATGCATTTAACCTCTTGTGGGATCATTATCACCCCGATTCAATAAAATCACATGTGGATGGGTGACCCGCCCAGCCATCGTGCGAGCTGTTAGGCTAACAAAACGATTCCACAAAGGCCCGGTGGGTCAAAGACCTGCTTGTGACCTTATCGATTTTACAACTTGCTATCCTGCTGTGTATGTGGGAAGTGCTGGATAAAAAGGTCTTCCAGGACATTTATTTCTATTATGGCTGAAATTCAATAAAACCTCACGCAACCTGCCTCCGGCTGCATATTTTAAAATGCTGTTTGCTCATACTGTGCCACTCTGCACCATGCAGACAATAACATAATTTACTAGAGAGGCCCATTTTCATTTACAAGGCTGGTGATGTGTCACTGTGACAGGCAGAGCTTCTTCAGAGCAATGAAACCTGACCATGAGGAAATGTATGAAACACGAAACCCTCCAGTCAGTATTAAGCGTCAGTGGAAATGCCCCGAGAGTCAACGCCCTGAAGACCCTCTGCTTTGCACTTCTGCTTGTGCTATTAAATTGGGCTTTTCAACTGAATTAAAACCAGATGAACGCGGCAGCGCCTTATTGTGGATGTCTCACATCATCGCTGACCTGAAGGTGCACGAGGCCTCAGCGAGGCGGGGTCAGGCACGCCGTTCTGGCTGTGATGTCCTGTCCTTGCACTCTCTTTTTGTGTGTATATATATGTTTGTATGTGCGTACACTCTCCACACCGTAATCCTCCTGTGTCTAATGGGATCTGTGGAGTGGAACAGGCAGAGAGGGGGCTTAATACCAGTGCTTAGCTGCCCAGAGGAACGCCTGTCAGCAAAGGCCGATTAGGATCAGAAGGGAGTGGTGGCCAACTGACACAATCATCTTTAATAAGGAATTTGAAAAAAAAAGAAAAAAAAAAAAAAACTGTCTGCAGACCCTGAGCAGCACAGATGGATGTTGACTGAGAGGAAGACGTGCATACACACTCACGCGGGCTCTTCAAATTGAAACGTCTTTGATAACTGAGCAGAGGGACTGAATGTAACGCTCTGTCAAAACAGCCTTTGCATTGACAGTGGCTGACTGACTGATAGGTCTGGCGTGAAAGTCATGGGGGAGAATTGTAATTCATACAGCCTGATATGGAGAGGGTAATGGTGATCTCTTAATGCATCTTTGAGTGTGTATATCTATTAAATTAGCCCCTGTCAAATGGATCCTTCTTGCCCTTGACAGGAAGTCTAACACACAAAATATTATTTGTGTGTGTGTGTGTGTTTTTGTGTCTCTTACTTGTGCTATCTGCAGCATCTCGGGGTTGAGCCTGTTGAGGTGAAGCATGAACTCAGCCAGACCGATGAGGGCCAGCTGGATGGTGAACATCTTCCGGAAGGTCCAGTAATCTGTAGCATTGGGGAATGTATGCAGGGCCCACTCCTTCAGCATGCTGCGAGGAACCATGTTGCCTTGGACCTCTTTTAGGATGTCCCTCAGGACCTGGCGATAGATCAACAGCAGAGAAAATGTCAGGTGCAGAAAAAAAGACTTAACATGTAAATATTTCTTTCAGTACATCTCCAGATATTATGTAACGTAATACGGTTCCACCAGCTGCATTAAACTGTTAATCTAAAACTTTTTTAAAACACTGTTTTTAGGTGATTCACAGCTGCGCAAAGATGATTTTTTTTTTTTTTTTTAAACATGGTAAGCAGTAGTAAAATGAATCAAATCATAAGGCAAGGATGGAGGTCTGGAAAAAGGTGGCTTGTAAAGGTGGGTTTTCAAAAGCTGCTTAAACAGCCCAAAGATTCAGCAATTTCAAGGCCGTTTCCATCCATGAACACTGGGGATTTTCAGGAGAAAATCCGAACAATTTGGACAATTTTCTGTAGCTGGTGTTTACACAAACGAGTCACAGCATGAGGCTTCCAGCTGGAGATGCACTTTCCCAGCTGGAAATGTGAGGAAGGAGGTACAAAGAAATGGAGGAGAAGGCGGCACATAATTCAGAAAGAACGCTGTTAAAATCAACGTTTTCTTCACATGTAGAGAAAAGCAGAGGAGGCTCCTCATTGTGTTGCATCTGTGTGCGTATCAGAGCAGAAAGCAGCGTACAGGTCAACAGAATAGGGCAGACTCAACAGCAGACATGCGTGCACGCTCAGGTGCACAGCGACAGCAAATTGCCAGAAATATTTGCCGACATGTTCAAACACTGTCTGACATGCTGGTGATCCAGAGATTTTACTAAATAGATGGATGGGAGACCTCCAGAGCAGTCCAAAGCGGCCGACATTTGCGTTCACAATCCACTACTTCAGAGCTTCTTGAGAAAACCTCAGGACTCCAGAGCACGCCAGGAAGCAGCCTGAGATTCCAGCATTATTTGGAAAGATTGAGGCCAAAAAGGGAAGTTGAGGTGTGGGATGAACAACAGGAAAGAGTTGATGTTCGGTGTGGTCAAGTAGTAAAATGCGGATAAGATTAAAAATATAACTAAAAGCGAGGTCACGTAATGCCTTAAATACGATCAACCGGAGCTGGTAGTTTTTGAGAGGATTTTACAGGAAGCCAGTGGTGAGATGTAAAAACAAGCTAGTTAGCACTGCAGCTGCATTTTAAATCAATGTTAATTAGAGCTTTAATTATGCATGGACTGTAAATCTGTCACGATCGTTTGCATACCTGGTGGCTGGCCTGCGTTCCTCGAGCCTGCACGGTAGCCAGGCGATCATAATATCGCGAGATAGGGTTGTCATGCTCGATGCCCTTCTTGGCACAGCGCTGTTTGTAGATTTCCACAAGCGACAGAGATGAGGGGTTGTCTTCTACCAACCGCATCTGAGGCGACACTGCCACCACTCGAGGAACTGCAGCCATGGAGGGAGAACGGGGAAAATGGTTGGGAAAAGATGAAGGAAGGGAGGAGAGGAGGGTGGAAGAAAATCAAGGGGAGCCCAAGAGGAAAAGCAAGTTGGGGGTGGGGGGGAGTGAGAAAAACCACATCAGTGAGACAGAAACTGTAAACATTTGGCTGTACTTGCTTGCAAATAAATTCTGTATGACCACAAAGTAAACTAAACCTACAATAAAAATACTCTGGCACTGGGAACGAGATGCAGCAAATGTGTGCCAGAGATCAACACCAAGCAGAGTCACAGAAGGTAAAAGCTTGGAGTCTAAACATTTATATATACTGGCACTACATTCTAAATCAATACTTGCTGGTTTAAAAATGAATCTACCTTATTTTTCCTCACCATCTTCCTCCCTACATCATCCTGGTAGAATCTCCTCCTTGTATAGCTTTGAAGCACATTCACTCAGGTCTCATCCTCAACATACCAGTGAAGAAGAGGTGCCTCTTCGTGGTCTCCTTCCTCTTTTCCAGACAGGGGTTGAGGAGGCGGAGAAGCTGCAGGACCCTCTCCTCTCGCCGTGACTCTGTCAGGCAGGCGTCGTTCATCACCAGGTACGGGTAGATCTTGCCATTGTGGCCACGGATATAGAGACGGCGTGCCGCGGTGTTGTGCTTCTGAACAATTTCCACTCTTGGCATGAATCTGGAAAGTTGGAAACAAACAGCAGTAAATAAATGCTCTTTAGCAACAGCAAGAATTTATGGATGAAGACTTCTACGTTGGGGGTGTTTTTCTCTTGTAAAAGCACAAGATCGTAATTACTTCAGTCATATGTCTCACATGCAGACAATTCTATAGCATCTTTCAGCCTTTTACTATCGGGTAGTTCTCATGTAGAACAGCTCTTTACCTGGCAATCTGGATGTAGTAGTGGGTGGGTTTAGGCATCAGGAATTCACCCGGGATCTCCACTTCAGCAGTCTGGGCAGAGAAATTGCTGAGGAAGCGACACTTCTCCTCAATTAGAAAGAACTTGGGCAGCTGTTTGGTCTTCGCCTCTAAGATCTTGATCCACTTCTTGAGCTTTGAGATGAGATTGTGGAGCTTCATGGAGCCTGGCACACTGAAGTCAAAATCTGTTGGGGGAAGAGAGAAGTCAGGAGATGTCACTGTGATGTTTATTTGCTCATTTTTCCACACTCTTTTAGCAACTTTTGTCTTTCCAGTTTTTATTCTGAGGTGATAAAAGGAAAATAAAAGAGACGACTTTTGCTTGAAACAGCTTTTAAATGATTAGTCTCTTGGCCATTTAACTAGTTTGTATCAATGACTGAGATCAATGTATAACATTTGGAAATAAACTAATAAAAGTAGTAGTAAAGGGTTATAAAAGACCAGATGCAAGCTTCAAAAGTAATCAAATAAAGTGCTCAGGCAGAATGAGACATCTATATTGGAGAGTCCATATGTTAGGCTTTTCCCTAATCAACTATCTGTAGAGTGACTTGAGTCCGGCTGCAAATTACCCAGCTGTTCCAGTGTACCTGCATTCACATGCCAACACTGTAACACTGTGGCAGGCAGCTCCAAGCTGGATTTATAAGACCTATAGCCTTATACATGCACAATTGTTCAAAAGAAAACCAAAAAATACCATACGGGGTAAACAATACAAGCAGTATAGATGATCAAGAATAAGAACTTTGCAAGTGTTTTCCGAAAGGAAAAATCAAAAATGAAACAAAAATAAATAAAATAATAAGAAATATAAACAGCTCAATAATGAAAGTAATTGATGCAGGTGTACAAATCTTGAAAATATAACTTTATCTACTGAGTGAGCTGCAGTGGTTTGCTGAAAGGATCCTGAAAGATACGTCAGCCATTGCAGACTGTCAAGAGCACCACCATTTGCTCCATCGACTTAAAACTCTCTGGCAGAGGACAGAGCTTATTAAATTAAGAGCTATAAAAAAATGAGAGTCTTCGAGTATTAAATTCCTGTTTCAAGTCACAACTCGTATTGCACATAACATATTGTGATGAGCTGTAATAATAACAATGGAAGGAAGGGAAGTGAGCCAAGCAGGTTTTCCATTTTAGAGCAAAGCCCCCTGGACATTTCTGTAAAATGAACAGGCACGCGCACACACACATATACACACAAGACTGCATCTCCTATTTCAGTACACCCTGCTGTGCAGCCTGTTATAATGAATCCATGGAAACTGCAAGGTCTTGCCATTTCAAACCTCTGCAATCTCTACCAGAGTGAGACTTCCTAATACTTTAAATAAGTCCTTTAAAACAGCCAATGTTCTTTTCCGAGTGTCCCTATTTCGCTATCGCCCCACTGCAATTCACCTGCCTCGATAGCAGGGGTAAAATTGAAAGAGTCCTGTGAAATTGCCGCTGGACAACCATAAAAGTGTATAATGCTCACAAATAGAAATTGCGAAGAAAATGCTCCACTCCTTCGAAGTCACGATGCAGTATATCAGTCCATCATATTGTCATAAAATATCTCTGTTTAAATGTGGAAACAGCTGCAAGATAGAGGTTGACATTGTTTACCATGACAATCATGTACATTCCTGCATCTTTAAAGAAGTAAACAAGAAGTACAAGGAAGTAAAATGAGGTGTTGGGCATGCAACTGTGTGGGGGTTCAACGATAATACCGATCTAGTCATATATCAGTCCTGGTTCTGTTTGATGTCAACACTGCGTTTGATACAGCAGATCAGATGTTTTACAGGCTGGAAAATTGGGTCTGACTCTCTGTCCGACACTTAACTGGTTCAGGTCCAATTTAGAAGGCCAGGGTTATTTTGTTACACTTGGCAACTATCAATCTGAGCAACTGGCCATGACTTGTGGAGTAGGGATGGGCGATATGGACTAAAAAATGTATCACGATAATTTCTCTTATTTATCACGGTAACAATAAGTGACGATAAAAACTATCAGTAAATCTGTCTCTAAATTCTGTCTTGAAAGCCCTACAATTAACTAGAAGCCACTAAACTTAAAAACTAACTTGGCTTATTAAAAAAAAAACAAAGTAGTGCAACTGCAAACACAACCTGATAAATTGTCATATCACGATAAAAACGATAAATTCAAATTATTATTGTGGGGAATTTCTTTGACGATATATCGCACACGATAAAATATCGCCCATCCCTATTGTGGAGTCCCTCAGGGGTCAGTACTTGGACCTCTTCTGTTCAACTTGTAAATGCTTCCTTTAGGTCAAATATTACAAAACTTTAACAATAATTATCACAGTTATGCAGACAATCTACAACTTTATGTGCACTGTCACCAGACAGCTGCAGCCTGATAGACTTGCAGTGTCAGTGTCTGGAGCAAATAAACACCTGGATGAGAGAGGATTTTCGACAACTAAATGAGATTATTCTGTGTGGTAGCAAAGAGAAGAGTGTCAGCATTGGAATACATCTTTAGACTCTGGCTTTTAAAGTCACTGACCAAGTTCACAACTTAAGAGTGTTAATAGACTTTGATCTGATCTTTCAACAGCCACATCAAAGCTGCCACTAAAGCAGCTTTTTTGCAAACTCAAAAACATTAATTGAACTAAGTTTTGTCTCCCAAAATAACCAGGACAAACTCATTCATGTGTTCATCTCCAGTAGACTGTATTACTGTAATAGTCTTTTATCAGAACTTCCCAAAAGGAGCATTTAAGTGCTGCAGCTTATTTAGAACACTGCTAGAGTTTTAACCAGGAATCAGAGATCTGAACCGTGATTACACCAGTTTTAACATCTTTACACTGGCTTCCAGTCACAGAATAGATTTTAAAACCCCACAGATAGTCTACAAATCTCATAACAATTTAGGCCCAGAATACATTTCTGATATGTTCATAGAATATAAACTTAGCAGGGCTCTTAGATCCAAGAACCCCAGTCAGCTAGACCAGATGACACATGGAGACACAGCATTTAGCTGTGATACTGCAAACAAGTAGGACAAACTGACAGTGGAGATTAAACTCCCACCAAATATAGACACTTTTAAATCCAGGTTAAAAAATATCTTCGCTCATGCTCTCGTTTTGATTTTATTTATTCTACATGATTTTATGATTATTTTAATATGGATTTTGCACAATTCTTTTAATTATATCATATGATTTTTTTTTCTCCCTTCATATTCTTTTATGAACTTTTAAATGCTTCAACTGCACCCTGCTTTCAATGTTACACGTGTGCATGGGTAACTCATTCTTTTCATTTGAACTTTGGTGTTAATTAGTGCCAGCAGCACTGGTAAAAACTACAGGTTTGCTCTGTAACCAGTGTAGTACAGAGAGTAAAAGCATTGGAGGGTTATTTTCAGCCTTCCTGAACTTATCTTTGACCTCTGCTCAGCGGGACCTGGATTCTGATAGAAAGAGTGCAGTGTGGAAAGTAGCCAGACTGCTCTTTGACCTGTGTGTAGAAACCAGGGCTGGTATTCTGCCAACCTGGTCTGCGTGACAGACAGAGTATCTGTACTGCTGCACCAAATTATGGATCCAGTCCCAGGAGGTGGCCGCCTCCATATATAGAACCATGACTCCCTCATGTCCTGCCCTAGTCTTGACTCAGTGTGGGGTTCTAAGTGTGTGTGTGGTGGTCGATTCAACTTTATTATGGTTATTAGGGAGTAAGTATGGGAGCTTCAGAGGTCACCATAGCAGCATGGATGGGGATAGTGGAGTTTTTGGCTCCACTTCTGACAGTGATCAGCTTCTGAATGATCACAAACCAAAGATGCAGAGGCTAGAATTATGTAAAATGCAGTATTAGCATGTCAAATGATTATTCAACAGGCCCAGAAATTTAGTCCTTTTTTTTCATTTACTTTTACATTAACTCTTTAGACAAAAGTCTCTGGAACTGATCTACGGCTAAAACAGTAACTCATGCAAATAGCATTCTTCGTAATTGGATTTGAATGCCTCCCTGCTGCCAAATGTTATATGTGCACACATAAACCCATATTTTCCAGCCCACAAACCCTGTGAAAGCGAGTGAGCCACTAATGCGGTGCGGGGAATGGGAGTTTGGCTGCTCTGCAGCTCTGTAAACCCTGTTTGTTCCGCTCGGGAAGGCTTGTGTGGTTTCGGTCTCCGTCGGCCCTGCTCCTGCGCCGCTGTGGGGACAGCTGTGCAGTGATGGTCTGCAGGCACCCTGCGAAGCAGAAGCCCTGATGACGCCCGGGTGCACGAGCACAGCTGGCATTGCAACATCTGGTAAGATTCATCAGCAAATCGCTCGCTCTGAATCTCATTCACTTTTGTTTGTGCTGTTCAATCAGTCAGTTTATGTGCAGTTCCCAAGCTTTTGCACGCTAATGCCATCACACCTGTCTTCACTCCCAGGCTCTTGTTCTTGTTTTCCATTTGTTTATTGTTCGCTCCTTTTAGTACGTTTCTAGGCTCCCCCTTACTGGCATGTTTTTCCTTCTTTTATTTCAAGAATTTTTAAAAAGTTATTTTGATTGTCTTTTACAATATTGCTTTTTTATCTCCCTCTTAAGGCCAACCGCTTGAGACACTGAGGTCTTGTGAAAGGGCAAAAACACAAGACAAAGAAAAAAAAAGAAGGAAAAACAGAAAAAAAAGGAGGGAACTGTGACAGTCCAAAAACAAACAAAAAAAATGGCGGGACCGCACTGTCAAAATTACTGTTTTCAACAGTCAGACTGAAAAGTGAAAGAGTTAGCAACAGCATATATTTCAACACTGTAGGCTGGAGGGAGCTGCAGACAGTCCTCGTTCAAACTGTGTCCAGTGAACTGCGGTTCAACTCCCTTATGCAATGTAGAAAAACACATGGCTTCCAAAAACAGGGGGATGATTGTTTTGAGAAAAATGTCTCGGAGGAGGCCGTGGCTGGACTAAAACTGCACCTGCCCTGCTAGATTCCACAGCTTGCACGTGAAACTCAACATACAGGCAAAATGACTGGAGGTCTCATAACTGTTCTTAAAACTCACAGATAAACATCTCAGAAATGTGAAGTGTGATAATTCAAAGCTCAGAAACAGCAGAACAACAATCTCTTACGTCGCATTTGACTTCAGCATAAAAATCTCAGAAAGCATTTCTTTCTTATTTTTTTCTTCAAAAGTTAGATTTTTCTAGAGGTCCAGGAGGACAAATTAAAGATAAACATCCTACCTTAACAGTGTTGTTGACACTAAATGGATCATTGAAATTTTGGTACGTTATATGATAACATTTCTAATCTAATAACTATGGTTTCTAATCTAGAAACATAATAATAATAATACTGCATTTCTAATCATGTCTAAAACCAGGTTCTTTAATTTAGTAATTACATTTTGTCCATTTAAGAAAAAAAAAAAAAAAAAAAACTTTCTCTGTTCTGAGGAAGGTATACAGTAAATGACATATTTATTTATTTATTCTTTATTTTAATGGAATTATATAAAAAAAATAGTATAGTAATAATAAAAAAAGAAAATGCCATGCTTTACTTTTATTTATTTATTTATTCTTATTTTTTATTTTAATAGAATTATATCTAAAAATTATAGTAATAATAAAAAAGAAATAACAGCTTTATGCTTCAGCAAGAAAAGTATCAACAATAGGGTTGAGTCCACTGCTTATAAGCTGATGATCTTCTCCCACAACTTTTGTGAAGGGTGACAAGGAAAGAAACTAGGTGGCAATACTGGTGCTGCTACCTGGGCAATTTTCACACCTTGTCTTAAATTTTAAACATTTTCTAAAGTTTTTTGAGAATGTGTGCTTCACAGGTTTTGTCACTTCAAATTGCCAAGTGTTAGAAAGAAGTTGCAACATTGCAAACCTGTGATTATGGAACTAAAGTGAACAGAGAACTAAGTTATAGAAAAGCTGACATACGAGAGGAGCAGCTTCCTGCCTGGTAGGATTCGTGTCTACACTCAGATTGGAGTATAATTAAAAAGTCAGCCAAACCTGTTGTGAACTGTCCCTTCATCTTCTGGAAAACAGGGTCCTGGGCTGTGGCCTGGGCTCGACGGGCTAGTGACTCAGATGCAGCACTGGAGAACATGGTGGAAACATTGGAGACATTCTCCAAGCCAACACCGAAGGTGCTTACTAGCTTCTTGACAAAGTTGAGTGTGTGCGGTGTGATCTTGGCATCGGACACTGCACCACTCTTCTCAAAGGCCACAGAGTAGCATTTAGCCAAGCCTTGCTGGAGCTGCCTCAAGACCTGCAGGGAGAGGAATAAAGAAGAGAAAATAAAGAAATAGTAGGGATGTACAATATAATCGGCCCCCTATCGGTATCGGCCTTTGTTGGCCTTAAAACTGAATATTGGACATTGGCCCCCCACCAATATTTAAATGATATTTAAATGATCAGCCCCGCTGTTCTTAAAGTCTAAAAAACCCCAATTCTTCTTCAAAAATGTCTTTTTTACAGACTTCAAAACTTCTAAAGACTAGGGGCGGGAAAAAATATTGATACACTGAAATATCGCAACATTTTTTATATGCTGATATCATATTGACATTTAAAAACACGGTATCGATCTATTTTACTAACAAAATCTCACAATATTTTATCGTTCTGTTACGAAATCTTGGGAGAATTCACAAGAATTTTTTTATATTTTCATCTGCTGACCTCATGTTGACATTTACAGACAGTATCAATCTATTTTACTGATGAAATCTCGCAAGAATTTACAAAATATTGTGACAGTTTGTAACAGAACGATGAAATCTCATAAGATTTTGTAAGTAAATGTAGATCAGTACAGCGTTTTTAAAAATCAATTTGATATCGGCATTTGAAAGCATCACTATATTTCAGTGTCGTCATTGATATTTTTTCCACCTTTATTTGTCAAAGTGTTGGAAACAGAAAACAAAACTGCTCTTTGCAATGACTGTTTATTTTTTCAGCTTTAATATCCGTATTGATATCTGTTATTGGCCACATGAGTTTTAAAATATCGGCATATCAGATATCGGCCAAAATTCCAATATCACGCATCCCTAAGAAATACCCATTCAAAAAAAAAAAAAGAAAAAAGAAAAATGCTTTTGTGGAGCCCCTACTGTTTTGAGATATCTGAATAAATACACTCTAAACGAGCATTTGAGTCTCATTTTCATCAAATAGATCTATTTTCCTTAAATACAAATTTAGAGAAACAGAAATATATTTGTTCAGGAAAAGAGATGCAACAATGTGACCAAAGGAGGAGAGAGCAGGAAGGTGGTGACAATATAGCATGCCTTCACTCTGCACGCCCAGTGGAATGAAGCATGGAGGTTGCAGCTGCTGCCAAGCACCTCCAAATCATCACAGGTATCCACGCAGAAACACAGACCAACAAACTTCCAGCCCTAAATCCCCTGTTACATCCTACATGCTCACAGCACACATCAATCATTTGTCTCAGTCCTCCCTCTCCACCTAGACTTTCTCTAAACCACATTAGCTCCTGAGTATGGATGCTGCCTACTCCAGTTAGAAGATTTAGCTAATTTTAGTTAGGACAATTGTTTCCGGCTTAAATCCTGGACACAATGAGCTTAGTCATGAAAAACTGCTGGGTGACTGATGAAAGAAGCATTTCAATAAAATAGCCACCCATGATATGACGTTAAGGAATTTGATGCATACTGGTAATTCGGTTTTGAATATAATCTTCTATGATCATTGTAGGTCTGACTATTATTCATCCTCACATTTAAATGCTAACTGCAAGATATCAAAAAATTAAAAAAGTGAAAATAAAATCCCCAAAATACTTACAACCTGTGTGCTGTCTGTTTAACACAGACAGCACACCTTTACACAAACTGGTCACTCCAAGTTGCTTTTATACAAAAAGACATTCTCACCACTGTCTATCATTTTCTCACCATCTGATCCACAATCCGCTACAAATACACACAACGCAACAATTTCAGACATTCACAAAACCAACACCTCTGTTCTTCTCACCTCCTCGTGCCAGTTCTCTCTGAACCACACCATCTGGTCCACGATGCCCTCCAGGGAAGAGAGCAGAGTGGGGTGCAGCTCTCGCTGCATGTGCATGATCCGACTGCAGCGCCACATTGGGGCAGTGGCCCGGATTGGTCCCGGGTCGGAGGCCCCAGAGTGAGGCTGGGCCCCTACTGAGCTGGGCTGCTGCTGTCCAGATGCATCTGAGGGGCAGAATGTAAATAAGGAGGAAAAGATAAGAGGGGAAAATGGAGAAGTGGTGTAATTACAGGCGAAAGAAAAAATAAGGGATAAAAGGAAATGACAATGTGTTAAGGCAACAACATTTTAAAGAACAGAAAAAGGAAAAAGAATTAGTCACTTTCAACTTCACCCTGGGGTTAATAAAGCATATTTTATTTATTTTTCATTTAGTTTCAACTCCTAAAAAGTCAAGAGGCATCATGATACGACCCGTAATCCAGCAATGTTTACGAACCACTTTTGTAGCGTTCCCTCTGCTCGATCTTGAGAGTCAGGTAAAGGGTGCGGATTGGGAAGTAGACAGCCTGGGGGTACACTCGTCCCACCTAGAGATAAAAGAAGGTCACAGATTACATTTCAAAGACTCTCCCTCTGTACTCCAAAGGAATGAGAGGGAAAGAGACGAGGCAGACAGAGGTTAAGGGGGAAGCGATGCAGATAGAAGGAGGCATGAGGAGATACTGTACGCATATCTGTGCGAGAGATCATACCGATTCAGTCGGAGACCTCGGTGAACGGCAGAAGTGTTTGAAGCTTTGAGTCAGGGGAGTTGGAGGGAGTTGAAAACATGTCATGGATGATTTTTTTTTTTTTTTTTTAAGTGAATGTGACTGATGATGAAACTGGTTCCAAGACTTCAAGAAAAGTCACTGACAACACAGGAAGCTTTAATGGTTAAAGCTGTTTAAAATCAGTTGTTCACAGGTTTAAGAGCCTTTATTATGCTCATTTAAAGATTCATAGTTATATTTTGTGGGTTGAGGCAAGGGTTTAATCACAGTAGGGAGGTAAAAGGCAAATATTTTCTTGCAATATAGTTCAGTAAAACAAGAAAAACATGGATTATAAATTAGATTTTTTGTGCAGTTCATAAGCAGTCAAAGTTCTCTTTGGTGTTGACCTTGAAACTCTGCAGATCTTTAACATGCACAAGAAGTAGTTAAAGACCATGAAGGTGACCTTTTCAAGTTCTTTCAGTCATGGATGTGCAGCAAAACCTCTGACCAAATATTCCTACATCCTCTCTCTGGCAACAAAACAAATTCCACATTTGTGACAAAATGATACTGGAATACATAAGTGGGTGACCACTGCAATAAATCACTCAAAGTTTGGTGTTAATAAAAAAAAAATCCTCATACATCTGTAGAGACAAGAAATTTGCTAAAAACATTCTGAGGATTGAAATCTTTAGTTTGTAATATTTTTTTTTTAATAGTTGCTCCTGTCTCTTTATGTCTGTTGCTTATTTTGTATCAGGTTTGAGAGGTAAAAACAAGCTTTCGTTGCATCAGGTCATCAACTTTGCACTTCTGCATTCGTATTTCTCCCTGTCGTTGTATGTAAAGCTGATGTATAATGGCGAGTTGTCAATGATTGAAAGAGAAAGCGAAAAAAAAGAGAGCCTTTTTCTCACTTGAAATAACCCAGCTTTTGATAGTGGACCAAACCACAAGGTCCTCTCAGGTCTCAGAGCACAATTTTATAAGCTGCAATTACATGGCTACTTGATCCTTACTATACCCTTTATATGCCTGAAGGGCAGGAAAGGATACCTCCACATGTGTACAACAAAACTCAGCTAAATATGATAAAAGATGGGTCAGGGATGGGTGGTGTCAGAGGGGGCTGCCTAAGAAGAAAAGAAAAAGAATATGCTTTCTTTTTTGACAAGTTTAGCCAAAGGCTAAATGGATTTTGGAACCTCTTAGCTTTCCCTGGCTGTATCCACATTCCGCTACATCTTCTCAAACTACACAAATCAAGATGACACAAAACTTGGCTGACAAAGGATTGAGCCATGGTTAAACAGAACATAATGTAACTCTCAGCCTGCACGGACGGCTAAAAAGAATAATTTGAGACTTTGGCAGGTCACAAATTTCTCTTCCAGCTGCTATTTTCTAGTAAATGCATACATGGAAACAGTGTTAACAAATGCACATATGAAGTACTGATGTAAAAAACTTCCTTTCTGATTTCTAAAATTGGCCACATTCATACATTTTAAGTACAGTGAATAAAAACAATGTTGCTTTTCAGTGTCTAAAGAAGAAAGATGAGAGGAAAACCAGAAGTAAGGAGAGAGGGGAGTTCTCACTGGCAGCTAACAGCGGCATTAATGATGAAAAAGAAAATAAGGCAGAGAGGAAGAGGAGGAACCAAAGATCCTCACATTAATAGAAAGATAAGAAATGTCTCATTTTAGTGAAGTTTAAGTGAGCTGAGTGGAAGAGAGCGAATCGTAGACAAGGTGAAGGAAATGAGGGAGGGTGGAAGTGCTTGTAGGAAGAGATGGCACGCTTCTCAACTAACTTCTGATTCATCTTCCCGCCTGCCCCCAGGCAATCCTCTCCTCACCTTCATCAATATTTTAACATAAGTTTTTTTTTAAACATCCCGCCACTGCAGAGAAACTAAATAATTCAGGGGAGCAGGAGAGATAAAGAATGTCATGCATTAGAATGTGTTTTATTCTCAACATAAAAAAGGAAGAGAAGAATAAGGTGTCAACCTTTCAGTTGATACAGGATGACAAGGCTGACCAAATTTCCATTAAAGGATAATATGCCATACACTGACATCTACCGAGATAAGTAATAAACTTATAAATTAAGCAGACGAAATACCATTTTAGAAATAATTTGCATCATCTCATTAGTTTCAAACATAATTCCATATACTTATCTCTCCTTTACATGCATCTTCATTTGTTACTACTGAAAAACTGTATCAACTACCAAATTTATGCATGTGCAGGAAAACATCATGTGACATAACTATAGACGTAGCAAACCATATAGTTTCCCCTAGATGAAATTTGTAAACACATCATAGAAGAATCAAAAACACAAACATAAATGCCGCATATGTATCTGCAGCTCTTCTTAATTCAACAGTCAACTTAAGAAAATAAAAACAATACGATCATTACAGGAGTAACCACATCTGCCTTACACACTCCTTTTCACTCTTTTCCATTGATTCTCCTTCACAATTTCTCCAATATCATTTTATGAATATTCCTGCTCTGCTGAGAGGATTTCTGTTTGTTATAGTGCACTACTCTTTGAAGATCACCCTCTTTAAATTGTGCGGAAATAATACTCCATTAAGCAAAGCAAATTAGTCTTTGGTTTAATTACTAGCTCTGTTCCCGCAGTGCGGATGCATACAATATTAACTTTATAATCATTTCTTGAACAAATAATTTAAAAACCAATTCACCAGGGACTGGTGAGGGACTGGTGAAAGCCAATAAATTGCTGTAAAAAGGGACAGTGAACAAATCTGAATGCTTAATTTGGTAAATAGAAGCAGAAGAGAGACCACTTTGCCATGAATGCGGTTAATTTATCTTGATTAGAAAGACGTGTATGAGGACTAATGCTAACACACCAACCAGATGTGCTGCTCCAAATGGATGGAAGAAGCCAAGGAGTGATTAATGGGTCCAACAGACATCCAGACACAAAACTGAAGATGTCCTATTTGACACGTGCTCGTTGACAGATGTTTGCAGTGATATTATTATTAAGAGCTTAGCTGCACATAGGAATCAAGAGCTGGCACTGAGGGGGTGTTGCAAAGGCCTCACCTGGCTGATGAGGTTGAGCAGGGGTTTCCCCTCTGACCCAACCAAGCAGGTTAGAAGCTGAGGTATCCATGCCAACCACTGGATGGGGGGTACTCCAATACAGTATTTATCCACTGCATCCGCCAGCGTGTTTTTGTCATCAAAACTGAGCAGCCACAGGACCTACAAATGCAAAAGAAGAGGTAGAAAGTATGAGAGGAGGGACAGGTGGGAAGGGAAACACAGCTTTAAAGGATCTTTTTTTTTTTCTTTTTATTCTTCGTCACATTCAAAAATGATATAAACCATGTAAAGGAGGGTGAGGTCTTGGCCATTACTTAGACTGCTGCTGTTTCTTCAGCTGTGTTCACAGCAGGAAGGGGGCTGCAGAGCACCGTTATGAGCAAATCTTGGCAATCCTTAAAATGATCAAAGTCGAGCCAATGCACTGGTGATCTCAAGTCCCCTGGTGTGCTTTTGTGTGCATCTATATTCTGATGAAGACATTAACCCCATTTGACTCCCCAGGTACACTTTAGCAAGCCAACCTGAGTACACAGATTGAGTATAATTACGGATAATGACTGGTCATCTCACTTCATCCATCAGGGCTGAGCACTGCCAACCCAGTCAGGCAGCACAATGGTTGGGTGTCGGCTCACCAAAATGAAAACATAAATGTGAGTGTCATGAACAAACACTTGTAGGTGAAGGTTGAAGCTAAATTTGAGATGGGAGAGTCAAACGTGATTTATAAAACTATCCTGAGAAGTTTCTGGTTTTGTGTGGAAGACTGGATGCTCGTTAGTGAAGGGTCCATATCTCCTCACCACCTGCACAAAGCTTACCAAACTGCTATATAATTACTAAACTGCTGGAGAAAAACAGAATCATGTTAAAAGGTCAGGAGTTTGTAGTGTCGGGGGATGCCATTAGACTGTTAACCCCTGGTACCAGTGGACGACCTTAACAACAATATTGATCTATTATGGGAATCCATCCACTCGGTCTATCGTTAGACTGTAATCGATCCAATTACTGGTTTCTGCTTGTAACTGTGGCAGAATCTTATAAGCATGAATAATGTATGGACGATATGAGGTCAGGAAATGGGGGAATTAAAAGTGACCCTCTTGGCAATAAGGTCTGATTGAGGCTGTCGGGTTGGGGGCAGAAAGGCTGCTGGCTCCAGAGCAAGATAGAAAAAAAAGAAAAAAAAAAAAAAAAAAAAAAAAAAAAAAAAAATATATATATATATATATATATATATATCACTTTCATTATGTACAAGAAATAACCAGACACCAGTGATTAAGTTCCCATTATCAGCAATCCAGAATGAGTCTTTACTTTTTGCATGGCTCACAAAAACCAGCTTCCTTCTCAGTTCCCTCCTCACCTTTGCAAGGTACTTGCGGGACTTGCTCTCATTTTGGTGGCGACATGCATGGAGGTAACAGGTAATGGCAGAAACTCCCAAGTGGAGCTGACGATCTTTGACAAAGATGTTTTCCAGGTAGTCTCCCCACATGGCCCAGGCCTTCACCAGGACATCGTGCATCTGTACTGCAGCTGAAAAGGCCTTGTTAGCTTCCTCTGACCTAAACAAAAAAGAAGTGGATTTGATGAGTGTTGGACAGGAATAGACAGCCTAAAGGTAAGACAGAATGTCAGAGGAGAGGTAAATGGGAGGTAGATAAGAAAGGAGAGGGCACAAGTCTGAATGAAAGTTAGTTAGAAAGTCACAAAAAGTTAGGGATATTTTGGTTTTTGTATGATGTCAGAAAGAATATAAAATCCACTACATTTCCAGGTGAACTGAAGTCGACTGTCCCTAAACTTTCCAATGCACATGTACATTGTTCAGTGGTTAAATATTTATTTCATGCTGTTCTCCAAAAAGATGGCCAACCACATGAAAATACAAAAAAAAAAAAAAAATTGTCTGAAGCATGACTTGACCTTTAAATGTTCTGGTTTAAAGACATCTTTTTTTTCTAAACGCACCACTTTATCATCCTGTTCACATTCAGACATCATCAGACCAAAACGACACCAAACACATGACAAGTTATTGAGACATTGTCATTTTTATGTTGTGGTATACCCACCATTGTTGTTAGCTTTCTTTCAATAAATTATTTGAGATGGAGGAAGTACAACATCATAAGTCCAGTTAAATGTCCAACATTCATGATATAATATCAACAAGGTGTGAACATTTTACAATTTCCTTAAAAGTATAACCGAAAGTTGAATACTTTCGTAATACTCTAACTTTTACAGGTATATAAATATAACACACACACACACACACACACACACACACACAGTCATCCTCAAAATTATTCATACTCACCCATTAAAGAAAATCCTAAATTCACAACAGTAATTCAAATAACAAGAAACTAATAATAGATAAAAATTTACAAAATTATGATTTAGTGAAGTAAAATATTAATTTTAATTGTGGTTGAAAATAATCATTAAAAAAAAAAACAAAAAACATACAAACAAAACTATCCCAGACACATTACAGCACTTAATCTCTTTATCATGTTTCTCAATTAAGTGTTACAGAAAAGCAAAAACATAACATATAGAGTTTATAATAAATACGAATACAAAGGCCATTAAGTATATTGCTACATGTACAGCCCAGGGAAATCTGTGGGATGATTGGCTTCAAAGTTTTTATCTGAAACTGTAACCCAGCAGTCACACAAACACACTCACCCCCAACCTGATTTATAAAACTTAGCAGGCAAAGCTATAGACAGCTGAAATCTGTCAGTAGATCTATGTTTTGACAGCACCACTTACACTGACAGAAAAATAAATTCCAAATCATCAGCTACTTTCACAACACCAAGCAACTTCTGGCTGCCAGGCAGTCTGAATAATTTTTACACACCTCTCAATCTCTGATTAATAAAGAAAAATGCAAGAAGCACCCAAAAACGTACTTCCTCCAGTCAAAGCAAGAAGACAGTCCTGTCAGAGAAAAGTCTAACTGCGCTGCAGATGGTAAATGGGCCTCCATTTTAGGAGTGCTTCCAAACTACTTTCCTTCTTACTAATGGTAAAATGTCTCCCATACCAATCAATTAAAATATGTTATTATGGGAGGCATTTTGGCATGTGATTAAAAAATGGGAGCTTGATTGCTATGGGAGTCAGAGCCAAAGACCCTCCAGTAATACTTAATGGGGTTTCCTCAGTCATTTTGCGAGTGTTCAAGTACATTAACAGTTTCTACTACCCGGCTCAACAGGAGCACAGGCACCCAACAGACTGTCAAATCTCTGACACCCGTTTAATTGAATGATCCCAAAATCCTTAACACATGTGGTTGCACGCACACACAAATGCACACAAACCTCCGAACCCCTAACCTCCACTCTGCTGTTAATTCTCCCCCGGTGTAGGGGGAAACTTAATGATTGCAATAAACCCTGCTGAGGTGGAGGCAAGTTCTGCTGATCCCAGAGATTCCTGCAAATTGCCTTGAGTTAATTATTGAGCTGCATATACATTTAATAAGCCTTCCTCAATTTGTCTTTCACCCCTCAGGGCACCATGTCGTGTCAAAGATGATGGGCAAAAAGGTGGTGCTGAGGGGGAAGGGGTGTTACAAAGTTCTGTGTACGCATGGCCCAGCAGAGCATGAAGACAGCAGCTGCGTGCTCCAAAGGTAAACCCCCTGCAGCCAAAAACTAATTACTGACACTGTAACAACCTGATGTCACAGACTACATCCAAGCCACGTCACATCGGGCTACCAAGTAACATTACTTTAAAAGGGTGTCACTTTAAGAGGTGACACATAAATATATGACTGCCAAGCACTGGCAGGTTAAAACACCCAGAGAGACTCGAGGGGCCACAAACAGTTTTAGGGTGATGTGATGGTGCATTAAAAAAAAAAAAAAAAAAAAAAGATTATGAAACACAATAGATTTAGATGCTGAAAACAAAAGGGTAAAAACTGATTTAAATGAAAATGGCAGTTCTTATGTTAAGCTGGAAAGGTTGACAGCTGGAGGACATACTTGTTGATTTGTGCTAAGAACATGCCCTTAAGAGCGTAGAACTCAGCCGTCATCTCTTTGGTGAAGTACTTCAGGTTGGTTGACTCGATCACCTCTAAACCCTAAGAAATAAAGATAAAAAAATCAACTTAGAAAAAAAAAAACTTCACAAGGGAAACCTTCATCTATGCAAGAGAGCAAAATTATAAAGAAGATTCAACGGCGTTTTGTTTTAGACAGCTGCAAACACACTGCTCACTGTTCATTAAGAAGTATGAAAAAAGGTGTTAAGGGAACTAAACTTCCATTGCGGTGAGCCTCTGATTAGGTGTCTTCTATGTACTGCTGTGACAAACGATGTGCAGCAGGAGAAAGAGACTGAGAACCAGAGATGAGAAAGAAAAAAAAGAAAGAGACAGAAGAGTGTCTACTGGCACTTTTAATGACTTGTGGTGAGCCGAACAGCTTCTATTAATCAGAGCACTCCATGGGCTAAAGAGCAAGTTCCTGAGTTACAGTCTCTTATAAGTCTCTCTGCTATAACTTGTCACCAACAGCCAGCCCAAACAGTGCCTTCTACTTTTCACACAAAGTGATCCTAACTACGCAGCCAGCTACAGCTGACAGAAATAATCAAAGTACTCGCATCTAAGTGCATCAAATGTGTTTACTGTACGTACTAAGGTTAGATACGCCCCACAAGCACATATGGAAACAGATTTAAATAGTCTTACCTGCATGCATTCGTTCTTGCCCATGACACCAGCCAGCTGCAAATAACACTTGACCTGCTGTCTAATCTTTTGGAAGCAGTCAACGATGGGAACTGTAGGGATGGTATGGATGCGACTCAGAATGTCAAGAGCCACATTCACCAACCCCTGGAGAGAGTATGACAAGCTTTAATAAAGACCACTTAAAAAGAGAAATGAAGAAACTTGAGAATGACAGATGCCATATCTTAATCCACACATATTGATTTCTCTTTTTTTTTTTTTTTTAAATTGAAACAGGCTTCTGAGCCCGAACCATTACCTGTTTGCGAGCAATCTTGCCATATTGAATGATAGCAGAAGCTGAGGCATGAACTCCCAACATAGCATTATTGTTGTTTGGATCATGTTGCGTGTTTGTCTCGTACGCTGTCACTATGGCTGCAGGCAGACAAAACAGGGATGAAAATGGCATTTTTCTTTATACAGGTGACAAAGTGAGCAGAGTGAAGAGTGAGGATGTTCCAGCGCCCTGAAAAGCTCTGCTGTCCTAACACAGAAGAGGGCACCAGGGACACCAAACATATTGAACAGTAAATGAGCCATGGCCATGAATTTCATCAAGAAAATTACATTTCACTTTAAGTTTGAAGGCTGTCGTGTGTAGACGAAGGAGATTTTATTGGTATAGTGCAGCCGAACTGCGCTATCATTATTTCAGTTGGAGCTCAAGTTGCTTGAGACATCACATTTTGCAGTGGCTGCCGCTTTGAATGGTTTCAAAGTCACCGCTGAAGAGAGCCAAGTAGTGAGAAAGGTAAACGGTGTGTGTGTGTGTGTGTGTGTTCTATCCTGTAGAGAGAGAATGTACTTTAGTGAGATGACATTTGGATATCCACAGACACCCTGAGAGGTTTCTGCACAAGTAGCCTTTTAAAGAAGACCTCTTCCTGGAACTGCACAGCAGCAATCTGAGAACATTTCTGCATAAGTGTGCCATCCTGCAACAAATGCACAATGCCTAAAACAAAGTGTTCCTACATTTACTGGTAGTACTGTAAGAGAGTATGCCATACCTTGATAGTGGTGTTGGCGCCACATGAATATGCTGCTCCAGTGGGACAGGTCATCAGAAACGATAGGCAGCCGATTTCTCCAGGTTTTCACCACAGTCTTCATGTCATGGAGGCTGGTGTTGCGACCCAGGTTTGTAGGCTGAAGTCCTGCGTTTATCTGGGCAGCTTCTTGCAGCTCAATGATCTGCTGTGCAGCCTGGGAGGAAAATGATCATTAGAAATCTGTTCTAAATATTTTTACTCTGTGTTGGTTTCATCCTTGAATATTGGATGAACCTATACTCAGTGCCCAGCATCATTAAAAATGTATTATGCACTTTGGCTTCAGCTCCCCTCTTTTTCTATCTGATGTACAGAACAATGAAGAACACATCTAAAAAGTTAAAAAATAATGAAAAGGAAGGTAAAGGAGGAAATTGAAGAAAAGAGCAAGTATAGGTCATAACATGGTTACAAGGCGGATACGGAGGGTTTAATTAAGAGGTGCAAAGATAACAGGTGAGATGTGAATCAGGAAATCGATGGGAAGAACAAAAAGAAGCAAGATGACAAGAACAGAAGCTGCTCTGTAAAAGTGGAATAGATTGTAAGACTATATGAATACAGCAATATAAATAAAAAAGAGAAACTAAATTGCTCAAAAACAGAGGATTGTTAATATCTAAACAGATGTAGTCTAAACAAAATGATTAGGCTCCCCTTCTCCTTACTTTAGAATAATAATAAACAATCCCAGGGGTTAAGAGTCACCAACAGGCAGATATAAAGTAAATAAATAAATGCATCGCCAAGGAAAAGTTAGACATTAGAAAATTTTCACAACTCTGGAAAAACACCCCCATTTCAAAGCATCCTGACCTGATCATGTCACAATATCACCATTAAACTAGACTTCTAGTAAAATCTGAGTTGTTTTTCCCTTTTCAGACCAATTTTAAAGTCCAATTAGAAGAAGAAAAAGGATCCTATATATTCAAAAAATAAAAAACAACACCACATTCTATTTGTGTTGATGAGTCAGTATATCTTCAATTTTTAATGGCAAAAAATAATCTTACAGGGAAGATCATTACATCTTCCTACATTACTTCAAAAGCTAATGGGCTGCAATGTTGCATATAAAAAAAATAAAGAAATGATAAATAAATTAAAATTAGGGAGACGAGAAAATGTGAAAATGATAAGCGAGGGCTTCTATCTCATTCCCTGAAAAGAAGCTTCATTGATTGGCCCAGAGCAGCTTTGTGAGCATAATCAATCATTCCATTATAACTACTCATCAATCAATATTAATGCCAAGCGTCGTAATCGATAGTGAGGGTGATAATCCATTGATTGTCAGTTACTGCTGAGAGCTGGGATTTGATGATAACTTGATTCAAATGGTATTTGAATCCAGAAGTATTTGCAGAGTCTGGGATTCTCCGTTTCTATGGCTCATGGAGCTCTGAAGCTGAGACGCAGAGTTTTGAGTGGAGATTTACAACAGGTCACAGAGCTGGGTTGAAGTAGAAATGGCTTGTTTTCCCTTGCCGGGGGTAAATAATTGGACTGCACATATGGGAGAGCACACACACACATATATGCACACAAAACAAAGATTATAGTCACACCATTCAAATACCTACTTTGATAAGATAAATGCAGTGAATCAGGGCTCTACTGAAGACTCAACTCCCCTACGCTGAAATGAAATCTCCCTAAACAAAATAAATTAGGCAGTACAATATTTTTCACAATTATCGGTTCATATCAGCTGATGGGCTATTTCTAACCTTCATTCAGCTCATCCCATTTATCATGTAAATGTAATTGTGCTGCAGGTATTTAATCAAATACTATCTGATGGCTGGAAAGTAATTACAGAAATTCTAAACTACCTCTCTTTCTTCTTCTTCTCCTTACATCAACCCTGCCTCCCCCAAGACTCTCTTCTTTCTTCTCTCCCCACTTTTTC